>CM052702.1:131778228-131805303 GCA_028551405.1 Uromys caudimaculatus
CAGCGTGCTCTCCATTGGTTGGTGTGCCCCGGGAGTGGGCGGTGATAGTCATGTACACCCATAATGCACTTCAGGGGTTTTCCCGCGCTTCGGGGGTTTTCCCGCGCTATCCGTAAGTATCCTTAGAGCGACAGCTGAGGTCAGCGCCATCTTGTAATGGCGAATACTCTAGCCGCTCCTTACAATCAGTGAGTGCATACCATGTGTGCTCTTTTGTGACTGTGTTATCTCACTCTGGATGATATTTTCTAATTCCATTCATTTGCCTAAAAATTTCATTGTTTTTAATAGCTGGGTAGTACTCTATTGGGTAAATGTAACATATTTTCTGTAAACATTCCTTGGTTGTAGGACATCTATGTTCTTTCCAGCTTTGGGATATTGTAAAAAAGGCTGTTATGAACATAGTCGAGTATGTGTCCTTGTTGTATGTTGGAGTATCTTTTAGATATATGCTCAGAAGTGGTATAGCTGGGTCCAATTTTCTGAGGAAACGCCAGACTGATTTCCAGAATGGATGTACCGGCTTGCATTCCCACCAATAATGTAGGAGTGTTCCTCTCTCTCCACATCCTTGCCAGCATCTGCTATCACCTGAGTTTTTGATCTTAGCTATTATGACTGGTGTAGGGTGAAATCTCAGAGTTGTTTTGATTTGCATTTCCTTGGTGACTAAGGATATTGAACTTTTCTTTAGGTGCTTCTCGGCCATTTGATATTCCTCAATTGAGAATTTTTTTTTAAATACTTTATTTACATTTCCAATGTTTCCCCTTTTCTGGGTCTCCTCTTTGGAAACCCCCTATCCCCTCCCCATCCCCGACTCTATGAGGGAATTCCACCTCCTACCCACCCGCCCACCCATCCCCATATTCCCACCTTGACATTCCCCTTTACTGGGGCCTCTAACACCCTCAGGCCCAAGGGCCTCTCCTCTCTCCCTGATGGCCATCGAGGTCATCCTCTGCCACATATGTGGTCCGAACCATGGGTCCATAGATGTGTATTCTTTGGTTGGTGGTCCAAACTCCAGGACAACCGGGGGGAGGTCAGGCCCATTGACGCTCTTGCTCCCTCCATGGGGCTGCAAATTCCCTCAGCTCCTTCAGACCTTTCTCCAATTCCTCCATCTGGGGCCTCACTCTCAGTCCAGCAGTTACTGTTAAGTGAAACTTGGGCATTCTGAACTTTTGGGCTAATATCTGCTTTGTTTAGCTCTGTACCCCATTTTTAATAGGGTTATTTGATTCTCTGGAGTCTAACTTCTTGAGTTATTTGTACATAGGATATTAGCCCTCTATTGGATGTAAAGATCTTTTCCCAATCTGTTGGTTGCCGTTCTGTCCTATTGATAGTGTCCTTTGCCTTATAGAAGCTTTGCAATTTTATGAGGTCCCATTTGTTGATTCTTGATCTTAGAGCATAAGCCATTGGTGTTCTGTTCAGGAACTTTTTTCCTTGTACCCATGTGTTCAAGGCTCTTCCCCACTTTCTCTTCTAGTAGTTTCACTGTATCTGGATTTATGTCGAGGTCCTTGATACACTTGGACTTGAGCTTTGTACAAGGAGATAAGAATGTATTGATTTCTTCTACATGCTGACCTCCGGTTGAACCAGCACCATTTGTTGAAAATACTGTCTTTTTTCCCCACTGGATGGTTTTAGCTCTTTTGTCAAAGATCAAGTGACCATAGATGTGTAGGTTCACTTCTGAGTCTTCAATTCTGTTCCATTGATCTACCTGCCTGTCTCTGTACCAATACCATATAGAATTTTTAAAAAATCACTATTGCTCTGTAATACTGCTTGAGGTCAGGGGTGGTGCATCCTCCAGAAGTTATTTTATTGTTAGAATAGTTTTTCAGTATTCTGGGTTTTTTTGTTATTCCAAATGAATTTGCAAATTGTTCTCCTAACTCTCTGAAGAATTGACTGGAATTTTGATGGGGATTGTACCATTTATGAATTGTTGATCTTAGACCTTAAGCCATTGGTGTTCTGTTCAGGTAATTTTTTCCTGTTCCAATGTGTTCAGACTGTTTTCCACTTTCTTTCTTTGGATTTTTCCATAGACTCTGCATACCTGAATGCCATGATGAGCTTCACCGCACCACCAACACTTGAGGAGCTGGCAAGAAGAAGCCTGCTGAAAGACGAAGCCTTGACCATCTCTGCTCTGCAGTACCTACTCATGCATCTCTTCCCACCACTCTTCAAGGATGCATTTACTAGCAAAAAACTAAAATTCTGAGGCATATGGTGGCAGCATGACCCTTTTCATGCGTTCCTGAGGGTGCCCTGATGGACACTCCTCACCTGCAGACCTTGAAAGCTGTGCTAGATGGCCTTGATTTGCTGTTGGCACAAAAGAATTGACCGAGGTAAGTGATTCCAAGGTAGTGTAGAGGAATGTGAGGGGATGAGAGGAAATGAATACAGTATTCACAGTAGGTCCAAGGTGAATCAGAGAGTTCTGATTGTAGGGGTCAGTATCTTCTAGAATGGAAACAAAGAAACAGAACAGTGGTGTATGTAGGACAGCTGAGAAAAGAAATATTCATTATGCTATGAGTCTGTCCCTGTCTATTTCACAGCTACTCGAAATGGAAAATATGTGTGTGTTCAAGGAATAGATTGAAGGGAAGTTGAATCATGGATCATACAGATTACAAGTTGTTTCTCTTGTCATGTGAGTGTCCTTCTGTTTACCTACAGGAGGTGGACCGTAAAAGTTCTTGATTTATGAGATGCACACCACAACTTCTGGAATGCTTGGGCTGGATTACAGCATGGATTCTGCTCCCCACATGGCATTGGCAAGAAAATACGAGTGGGAAATCATCCCATCATAGGGGAGAATCAGGCCATGACTGTCCTGATGAACTTTCCCTCATGTCCTGCTGTCCCTCTGAATATCTAAAATATATTCATCGGTTGGCCAAGAAGAGAAAAGAATTGATACATGTCATCTGTGAGAAGTTGGAGTTTGGGGCCATTCCTGCCTATGACCCACTGGCTGTGTTGGAGTTTATTCACCCAGGCTCAATCCAGGAACTGGAAATAAACACATGATGGAATATGTGGACCCTTGCATTGCTAGCCCCTGGCCTAGGACAGATGAAAAACCTCCAGAAACTCCTTTTTAAGGAAGTCTGCATACCTTTGGATCGGGCTTGGGACCAAGAAATGTGAGCCTTGTGTGTTTCAGAGATCTTTCCCCAGTTCTCAAAACTGCATAAGTTCTAGCATCTGATTTTGATGATGTCTGCTTCCTGGATGGATGCCTGGACCAAGTGCTCAGGTGAGAAAGGACAGAGCTTTATCCAGGAGTGAGCAAGTTATTTTGTTGTTGTTTTGCTTTACATTAAACATCAGTGTTTGTACTGATTTCCCAGCCAGTGTTAAATTTATATAGATGTGAGCTTAGAATAATTCATATAGTATTATATGCTGCTGATGCATCCCTACTTGTCGCCAGTAAAGCCAGTCTGTCCTGTATGTGTCCATGATTTACAAAATGTGTCATGAGAAACTCAGATGACAGGAAAATAGGTCTATAAAATATTTGAGATATTTCGGCACATATTCTCACATGTCAACTCTATCCTCAGAACTATATGAACAGTTTCCATCTACCTCTGACTTCCCATGGGTCAAAGGAAATTTGAGCACAGGAAGGGGCTGAGTAGATGGAAAATGAGTGACAGATTGTGGTCAAAGGGAAGCACTATGAACAGAACAGAGGCTGTGTGTGGAAGCTGGAGTGCATTGAGATAAATGTTGGCAGAACTGGGGATGGTTCTGTGTGGTTCTCAGTTAATTCTTCTGGGTTCTCCTGTTTTCATCATCTATCCCCAAATAAGGTTTTGACTTCCAGTTCAGAGGGAACTGTAGAGCTGACGCCATAGCAGGAACAGTGATAGCTTATGTCCTACCTAGAAGAACATGACAGGAGTTGTTAGTTTTCCATCAGGGAGCATCTTGGGCTTGACCTTAATTGCGGTCTGAGAATGACCTTGGGCTAAGTTGACTCTGCTACCTTGAAGTCACAGCCTTTTCTCTGCTACAATTGAACTTGGGTGAGGTAAAGTCCTTTCTCTCTCTCTGTCTTTCTCCTTAGGTGCTTGGAGTGTCCATTAGAAACCCTTGCTACCACTCACCACACACTGTCACAATCAGATATGAAGTATCTATCCCAGTGTCCCAGCATCTATCAACTCAAACACCTGGACCTGAGTGGTGTCACCTTTAGAGATTCAAGTCATCTCTTTTTAGGAAGCCTGCTAGAATGTCTGACAGCTACTCTGCAGACATTAAAATTGAAGGGTTGTATGATCATGGATTTCCACATCAATGCCCTCCTGCGTGGGCTGAGCCAGTGTTCCCAGCTCACTGATGTCAATTTTATGAAGAACTTTTTGTCTATGGCAGCTTAAAGAAGCTGCTGCAACATACTGCCAACTTCACACAGCTGACCCTGGAGAAGTACCCTGCCCCTGATGAGGTCTATGATGACATTGGTGATGCTATTCCAGACAGATTTGTACAACTTTGTTCTGAGCTTATGGACACACTCAAGGTTATAAGGCAGCCAAAGCAGGTCTACTTTGTGAGTAAGAGATGTTTAGATTGTTGGAAATTCTTTATCTATAATTTGGAGGCCAGACTATGTTCTTGTTGGGAACATATAAGGCGAAGTCCTTGCTGGACCCTGATAAATGGAAGGCAGAACTCAAGTGACTCATTAGAGGCATAGACCATGTGTTTTCAGGCATTTTAGGATGTTCTTTGGAAAGATAATTATTTCATTTTATTTGAATTCCAATCAAATACTTCTGATATGAGTTAGTAGTGTTGCCTTGGAGCACTACTAACCACCTGCTTATTTTCAGCCTAATGTCTACAGTATTTGACCATCCTTGAAAAGCAACTCTATTTAAAAATTGTAGGGCTTGCCTCCCAATAGTTACAGAGTAGGAGGGACTATAGAAGAAAGGAAGGGGATAAAGAGAGGACTTTGTAAAGAGCATAGTGGACTGGACAGGAGGGTTCTGTGTCATTCTGCCTTTGGATGGCATCCACCTTTTGGCTGTCCCCTTACATACTGTTCTGCAGTATATGGACATATCTTTTTATGAATTATAAGTCTGTCTGAGCCTAGGAGTATTTTTGTATTAGACTGCTATCCCTATTAAGCTGTGTCTCTTTCTTGTCCTGCAGCCTGATATTATCTTCTTCCAACACCATTAGCATTATAATTTCTCATAGGTTCCAATAAATCAGTTTTGAATAAGAACATGTTCGGTTCCTTCTTTACTGAATTTGTTTTCTGACAACATCATATTTGTGTATTGCACTTACCCTAGCCCAATAATCTTGTGTCCCCTTGTCCCTTCCCCTTCTTCCTCCTAGATCTTTCAGAGTAAATAATGACCCACCATTTTCTTTCCTTGGAGATACTTTATAATCTTATGAATAATGAGATCATATCCATGATTCCCATGGAGACTTGCCTCAGAGGTAAACAATGATTGCTACCCTTCCTAAGGAGCAGTGTTTGATTACCAGTTCCCACAACCACCTGTTTTCCTCTAGTCTCTATGAACACTTGAGTCACCTACACACACTGAAACAAAACATTCACATACCTAATTAGAAACAAATTAAAATAAATATTTAAATATGAAAGCGAATACATAAAAACAAACACTAAATTTTTCCATACAGTGGTAAACCCATTCGGATCACCCTTGCCAAAAAAAAAAAAAAAAAAAAAAAAAAAAAAAAATCTAAAGGTAGGCTGTAGGTGATGCACATGTATAATCTTCAGAGCAGAGGATAAGGCTGGGGAATTATGTGTGTTTGTGGATGAGTGCTATGGTTTCATCTCAGTGATGAATATATGTTCTGTATGAGGAATTTATGGATTCTAGCCATGTCCTCCATGAGGAAGGATGACTTTTATTGCTTTTAGGATGAGGGAAAAATTTTTTACTCTTGAGAAATGACATCACAAACTCAGAAATCTCTTCCCAGTCAATGCCCCCTTGAATGCCTCAGGAGACAAAAGCTCCAAGGCCATGTTTTCTTCTTGCTCTCTCTTCCTCTCTTTCTTTGTCTACTTCTCTCTCTCTCCATCTCTCTCTCTCTCTCTCTCTCCATCTTTCTCTCTCTCTTTGTGTGAGTGTGTGTGTTTGTGTGTGTGTAGTTCTGTAGCTCTGGGTGTCTGGAACTCATTGTGGTGACAAGGCTAGCCTCTAAGACATAAGATTCACATGCCATCTGAATATGGGGATTAAAAGTGTATAATACCAGAACTTGCAGAATAGCTATTGCCTAGATCAATGAAAGCCCTGGATGCAGTTTTTAGAACTATGAAACAGGAACCTAAAGTAAGAATGGAAAAAAAGTCACAAAGGAGGAAACCAAGGTGTTGTCTGGGTTACTGAATGAGTGCAGACTGTATGCTTGAGGCTTCTCTACATTTTGAGGCATCACTGAGTTTAGAAACAATCATGCTGTAAATGAACTTTTTTTCTTTAGACAATTGGAGGAGTTATACTCAAGGACTCAGATACATAATTTCTGAGCACATTCCCAAAAGATTCTCTGCTATGCCACAAGGACATTTCCTCAACAATGTTCGTAGCATGTTTATTTCTAATAGGAACTGGAAACAACCTAGATGACCCTCAACTGAAAAATGGATAAACAAAATGTGGCATATCTACAGAATGGACTGCTTTCCAGCAATTCAAATCAAGGATATAAGGAATTTTACAAGGAAATGGATTCAAGTAGAAAATCTGAGATTGAGTAGGGTAATTCATACACTCAAAGACATGTATGCTCTGTACATGTATGATAAGGAGCTTCTTTGCAATGGTTCACCAAGTTAAATTGATTCCTGCATCACTATCAGGACTTGAGATAAGTCTCTGAAAGGAGGGTGCTGATTTCATAAAATTTACTCTTAACCTCCATGGTAGAGCCATGGAATGATCACTTGCACCAAACCCCAAAAATCAGAAAGAAACTTAGTTGCTGTTTAGCTAAAACAATAATCTGTCTTCAGTTCCAGGGAACCTATTGCTCTTTTCTAGTTTCCATGTGCTTCATCTACCCACATAGTGCACTAATGTTAAATACAAGCAGATAGACACTCATCCACTGCCAGAGGGAGCCCCAGTGTGTGGGTTTTTCTTTCTTGTTGGTTCTTCTTGAGGCAAGGAGTAGAAAGAACATTGGCACAGGATAAGACTTTGACTTCCAAGATGTGGGGTTAAGACTTTGTCTTACAAGATATTTAGGGTTTCTGTATAATAATAAAAAGTTTATTTATCTAAGTCTAAGTTACTATGTTACTGTATCGGATTAACTTATCTAAGGCTAAGCTACTATGCTACTGTAGCTAACCTGCCTTCTGTGATCCTCTGAGGCCAGAAACTACAAACTCTGGCAGTTAGCGCCTCATCCTAAAACAGCAAGAGATAAAGTAAAGAAATAATTGCTAGAGCCTTTTCCCTTTTGTCCAGATGCCTTGTTTGTAAAGCTAGTGGGAAGTTTGGAGCAATAAACTTCTACTGAACCAGGAGAAGAGAATTTTACTTGAAGAAGGAAAACACTTTTACATAAGAGAATATGCATAAACTCACATAAGTTCATATACAGATTCATGCATGCACATATAGACATTTCCATTTTAACCAGTTGGGCCAAGTTAGCATGCATTCTCTCAATTACATATGCACACACACACCTGCATGCATTATCACAATTACATAAGTACACACACATCCATACTTAAATATACATAGGAGCAAAAGACCAATCACAGGTGAAGATAGAACTCACTCATTCTGCATGAAAAATGGACTCTAAACTTTATTGCATAGAGAAAGTTAAGGCTTCTCACCTTTTAATGCTAAATGATTTAAACCAACCTTTGTAAGAAAAAAAGCTGTTTTCCTTTGAATAAGATGAAACCTACCTTCTCCTTACCATGGGATCTGTTCTGTCCCATGGTAAGGAGATGCTTGCCTGCTCCTTCTGCTTTCTGTAGCTTCTTCCCCCCTTTTTCCTCTGCATTCTGCACACTGCTCTCTTAGTTATTTATGTTATCTATAGTTTCTAAGTTATTCCACTCTGCATTCTCCTTCTAATCTTGCTCTCTACTCCTGATGTTATGATAATGCTCTTACTCTCAATGCCTTTTCTTTCAATGCTATGCCTATACTTCTAAGTTCTTCTTGAGTTTAGTTCTATCTAAAAGTTGTTCTGTCTAAAAACTTCTCCTCAGCTCATTTCCTCTCTCAGCTTGGTTTTCCTCAGGTCAGTTCTTCTCGGCTCAGTTCCTCTCAGCTCAATTCCTCTCAGCTCATTCCCTGACTCTTCTCTTTGTCCTCAGCACTTAAACATCTTTCAGAATACATGATCACATGTTAAAAAATTCATTACAATTTCACACATAAAATCAAATCATAAATTGAAATAGAAGTTTACAACAGAGACCGTTTACATGCATATCCATTAGGAGTAAGTATCTGGCTAAACATTCATTGCCTGTCTCAGGTCCACAGGTTCACTGCAGGCTTAAAACCATAGCTAAATTATTAGTGGAGTTTTCTATAGATGAACCCAGTCAAAATTTTATGTTCTGTCTTAGCACGTAAACTAAATCTTAGTTCCCTTTTTATGACCATTGGTAAATTGCTTTACAATCTCTTGGAATGTGCTCTGAATACTATCTAAGAGCAATTAACTGGAGACACTTGGGATACTGGCCGATTTCTCATTGCAGTTTTGACTCTTAGAAAATGAGCTATTAGCAGTCCTACTATAAAAAAGCTTAATAATCACAGATATAATTTTATGAATTCTTATAGGATCATCGTTAAGACTTATGTCATCTATTTGTCTATATAGCATCACTACAAGACAGTACATCTACATGGATCTGTAGAGATCTGCTCCAAAGAGTTGTCCTACTACTTAGTGATTGATATATGTTTAATAACAACAGGAAAAGCATTTTAACAGCAGATATCTTTCCTAAAATGAATCCCTTAGGGCCTTGCATAATATGGGTGCACCTGTCGCAGATTATATAATAATCCAAAGCAGGCCAGTTCAGGATGATCACCTACTAGTTTTTAGCTTGTCTCATTATGGCTCCCAACAATCCACATAAGGGATTAAGAAAAGGAAAGAATGTTAGCACTTTTCAATTAAATCTGTATTCAGACAAGGTTTCACAAGCCAGGTCTGAGGAGGCAGAAGCAGACAGATCTCTGAGTTCAAGACCAGTCTGTTATGCAAGTTCCAGAACAATAGATGCTAAACATAGAGATCCTGCTTCAAAACAAAACAAAAATCAACAAAAATACCCACCACCACCAACTACAACCACCACCACCACCACCACAGCAAAATCCAACAATAACACACACAATAAGACAAAAACAAATAAAAATGCAAAACTAAAACAACAAGAAAACTGAAATTTACATGTGACATGATGGGTATCATTATTTACCTTTCCTAAATATTTACAATTAACTTTGTTCGTATTCATGGAGATTCCCCAATTCCCTTCCTGTGCCTGTTTCCTGCTCTCCCACAATGCTGGTATTTCATTTTGCATCATTAAGTGGTTTCCCCCATTATGCACATCTAAACCTCCAAGTTAAGAGATGGAATGGATAATTTTCTAGATACCACATACCAAAGTTAAATGAGAATCAAGTAAATGATCTAAATAGTCCCATAAGCCCTAAGGAAATAGAAGAGTCAGGAAAAGTGTAGAAACCAAAAGAGTCCCAGAGCCAGATGCTTTGTGTGCAAAATTCTATCAGACTCTCAAAGAAGACCTAATACTAGCACTCCTCACACAATTCCACAAAATAAAAACAGAAGGAGCACTACCTAATTCATTTTATGAAGCCACAGTTACACTGATACCTAAACCACAACAAGGACCAACAAAGAAACAGAATTTCAGACCAATTTTCTTACTAATGTTGATGCAAAATTTCTCATAAAATTTCTGGCAATTCAAATCCAAGCACATATCAAAATGATCATACACAATGATCAAGTAGGGTTCATCCCAGGGACGTAGGGAATCGTTCAATATACAAACATCCATCAATGTAATTCACTTTATAAAAACTCAGAGAAAATTTACATGATCATCTCAGGTGATGGTGAAAAATCCTTTAACATTATACAGTACAGCTTCATGTTAAAAGTCTTGGAGGGATCAGGAATTGAAGGTACATATCTGAACTTAATAAAGGCAATATAGATCAAACCAACAGCCAACATCAAATTAAATGGAGAACAACTTGAAACAATCTTGCTAAAATCAGGGCAAGACAAGGCTGTCTACTGTCTGAGTATTTATTCAATATAATACTGGAAATTCTAGCTAGAACAAATAGACAACAAAATAAAGTCAATGGGATACAAATTGGAAAGGAAGACTTCTAGGTATTACTATTTGTGGATGATGTGATAGTATACATAAGTGACCCCCAAAATTCTGCCAGAGAATTCCTACACTGACAAAAATCTTCAGCAATGTGGATAAATATAAAATTAATTCAAACAAACCAGTAGTCTTCCTCCATACACAGCATACATGGGCTGAAAAAGAAATTAGGGAAACCACGCCATTCACAGTAGGCAAATAATATAGACTCTCTTGGTGAAACTCTAACCAAGCAAGTGAAAGATCTGTATGAAAAGAATGTCAAGTCCCTGAAGGAAGAAATTTAAGATGCTCTCAGAGGAGGGAAAGCTCTCCTATGCTCATGGCATTGTAGGATTAATATAGTAAAATGGTCATATTACCAAAGCAATCTACAGATTCAGTGCAATCCCCATGAAAAATTCCAACTCATTTCTTCACAAATATAGAAAGAGCAGTTTTCAACTTAATATGGAATAAGAAAAAACCCCAGGAATGCCAAAAGAATTCTCAACCATAAAAGAACTTCTCGTTGGATCACTATGTTTGACCTCAAGCTTTACTAAAGAGTAATAGTGAAAAAAACACATGGTATTGGTAATGAGACAGACTGTATGATCTAAAAAGTAATAGTGAAAAAAATCACATGGTATTGGTAATGAGACAGACTGTTCGATCAATGTGATGGAATTGAAAATCCAAAAATGAAACCCACATACCTATGGACACTTGATCCTTTACAAAGAATCCCAAAACCATACAGTGGAAAAAAGAAAGGATCTTCAACAAATGGTGCTGCTATAATTGGTAGTCTGCAAATATGAGAACATAAATTGATCCATTTTTGTCTCTTTATACAAAGTTTGAGTCCATGTGGATGAAGGACCTCCACATAAAACCAGGTACATTGAATCCAACAGGACAGAAGTTTGGAAATAGCCTTGAACATATTGGCACAGGGGACAGTTCCCTGAACAGAATGCGAATGGCGCAGTCTGTAAGAACATCAGTTGACAAATGGGACCTCATGAAAGTGAAAAGCTTCTGTAAGGCAAAGGACAGTATCAAGAGGACAAAACAACAATCTACAGATTGGATAAAGGTCTTTACTAACCCTACATACAATAGAGGGCTTACATCCAAAATATACAAAGAACTCAAGAAGATAGACCCTAGAAAACCACATTATTCAATTAAAGAAGTGATTAAACAGAGAATTCTCATTTTAGCAATTCAGAATAGCCTAGAAGCACTTAAGGCAATGGTCAAAGTTCTTAGTCATTAGAGAAGTGCAAATCAAAATGATCCTGAGTTTCCACCTTATACCAATCAGAAGGACTAAGATCAAAAATTCAGGTGACAGCAGATGTTGAGGAGTATATAGAGAAAAAGGTACACTCCTCCATTGCTGGTGGCATTGTAAGCTGGAATTTTGCAAGGAAACAGAATCAAGTAGAAAACATTATAGTGAATGAGGTAACCCAGACACTCAAAGAAATGTATGCTATGTACTTGTATGATCGGAGCTTTTTTGTAATGGCTCAGCAAGTAAAGTTGATAACTGCATCATCATCAGGACCTCAGTTAAGTCTCTGGAGGGAGGATGCAGATTCCATCAAATTTACTCTTGACCAACTTGGGAGTTCCATGGAATGATCACATGCATGAAATCCCCAAACTAAGAAAGAAACTTAGTTTTTGTTTCACTAAAACAATAATCCTTCTTCAGTTCCAGGGGAGTCTACTGCTCTTTCCTAGCTACCATGAGCTCCATCCAACCACATAGTGCACAGATGATAAATACAGGCGTAGACACTCATCCACATAAAGGAAACAAAAAGAAGGAATGTTAGTCTTTTTCAATTAAATCTGCATTCAGACATGGTTTAACAGGCCAGCTATGCAGAGGCAAAGGCAAGCAGATCTCTGAGTTCAAAACCAGTCTGTTCTAGAACAATAGATGCAACACACAGAGATCCTGCTTCAAATTAAAACAAAAATCAAACAGAAAAAACAAAAAGAATGACAAGAACAGCAAAAACAAAAACCTAAAAATAACAAAAACAACAAAACACAAACAAATAAAAACGCACAGCTAAAATAACAATAACAATTAAGTTTACATGTGACATGGTGGGTATCATTAGGGACTTTTCCTAAATATTTCAAATTAAGATAAAACCAGATATATTAAATCTAATAGGACAGAAATTTAGAAATAACCTTGAAAACATTAGCACAGGGGAATATTTTCTGAACAGAACACCAATGGCTCAGTCTCTAAGAGCAACAATTGACAAACTGGACCTCATGAAACTGAAAAGCTTCTGTAAGGCAAAGGACAATATCAATTGTACAAAACAGCAACCTACAGATTGGGGAAAGATCTTTACTAACCCTACATCCAATACATGGCTTACATCCAAACTATACAAAGAAGTCAAGAAGTTAGACTCTAGAAAACCAAATTACCCAATTAAAAATGTGGTAGAGAGCTAAACAGAGAACTCTCATCAGAGCAATCTAAAATAGCCTAGAAGCACTTAAGGAAATGGTCAAAGTTCTTATTCATTAGAGAAATGCAAATCAAAATGACCCCAAGTTTCCACCTTATACCAATGAGAAAGGCTAAGATCAAAAATTCAGTTAGCAGATGATGGGGAGATTTTTTCTAAAAAGGTATAGTCCTCCACTGCTGGTGGGATTGTAAGCTGGTACAAACTCTTTGGAAATCAATCTGGTGGTTCCTCTGAAAATTGTAAATAATTCTACCTGAATACCCAGCTATAACTCCTCTGGACATATAGCCAAAGATGCTCCACCATACCACATGGGAACATTCCCGTCTCTGTTCACAGTAGCCTCATTTATAACAGCCAGAATCCACCCAGATGTCCCCCAACTGATGAATGAAAAAAAAAAAAAACCTGGTACACTTACAGACTTGACTTCCACCACGGAGAGCCTCAGTATGATCGTGTGGGTCTTATTGCTCTTTCCTGTGTACCCTGTGGGCCTATGGGCAGCTCTGGGTTTCTGCCTGTCACTGAATACCTGGAGTTGACAACTGTGCACTGGCACAGTTCCACATTGATGGTGACACTCATCAGTCTATAACTATGTGATTTGAGAAAACAAACTCTAACAGGATGCT
Organism: Uromys caudimaculatus; assembly: GCA_028551405.1. Taxonomy (NCBI): domain Eukaryota; kingdom Metazoa; phylum Chordata; class Mammalia; order Rodentia; family Muridae; genus Uromys; species Uromys caudimaculatus. Next base: position 131,791,854 of record CM052702.1, read on the forward strand.
CGGGAAGCTCACTGCCATCCCATGTACAGTCTGGCACTGAGAATAGGTCTCTTCCCCTCCACATCTAGGTCAATATATATATATATATAAAACTTCCTGTCTTAGCTTTTAAACTCTTCTAATTATCTCTTCGGTAAATGGAAAGGCTTTTGTTTCATCATGATGTGGGTTTATTTGTTTTTATTAAGTGATTTAAGTATTTGACATTTTTGACCAACTTTCCCAAAGGTAAATGCTTCATCTAATCCATTTTACCTTGAACTGAGAGTCTCAGAAATTCTCAAAAAAATAAATAAAAGAATAATATTAATATTACATATGATGGAAAGAATGCTAAAAGCCATGTGTAGTAGCACACAGGTATAGTCCTAACACTTGTGAGGCAGAGGCAAATGTATAAGATGTTCAAAGTCATGTTAGTTACCTAGAGAACTATAGGACATTCTGGGTGACCTGAGGTAATGATACACATTTCCTGGACATAGAGTATGTGCCCAGCATGTCTGACACCTTGTTCAATCCTCTGCATTAAAGAAAAATGTCAGCAGCTCTTAGTATCTAATCCCATCATTTAGGGTCCTGTTTCTCCAATTGTGAAGTACAACACTTTTGTGATAGCAGTCATATATCCTGCATATCAGATATTTATGCTACAATTCATAACATTAGCAAAACTACAGTTATAAAGTAGCAACAAAATAGTTTTATATTTGGAGGTCTGTAGAACTATCTTAAGGGGTTCCAGCTTTGGGGATGAGGAGGTGAAAGTGGAGTTAGTGGCCTGGATCAGAATTCAATGTCATCCTTGGCCAGCTAGCAAGTATGAAGATTGACTGTGATACAGGATACATTGTCTTTGGATGGATGAGTGAATGAGGTAATGAAAAGAAAATCATGAGTGGGCAGATGAATCTTGTCAAACTCTGTTCTTGGACTAGCTTAGATAACATTTGACTAGTTTTTGTTGATATGATTAAATATAGAAATTGATTTCTTTGGTATGTGGTTTTGTTTTGGTTTATTTTATTTTTCGTGTGTGTGTGTGTGTGTGTGTGTGTGTGTGTGTGTGTGTGTGTGTGTGTGTGTTTCACCCTGGCTGTCCCGGAAAAAGCACTTGTAGACCAGGCTGTCCTGGAACTCACAGAGGTCCAATTGCTCCTGGCTCTGGAATGCTGGGATTAAAGGCCTACACCTGACAACCAGAATAAAATCTCAGGAAGCCATGTAACAGTGGAAGGTGCAAGATGTGCTTTGCAGTGATGTGCTTAGCACTCCTACCTGACAAGCAGACATCATACACAGCACACGGAACGTATAATTTAACTGGTTGTGTTTTGAGATAGGCCTTCACTATTTAGACAAGCTTGGAATTTTCTGTATAAACAAGGCTGGCCTTGAACTTACAGATCCACCTGCCTCTGGAGTGCTGGAATGGGGATTCCTATGCCACTATACCATGCTGGGAAAGTATAAAAAAAATTAAAGACTGAAAGACTGAATGTTGGAAACTGCAATTACTGAACGAGATGTTAAGGATAACTACTCTATTTACACTTTCAGGCTTAGAAACTGATCTACTATACTTTGGGGTAACAGAAAACTAGGAGCAGTAGTTCTGCGAAAATGTCAGCAAAGCTGAATGGTGAGGCAGGAAGACAAGCAAGCACTTACAGACCCATCAACAGACATTCTCTACCCAGTAGCAGTTGCTGATATCCAACAGTAAACACAAGTCTGCATATGACAGAGTCCTGTCTGAAACAAATCAAAATGCCATACACGTGATACTGGCTACAAGGTGGCTTTCAGTGGAGTGACGTCATGAAGACATGACTCTCTTCATAGACCTGTTTCTCTATGGAATATTTATAACCTTTTGATGTCAAAGAATAAGAGTGGAAGGGTTGGAGTCTTGTTATAATCTCTACATTTATTTATTTTTTGTGTGTGTAAGTGTTTAGCTTGTGTGTATGTGTATGTGTGTGCTCTCTGCCTGTTTATAGAAGAAAGAGTCAGTTAACTTGGACATGGAGTTATGAAAGGGTGTGGTCAGCCATGTGAGTGGTAGCAGCTGAACCTGGGTCTTCCTGGAAGAGTAGCAAGTGCTCCTAACCACGAAGTCATTTCTCAGCCTTATTTCAATTTAACGAAAGTGGTTGCATTTTTGGATTTGTTGGTGTGTGTGTGTGTGTGTGTGTGTGTGTGTGTGTGTGTGTGTGTGTGTTTGTGTGTGATTTTTTTTTTTTTACCATGTGAATAGTCCACCTTCAGTAATCAGGGTAAGCATAAAGGTTCTATACCTGCTCAGCCATTTGCTTGGCTCTGTGATTGAAACCTGGTCTCATGTAACCCAGGCTGGCCTCTCCCTATGTAGCTCAGGCTATCATCAAACTTTTACACCTCTAGCTTTTACATCCCATGTATGGTGAGTACAGGCCAGTGCCACCATGCTGGCACTTTTTGGTTTAGGTTTGCTTTGGTTTGGTTTTCCTTTTCAGTCTTGGCAAACAGACTAAATCCTTTGTTCTGTCTCTTTCTTCCCTAAGGCCTAAGGCAGTGCTCACTCACTGGGACTTGTCATTTTTTGTGGCCTGAATTCCGAAATGTTTTGATATTCTTTTGAATGTTACTCTTGAATTTCACTGTTTCCATTTTAATTACTAAATACAAGGTAAAACAAATCTCCTTAACAGGATTGTTGGGTGGAGATTCAAATATCTAGTGAGCTAGCAGCAGTTTGCATTCAGAGTTCCAGCTGTGAAGGTAAGGCCTCAGCAGTGAGGTGTTAAAGCTTCAACAGAGCCAGAGAAGACACTGTCTGGGAACTTGAAGTCACACCTCTTGGCTTGCATAGAAAGCACTTTCTTACATCTGGTCAGTCACTCACCTCCCCTGAGACCCTTCTGCTTCCTTCCCCCAAAAGAGGCTCTTGGTGGTGACACCTAGAATCCTACTCCACTGAGGTTGGAGGGTCAGCTTGCTTCTTGAGAGTAGGAGTTCTAAGTTACCCTGAGAAATATAGCTGGGCTGGAAGGGGTGCTGGAGCATCTCAGCAATATCTGCAGCCAATTTCTGGTAGCGAAGTATATATGCACTTGATATGTTATGATCTTGATTCAGACTCTTAGGTGAACAGAATGTTTTCCTGGTTTTGTGAGAAACTTGTTATGTATCCAAAGCTGACCTGAAACTCATACTGGGTGTTTTGCCTGCACTCTCTATCTCATGGATGCCTGGAGTCTTTGAAGCCTAGCAGAGTCCTAGAATTGGAGCTGTAAACCATCATGAGGCTGCCGAGAATTGATTGTGCCAGGAAGCATTTGTGAACCCCAAAAGACCACGCAGGAGCTGTCTGTGCTGTAATAATACCATTAGAGTCTCTTTATTAAGAGTTCCAGCTTGGGCATACCTCCATATCAACCCTGACACAGAGGGAGAAGAAGAGAGGGTGAAACAGCCTTGAACCCTGAGCAGGACAAGTTTTTATAGGAAAATGGGAGCAAATGAGGGGGGTGAAGGATGAGGTGTTCAGTCTGCCAAACATCTAATAGAATGAGTATAAGCCAGCTAGTTTGTGCTCTGAAGCAAGACTGTACAGGATGAAAAATGCTCTAAAAGGACACATGAAATAATCAGACTAATCTTTCAATGATAGTTGCTAGAAAGTAGATATGGAGTAACTCTGGCCAAGGTCAAGCCATGGGATCCTTCCTGGAACCTGGTGCTTAGTTTCTGCTGTAGGTCAAGTTCTCAGGATTTTTTTCCTTAATATAGAATCTGGTCCCAAGATAGAGTAAGTTTGGCCTCTCAGATTCAATCCCAGTTCGCAAAGCGGCCAGCTCACTTAGGCACTGGGCTATCTCTCTACCACCCATGCCTTTTTGTGTTTCAGGGTCTTGCTATGTTACCCTGGCCTAGCCTCAAATTCACATATATCAGCCTCTGCTTCCCAAGCAGTGCTGTGGTTAAAAGCATTTAAGATCAAGCTCAGTTTTGCTTAGTCTTTCTCATTTATGATTTTTGCTTACTTTACATTAAAACTTTTGAAAAAAAAAACATAAAACTTTTGTTTTTTAAGAACACGGTCTCTACATATTTCTTGTCCTACTACTCAATGCACAGACTAGGTAGTCCTCAATGCGATCATCCTGCTTTTGCCTTCAAAGTGCTGGGATTAAAGGCATGCACTGCCACACCTGGTTTTCTACATTAAATTGAAAGCAAGACTTTAGTAGCTCAGGCCTGTAAACTTGAAAAATGAAGTTAGGAAGAATATGGGTTAGAGGCCAACACAAAGTAAATAGGGAGATTCTCCTTGTTAGAAAAAAAAAAAATAGTAGGGATATGTTGTGAAATGCTCTCCTTGAACCCAAGAGCCATGAACCTTTTCATCATATCAGCTGTGGTCACTTGATCATATCTATTGACCTTCTATTATGGGAGGGACATTAGACTCTCATGTTAGGTGCCCCCGTAAGTTGAGCCTTAACTTACTGGAAAACACTCCCCTACCCCCACCCAGTGAACATCGGGAGCCTGAGATTGATGGAAAAGCATGAGGAATTTTTTTTTTTGTTCCAGCATGCTGGGGTCACAGTGCACAGGAAGGAGACAAAGAGAGGATTACCCAAAGAAGCCCATTCGATGAGTTTTTATACAGTTTTCAGAGCAGCAGCCATTAGCCACAACATGATTGGCAGAATTGTGTGAGTTTTAAACTGATTGGTCTTTAGGGAAAGATGTGGCAAGGACATTCCTTGTCTGTAGGTGGCCAATGGTCAGTAGATGTGCATGTAGCTGATGGTCAGTTTGCTCCCCCCTTGAGATCTGAGGAGTGTAATTAGCCTCTCCCTTCCGGAGTGCAGGGGAGCCTCAGTGCTCCATGACCTTCCCTTCCAGGAGGATAGGGGTCTTGTGGAATTATCCAAATGTCCTGAACTGATCTCTTCAGCCCCATGCCAGCTGTATGCATTTCTGCCCCTACTTCTTCTAGCCTCAGGAGGCTGAGTATATTGGAGGTGAATGTTAGCTGAAGAAAGAATGCAATTTTTGCAGCTATGGGGATGCCATGTTGTGGAGAGACTGAGTGTTGTTACTATCTGGGGATCACTTAGGCTCCTATAAGTAGCCTGTCATCTATGCTCCTGTATAAAAATCCCATAAATTCATTGGCTGGCCAAGTTGGAATTTTGTGGGAATCTCCTATGTCCCTACTCGTGGTTTACCTGGGGTGACAACTTATTAGTTCATATCTACCTAGGGATTTTTCTTAGAACTGAGTTGACCTTAGCCTTGTACATATTAGGGAATTGTTATATCACTGAGCCACATTCCCAGGCTAATATGCTTACATTTACTTGATTCCATTCTTATATATGTTTGTATGCATGCTTGCATCCATGCATGTACTTATTTATTAGGTTAAGTCTTATAGCTATGTTGTCAGCATGGAAACTCACTTGGAGACATGTAGGTAGTCCAGGATAGCCTTGAACTCAGAGGTCTGCTTGCCTGCCCAATGCTAGGACTAACGTCATGGACCAAAATGCCTGGTTTCCAGGCCGAAATCTCCAATCTCACCTCACTCCACTTCCCACACAGAAGCTTTTTCTTTGAATCTCTGGCTGTCCTGGAACTTACTAGCTAGTCCCGGGTGATCTTGAACTCAACAGAGAGTCCCAGTCTGAATAATAATAATAATAATAATAATAATAATAATAGTCATTGCAAAAATAATAATTTGTTGGGTGAGGTTATATTTCCCTAATTGTTTCTTGGTTTGGTCAATAAAATAGGCAGAATGCAATTGCTGGGTGAAGGGTAAAGTTGAGATTTCTGGGTCCCAGGAGGAAGGGAAAAGATACAGCAAAAGAACATGCCTTTGGCCAGGCTTTGGAATGGGAGGCAGGGACAACAATGTCAGATCTTGGGAGACTAGAAATGTCAGTCTCTTACACTTGTGGAGACCTGAAATAGGCTAACTGAGTAGGTTTGGGCAGGATATTCTGCTTGCAGCAGTTGCGTTATCTGGCAAGTTCTTAATTAATAACACTGACTAGTGTTTTCCATCCACTGAGCTTAGGTGGGCAGAGAAGGAGAGAAGCTGAGAGGGGCCCGTGGATCATGGACAGGAGCTTTCCTGGTTTGAGGGCTGGCTACAGTGGATCCTGGGATAATCTGGATAGAGCTAATGGAACCACTAGAAGTCTCAGTATGAGTCAAGACTATAAGCTTGTTTTTTAAAAATTACCTGCAACAATAGTCCAATTTAGTGAAATTTTAGTTAAGTTTAGGGTCATGAAACTTGTGCAGTACTACATTCTCTACACCCAAAGGAGTGATCTTTAAAAATGATTGCCACAGGTTTTGGTAAATTTTTATTTTATCATTTTTAGACTGGGTCTCTCTTATATATCAGTGGCCTACAATTCTTTATGTAGACCAGACTGGCCTCAGACTCAGAAATCCTCCTACCTGTACCTCTCAAGGTCTTAGTGCAAAGTTGGGTGCTATCACATCTGGAAGCTTTTTGTAAATTTTAATAAAAATATGTAAATTTTTGGTGCTGCTGCTTAAGTGTAATACTATTTATTGAGGATGAGGTAAGATGTTCATGTCTCTGAGTTTGAGACTAGCCTGAGAACTATGTGGAGCTACAATGTGAAACCCTCATCTCAGAAAACAAAGGTCAGAGTCCCAAGTTATAAGTCACTCAGTAACCTGGTTTCTCTCCATGTTGAACTGTCTATGAATGCTACAGCTGTATCTCCTTGCCCCTATAGGGCTTCCTTCTATAATATTGACAAGTCCTTACCCCCTTCCTCTCTACTGTCTCTTTCTTGAAAACAAGTATAATAAGGCAATGCTATTTTGTCATCAGAAAACTACCAAACACAAAGGGAATGTGGCCAAGCTTCATCACACAAGTCTTGATACTAGAATGAGGCATACTTACTGTTGCAAAGGAACCTGGATTGATACCCAACACCTACATCGATAACTCTGTCATGTGGAATCCGAGTTCCAAAGAATGTAGGCCTCTCTTCTGGCCTCTGTGAGCATTGCATGGACATTATGTAATACACAACGGAAATATATCCATATACATAAAAGTAAGTAACTAAATACCTTCCTTTAAATGGGTGTGTGGAGAAAGGCATTTAATCTGAGCACTTGGGAAGCAAGGCAAGTAGATCTTTGAGTTTGAGTCCAGCCTAGTCTACAGAGTGAGTTCCAGGACAGCCAGGACTACACAGACAAACAAAACAAAATAAAAAAGCCCAAGCGAACAAAAAATTCCACCTCATTTGAAAATAAGAAGCCATCAAGCAACCAACCAAATAACCTCTTGATATTGGTGTCCTGTAGTTCTGTGTTCTGGACTTGAGGATACTGCTCTCCTGACTTCTCCTTTTACATTATTCCCAACTAACTACATGATGCCTGAGCAAGGAACCAAAAGTCTGCGTGGTCAGTGTGCCTGAAACTCGGTGTGGATTCATATATTTGCTACTACTTAGCACAAATGAGGAAGCCAGTTGGTTAAAGCCTTTATCAGATATGTTGAACAAAATATTTAATTTGTTAACTTTTATATTTTTACAACTCTGGTTGGAAAGAAAACAAGTTATTATCAAGTTAGGATATCTTGTTTAAGTTTCATGTAGTACAGGCTGTTCTCAAATTTGCAAAGTCGTTAAAAAAAAAAAGAAATAGAATAGACAACCTTGTCTAGTCCTTGATTTAAGTGAAATGCTTCAATTTTCTGTCCATTTAGATTGATGTTGGCTACTGGTTTGCTGTATATTGCTTTTACTATGTTTAAGTATGGGCTTTGAATTCCTGATCTTTCAAAGACTTTTAACATGAAGAGGTGTTGAATTTGATATTGATATTCCCTGCATCTAATGAGATAATCATGTGTTTTTTTTTTTTCCTTTGGAGTTTGTTTATATAGTGGATTACATTGGTGGATTTCCATATACTGAACCATCCCTGCATCCCTGGGATAAAGTTTACCTTTTTCTGATTAATGATTGTTTTGATGTGTTCTTTGATTTTGTTTGCAAGAATTTTATTGAGTATTTTTGCATTGATATTCATAAGGGAAATTGATCTGAAGGTCTCTTTCTTTGTTGGGTCTTTGTGTGGTTTAGGTATAAGTGTAATTGTGGCTTCATAGAACGAATATGGTACTTTTCTTTCCGATTCTATCTTGTGCAATAGTTAGAGCAGTATTGGTTTTAGGTCTTCTTTGAAGGTCTGATACAATTTGGCATTAAACCAATCTTGACCTGGGCTTTTTTTTTTTTTTTTGGTGGGGAGACTTTTAATGACTGCTTCTATTTCTTCAGGAGTTATAGGACTGTTTAGATGGTTTATCTGATCCTGATTTAATTTTAGTACTTGGTATCTGTCTAGAAAATTGTCCAGGGGCACGTTCGTTATCTCATTCCTTTCTGCTGGTTTACACTGCTGAGGAAGCATCCCTGAAGGCTCTCATCACCCTGCGGTCATGTCTAAGTCAGAGTCTCCCAAGGAGCTGTAACAGCTGCGGAAGCTCTTCGTTGGAGGGCTGAGCTTCGAAACAACTGACAAGAGTCTGAGAAGCCATTCTGAGCAATGGGGAACACTAACCGAATGTGTGGTAATGAGAGATCTAAACCCCAAGAGATCCAGGGGCTTTGGGTTTGTCATATTCGCCACTGTGGAGGAGGTGGATGCTGCCATAAATGCAAGACCACACAAGGTGGATGGAAGAGTCGTGAAACCTAAGAGAGCTGTGTCAAGAGAAGATTCTCAGAGACCAGGTGCCCACCTAACTTTGAAAAAGATCTTTGTTGGTGGTATTAAAGAAGACACTGAAGAACTTCACCTACGAGATTATTTTGAGCAGAATGGGAAAATTGAAGTGATAGAAATTATGACTGACAGAGGCAGTGGAAAAAAGAGAGGCTTTGCTTTTGTCACCTTTGATGACCATGACTCTGTGGATAAGATTGTTATTCAGAAATACCATACTTTGAATGGCCACAGCTGTGAAGTAAGAAAGGCTCTGTCATAGCAAGAGATGGCTAGTGCTTCATCCAGCCAGAGAGGTCGAAGTGGTTCCAGAAACTTTGGTGGTGGTCGTGGAGGTGGTTTGGTGGCAATGACAATTTTGGTCAAGGAGGGAACATCAGTGATCATGGTGGCTTTGGTGGCAGCCATAGTGGTGATGGACACGGTGGCAGTGGGGATGGCTATAATGGATTTGGCAATGATGGGAGCAATTTTGGAGGTGGTGGAAGCTACAATGATTTTGGCAATTACAACAATCAGTCTTCAAATTTTGGACCGATGAAGGGAGGAAACTTTGGAGGCAGGAGCTCTGGCCCTTATGGTGGCAGGGACCAGTACTTTGCTAAACCACGAAACCAAGGTGGCTATGGAGGTTCCAGCAGCAGCAGTAGCTATGGCAGTGGCAGAAGGTTCTAATTACAGCCGGGAAACAAAGCTTAGCAGGAGAGGAGAGCCAGAGAAGTGACAGGGAAGCTCCAGGTTACAAAAGATTTGTGAACTCAGCCAAGCACAGTGGTGGCAGGGCCTAGCTGCTACAAAGAAGACATGTTTTATACAATACTCATGTGTGTGGGCAAAAACTCCAGAACTGTATTTGTGACTAAATGTATGACAGGTTATTTTAGTTTCTATTCTGTGGAAAGTGTAAAGCAGTCCAACAAAAGGTTTTACTGTAGACCTCTTTCACCCATGCTGTCGATGGCTAAATGTAATAGTCTGATCATGATGCTGAATAAATGTGTCTTTTTTTTTTTTTTTTTAATGTGTGGTGTAAAGTTATTGTACTCTGAAGCCATCTTGGTAAACTTCCCCAACGGTGTGAAGTTAGAATTCCTTCAGGGTGGTGCCAAGTTCCATTTGGATTTTATTGATGGTTGCTTGGTTGGAGAAGCCATTGTCTTCAAAACCTTGGTGTTGTTGAACTGCCAGTTACTGTTGTAACTATTAATGAGTTTCACCATTGAAAGGGTCATCCAAGCAAGGTCACAATTTGGTTATAAAATGGTTTTTGGCACGCCCCATGCAATTATCAAAATTGAATAACAGTATCAGATAAAATAACAGATGGGAATGAAGCTTGTGTATCATCTATTATCATGTGTACTCAATAAACGATTTAATTCTCTTGAAAAAAAAAAGGATTTGTCCAAAATCTGGGAATACCCAAATCCAATTCACAGACAACATAAAGCTCAATTAGAAGGAAGACCAAACTATGGATGCTTCAGTCCTTCTTAGAAGGGGGAACAAAATATTCACGGGAGAAAATATGGAGAAAAATGGACCAGGGATTAAAGGAAAGGCCATCCAGAGATTTCCTCACCTGGTGATCCTTGTCATGTACACTTACCAAACCCAGACACTTTTGTGGATTCCAAGAAGTACTTGCTGAGAGGAGCCTGATATAGCTGTCTCCTGAGAGTATTTGTCAGAGTCTGACAAACACAGAGGCAAATCCCCACAGTCAACCATTGGACTGAGCACAGAGTCCCCAATGGACTAGATAAAGAACTAAAGGAGCTGAAGGGGTTTGCAACTCCCTAGGAAGAACAACAATATCAATCAACCAGACCCCCCAGAGCTCCCAGGGATTAAACCACCAACCAAAGTGTACACATGGAGCAAACCATAGCTCCAGCAGCTTATGTACAAGAGCATGGACATTTTGGGCAACAATGGTAGGAGAGGCCCTTGGTCCTTTGATGGCTGGATGCACCAGTATTGGGGAATACTAGGGCGGGGAGGGGGGAGTGAGAATGTGCGTGGGGGAACACAGTCATAGAAGCAGGGGGAGGGGAAATAAGATAGGGAATTTCCAGACAGGAAACTGGGAAAGGCAATAGCATTTGAAATGTATATAATAAAATATTCAATGAAAGAAAAGAAATATAAAGACATAGCCCTGGGAAGGACTGAGTGTTCAGAGGCTAAGTACACTTGTTGCTCTTGCAAATTACTCAGGTTCCATTCCCAATATCAAACATGATGATTCTTAATCTTTAGTTCCACAGGACCCAGTGTCATCTTTTGTATAGCATGGGCTCTAGGCACACAATTACAGCACATATTTTGTGCAGAAAAAAAAGCAACACTTAGGCAAATCACTAAGTCCAATTTTGTTATCTGTAAGAATATTTATATAAAACCATCCACTGGATCTTGGCCAAGCAGATGTTCAAAAAGAGAGTCTCCTTTACTCTCCACTCATCATGCCAGTGGTTCTTCCACTAAGGGTAGGACTTACAGGGTCCTCCTCTATCTGTGTGGAATTTCACTGGCTTGATCTCCTATAACTGACCATAACTACAACAGCCATGGGAATGTATTTCACAGCACTCTCCCCTACCTTCTAGGTCTGATGATTATCTGATGTGATGTTCCTTAAGGGCAGTTGTGTGCTGAAGTAATGCCATTTAGTGATGAGTAATTGGATCAGTTGAGTCTCATATTAACTGAAGCCCACTTCAAAGAGAAATTTCTGATCAAGGTTCAGAGCAGCACTAATCTATTGGTATAAAAATGTTTAGGATTGTGGCACATCGCATTCCTTTCTGATTCTGGGACTCTACAATCCAGTAGTCCCTCCTGCTGTAGTGACCCCAAACCATAACAACATTTCTTCTTCAGACCTTTAATTTTGCTACTCTTATGAATCATAATGTAAATAAGTGTTTTCAGATGGCGAATCCTGTGAAAAATTCATTCCCACAGGTTGAGAAGCACAGGTTTAGGGACTTGGGGAAATATCTCAGTGTTTAAAGCATTAGATAGTCCTTATAGAAGACCCAACTTTGGTTCTCAGCATCCATGTCTGGTGATTCACAGCTGCCTGTTACTCTAGCTCCAGGAGATATGATATCCTTATCTGGCCACAGAAGGCATAAAAAGATGCAGGGACCGAGGACAAACATCTCATATTAGGGCTGGGGAAGGCCAGCCAGTAGGAGGAGAAATGTCCCAAGAGGAGGCAAAAGAGTCAGAGGTATGCTTACTCCTGATCTTAGAAATCCAATTAAAAAAACAAACAAAGACCACAGCCTGTATGCAGAGGATGTCATGGAGACTAATGCAGGCTCTGAGGTTGTCACTTCAGTCTGTGGAAACACTTATGAGCACTGCTTAGTTGATTCTGTGGTCCCTGTTCTGGTGTCCTTGACCCCTCTGCATCCTTCCCCACTTCTGCTGGATTCCCAAAGTTCTCCTAATATTTGAGGGTTGGTTTCTGCACTTGTTCCCATCAACTTCGGGAGGAAGCCTTTCTAATGACTATTGGGTTGGGGACAAGTCTACACATAGCAGAATGTCATTAGAAATTATTTCAGTGCCTTTCTATTCCTGCCTCAGCATGTTTTCTCCTACACTATGTTTCTGGGATATCTAACTTCCAGTTCCTGGCCATCTAGGCAGTGTAGACCATGAGCTCCCTCTCATGGCCTGGGCCTCAAATTAGACTAGTTTTTTTTTGGATACTCCCACAATATATGAATCACTATTGTCCCAATACATCTTGCAGGCAGGTCAGGTCACATGTCAAAGATTTGTGGCCAGCTTCTTGTCCCAGTCCCACCATTGGACACTTTTCCTGGTCTCAGAAAATGACTGGTTCATTCCCCTTATGCTCCATTACTAGAAATCCTGCTAGAGTCATTTTCACAGACTCTAAGAAGATTCCACTGCACTAGGTTTTCCAATTGCTGCCAAAAGATATCCAGTTCTTGTCTTCTGTAGCAGTACTCTCTCTCTCTCTCCCTCTCCCTCTCCTGCTCTCCCCCTTTCCTTGTCCCTTTCCCTCTCTCCCTCTCCCTCCCCTTCTCTCCCTCTCCCTCTCCCTCTCCCCCGTCTCTCTGTTTCTCCCTCTCCCTTCTCCCTCTCCCCTTTTCCCTCTCTTCCTCTTCCCCTTCCCATACCCCTCCACCCCTCCTTTCCCTCTCTCTGTGTATTTCTGTCTGCTACCTGATCCATGCTGTTTCCATCAGTACCCACATTAGTCCACCTGTAAAATACTATCCTATTTCCTGTTCCCAGAGAGATACAAGTGCTTCCCCTATCAAGAGCCCTCTGTGTTATTTAGCATCTCTGAGTGTGTGGATTTGGTGTGGTTATTAATTACTTAACAGGCAATAGTCAATTATAAGTGAGTACATAATGTGATTGTCATTCTGTGTCTGGGTTACCTTGAAGTAAAACAAGATGAGTTTTTCTAGTTGTATTCATTTGGATGCAAATATGCTGATGTTTTTTATCAGCTGAAAAATAATATTTTATTGAGTAAATGTGCCACCATTTTTTCCATCCATTATTTGAAGTGTACCTATGTTGTTTCTAGTTTCTTGGTATTATGAAGCGGGCAAGAATGTAATTGGACAAGTGTTCTTGTGGTATTATGAAA
>CM052702.1:131810458-131830231 GCA_028551405.1 Uromys caudimaculatus
AGAAATATGTCCTAACACCATCCCCTGGTTCCCTGTAACGTCCTCATGGGGGACTCCCAACCTTCAAGTGTATTGAAGCTTCTTTAAGATATTAAGGTGACTCAAAACAGGCTGGGGAGAAAAGGATGCTCTCTATGGAACTTATCACAATCCCCTTACTCCATTTAGTTCATCTGTTTAACATCCAGTCTGTCCACTGTGTCTGGACCTAATTCCAAGGAGCTCTGCCTCACTGGCTTGTTATGGGTCTTACTTTCCTCTCTAGAGATCCTGGAGAACTGAGAATAAATATTTGCACATCCATATCAGGCTATTTTCTTTTTCTAAGAAAATGTAACAGGAAGTTTTCATGAGATTCTATGAATACCCTGAAACTATTTAAAATCATGAGTTTTTTGGAGGGATGCCCAAAGAGAATGAAAGATATTTCTGGCTAGAGTAAGGAATGAACTGTTAGGTAGGTATATTCACAGTCAGCTCAAGATATCCTCAGACCAAGTTCTCAGCACAAAGATCTATGTGCCTCAGAGGGACAAAAGGGAAGGGATAAGAGATAATGACAGGACACAGAAGACAAAATAGAAGAGGAAGAGAACAAGACAGTGGGTAAAAGAGTATTTGTTTTGGGGGGCATGGCAGGTTCAAATGACTACCTCTGGATAAAAAGTGACAAAATACCTAGCCTATCGGTCAAGGGCATGTTATAAAGGTAAATGGTAAAGCCCATGTGAGAATGAGGTATTTGATTTTAATTGGGGAGATTAATTATGTAAGTCAAAGGGACTTTTGATTGCTAGATTGAAAGCTCAGTCTTAGAAGTGATCCTCAAGAAGAGATAGTATCCATATAAAGAAAGGGACCATGGGTGCTACCTTGAGAAATGTAATCTGATGGTTTCAGCAAGGCCAAAGGATGACGAAAAAAGGACCAGGACTGCCAAGGCCATGTTTGCTGTTGTCAGGCTGGCAACAGTCCCACCACTGAGGCAGGAGGATTTGTGAGAGTAGGAGTTTCAAATTAATCTACAGATCAACACCATATATCAAATAACCAGAACAAAACAAAACCAAAACCAAAAAATCATCTTCTCCAAAACAAAGAACATACATAGCACCTCACTCAATTTACCAATAAATAACTAAATAAACAAATAAGACTCTGCAGTGGGGAATAATACACTGAATGGGCCTCTGGAATTTCAGTATACTGTGAAATCTTTGGCTTTCCAAAAAGAACTCCACAAATGGAGATAATGAAATAATCCCAGGCAACATCAGTTTGGGACACAAGCAACCAGTCAGAAGGCAAACTTTGGTTGCAAGATGAAGCAGAGAGGGAGAGTGATGAGGGTTTAATGAGCCTGGTTTTTAGCCTTTATGCATCATGCAATATGTTAAAGCTTAAAAGAAGTAAAATGGGATTTTGATAAAAGGTTGCTACTTTCAATAAAGAGATGGATACAGAGTTTATTTTAGAGAAATAATGTAGAATAATATAAAAAATAGTTTGATACTTCTTTATATATACATGCAAGAAATTGAAGGTATTTTAAATCACAAAACACATGTGGATGTTTAGATATAACATGAATAGAAATAAAGATCTATGTAGAAAAAGTAAAAAGAATGAAAGGTAATCAGATTGACTGGACCACCACCAAAGAATACACATGGAAAGACCCATGATGATCTCTACATATGTGGGAGAGGAGGGATTCATTGGGGTGGGAGGAGAGGCCCTTGGGCCTGAGAATGTTAGATGCCCCAATATAGGATAATGCCAGGGAGGGAAGACAGGAGTGGGTGGGTGGTTGGGAGAATACCCTCATAGAGGCAGGGGGAGGCAGAGGCGATAAGGGTGTTCCAAAGGGGAGACCTGGAAAGGAGAAAACATTTGTTTGTAATGTAAATAAAGCATCAACAAAAAGAATACCTGAACTTATAAAATCACCTTCAATGGTTTTCTACATTAATGCTAACAGAATCCTGGGGATGGGGGAACAACCTTATAGACTATGTGTGGTAGCACATGCACTTAGTCCCATTACTCTGCAGGAAGAAGCTAGGAGATTTCCAATGCTTGGGGGCCAGCCTAATCTAGGTAGTGAGTTCTGGCCAGGGCTACTTTAGTGAGGCCTTTTCTCAAATTACAACAATAACAACAACAACAACAACAACAACAACAACAACAACAAAAGACACAAAAACAATGCATTTACAATCAAAACCAGTGTCTTCAACCAGTTCATCTAATCGACTCTGAATTAGAGTTCTTCTGTCCGATCTCCTGTCTAATGATTCTGGATCTCATGGAGTATCCCAGTGGAGGAAGATGATGTATAGGCAGTGAGGGGTAAGAACAAGAAGCTAACCATAAGCAGGCAGTGAGTCATAACTTCTCTACACCCAGTGACTTCTCTGATTCTGAAGCAGTGAGACAGCTATCCCTCATAAATCTCCCTTCTGGATGTACCTACAAACTAAAACCTACCATCTGAATGGATGCCTGAGTCCGACCAAATAATAAATATATTTTGTTTACTGTCTAGATGGATGATGTTCCCTCTATGAAAAAACAAAATACCTGAGACTTGCTGGAACTTGCCCAACACTGGTTGATTTTATTTATTTAATTGCTACTTGTTTACTTTATCTTAGATGTATCTCTGAGATACAGACTTTTTCTATAGCTTAGATTGATTTCAAACACCAACACTCAGGAATTCTCCTACCCCAGCTTTCTTCCGACTAGGATAACAGTTTAGAGCCAACCCAACTGGCTGAGTTTTATTTGCCCGTGTCCCACATAATTCTCAGTATAGTGAATTTGGTGTTACTTTATCTTTGACAGTAGGGGCATCCACACCAAATCTCCTGAAAAAATCTTCAGAGAACCTTGAAGAAACATCTTGTTACAACTAGGAAATCTGTTCTGAAATATATAATAACTAAGTTATGAGCTCTGTCAGTCATCTGCTATCTTAGCTACTCTAAAGGTTGAGACAGGAGCATAGTTTGCATTCATTAATGGAAGACAATGGTTCTAGATCTGTAGCAAAGTAGGAAGTTTCTTTGAAAAAAATTACAAACTCAATGGTCACTTTCTTTTGCATTGCATGAACTGGATATGTTTAGATATGCCTGTCATCCCAAAGGTCAAGCATTTCTGACATGAGGATCAGAAATCCAAACACAACTTTGAGTAACTACCAAATTTGTATCCAGCCAGGGCTTTCCAAAACTATTTCTCAAAACAATTTTAAAACTGTTATGAAGAGAGACAGGACCTCTATATCTCTGACACAAAGGGTTGTTTCAGAAAAGTCTAACCCAGCACAATGGAGAGAGTTAAGGAAATCAAGAATGGGAGCAGAGCCAAACATGGGCAGATATAACTTTAACATGAGCATCTGAAAGACAGAAGCAGATAGAGCTCTATGAATGTAAGGCCAGACTGATATACATATAAAGTTACAGGACAGTCAGATATTCTCAGTTATTTCAGAAAAAGACTGGGCTTTAATCCAGAATGTTGACTCAAGTGTCACAAAGAATATTATCATTTTATTATGTCTAGCCTCTGTAAGCAAACAAAACACCAGAAAGAAAGACAAACAATTAGCCAATCAATAGTGGGCACATTTTTAATTGCAGTGTTCCAACAGGAATAGCAAATGGATCTCGGTATTTTGGGTGACATCCAGGTCTACATAACAATTTCCAGGCCAGTCATTTCTACACATTGAGAACATTTCTTCATAAACCTTTGAGGACTAGACTGAAAACTTAGGTGTTTAGAACAAAGTGTGTACTTTCAGAGGACCAGAGCTCAATTTCCAGCAACCTCTTTGCACCACCTCCTGTTAAAGCACATACAACAGCTCTAAATTGCACCCTGTCCCTTTGGCTCCATATTCAGACTAACAACTATGGCTACTTTCCTGGCGATAATGCTGGCACCAGCAACCCCATGAAAAACTCTGACCTCTGTCTGTCTATTCCCGTTAAAGGAGATCCAACAGGTCCAAACTCTTTCCCACACACTGCTCTCCCTATTCTGGATCATATCTTTGTCAGAAGACTTCTAATTTCCCATGGGCCAAGCAGTTCTAGGGCCACCATACACAACATGGCACCCAAAACCCTTGAAGACATGCAACCCAGAAAAATCCCAGTGGAGACACCATATTGGACTTGAAGAAACACTGATCACCTGAACTCCAGAAGATCAGAGGACACATAGAAACCAAGGGGAAGCAATCTGCAAACCAACCATCTTACAAAGATGAACTCAGAAATCACCACCTAAATCTATAGTAACTCCAAACCCAGATATATGGAGGCCTGCGTAAGAACCCAATCAACAACAGCCAGTGCAATTTTGTACTACTGGCACACAGATGTCATATTACAGCCAGTGCTTTGTATTCTAAAGATATTAGGTACAAGGATATAACCTTAGAGATAATGTTATGAATATGACAAAAGCCTTCAAAGGGGAAATGAAAGAATCCCTTAAAGAAATCCAGGAGAATACAAGCAAAGGTGTGAAGGAAATCAAGAATATTAATTAGCACTCGAAACATGGAAAGAAAAGAAGAAAACACAAACCAGAGATAGAAAATCCAGCTCATCAACAGAAACTACAGATGAAAGTGGCAGTAACAGAAGAGGCAGACGAAACAATCTCAGGCAGAAAAGATATGATACAAGAAACTGTTACATTGTTTAAAGAAAAGTTCCTGACACAAAATATCCAGGGAAATTGGAAACTATGAAAAGACAAAATCAAATAATAATAACTATTAAAGAAAGAAGATATTCTCAGCTCAAATGGCCAGAAAATATTATTAACAAGTTCATAGAAGAAAATGTCCATAAGTTAAGGAAAGAAATGCTGGAGAAGGACACAAGATCTGTCCCAACACCAGGAGTAACTTGGACCAGCAGGAATCACTGAACCAGGGACCCCACCTTAACAGTGGCATTGGCCCCTTCAGTCTGGGCTGGTGCCCTGAGCAGACCTTGGGCACAAATTCCTCAGCCAGTCCCACAACACCCAGAGGTGCCTCTATTCCCAGGAGCTCTAACACAACTATGATCAGAGTATCTCAGGATTCCAGGAGCTTGGTCACACCAGAATCTCAAGGTCACAAAGGCAGCTTGACTCCCAGGAGCTCTGTGACTCCCAGGAGCTCTGTTCCACCCAGGACCTAAGGATCACAGGTTCCCTGAATCACTGAATCCCAGAGACAGCTGGTCTTTGAGGAAAATTGACACATTCAGGATCACATAAAGGACAGGCTACAGTCACATAAAGGGAGGGCACATAGCACAAGAGATAACCAGATGGCAGGAGGCAATCGAAAGAACATAGGCAACAGAAACCTAGGTTACCTGGCTTCCTCAGAACCCAATTTTCCCACTACAGCAAATCCTGGATGCACCATTACACTGAAAAAACAAAATTCAGATCTAAAAATCACTTCTCAAGATGATGACAGAGGACTTTTAAAGGAACATAAATAGCTCTGTTAAGCAAATACAGGAGAACACAGGTAAACAACTAGAAGCCTTTAAAAAAGAAAAAACAAAAATCCTTTAAAGAATTATAGGAAAAAAACAACCAAGCAGGTGAAGAGATTGAAGGAAACCATCCAGGACCTAAAAATGGAAACAAAAACAATAAGGAAAACAAAAAGGGAGACAAACCTGGGAGATTGAAAACCTAGGAAAGAGATCAGGAATCTTAGATACAAGCATCACTAACAAAATACAAAGATAGAATCTCAGGTGCAGAAGATACCATAGAAAACATTGAGTCAAAGAAAATGAAAAATACAAAACACTCCTAAGACAAAACATCCAGGAAATCCAGGACACAATAAGACAAACAACCCTAAGGATAATAGGTATAGAAGAGAGTGAAGATTACCAACTTAAAGGATCAGTAAATATCTTCATCAAAATTACAGAAAAAAACTTTTCTACCCTAATGAAAGAGATGCTCATTAACATATAGGAAGCCTACAGAACTCCAAATAGACTGGACCAGAAAAGAAATTCCTCCTGTCACATAAGAATCAAAACACCAAATGCATTAAACAAAGAAAGAATATTAAAAGCAGTAAGGGAAAAAGGTCAAGTAACATATAAAGGCAGACCTATCAATTACCATAGTTGGAGAAAACAAGATATTCTATAACAAAACCAAATTTACAAATATCTTTACACAAGTCCAGCCCTACAAAGAATAATAGATGGAAAACACCAACACAAGGAGGGAAACAACACCCTAGAAAAAGCAAAAAGGTTGTCATCTTTCAATAAACCAAAGGAAGATAGCCACACAAATGTAAAAATAACATCAAAAATAACTGGAAACAACAATCACTTTTCCTTTTTATCTCTTAACATCAATGGAATAAATTCCACAATAAAAAGGCATAGACTAACAGACTGGATACTTAAACAGGACCCAGCATTTTGCTGCATCTCAGTTATAAAGAAAGATACTACCTCATAGGAAAAGGTTGGAAAATAAAAGGACTTTAACAAAATTCATCATCCCTCTATGATAAAAGTCTTGGAAAACTTAGGGATACGACAGACATACCTAAACATAATAAAGGCAATTTACAGCAAGACAATAACCAACATCAAACTATATGGAGATAAACTCAATACAATCCCATTTATGTCAAGCACAAGACAATGCTGTACACTCTCTCTATATCTAAGCAATATAGTACTTTATATCAAGCTACAGTAATAGCACAACTAAAAGAGATCGAGGGGATAAAATTGGAAAGAAAGAAGCCAAAGTATCAATATCACAAATTATATGAGAGTATACATAAGCCTACGCAAACATACTACAGGAAAACCCTACAGATTATAAACATTTTCACAAAGGAGCTAGATACAAAAATTAATTCGAAGAAGACAGTAGCCATCCTTTATGCAAAAGCTAAAGGGGGTCCAGAAAAAATTAGAGAAACAACCCACTTTACAATAGACATGAATAATATACACTATCTCCACGTAAATTTAACCAAACAAGTGAACCTTCTATAATAAAGGAACTTCAAATCTCTGAAGAAAAAAAAAATTAGATATCAAAGATGGAAAGATCTCCCTGCTGTGCTCATGGATAACTAGGATTAACTTAGTGAAAAATGGCCATCTTACACAAAGCAATCTACAGATATAGATACATTGAATCTCCTTCTCAACTCCAACAAACCATAAGACCAAATACACTAAACCCCATAGAAAAGAAAGCGGGAAATACCCTTAACAGAATGGTACAAGAGACATTTTCCTGAGCAGAACACCAATGGATCACGTTCTAAGATCAACACATGATAATTGGGACCTGACAAAACTGCAAAGCTTCTGGAAGTCAAAGGATACAGTCAATGGGACAAAATGGCAGTCTACAGATTTAGAAAGTATCTTCCCAACCCTACACTTGACAGAGTGCTAACATCTAAACTTTATAACGAAATCAAGAAGTAAGAGATCAACAACCCAAATAACCTAATTAAGAAATGGGTCACAAAGCTAGTCAGCAAATGCACAATAAATGAATCTCAAATGGTGGTGAAGCAATTAAAGAAATGTGCAGTCTTCAGACATCAGGAAAATACAAATCAAACAACATGCAGGTTCCAACTTAAACCCATCAGATTGTTTCCAATCAAAATCAAGTGACAGCACATGGTAGCCAACATGTAAAGCAAGGGGTACACTTCTCCTTTGCTGTTTGAAATGCAAACTTGTACAACCATATTGGAAACAATTTGACAGTTTCTCAGAAAACTAGAATACAGTTCTACCTCACGATCCAGCTATACCACTCCTAGGCATATACCCAAAACATGCACCACCATATCACAAAAACAGTTGTTCAACTATATTTATAAAAGCTTTATTCATAATAGGCAGACTCTGGAAACAACCAAGATATTCCTGAAGAATGGATAAATAAAATGTGGAGCAGTTGCAATAACCAAATATTCACAGAGTGAAATATTATTGAACTATGAAAGACAAAGATATCCAAATTTTATAGGCAAATAGATAGATCTTGAGAATATCATTCTGAGCAAGATAACCCTGTCCCATGCATGGTATGTGCTCACTTATACGTGGGTATTAGCCCTAAATTACAGGATACCCATGCTGCACTCCACAGACCCAAGGAAGCTAAACAGAAAAAAGGCAAAAGTAAGGATGCCTGAATCTCACTTAGAAGGGGGAATAAAATAGTCCTAAGAGCCCGATGGAGGGAGGGAACTAGGCAGCAGAGATGATGGGAAGGGGAATGAGGGGTTTCAAGATGAGGTGTGGGAAGTACCGGAGTGATGGCCAGATGGCCATGGAAATCTGCAACTGACAGAGTGGGGAGGTAGGGGACATCTCCAGGATGAGACAGAGACCTGGGATAAGTTAGATGCCTGAGAATCAATGGATGTAACCTTATCTTTGACTCATAGCATTGAGGATATGAGACCTGAAGAGGTGATCTCCTGTAGCGAGGCAGGATCCCCACTGTTGTGAAAGGGACAGCAACCAACCCACAAAATTTTGGACCCAAAATTCATCCTGTGTATGAGAAATTCAGGGACAGGGGATGGAGCAGAGACTGAGGGAAAGGCCAACCAATAAAGAGCCCAACTTGAGACCATTCCCATTGACAAGCACCACTTTCTGACATTATTAATGATGCTCTATTATGCTTGCACACAGGAGTCCAGCAGTGCTGTCCTCTGAGTGGCTCCACCCAACATCTGATTTAGACAGATGGAGACATCCACATCACAGCTGTGGATGAAGTTTGGGGATTTCTATGGAAGCACTGGAGGGAGAGTGCAGGCCTTGAAGGTAACAGGAACTCCTCAGGAAGATAAACATTGTTAACTAACCTAGGTGTTAACTAGCACCAAGGGGTGCTCTCAAAGCCTCCTCCACCAAGCAAAAAATACATACACATTCTAGACCTATGCCTCCTGGTACATATGGAGCAGATGTGCAGCTTGGTCTTATGGAAGAGGAACAACAGTCATGGAGGCTCTCCCAAGAGCTGTTGCCTGTACCTGTGATAGGTTTTAGTTTGACTACCTTGTCTGGTCTCAGTGGGAGAAGATGCGCCTAGACTGGCAGACTTGATGTGGGAGGGGGTAAGCATATCCAGCGGAGGCCCACAATCTCTAAGGAGAATGGGATGGGGATAGTGGAAATGATTGTGGGAGAATATTTCAGGGAGATGGCAGTGAGTAGGACATAAATTGAATAAGTATAAATAAATAGAAATGAATAAATAAATAAATACATAAATAAATAATTGGTTCTACCATAACTATTTCATGAAAAATAACAACTGGAGCACATAGACATATTTATACAATGTACCACATCCTGACAAAAACAAAAGATTCTGACTGGAAAGCTTTCCAATTAAACGGGCAACTTCTACTTTTCCTAAAATGTTTTAAAACTTTAATATTCTTACACTTTAAATTGCATCTAGTGTGAATTGTTTTTAAAAAGGAAAAATTAAATAATTGTACTTTTTAGGTTTTATTTTTGTTTTGTTTTGTTTTCTTTGCTTTGTTTTGTTTTGTTTTGTTTTGCATTCTATACTAAAACAGTACCCTGAGGCAAGAGGATTACTGAGAAATACAGGTTAGCAAAGGCAACATAAAGAATTGCAGATAGCTCTAGGGTATACTGTGATAAATTACATGGGGAAAACCCAACAATCCAAAAGTTAGGTGTGCAGAAGATACTGGAAGAAAAACTCTTGTACAAAGAAGTTAACTACACTCAAGAAATACAAGAAATAAATGATTTCACATCACTAAAATTAAAAAAAGAGAATCACACATACACCCACTAGCACCACCAATAGCACAATAACAAGAATTAGCAAATATTGGACATTACTATCTCACAATATCAATGAACTCAATTCCCCAATAAAATGACACAGACTAAGAGAATGTTTGTATAAATAGAACCCACCATTCTTCTGTATACAAGCAAAACATTTCATCAACAAAGATAGACATTACTTCTGAGTAGATGGCTGGGGGGAAAAGGTTACAAAGGAAATGGACCAAAGGGGGGAAAATAGTAGCTATTCTAATATCTACCAGCATAAAATTTCAATCAAAATAGAGCAAAGGAAGCTGGGAAGAACACTTATATTCATTAAAGAAAAATGTACCAAGACGAATTCTCATTGTGTACATCTATGCTCCAAATGCAAGGGCACCCACATTCATAAAAGAAACAGTCATTAAAAAATAGCTTGTGGAGGCCATATCCAATGGATAGGCATGGTCCCTGTTAAGGAATGGGGCCACCCACTCACCACAAAATATTAATCCAGAATTCCTCCTGTCAAAAGGAAATGCAGGGACAAAGAGTATAGCAGTGTCTGAAGAAAAGAACATCTAGATACTGCCCCACGCTGGGATCCATCCTATCTGCTGAAACCAAACACAGACCTGTTGATGATGCCAAGAAGTGCTTACTGGCAGGAGCCTGGTTTATCTGTTCCCTGAGAGGCTCTGCCAGAGCTGGACCAACACAGATGCAGATATACACAGCCAAACATCGGACTAAGCACAGGGACCCCTATGGGGAAGTTAGGGCAAGGACTGTAGGAGCTGAAGTAGTTTGCAACCTCACAGGAAGAACAACAATAACAATTAACTAAACACGCCTCTGCCCCCCAAGCTCTCATGGACTAAACCACCAACCAAAGACTACACAGGGGGGTATGCATGGCTCCAGCTGGATATGAAACAGAGAATTGCCTTATCTGCCATTAGTTGATAGGGAGCCTCTTGGTCCTGTGGAGACTTGGTGATCCAACCTCCTCGCCATGTCGCCCTAGGGAATGGTCTGGCTGATCAGCCTCTGCAGTCATGTCTCCTGAGGAGGAGCTGGACAGTTGAGAGCCAGAAGTGCTCAGCAAACCCCTGACCGCGCTGCCCCTACTGGAGTGGTAGCTAAGAGTTCTGGTGCCCAGAACTCTTGCTGCCCTCCTCCCAGCTACAGCCTGAGGAAGAGGACCAGGAACACAGTCGCAGGAGATATCTCTCACAAACTGCAGGAGCAGGCAACCAGCTCCAACAACTCTAAACCTTTGAGCAAGACCTGCATGGTGGGCCAGAGGGCAATGGAGACCCTGTGGCACGTGGACAATGGTGTGCAGCTCAACCACAGGAGGGCCTTCCAGGGTAAGCTTCAGGAACTGGACATTAAAAACAATGTTAAAGCTTTTTCTCGGGTGATGGTCCATGTTTTCAAAGACGTCATAACAAACTGGGGCTGGATTGTGACATATTTCTTTTGATCCTTTTGTAGCCAAACACTTTAAGAGCATAAACCAAGAAAGCTGCATCGAACCATTAGCAGAAAGTATCATGCTTGTTCTTGTGAGGAGAAAACTGGACTGGCATGACAAACAAAGGTCCTGAGATGGCTTTGTGGAGTTTTTCCACATACAGGACCTAGAAGGCAGCATCAGAAATGTTTTGCAGCCTTGCGCCTGTGTTGCTGGAGTAGGGACTGGTCTGGCTTATCTAATAAGACAGACAGCATTGTGAGTGCAATTGATGACTCTCAAAATCCCAGCCAATAAACTACTTGCCTTGTGAAAACAAATGTATCTATGAAGGTGGACTTGAGGCTGCCCAGGATTTTAACAGTCCAGTACTACTGGAGCAACATGGCAGAAAGTGACTACAGGCTTGCGGATAATGAGAATAAATACATGGGAAAATTGCTCCCTCAGGAAGAGTCATTTCTTGAATGAAGCAAAGTTCACTCTCTAGTTTAAGACTTTGTCATGATCTGTTCTAGTGTATATGCAGAACTGGTTGTGTGTGGGGGCTGGTTGTAGTAGAACAAATCAGATTTATGACTATGCAGACTTAATTACACAATCTGTTTTTATATTGAAGTATCACAGGTAGGTGTAAGACATTTGATTGTCCGTTGACTCGCTAAATTGTAAATTGGTTTGGGAAAGTAGGTTAGAATCTTAACCATGGTGCCATTCACAGGGTCTACTTATTTAACACAAGTTTAAGCCTGGTGTCAATAAAACAAATATGTATTTCATTTCTACCAATGATTGCCAAGCATTCTTTTGAATTTCTGTATTGGTCTCTCTAGGTGTCCCACCTGTCTTACTGAATTAACATTTAATTCCTCTCCTTACTTTACATGTTGGCTTCTTATGCTCCATTTCCCCTATTGATATAGTAATCTACATTTCCTCCCTGTGCTCTTTACTGGCCATTTTAGTTATCTAAATTAGAACTCTCACCTCCAACACCAAGTCTTCGAATTTAAGTAATCCCTCCCCCACCCTAATCAGAGTCAGCACAACTTTCTTGTTAGAGGATTTAATATGTCCTCTTTGAACCCTGTGACCAACAGTAACCAGGTATGAGGTGTGTGCATTCTTGGATTGGCATGGTTTCCATTGTTACTTATCCTGTTTTGTAAGAAAAGCATCAGACGAACCTGTGGAAATTTAAAAAGTTGGAGTGAGCTGCATCATAGCTTTATAGTTTGCTTCAAGCATGAATATGTTCACTTAAGTTTAAAGAAACACGGGTTTTTTTAAACCCAGTTATATAAAAGCCACTGGTTAAACTGAAGGTGTTTAAGTGAAGGTCATTTGAAAGCTTAGGCTTCAAAATGTGACCTTTAGTCAGGGCTGCAGATAAAAGGAGGCATGAATCCTATGACTAAAAATGTGATGGGGAAGAAGTGCCCTGCCTTCCCATCTCGACCATAAGGCCATCTTTCTGGAGCAATTTGTATCTAGGTATTTAACCTTGATCTGTATTTGCTTATTCATGTTTTCTCTTTGGACTTAAGCACAGTTTATGTAGTTGAATAAATCCTATACTTTGAGGTGACTAAAAGTTTAGCCTCTTATAAAACATTCATGGAATTTTTGTTTTCTAGGTGTCTAACTTCCCAGCTCAGAAGGTGTGAAAGCTGAAGTATAGACAGGATCTTAGTAGGTATTTTATGTCCAGGGTGATGAGGACTTAGAGAGCTCAAGTGGTTGGGAAAGGCATTGATTTACAGGGAGAAGTGGTTTGAGTGCTGACTAGATGAAGAGTTGAGTGACATCCTCCAAAGTGAAGAGCTCAGGCTGCTTGCAAAGATGCTTCTCAGGAAATTGTTGGTCTTACATATCTCTCCGGGGAAAAACATGCAATCTTCAAGTAACTTCCGAGTACATTCGGTCTGCAGCGAATACCTTCATTCCAGTAGAGCACCTAATATTTTTATCAGCTGTTCACGAAAGGGTTGGTATCAACTGCAAATTAATGTGAGTTGTAAATGTTTCCCTAACTTCTGTTACTTTTGAGGAAAAAATAATGCTTTTTCCACCTGCCAAAAAAAAAAAGTAGTGTGTGGACAGCCTTGTCTACCGGGAGAGTTCCAAGGAGACAGCCAGTGCTATATACAGAGCCTTAATCTCAAAACAAACAAGTGAACAAAAAAATCCCCATGTTTACATTTCACACACATGAACCTCATAACGCCAGAGTAAGAAACAAGTAGATATCAATGGATTTATTGCCTAGTGTCTAAAGATTTCCTTTTGGTAAAGCCACAAAAATAAAACTAGAGTGAAACTCAGTAGTCCATTAATTAAACCGCTCACCAAAATGAGATTTGTCTTCATTAATTTAGTAGCTATTTATGTATTCATTCTTAATTTGGTTTTGGTTAAGGTCTTGATCTGTAGCTAAGGTTGATCTGAAACCCCAATTCCTAGCATACCTCCTGCCGCAGCATTCCACTTGACAGTATGATTGTTGTAAACCAACACACCTGGATGAGTTTTCTTGGCATATGATGCATAATGTTCTGAGTATGTGTCCCACTGGTATTGATCTGTTTCTAAAACAAGACATGCACAGAATTTCCTAAAAATAAGCTCTGAGGTTTTTGTGACAAACACATTGTCACAACAGTGCATTCTTTCCAGGAATATATAGCAGAGTTGGATGCTCTGTCATTCTTCAGCTGTGTTAGCTAACTACTCAAGAGAGCTGAGGCAGGAGGACAGCTTGTAACTAGTATTGTGGGGCAGCAGTCTGGACATGCAGTCTCCAGATGGAGTTGATTGATATTGGTAGTAGGTGGCACAGTAGAGAGAGAAGCTCACCAAGATGCTAAGCCTTCATTTCTGAAGGAGCAGAGGAATACAGCCTCTCAGGAAGACAGAGACCTAGCTAGCTCTCTCTCTAGTTATTTTATTCAAACATCATACAAGGTTAATTGGGGATGGGAAAGGTTTCAGCTACCAAGGTTTCTTGTCCTTACTGCTCATTAGAGCAGACAACCCACACAAATCTCAGTCCCTTTTGACCTTGGCTAGCCATAATCAAAAGAAAGAACTCCGGGTTTGCCAGGAGTGTCTTAGAACCAAAATGAGAGTATCTGCAAGCTCTCACATAGCTCCAAGTGAAGATATTTCAAACAGACGACATTTTTCCAGGTTCAAACAATCTCATGGCAATTTCTCAGGTTCTACTCATTGACCCAAACATAGCAAAGACTTATGTGTCATTTAAAACAGTTTTAAATTTACATCATGGGTGCAGGAGACCTCTGCCTGGGTCAACTGGGCTCCATAGCCAAATAGCACTGTGACAAAGCTAGTCTCCCAGGAATGTGGAAAAATCCATGAGTGGGGGTAAGATGAGCACCACTGCTCAGTGGGACCCACCCAGAAAACTCGGGACACAAGGACTGAGGAACAGTCTGAGACAGGAGCCTTCTGGTTTCTATCTGTGCCTGGAGACCACTGCCTGGGACACCAGGGCTAGATAGCCAAGTAATGCTGGGAAAAAGCTAGACTCCGAGGAGTGTGGACAAGCCTGTCTGCTCGGAGGGCCCCACCTGGAATCCCCAGGACACAGGAACTTAGCAGTGGTCTTCTGGTTTCTTTCATAGGCTGGGGAGCTGATCCTGTGACACAGGGCTCCATACTCAAATAGGACCAGGGGAGAGCTGGTACCCCAGGAGTGATGACACACCTTTGAGCACAGGCAAGATCACCACCTCTGTTCACAAATAACAGGAAGCAACAATCACTATTCCTTAGTATCCCCTAACATCAATGGACTCAATTACCGGATAAAAAGACATAGACTGACAGATATCTATAGAACATTTCCTCCTAAATCAAAAGAATAACCTACCTCTCAGCACCTCATGGAACCTTCTCCAAAATTGATCATATAATCGATCACAAAACAAACCTCAACAGACATAACAATATTGAAATAATCCCATGCCTCCTATCAGATCACTATGGATTAAGGCTGGTCTTCAATGGCAACAACAGAAAGCACACATATATACGGAAGCTGAACAATGCTCTACTCAATGATAACTTAGTCAAGGAAGAAATAGAGAAAGAAACTAAAAACTTCCAAGAAATTAATGAATATGAAAGTACAACATATCCAAACCTATGCGACACAATGAAAGCAGTGTTAAGAGGAAAACTCATAGCTGTGAATGCCTCCAAAAAGCAACTGGAGAGAGCATATACTAGCAGCTTAACAGCACACCTAAAAGTTCTAGAACAAAAAGAAGATAATACACCCAAGAGGAGTAGAAGGCAGGAAATAATCAAAGGGCTGAAATCAATTAAGGAGAAATGGAGAACAGAGCTAAAGAGAGAAATCTCATCTGAGGAAATCCGCAGGGCTGAGAAGCACCTAAAGAAATGTTCAACATCCTTAGTCATCAGGGAAATGTAAATTAAAACAACCCTGAGATTCCACCTCCCACCACTCAGAATGGCTGAGATCAAAAACTCAGGTGACAGCAGATGCTGGCATGGATGTAGAGAAAAAGAAATACTCCCCCATTGCTGGTGGGATTGCAAGTTGGTACAACCACTCTGGAAATCAGTTTGGCGAACCCTTAGAAAAATGGAAACAATACTACCTGAGGACCCAGCTATACAACTCCTGGGCATATACCCAGAAGATGCTCCAACATCTAACAAGGACACATGCTCCACTATGTTCATAGCAGCCATATATATATAACAGCCAGAAGCTGGAAACAACCCAAATGTCCCTCAACAGAGGAATGGATACAGAAAATTTTACACAATGTACTACTACTCAGCTATTCAAAACAATTACTTCATGAAATTCTCAGGCAAATGGATGGAACTTGAAAATATCATCCTGAGTGAGGTAACTCAGTCACAAAAGAATGAATATGGTAGGTACTCACTTATAAATGGATATAGCCCAAAAGTTCAAAATACTCAAGATTCATTTCATGGCAACCATTGGACTGAGCGTGAGGTTCCAGATGGAGGAGTTGGAGAAGGGACTGAAGGAGCTGAGGAATTTTGCAGCCCCATGGAGGGAGCAACATTGTCAAATGGCCTGACCCCCAGTGCTCCCAGAGACTGAACCACCAACAGAAGAATACACATATATGGACCCACGGTGCTGGCCACAAATGTGGCAGAGGAGAACCTTGTCAGCCATCAGGGGGAGGAGAGTCCCTTGGGCCTGAGGGCGTTAGATGCCCCAGTATAGGGGAATGCCAAGTAGGGAAGATGGGAGTGGGTGGGTGGGTGGTGGGCAAATACCCTCATAGAGGCAGGGTAGGGGGAGGGCATAGAGGGGTTCCAAAGGGGAGACCTGCTCTGTCAATCTTCAGCTGTGTTAGCTGGCTGCTCAAGAGGACTGAGGCAGGAGGATGGCTTGCAACTATTATTGTGGGGCAGCAGTCTGGACATACAATCTCCAGATGGTGTTGATTGATATTGGTAGTAGGTGGCACAGTAAAGAGAGAAGCTCACCAAGATGCAAAGTCTTCATTTCTGAAGGAGCAGTGGGCTACAGCCTCTCAGGAAGACTAACACCTAGCTAGCTCACTCAAGTTATTTTATTCAAACATCATACACGGTTAATTGGGGATGGCAAATGTTCAATGTACCAAGATTATCTTGCCCTTACTGCACATAAGAGCAGACAACCCACACAAATCTGAGTCCCTTTTGAACTTGGTTAGCCATAATCAAATGAAAGAACTCCAGGTGTGCCAGGGGTGTCTTAGAATCAAGATGAGAGTAGCTGCAAACTCTCACATAGCACTAAGTGCAGACATTCCAAAGAGACAGCGTTTCGTCAAGGTTCAAACAGTCTCATGGCAATTTCTCAGCTTCTCTTGATTGACCCAAACGTAACAAATGGTTATGAGTCATTTAAAACAGTTTTAAATTTACATCATGAATAAAGATGATGTCCTTACCTCTCAGTCAAAAGAAGGAGTCTCAGAAAAAACCAGCCAGAACACTAAGTAATGGATGCCAATAATTTGAGCTGAACCAGGCATGGTCAAACACACCTTTAATCTCAGCATCTTGAAGACAGAGGCAGGCTGATCTTTGTGTTTTTATGGCCAGCCTGGTCTATATAAAAAGGTTCAGAGAAGACAGAACTGCATGGTCAGAGCCCTTTTCAAAAACACATGGATATTTGATACAGGATATTGTTGCTTCAAACTTATCAGAACCGGAGGTAGAAATGGTGTTGTCAATTCTTCTGGGCAAACAAATTCTTAGTCAAACGTGTGTGTGATCCTTTCATTTCAGTGCTCTAGGAGTTGAGCTAGGGTAAGCTCTGTGTTCTAGGCCAACCTGGTTTATATAGGGACTCCAAAGTCAGTCATGTCTCTACAGAGAGAGACCAGTTCTTCATTAATATTTGTGTGATGCCTCACGTGTTTAGAGCACAGACTGATATTTCAAAGGACCCAACTAAAATTCCCAGCACTCAGATCAGTTCATAACAACCTAAAACTACAGATCCAGAGGGATGCAACTTCTTTGGCCTCTGGGAACTTTCATCTCTGTTAACAGTTCTCATTAAAGACACACACACACACACACACACACACACACACACACACACACATAATTAAAAATAAGAAAATTTTAAAGTGTGACCAATGAGATTATCACCCAAGCAATTTAATGAATTAATGAATGAATGAATAAATAAATAAATGTATATATACAGATATCTGCACTAAAATTAAATTGAATATGATTTCTAAGCAATAGTTTATTTATGCCCAGCAGACTGGAGCAATCCTGTGATTAAATATTCACA
The DNA here is from genome assembly GCA_028551405.1 of Uromys caudimaculatus. NCBI lineage: Eukaryota > Metazoa > Chordata > Mammalia > Rodentia > Muridae > Uromys > Uromys caudimaculatus. The sequence continues at coordinate 131,828,664 of CM052702.1, forward strand.
AATGCATTTCATTTAAATAGGTTTTTTTGGGGGTTTTGGTTTTTTTCTTCTTTCTTTGTTTCTCTCCTTTTTTTGACAATTTGTTTGTGTAGTGCTGGCTGTACTGAAATTTGCTCTGCCGAAAATGCTAGCCTCCAACTCAGGTATTTCCCTGCATCTACCGCCCTAGTGAAGTGGAAACTTCTAGTTTCTTTTGAAAGTTAGTTATATCAAATGATGGTTTGCTGGGGCACACAGGTGAAACAATGTCTTGCTAAAGTAGAAACATTAAAGATTATTTTCCTGAAGCAGACACAGGTGAAAGGATGCTTTATTGTAGCACACATGTAAAGGTTGCTTGATAAAGGAGTAAATATGACCCCACAGACAGTGGAAGACCAGCACTGAGCTTTGCTTTGGATTGCTCTTCCCCACTGTTTTTCACTAACTGCATGCATGTATTGGTTTGCCTTACATAACAATGTTGAACTCAACTTGTGATAATGCTGCTATTGAGAGAATCTTGCAAAGAACAGCTCCTGAGGTTCCTGTGCCAGCTTGTTGCTTCCGTGCCATCTCCTAAAGCCAACTGGAAAGCCTGGTGGTTCTTGAGGATTGAACTACAGCTGCAGGTTCCTGCCTAGTATATGCCTACATACAGGACTGTACTGAAGCAGCTGGTTCCTGTGTCTCGGGCTGCCTTTAGGCTCTGTGTGTACAGGAGCTCAAAACTTCAATCACCATACCTGTCCACAGGGACATGTCTGAATCAAAAAGTGTCTGGTAAAGCACTCAGGTGCCATACACTCATGCTATGTCTTAGGAACCGCAAGTCTCCCCCATCCCAGGAACCACCAGAAGGCCAGAGTCCCTGCTTGGCAATACTAGACCAGTCAATGTTCCCTATTGTACTCTCTAGAGGTCTCAAGTCCAAACACTCATCAGTCTCAGCATATGGAGGCTCTCACAAGAACCATCCCAGATACAAATAACCTTTGTCCCACCAGGCACCAAACCCTGCTCCTTTGTATCTCATTTCCCTTTGGAATTGTTATTCAGAAGAAAGTGACCAGCCTCTTGTCAGGGCAAAAAGACACTGATCACCACCTATTAAGGCTCTCAAAAGACACAATCCTACTGTCATATGGCCAACAACATAGGTTCTGATTTCCACAGATTGAGTCTGCCAAGGACAGACTGAGGAGAATCTCTGTAATGTATGACATTACTCTTTACATTTGAAGTTATTATAAGATCCTGTTTGACACTGGGCTTTATTACACTAATTTGGAGAATCATGGAGAAGATCTATAAACTAGTGACAACCTGGCTGCACATCCAGACTGAGTCTGAAATTTAAAAGTGAACCAAATCCTTTAAATTTCCTCAAACCATCTCTGGAATCATGTACCTACGCAAGAGTACCCTGGAAAACAGTGAATCTCAGATAGACATGCCAGTGAATCCTTCAACTTGCATTGCTTTCCCTCCTCTCCTTTCTCCTCTCTCTTTCTTTCTGTGTGTGGCTGTGGACTTTGCACACTGAGACAAGATGCCTTAGACTTTATGACTAGTTTGGACTTTGTGAC
>CM052702.1:131830731-131847090 GCA_028551405.1 Uromys caudimaculatus
GGGAGATGAGATGGGGGGAGTGATTATTGCTTAGGGTTAAAATCCAGTCAGGAGAGATACCACGATGGCCATGAGAAGGAATGGAAATCTGCAGCTGACAGCAGTTAGAAAGTTGGTGGTATCTCCAGGATCAGAGAACTGAGATAAGGCAATTGCCCAATAATCCTTGTGGTTGACCTTAGCTGTTACTCACACCATTGGGGAGATTAAGCCTGAAGAGGCCACCACCTTTAGCAAGGCAGAACAGTGGAGCATAAGGGACCTAAAACACGTACAAAGTTTTGACCAAAATTTTCTCCCATATACAAGAAAGCTACGATGGTGGATTGAACAGAGACTGAATGAATAGCAAAATAATAAGGAGCCCAACATGATACGATTCCCATGGACAAGCACCAGTTCCTGACATTAATGTTACTCTGTTACGCTTGCAGACAGGTGTCTAGAATGCCTCTCCCCTGATTGGCTCCACTCAGAAGCTGAAACAGAGACCCACAGACAAACAGTGGATGGAGCTTTGAGACTCTTGTGGTTTTTTGTTGTTGTTGTTGTTTGTTATGTTTGTTTGTTTGTTTTGGTTTTTCGAGACAGGGTTTCTCTGTGTAGCCCTGGCTGTCCTGGAACTCACTCTGTAGACCAGGCTGGCCTCGAACTCAGAAATCTGCCTGCCTCTGCCTCCCAAGTGCTTGGATTAAAGGCGTGCGCCACCACTGCCCGGCTACTCTCTTATGGAGGTATAGTGGGATTGCAGGCTTTGAAGGGAATAGGATTTCCACAGGAAGACACACAGTCAATTATCATAGACACTTGTGTCTCTCAGAGACTGACCCACCAAACAAAGAAAAAACAGGAACAGGACCTAGGGCTCCTCCAACCTATGTAGCTTTAATGCAGCTTGGTTTCACATAGATCTTAAACAAATGGAGAAGGGAACCATCCCAAAGGCTGTTGCCTCTGTGTGGGATATATTCTACCTTGTCTGTGTTGTTGAACCACAGTGGGGGAAGAGGCACCTAATCTCACAGACTTGATGTGTCAGTGTCAGGGGATCCCCAGTAAGGGCCCACCCACTCAGAGCAGAAGGAGAGGGAAGTGGAGGAATTGTTGAGGGAGAGGATGAACGGGAGGAGGTACTGAGCAGGATATAGTTTCTGTAAATAAAATTCAATCGATCAATCAAGCAATCAATCAAGCAAACAAACAAGAGAATGAATGCTTCAGATTGTCAATTTGATGCTCTCCTGAAATTCATAGCCTTGTATGTGCTCTCTATAGAATTTTCCCACTCGCCATATTATAAATCTATATTCACTTTGAATTAAAATTTGTGAAAGGTAGATGAGAGTAGGGCAGGATGTATGGTGGTAGTCCATTGCGCTTGAGTCTTTGAATATTGCCTCCCTAGCCCACTAAGGACAGCCTCAGGTCTCAGGTGGTAGAGTTCTAATATTTAGTGTTTCAGGACACTTGGCTCCATGTAGACTTTTGGCTATCCTGGGCTAAATGAGGTTGGCTGTTTCAAATTAATCACACAAAGAAAGCAAGCAAGCATGCAAGGAAACAAACAAATGCAAAAAAATCCATTAAGGTGAAATGGACACTGTCAAGCCAAGTCAATGTGGGTGTTCTGATGGCCATCAATGACTTACCTGAGTAGGACACTGCCCTCAGAAGCTCCAATCTCAGCAAGGTCAGGCAGTCTCTCCAGACTCCAAGGCTCAGAGTGTCTTTTGCAGCTGTTGGACTCCTTATATATTCCTTCAAACTCACTCCTCCCCTTTGTAGCCACACCTCTCAGGGCCAAGGTGCCACCTGATAGGGTGATGAAGTCTCCACCCATTTAATCTTATTTTGACCTAGTTAGAGTGAATCACACCCTCATGTTGGAATGTATAAGGTCTGACATTATGGTCACAATCCAAGTGCAGCCATGATACTTGTTCTCAAACCCTGAGTTCTGTGATGTTTTTTGTCCTCCAACCTTAATTTCAAGTATATTTGTCAGGTCTCTCTGGAACTGTTATATAGCCTGAACTGACATGTAGGTCTCAGAAACAGGCTTTGGCTTGTGTAGATGAGATAGGGTGTGTCCGGTATGATTAGATCTCCAGTAGGAAAAGGAAGGACTCATGAATGAAGAACCGTTCCTCAAGTGAATGTGAAAACACTAAATATATCTCTGTTTCTCTCTCTGCCATTCTCTCTATCTCAATCTCTCTCTGTCTCTGTCATTCACTCTTGGTTTCTCCATCTCTCCTCTCCCCTCTGCCCCTCTTTCATGAGTCTCTTTTTCTTTGATTTTATTTCTGCACCAGATTTGCCTTTGATGAAATCATTGCAGGAGATGTGATCTAAACTCTAAGGAGGGCTACATGGAGGGCTCAGAAATTTCAAGCAGACCTGCTCTTCCAAAGGACCAGGGTTCCATTCCTAGATTCAGCATGCCAGTTCATAATGATCTACCAGTCTGATTATAGGAGCTCTGTCACTCTCTTCTGCCTTCTTAGTAGTGCATGCTAGCATATAAGCAGGAAAAAAATGTGTCGATAATAATACAAAACACCTTGATATGTTTTTGCAGATATTATCATGTTATATGCCTGTAATACCACTTCTTCTGCGGCACAAACAGCCTGATCCCTCTGAGTACAAGTACTGATGTCCTCTTTGGAGAGTTCAAGAACTTCCTGGGCTACTGAAAGACACCCTAACTTAAACAAAGATCAAAGAAAACAGAGAAGCCAGCCAATATCAGCCTCCATCACTGTCTCTGGAATCCTTTTTATACGCTATCCAAACATCATGTGTCCTTCATGGGTCTTGCTTTATTTCTGAGGTCACATGTTTAAATTTTGACTGTTGCTGTGTATTGTAATGGTAAGAACTGTCCCAAAGTTCTGGTTGCCCTCAGGGATGAGGAAATCCTCACTTAAACCAAATGATGGTACATAACTTTTCTCCTTAGTTTAAAACCTGTGGCTGAATAAAGATGCCTACACCAAATAGCTGGACAGAAGAGAGATGTGTGGGACTTTGTTTCCCATGTTGGAGTCTGAGGAGAGAAAATGAGGAGAAGTAGAAAATAGAGGACACCATGGGGTAAATAATCATGAAAATATGAGAGTTGGCATGTTAAAATGGGAGCAGAGCAGACAGAAAATGACAAGCTTCCTCCTGGGAATATTGACAAGGACATAATCAAAATAGCATCGAGAGTATGTATGTGCCTATCTGTAGTGCTATTAAGGCTTCTAAGAAATATAAATGTATTATGTGACTTATTTCAGAACTTAATGATCAAAAATGGTGTAGATACTCCAAAATAATTTTTACTACAAAGGCACTGGAGAGGTGAACATCATCAAATCGTGGGCTGAGACTTAAAGCTTCCTGGTGATGCTCCCCCAGCCACATGTATTTAGCCATGTTGTGGTTGGAATCACATATGTTCTCTGGGAAGGAGGAGACTTTGGAGAGTTTTCATATCCTAGAGAGGAGAATTTGGGCATTAATCCACTGAGGCCAATTAATGGTGGTACAGACAGGCAGGGGTATCCATGCCTATAATCCCAGCATTTGGTAGACAGAGGCAGGCAGATCATTGAGGTCAAGGACAACATGCTCCATAGTGCAACCTTCAGGACAGCTAAGGGCACAGAGAAAGCCTGTCTGGAAAAACAAATAAAGTACAGACAAACTGGAGAAACAAAACAAAGAACAAACTCTCTAGGGAGTCCAGATAAACAGACATCAATTACCCAGTGTAAGGCAGACTGACACTTGGATGGCATTAGCAAAGAAACCTTCTTTATGTGATTTTATTTTCCTCATGCTTGCTTTAGCAGAAGCTCTTTTCACCTGTGTCTGCTTCAGCTAAACATTCCTTCACTAGTCTTCCTTAGCCTTTTTCCTGTCTCCACTTGAGTGAAACATTTCTTCTCTTGATTGCCCCAACAAAACAACATGAAGCACATCTGACTTTTCCAAAGAGTCTTAAGGTCCCACTTTAGTGGGGTGTCTCAGAGCAGGCTGAGGAGATGAGGATGGTGTCTTTAGAATTGATCAAAATTTCCTTCCTTACTTTAATTTATCTACTTCACATCCAGGTTGATCATGCTGCTCTGGACCTGATGGCCTCAGGGTCTCATTCACAGGCTTGATATGAGTCCCTCTCCTCACAGCATCTTGAGTGCTGAGATTAAAAATGCAGCACCATGTCTTGCTCTTGTTCTTAAAAGAGAGTATGTGGGCCGGGATGCTCTTCATGAAGCACTGTGAATGGCCCAAAACAATTTAAAAACATGTGCTTTCTGGACAGGTCCATTTTAGGGAGGAAGACTGTTCTGGATGGATTCAGGAATGAAAGACTGAGTGGCTATGCAAGGGTTACAGGTAGTATGTGTCTGGAGCAGATATGTCCAGGTTTGTGACCTTTAATTTAATGGACCAAACACATGGTTCACATAGATTTCCTAAATAATGAAGATAATTTGATTTACAGTCCCCAAGCCAGTTCAGGCTGAATTGGCCCTAAAGTGAATCATACCCAGATATGCTTTCTCAGACACTGGAACAGAAAGTGCCTGTAATTGATTATTACTGAGGGCAGAGAAATATAAACTAGTCTCCAGAGAATGAAGTTAGTATAGCCCTGTATAAGCAGGGCTCACAGGTTTTTGGAGGCTATTGGTGAATTGTTTTAGAGGTGTGTGTGTGTGCCTTGGACATGCATATAAAGGTGCTGGGATACTAACTTCATGAATGCAAACAGAGAGTGTGCACAACTCAAGCACATGGGTCCTGAGCAAAGCAATTGTCTATATTTTCTGCCTCCAAACAACATCTTCAGCCTCTCATTGTCCCTGCAGGCAGACATGGAGCTGCAGTATTAGATACCTTAGGAGCTACAGAGAGTTTTATATGGGAAGAGCTCAGCCCACAAGCTGGGTTTCTTTCAAGATCTGATCCTTTCAAACTTAGAGTTTTAATTTACTGGGTGATGGTAACATTGTAGAATAATCCAGGAACAGGAATGGGGTGTGTCCTTGTGCAGGTGTAGATCTCTAGATAGCCTGACTCCCCAGAATCCATCCTGAGCCTTCACAAAAAAATGTTAAAATAATGTACTTATTGTGAAAATCATATGCCAGCAAAGGTTATATGTAGAGCACACATATTCACATATGTACTGTTTGTACAGTTGGAAGAACAGACAAATGAAATCCCATATGCTTAGCCTTTCCCCTACTTCTAGTGCAGCTGGCCATCATAGCACATTGCAGAGAAGCCAGGATAACATAATAAAACATTGGCTCAAAAGAATCGCAGAGATAGAGGCGGTGCTGAGTGAAGGCTCATCATTAAAGAGAATGGGTACTTTTTCAAAGGCTCCTGGATCCCACACCAGCATTTATAGTTTGGTCACAGCACTCTATAACACCAGGGCCAGGTAATGCAGTGCCTTTTTCTGGTCTCCACTGGTACTGTGGAGAGAGGATACAAAGGAGTAGGTGAAGGCCAAACTCTCAGACACATGCAGAAAAGGTTATGGGGTTTCATTTCCTTATACCTGATATATACAGTCTTTGAATATGGATGTACTGTAGATAATATCAAATTCTGATATCTAATAGAGGTCAACCTCAAGGAAATTCTGACTGAAGGGATCCTATCCCAGCTGTCACTTCTGTCTAGGGAATCCCTATTGAATAGTTCCTACAAAGAACTGTTTCCTGGACACCTGATAACAGTGACATTGAAGCAATGGGGCCACTAAGTCTACATTTTCATAAACATACCAATGAAGACAAATGAGTATAAATTAAAATGTTTTTATTTCTACTGGTGTTGGTTACAAAAGGACTGCAGAAGTGAGCTTGGCAAAATGTTATCAAAATTAGGACAGACATCCCAAATGATTAGTGACAACTCAGGTTTGCACACACTAAAGGCTGTAGAGAAGGAGAGTCATCTCTCAGCCACAAGGGTCCTTTGTGTAAGAGATGATCCCAGAAGAATATGGCCCCATATACATGTGCTGTGCATGCTGGGTATGGTAGTACAGCACTCAGTGAGAGGAAGCAGGTGAATGGGGAGCTCAAGGCCCATCTGGGATACAGGAGAGAATTTTTGAAAATTAAATTATAATGTAAAAGAAGCAGGAACACTCTCTCCTTTGCTCTATTGAATCTTTCACTGTTACTGTTGAGTCTACCATTTTGTTCTTCCCATAGAAATTTGAAGTTATCCTGGATAGCAATCCCCAAAATTTCCCAAAATTCCATTCATAGGAAGAAAATTGGAATCAGACACATTAGTTTCACAATCCTGTAGATATAAACCATTAAAGAGCCATTCAGGAAGAATGTTACTAATGAACATGCAAGGAAAACCTAAAGGAAAAAAATGTTAAAATGGCCTTATTTGTATTGATGCCAATTGGTCATTGCCATTAGTGTGACTCAGACAACACAGTGAATCTCCTGTACTCCCAACACTGAAACTGACTCAGGCTGCCTCAGAGCCCTCAGGATATCTGTGAGGTTAGAACAAAGTTGTACAATCTCTCTACTACAGTATAGTTATAGTACCATAACACTCTATAGAGACCATAGTCGTACCATAACTACCATAACACTCCAGAGGGAAAGGGTGCAGCTCCAAGATTTAAAATTCACACTGGAATATTTGCAATGACAATCTCTGTCTCTGTCTAGGTCTCTCTTCTTTCTCTCTCTCTCTCTCTCTCTCTCTCTCTCTCTCTCTCTCTCTCTCTCTCTCTGTCTCCATCACACACACACACACACACACACACACACACACACACACCGGAACACACATACAGTATTCAGGACACCACCCCTACCAAAAGCTTCATGCATGACTGTGGTTTTCTAGGCCTACCGAATGTACAAGGTATGAAAGACTCTGCTGTCAGTTGCATCAGATGTGCTCCTGACTGCTTTTTATTGCTCAGACACTTCCTTGGCACTAAAGGATATGTCTCACTCTCACCTCCAAACATGCCATTTAGCCAAAAACTAAACAAGAAATATTTAAGGAGATTAGATCAGACAGTGATACCTGATAATCTATTATTTACACAAAAAAATTTCTAGATGTGGTGTGACTCAGCACTTAACACATACCTTAATACCTAGGATAGAATATGGACACATTTTAGTGACACCTTTAATACCAAACAATGAAGATAAAGTTAGTTTGTTGTAGAATGAAAGTAATGTCTAATTGAGTGGCAAAGTGATAAATCAAAGAAAGATGCAGATTGCAGAGAGTGCACAAGCTAGACACATGTGAAAACAAAGTGAGCCAGAGAATGAGAAGGATAATGAGAATAAAACATTTTTAAAGTTAGTATGAGGAAAATGCAGTCAGAAGTCCAGAGAAGTCAGATTGAATCAATCACCTTGAGCAGAGTTTGAAGAAGAAAAGATGAGCTGATCCAGTCAGTCAGAGTTCAGAAAGTATAAGAAAGGCTGAGCATGTTCAACAGAACGTCTCAAAGGCTTAAAACATTCTACATCTCCGTGAGATTGTACAGAGGCTAGAAGCATCAGGGACTAGAACTAGGTTAGCAGAGTGAGGCAGTGAGCCTCCAAGATGGCAATTACATCAGGAAAAAGATAAGTTAACAAGCAAATACTGGAGCTAACATATATTACAAACCAAATGGACATAACAAATACTATATAACATTTGACCAAAACACCAAAGAATATACTTACTTTCAGCATCTCAAAGAACATTCCGCAAAATTAACCACATACATGGTCACAAAGTAAATTTCAACAGATACAAGAAAATTGAAATAAAGCCCTGGTTATCATCAAACTACCATGGATTAAAGCTGAATTTTAACAAGAGGAAAAAATGAGAAAGATGCAAACTCAAAGAAACTAAATAAATCTCTACTCAATGAAATTGGGTCAAGACAGGAATGAAGAAAGACATTTTAGAATTCAATCAAAATGAATGCACACCATACCCAAACATATGGGGCACAATGAAAGTGGTGCTAAGAGGATATACATAGAATTAAATGCTTACAGAAAAAAATAGAGAGATCCCAAACTACCAACTTAACAACACACCTGAAAAAATGTGGAATACAGAGAAGCAAACATATCCAGGAGGAGTAGTTAGCATGGAATTATCAAAATAAAGGTTGAAATGAATAAAATACAAGAGGGAGGGAGAGAGAGAGAGAGAGAGAGAGAGAGAGAGAGAGAGAGAGAGAGAGAGAGAGAGAGAGAGAGAACAATACAAATAGTCAATGAAACACAGATTTGGTTCTTTGAAAAAAATCACCAAGATCAATAAGCCCCTATTCAAACTAACTGAATGATGGAGAGAGAATGTTCAAATTCATAAAATTAGAAAAGAGAAATGAGGAAATAACAACAAAACCTGAGGAAAATAAGAAGCATTGACTTATACTTAAAATCATGTATTGCACAAAACTGGAAAATCTAAAAGAAATGGATCATTTTTCTAGATAGATACCACTTACCATAGTTAAATTAAGACCTGATAAACAATTTAAATAAGGCCATAACACCTGAGGAAATAGAAGAAGTCAATAAAAGTAGAGGAGAATTCTAACAGACTTTCAAAGAAGAGTTAAAACCAACATTCTAAAATAATTCTCCAAAATAGAAACAGAAACAACATTGTCAAATTAATTTTATGAGGCCACAGTCACTGGGATACTTAAGCCATACAATGATTCAACAAGAACAACACAAAATTCCAGGCCAATTTTCTTCTGAACATAGATGTAAAAATACTCAATAAAATAAAAACAGAATCAAAGGGAATATCAAAAAGTTCATCCACCATGATCAAATAGGATTCATCCCAGAGATGCACAGATGATACAACATATGGAAATGAGTCTGTATACTCTTGCATATTCAAAAAATACAGAAAGAAAAATCTCATACTCATCTCATTTGATGACAAAAAATGCCCTTGACAAAATTCAGCACCCCTTCATGACAAAACTCATGAAGAACATAGGGATACCTTAGACATACCTAACATAATAAAGGCACTTTACAGGAAGCCTGTAAGAATAGAACATCAGTTCTCTGAATAAAATAAATGAGGAAGATATCAGAAGATGGAAAGGTCTCCCATGCGAATGGATGGCTTGGATTACCTTAGTGAAAAATGACCAAATAACAAAAAGCAATGTACAAATGTATTGCAATCCCCATCTCAGTTCCTACATAACCTAAGACCAATTGCACTAAACCTCACAAAAGAGTAAGTGTGAAATACTCTTGAAGACAATGATACAAGAGACAATTTCCTGAGCAGAACACCAAGGGACGAGGTTCTAAGATGAACAACTGATAAATGGGAACTGACAGAGCTGCAAAGCTTCTGTAGCTAAGGATACTGTCAGAGGGACAAATTGGTAGTCTACAGATTGAGGAAGTATCTTCACCAACCCCACACTTGACAGAGTGCTAACATCTAAAATTTATAAATAAATCAAGAAGTTAGACACCAACAACCCAAATACACTAATTAAAAGTTGAGACACAAAAATAACAGCAAATGCCTGACAGATGGATCTCAAAAGGTGGTGAAACAATTAAAGAAATGTACAATGTCCTTAGTCATAAGGGACATACAAATCCAAACAACATTTTGGTTCTACCTTATACCCATCACATTGGCTACAATCAAAATTCAAGTATTAGCGCATGCTGGTGAGCATGTAAAGCAAGGGGCGCATTTCTCCTTTCCTGTTGGAAGTGCAAACGTGTACAACCATATTAGAACCAATTTGGCAGTTTCTCAGAAAACTAGGAATATAGTTCTACCTCAAAATCCAGCTTTACCACTACTTGGCATATACCCAAAAGGTGCACCACCATATCACAAAAACATTGTTCAACTATGTTTATAGAAGCTTTATTCATAATAGGCAGAAACTGGAAACAACCAAAATATCCCTCATCTGAAGAATGGATAAAGCAAATGTGGAGCATTTACAATAATCGGATATTATTCACACAGTGAAATATTATTCAACTATGAAAAACAAAGATATCAGAATTTTACAGGCAATATCATTCTGAGCAAGATAACCCTGTCCCATGCTTGGTATGTGTTCACTTATACATGGATATTAGCCCTAAATTACAGGATACCCATGCCGCACTGCACAGACCCAAAGAAGCTAAACAGAAAAAAGGCAAAAGTGAGGATGCTTGAATCTCACTTAAAAGGGGAAATAAAATAGTCGTAAGGGTCAGACAGAGGAAGGAATCTAGGCAGCAAAGATGATGGAAAGGGGAATGGGAATGAGGCGTTTCAAGATGAGGTGTGGGGAGGTAGAGGAGTGATGGCCAGATTGCCACGGAAATCTGCAACTGACAGGGTGGGGAGGTAGGGGGCATCTCCAGGATGAGACAGAGACCTGGGATAAGGAAGATGCCCAAAAATCAGTGGAAGAAACCTTATCTTTGAATCACAGCATTGAGGATATCGGACCTGAAGTGGTGATCTCCTATAACTAGGAACGATCACCATTGTTGAGATAGGAATACCAACCAACCCACAAAGTTTTCGACCCCACATTTACCATTTCTACAAGAAATTCAAGGACAGGAAGGAGCAGAGACTGAGGATATTGCCAACCAATACTGAACCCAATGTGAGAACATTCCCATGGACAAGCACTATTTTCTGACATTATTAGTGATGCTTTGTTATGCTTGTACACAGGAGTGCAGCAATGCTGTCCTTTGAGTGGCTCCACTCAACAGCTGATTCAGACAGATGGAGACATACACAGCACAGCAGTGGATGAAGTTTGGGGACTCTTATGGAAAAATTGAAGGGGGGATGCAGGCCTTGAAGGTAACAAAAATCCCTTAGGAAGAGAAACAGTGTCAACTAACCTAGACACTTTGTGCTCTCAGGGACATTTCCACTCACCCCCCTACCCCCACAAACAAAAAGAAAAAAATCACATTCTACACCTATGTCTCCTGGTACATATGTAGCATATGTGCAGCTTGTTCTTTTGGAAGAGGAACAACAGTCGGAGAGGCTGTCCCAAGTGCTGGTGCCTGTACCTGGGATATGTTTTCGATGGACTGCCTTGTCTGGCCTCAGTGGGAGGGGGTGTGATTTGCCTGGCAGTTGATGAGAGCAGGGGGTGGGCATAACCAGGGGAGGCCCATCAGCTCAGAGAAGTATGGGAGGAGGATTGTGTACATGACTATGGGAAAATAAGAGTGAGAGAGATGGCAGTAAGTAGGATATAAATTGAATAAGTAAAAATAAATAAATAAATAAAAGATTCTACAATAACTATTTTCTGAATAATAAAAGATAGACTACATACACAGATTTATACAATGTAACCACATCCCAACAAAAAATAAAAATTTTGACTGGAAAACATGCCACTTAAACAGAGGCAATTTCTACTTTTCCAAAATGTCTTAAAACATTAATATTCCTAATTTTAAATTGCATCTAGTATGAACATTTTTCAAAAGGAAAAATTAAATAATTGTACTTTTTAGTCTTTTTGTATTCTATACTATAGCACTACCCAAAGGAAAGAGGGTTACTAAGACATACAGGTTAACTTAGACTACATAAAGAATTGCAGATAGCTCTAGGGTATATTGTGAGAAATTACATGGATGAAAAAAACCAAACAGCCCAAAAGCTAGGTGGGCAGAAGATACTAGACTCAAGAAAATAAAAGAAATAAATGATTTCACATCACTAAAATCAAAAGAAGAGAATCACACATATACCCACTAGCACCACCAATATCACAATACCAGAGATTAGCAAATATTGACCATTACTATCTCAAAAAATCAATGAACTCAATTCCCCAACAAAATGACCCAGGCTAATAGAATGTTTGTATACATAGAACCCATCATTCTGCTGTATACAAGAAACACATTTCAGCAACAAAGATAGATATTATTTCTGAGTAGATGGCTGGGGAATAAAAAGGGTTACAAAGCAAATGGACCAAAGGGAGAAAATAGTAACTAGTCTAATATCTACTAACAAAAATATCCAACTAATATTAAGCAAAAGAGACTGGGAAGAACACTTCATACTCATTAGAGGAAACTGCACCAAGAGGAATTCTCGGTTGTGAATTCCTATGCCCCAAATGCAAGGGCATCCACATTTATAAAAGAAACATTCATTTAAAAATAGCTTGTAAAGACCATATCCAGGGGATAGGCATGGTACCCAGTGAAGGGGCCATCCACCCAACTCAAAAATATTAGTCCAGAATTCCTCCTGTCAAAAGGAAGTGCAGGGACAAAGAGTAGAGCAGTAACTGAAGGAAAGGCCATCTAGAGACTGACCCACATTGGAATCCATCTTATCTGCTGATACCAAACCGAGACACTATTGTTGATGCCAAGAAGTGCTTACTGACAGGAGCCGGGTATAGTTGTCTCCTGGGAGGCTCTGCCAGAGGTGGACCAATGCAGATGCAGATATACACAGCCAAACCCTGCACAAAGGACAGAGACCACAATGGGGAATGTAGGGCAAGGACTGTAAGAGCTAAGGGGTTTTGCAACGTCATATTAAGAACAGCAATAGCAACCAACTAGACAAATCCCCAAGCTCCCAGGGACTAAACCACCAACCAAAGACTACACAGAGGGGTATCCATGGCTCCAGCTGGATATGGAGCAGAGGATTGCCTTATCTGGCATTACTGGATAGGAAGCCTCTTGGTTCTATGGCGGCTTGATGACCTGGCCTACTTGCCGCCCGAGGGGATGGCCTGGCCAATTGATCCCTATCATCATGTCTCCTGAGGAGGAGCTGGACAGTTGAAAGCCAGAAGGGCTCAGCAACCCCTGGCCAGTCGCACTGCTCCTAATGGAGTGGTAGCTAACAGTGCTGGTGCCTACTTCTTGCTGCCCTCCTCCCAGGTGCTGTCAGAAGAGCAGGATGAGTATCTGTACCACCAGTCACAGGAGATCATCTCTTACAACCTGCTAGAGCACTCGACCAGCTCCAAGGACTCTCAGCCTTTGGGCAAGACCAGTGTGGCAGAATAGAAAGAGCTGCAGACTCTGAGGCACATGGACAATGGTATGCAGCTTAAGCATAAGAGGGCCTCCCAGGGTATGCTTTGGAAACTGGACATTAAAAACAAAGATGATGTTAAAGCATTTTCTCCAGTGATGGTCCATGTCTTCCAAGATGGCATAACAAACTGGGGCTGGATTGTGATATATTTCTTTAGCTGGTATTGTGGCAAAACACATTAAGAGCATAAACCAAGAAAGCTGCCTCAAACCATTAGCAGAAAGTATCACAGATGTTCTTGTAAGGACAAAACAGGACTGCATTGACAAACAAAGGGGCTGGGACAGGTTGGTGGAATTTTTCCACATACAGGACCTAGAAGGCAGCATCTAAAATGCACTGCTGCCTTGTACCTGTATTGGTCTGGCTTATGTAATAAGATAACCTTTTGACTGTAATAGATGAATCTTAAAAGTCCAGTCCACAAACTACATGCTTCTGTGAAAACAAGTATATCTTTGAAAGTGAACTTGAAGCTGCCCAGGATTTTAACAGTACAGTTCATCTGTAGCAACACTGCAGAAAGTAAGTGACTACAGGATTGTGGCTAATGAGAGTAAATACATGGGAAATCACTCCCTCTGGAAGAGTCACTCCCTGAATGAAGCAAAGTTCACTCTCTAGTTTAAAACTTTGTCATGATTGTTCTAGTGTATATGCAGAACCGGTTGTGTGTGTGAACTGGGTGCTATTGTACAAATCAGATTTATGACTATGTAGACTTAATTACACAAACTGTTATTGTATTTATGTATCACAGGTAGATTTAAGATATTTGATTGTCTGTTGAATTACTAAATTATAAATTGGTTTGGGAAAGTAGGTTAGAATCTTAACCATGGTGCTTTTCAAGGGTCTTATTATTTAACACAAGTTTAACCCTAGTGTCAATAAAGAAATATGTATTTCATTTCTACCAATGATTGCCAAGGATTCTTTTGAATTTTGGTATTGTTCTCTCTAGCTGTCCCACCTGACTTATTGTATTAACCTTTGCTTCCTCTCCTTCCTTTACATTTTGGCTTCTTTTGCTACATTTCTCTTATGAATATAGTCATCTACATTTCCTCTCTGTGCTCTTTACTGGCCATTTTATTTATCTACTTTAGAGCTCTCACCCGCACACCCAAATCTTGGAACCTAAGTACTCCCTCCCACATACTAATCAGATTCAGCACAATTTCTTGTTACAGGAGAGTAACACTTCCTCTTTGAGCCCTGTGACCAACAGTAACCAGCTATGAGCATTCTTGGATTGGCATGTTTTCCATTGTTACTTATCCTATTTTTGTAACAATAGCATCAATTGTACCCATGGACATTTCAAAAGTTGGAGTGAGCTGGGCAGTTGTGCCACATGCCTTTAATCCCAGCACTTGGGAGGCAGAGGCAGGTGGATTCCTGAGTTCCAGGCCAGCCTGGTCTACAGAGTGAGTTCCCGGACAGCCAGGGCTACACAGAGAAAACTTGTCTTGAAAAACCAAAAAAAAAAAAAAAAAAAAAAAAAAAAAAAGAAAGTGGGCTTGAGCTGCATCATAGCTTTATAGTTTGCTCCAAGTGTGAATGTGTTCATTTAACTTTAGAGAAACATGGGATTTTTAAAACCCACTTGTATAACAGCCACTGGTAAAGTGAAGGTGTTTAAGCTAAGGTCATTTGAAAGCTTCAGCCTCAAAACGTGACCTTTAGTCAGGATTGCATGTAAAAATAGGCATGAATCCTATGAGTAAGAATGTAGTGGAGAAGAAGTGCCCTGCCTGCCATCTGAACCATAAGGCCATCTTCCTGGAGTGATTTATATCTAATTATCCTTGATCATAATTTGCTTATTTATGTTTATATCTTTGGACTTAAATACACTTTATGTGGTTGAATAAGCCATATAGGTTGAGGTAACTAAAAGGTTAGCCTCTCATAATCTAGTCATTGAAGTTTTGCTTACTAGGAGCCTGACTTCCTAACTCACACGATCTGAAAGCTGAAGTAGAGACAGCATCTTAGTAGGTATTTTAGGTCCAGGGCCATGAAGACTTGGAGAGCTCAAGTGGTTGGGAAAGGGATTGATTTAGAGGGAGAAGAAATATATGGTCTGAGTGCTGACAAGATGAATAGTTGAGGTACTTTTTCCAAAGTGAAGAGCGATGAGCTGCTTGGACAGATGGGTCTCAGGAAATTCTGTTTGCCTTACATGTCTCTCAGGGAAAAAAACATGCAATCTTCAAGCATTGTCCACGTACATTCTGTCTGGGGTGAAAACCTTCATTCCAGTAGAGCACCTAATATTTTTATCAGCTGTTCCCAAAAGGGTTGGAAGCAACTGCAAGTTAATGTGAGTTGTAAATGTTTCCCTACCTTCTGTTTCTTTTGAGGAAAAAGATAATACTTTTCCCCCTACCAAAACAAAATAGTGTGAGGCCAACCTCGACTACATGAAGAGTTCCAAGAGGACAGCCATTGCTATAGAGATAGACTTAATCTCAAAATAAACAAACAAACAAATCACCATGTTTACATTTCACACACATGAATCTCATCACTCCAGTGTAAGAAACAGGTAGATCTCAATACATTTATTGGATAGTGTTTAGAACTAAGATTTTCTTTTGAAAATGCCACAAAAGTAAAACTAGAATGAAACTCAAGGGCCCATTAACTAAACCACTTCCCAAAATGAGGTTTTTGTTCATTAATTTAGTAGCTATTTATGTACTCATTCTTAATTTGTTTTTGGTCAAAGGCTTGATCTGTAGATAAGGTTGATCTGAAACCCCAACTGCCAGCACACCTCCTGCCTCAGCATTCCACTTGAGAGAATGACATTTGTAAACCAACACATCTGGCGGAGTTTTCTTCACATGTGATGCACAAGGTTCTCCATGTGAGTCTCATTGGCGTTAATCTGTTTTTGACAGAAGATATTTCAAAAATCTCCTAAAATTATCCTATGAGGATTTTGTGACAAACACATTGTCACAACTGTGCATTCTTTCCAGGAATATATAGCTGAGTCTGTCATTCTTCAGTTGTGTTATCTAGGTACACAAGAGGGCTGAGGCAGGAGGATGTCTTGCAACTATTCTTGTTGGGCAGCAGTTCTGGACATGCAGTCTCCAGATGGAGTTGATTGATATTGGTAGTAGGTGGCAAAGTAGAGAGAGAAGCTCATCAAGATGCTGAGCCTTCATTTCTGAAGGAACAGTGGGCTACAGCCTCAATAGCTCACTCAAG
>CM052702.1:131847590-131860978 GCA_028551405.1 Uromys caudimaculatus
ACTTTGGAGATACTTCACACCACCAGAGAGAATTATGGATTTAAATTCAGGACCAGCCAGACCAAAAAGTTCTGGATTAGAGATGCTATGGTGGAACAGTCTGAGCAGTGGGGGAACACAAATTTCATCTCAGCACTTGGGAGGCAAAGCCAGGCAAATCTCTGTGGGGTTCTGGCCAGTGTGGTCTATAAAGCAAGTTACAGGACAGTCAGTGATATAGGTAGTTCAGTAAAGACCTTGTCTCAAGGAACAAAGAAAGAAAAACATCTGAGGGTGCTCAAACTGGTAAAATGAGTTCTCTATCCACATCAGTAGTGATCTAGCCCTCACACTTCCCTGTGTGGGCAGAAGGACTTCCTAAGTTTCTTGTCATTAATGGTATATATTTCCCTGTTTCCCTAGTCTCATTCTTTAAATGAAGACACAATGAATATCTCCTCCCCACCCACCCTCGAGAAGCTGGCAAGACAGAGCCTACTCAGGGAGGAGACATTGGCCATTTCTGTTCTCAAGTACCTGCCCAATAGAATGTTCCCAGTGCTGTTTGAGGAGGCCTTCATTGATGGACATACAAAGATCTTGACTGCCATGATACCTGAGTGGCCATTCACATACCTTTCTGTAGGAAAGAGGATAAAGAGGCTCAACCTGGACACATTGAAAGCTGTCCTTGAGGGGCTAGATATCCTGCTTGCACAGAAGTTTCACTCCAGGTAGTCGAGATCAGCAGGGGTTGGGGGAAGGTTCTTTGAGTGCTGGGAAAGATCAACTAGGGACAGAGAATATTTAGCCAACAGTGGATCAGAGCTTCTGATCTTCAATTCTTGGTTCACCCCACAGTCAGGACTGTTCTCCACTTGGTGTAGAAGCTTAGAGTGATGTAGAGGCCTGGGCTCAGTCTCAGCTATCTGGGCAAATAATGGCTAAGGTAGAAGATAGAAAGAGTAGACACACCCAGTTAGGGATGGGCCTTTTCCTGCATCCCTCAAAGGTACAAGTGAAATGAGGTTGGGATGAAGGGGTCTGGAATGAAAGGAAGTAAGACAGGGCTAAAGATGCACTTCTTGGAAAGAATACTATTCATTTACTCAGCATGAGGCTCGGGGTTTGATTCTAAGCACAGGAAAAAGTAAAGTTTTAGAAGAAACAGCTAAATTGTGAGATCTGGAAGAGGATCAGACTTTAAAATGTGTCTTCTCTTACCTTCTGAAAAATACTGATTTCTCCCACAGTAGGTGCAAACTCAGAGAGATCAATTGGCAGGATGAATGCCATGAATTGTATGGGATATGGGCTGGACTTGATGAAGATGACAGCTTTCCAGAGTTCATGACACAGAAGCAGCCAGTGAAGTACAGTCCTAACTGTGGAGTGAAGAAAGAATTGAAGGTGACAACTAAACTCCATCTCAAGCAGAGCAGTTTTGATGAATCTACCACATACTTGATGCAATGGGCCCAGCAGAGAAAAGATTCCATTCATCTATGCTGTAGAAGGCTGAAGATTCAGGACTCAACCAAAGACACATTCGTAGAAATCTTCAAAATTGTGCATACAGACTGTATAAAGGAGCTGACGTTATATAGTGTTGGCGTGGAAGATTTGGATTTTCTTATTCCCTACCTGAGACAGATGAATAATCTTCTGAAACTCACTCTATATTACATCCTAGATACCTTCAGTGTGGGTGATTCTGAAGAGCCCAGTGAAGAGAAAGCAGTCTTGTTTATTTCTCAACTTCCAACATTCCACTATCTCCAGGAACTCTATGTATGTGGAGTCTCTTTTATACATGGCAACCTGAAAGAATGCCTCAGGTAAGAAAGAATTAAGAGGGTAGAGTAGACCAGAAAAAAATATATCTCTTTTCTTTTCTTTTCTTTTCTTTTCTCTTTCCTTAGTTTTGTATGGGTTTTGTTTCGCCTTGTTTTGTTTGCAAGCTAGGGAGTCCATAATGTTCTGGCCACCATAAACCTATCAATGCTAGAGACATAGCATATCAAAACAGATGAGCATTGTGATAAGTATGACCAGGCCTATAAGCGTAGTTCTTATTGCTTTTGTGAGAAATGTTTTGATTTCTCACAAAAGTCCAGAAACAGGTTGAGCAGATGTTAAATGTGTATCACTGGGTTTCAAGGTGAGGGAAAGATCATGGACCTTGGAGGAACAAAACCTCTAATAACTCTTGAAAACAGCACTAGTAGTTGTTAAGTTTTGTTTGGCGTGGGGAGTCCTCACTAAATCCACCATGTTGGGCTGATATATCCATTGCGGTGGCTTCCAGCCATGCACTGACAAATGCCTATGCTGATATCTATAGTCCTCAGACTAGAATGCCGTGAGTTGTGTGAGCAGACAAAATAAGTCCATGTCCTAGGGTTGATGTAAATATATTCAGAAGGTGTTTGGAAGAAGGTGTCATTTGCTTACCTGCCAATCCAATCAACCATTTTAAACAACATTTGCCAGAAAGCAATCATTTTTTCTCTTCCCAGGTGTCTGAAGAAGCCCTTGGAGACACTTTGCATCTCTAAATGTTACCTCTCACAGTCAGACTTGGATTACCTGCCCTATTGCCTGAATATTTTTGAGCTCAAATGTCTGAAATTTATTGATATGTATTTATGTGACATAGACTTTGAGCCTCTTGGGTTTCTCCTTGAGAGAGTTACACATACCCTGACATGCCTGGTATTGAAGTCGTGTGGTATGGTGGAATCTCAGTTCCATGTCCTGCTGCCAGCCCTAAGCCAATGTTCTCACCTCACAGAACTCAATTTCTATAATAATTATCTCTCTCTGCTTTTCCTGAAACAACTTCTGCACCAGACAAGCATGCTGAGTCAGCTAACTCATGAGCTGTACCCTGCCCCTCTGGAGTGCTATAACGAGGGTATAATACTACCACACAGATTAGAAGATTTTTGTCCTGAGCTTTTGAATATACTCAGGGCCGAAAGACAGCCCATGGAGATCATCTTTGCTACATCTCAATGCTTAAACTGTGGTGGGGCCTATGTTTATGATCTAGAGACCCAACGTTGCCGTTTTGAAAGTGATCTAATGTAAGGCTGATTGTGGAACAGAGAAATGGAAGCTTAGTATTGGTGATTGATGAAATCTTAAGTGTATATACTTTACTGAAAGGGGCATGGATATGTCAATCACCTAAAGTTCAGAGAAACTAGAAAGGCAAGATCTTCCTCTGAGCAGGAGATAGAATGTTGTATCAACAGAAAGTATCAAGCACTCTTTTCTCCTCTAGGATTATTGTAGTTAGAGTGTGTTACAATAGAGACACCCTTCCATGAAGAGATTGTCCCCTCTGTTGACTGTATACAATAAATGTGTTGACTTTCTGGGTTGATGGTATGTCTCTATCAGAGCACACAGCCTAATCATTCCCAGCATTTCTGTACCTGTGTCTGGTTTCTTCATTCCTCATCACCATTATTAGGCCAATCTCAGAATTGTGCTGCTCCTTGCATCTCAGGAATAGGTCACATAAATGGGACCCAAAGCACAGGGCTTCACCAAGTGCTCAATTTTTGGGAAACAAATTAGTATATAGTACATTGAGATCACAAAAACTGAGTAAGACATGAAGAACAATCAGACAAGGGGACAGATTTCTTCAGCAGTCAAGTAAATGAGAATCAAGTGAATACCAAGGCAGGCACAATTTAGGAACAATGTCCTTATATTTAAACTTTGCTAGAAGATATTATTTGCAACATATGAACACTCAGAGACCTGGTATCAAAATGAGAAGGACATGATATGACATTAAGCTATCTAATTCTTCATACTTCTAGAACAGTTTATATGTCAGCTAAGAAGAGCCTCACTTAGGCAGAGAAATATGTTTTAATACCATCCCCTGGTTCCCTGTGACAGGTCCTCACTGGGGACTCCCAACCTTCATGTGTAGTGCAGCTTCTTTATGATATTGAGGTGACTCACAGCACACGGTGGAGAAGAGGATGCTCTCTATGGAACTTATGACAGTCTCGTTACTTTAGTTCATCTCTTTAACATCTAGTCTGGTCACTGTGTCTGGAGATAATGCCCAGGGATCTGCCTCACTTTCTTGTTATGGGTCTTTTCTTTTTTTTGCCTCTGTAGAGTTCCAGGAGAGCTTAGGTTAAATATGTGCACCTCCATGCCAGGGTATTTTTTAAAAAAGTAAAGAATGTACCAGGATGCTTTTTATGAGATTCTATGAGTAACCTGAGACAATTTAAAACCATGAGTTTTCTGGAGGGATGCCCAGAGAGAATGAAAGATGTTTCTGTTGGAGCCAGGAATAAACTATTATATAGGTATCCTCAGGGTCATCCCAAGACACCTCAGACCAAATTCTCAGCACAAAGGAGATCTATGTGCCTCAGAATTACAAAGGGCATGGGATAAGAGACAATGACAAGAGATAGACAAAGGAAAAGGGGAAGGGAACAAGGGAGAAGTTAAAGGACTGTTTGTCCTTGGGAGCAGGGCAGGAGAAAAGGACTACCTCTGGATAGAAAAGAGACAGAATACCTAGCCTACAGGCCAAAGGCATGTTATACAGGAAAAAGGTAAACCCCATGTGAGAATCAGATATTTAATTTTAATTGTGGTGGATAATGATGTAAACCAAAGGGGCTTTTGATTGCTGGACTTGAGAGCTCTGCCTTGGTAGTAAGCCTCAAGGACAGAAAGTGTTCAAATAAAGGAATGGACCTTTGGGGCTACCTTTACAAATGTAATCTAATGGCTTTCAGCAAGGCACAAGGATGGGGAGCAAGGACCACGGCTGCAAGGGCCATGTATGCTGTCGTCAGGCTGGCTACAGTCGCATCACTGAGGCAGGATTTGTGAGTAGGAGTTTCAAATGAATCTACAGATCAAGACCATGTATCAAAACATCAAAAACAAAAATAACTTCCCCCAAACAAAGCACCTCACTCATAGCACCTCACTCAAGTTACTAATACATGACTAAATCAACAAGTAAGACTCCATCGTGGAGAATAATACACTGAATGAGCTCTGACATCTCAGGCTAGTGGGATTTTTTTTGGCTTTCAAAGAGGGAACTCCAACAATGGAGGTAATGAAAATAATCCCATCAGTTTGGGACACAAACAACTAATCAGAAGACAACTTTTAGTTGTAATGTGGAGCAGAGAGGCAGAGTGGTGAGGGTTTAATGAGCTTTGTTTTCAGCTTTCATGCCCCTTGCACTATGTTAAAGCCTAAAATAATGAAAGTGGAATTTTTGTAAAAATTTGCTACTTTCAATAGAGAAATGGGTGCAAAGGTTTTTTTTCTTTTGTTTTTGTTTTTGGGGTTTTTTTTAGAGAAATAATGTGAAATACTCTAAAAATTAGATTGGTAGTTCTTTATAAATACATGCAAGAAAAGGAAGGTATTTTCAATTACAAAACACTCATGGATAAACATGGATATATTCATATATAACCTGACTAGTAATAAAAATCTCTGTCAACAAAAAAAAAAAAAAAAAGAAAAAGAAAAAAAGAATGGAAGTTGATCAGATGGATTTGAAATTGTCTTACTGGCTAGGAGTGGTATCACATGCCATTAGTCCCATTACTCTGCAGGAAGAAGCATGGAGATTTCAATGGGTTGGGGGTCCTCCATATGTAAGATGTGAGTTCTAGCGAGATCTACTTTAGTAAGGCCGTTTATCAAATAACAACAACAATGATAACAACAACAACATCAGCGAAAATACAAGAAAACTGCATGTGCAATCAAAACCAGTATCTTCAACCAGTTCTTCTTCAGAGACTCTGAATTTGTGCTCTTCTGTCCCATCTCCTGTCTAATGATTCCAGATCTGAGAAGGTGATCTACAGGCAGTGAGGGCTGATAAGAACCTAACCCAGAACCAGGCAGTGAGTCTCAGCTTCTCTATTCCCAGAGACTTCTCTGATTCAGAAACAGTGAGACACCTTTCTCTCATAAATCTCCCTTCCGGAACTACCTGCAAACCAAAAACTCCATCTTATTGGATGCCTGAGTCCTACCTACCATATAATAAATATATTTTGTTTACTGAATAGGTGGATGATGTTTTCTCTATGAAAAACAAAATACCTGAGACTTGCTTGAATATCAATAACCAATTCAATAAATCACTGCAACACTGTTTTATTTGATTTGTTGCTACTTGTTTTTTTAGTCTTAGATGGATCTTTGACATAGGGTCTTTTTCTATGGCTTAGATGGATTTCAAACACCAACTCTCAGCAATCCTACTACCTCAACATTCTTCCTAGCAGGATGAACTTTTAGAGCCATCACACTCAGCTGAGTTTTATATGCCTAGGTCCCACATAGTTCTGAGATTAAGTCAAGTTGGTGTTACTTTATCACCACACCAAACCTCCTAAAAAAATCATCAGAGAACCTTGTGGAAACATGTTGTTTCAAATGAGAAATCTGTTCTGAAATACATAATGCCTAAGTTGGGAGCTCTGTCAGTCCTCTGCTATGTTAGCTACACAAAAGCCTGAGGCAGGGGGATGACTTGTATCCATTAATGGTAGGCAATGGTTCAAGATATGTAGCAGAGTAGGAAGCATCTTTGAAAAAAAATTACAAACTCAAGGGTCACTTTCTCCAGCATTGCATCAAATGGATATGGTTACATATGCCTATCATCACAGAATTCAAGATTTTGTGGCATGAGGATCAGAAATTCAAGCACAAGTTTGGCTCACTAGCAAGTTGCAGCCAGCCTGGGCTTTCCATAATTATTTCTCAAAACAATTTTAAATCTGTGTTATGAAGAGAGACAGGATCCTTGGACCTCTGCCACAAAGGGCTGTTTCAGAAAATTCTAGGCCAGAACAATAGATACAGTTAAGGAAATCAAGAATGGGAGCAGAGCCAAGCATAGTCACCTATAACTTTAATATCAGCATCTGGGAGGCAGAGTCAGATAGATCTCTGTGAATTTGAGGCCAGACTGATAATGCATAAAAAGTTATAGCACAGTCAGAGATTCACGATGATTACAGAAAAAAAGCCTGGGCTTTAATCCAGAATGTTGACAGAAGTGTCACTAAGGTTATTATCATTTCATTATGTCTAGCTTCTGTAAGCAAACAAAACACCAGGAAGAAAGACAAATAAATAATTAGCTAATCACTAGTGAGCACACTTTTATTTGCAGTGTTCCAAGAGGAATAGCAAATGGATCTCGGTATTTTGGGGGACATCCATAACATACTTAACATACATAACAACTTCCAAGCCATTCATTTCTACATATTGAGAACATTTCTTCATATACTTTTAGGGCTGGACTGAAAGCTTAGGTGTTTAGGACAAAGTGTGCACTTTGAGAGGACCAAAGTTCAATTTCCAGCAACCTCTGTGTACCACCTCCTATTGAAGCACATACAACAGCTCTAAATTACACCCTGTCCCTTTGGCTCTATATTCAGGATAACACTATGGCTGCTTTCCTGGCGATGATGCTGGCACCAGCAACCCCATGTAAAACCCTGACCTCTGTCTGTCCATTCCCATTAAAGTAGATCTATCAGGTGCAAACTCTTTCCCACACACTACTCTCCCACTTCTGGATCATATCTTTGTCAGAAGACTTCTGCTTTCACATGGGCCAAGCAGTTCTAGGGACACCATGTACAACATGGGTACCCAAAATCCTTGAAGACATGCAACCCAGAAAAACCCCAGGGGAGACACCATATTGGACTTGAAGAAACACTGATTGCCAGAAGTCCAGAAGATCAAAGAAGACACAGAAACAAAGAGGAAACAATCCCCAAACTAACCATCTAACAAACATGAACTCAGAAATCACCACATAAACAAATAGTGACCCCAATTCCAGATATATGGAGGCAAGTGAAAGAATCCAATCAACAACAGCCAGTGTAGTTGTGTACCACTGGAGCCCAGCTGTCATATTACAGCCAGCACTGGGTATTCTAAAGAGATGAAGCACGGAGATATGATCTTAAAGCTAATATTATGAACATGAAAAAGGCCTTTAAAGAGGGAATGACTGAATCCCTTAAAGAAATCCAGGAAAATACAAGGTGTAGAGGAAATAAAGAAAATTAATTAAAACTTGGAAAATGGAAAGAAAAGAAAAGAAGAAATCACAAACCAGAGATAGAAAATCCAGCTCAGCAAAAGAAACTACAGATGAAAGCGACGACAGTAACAGAAGAGATGGACTACAGAATCTCAGGAGTAAGCGATATGAAAGAAGAAACTAATACATTGTTTATAGAAAAGTTCCTGACACAAAATATCCAGGAAATTTAGACACATGAAAAGATGAAATCTAAGAATAATAGGCATGGAAGAAAGAAAATATTCTCAGCTCAAATGGCCAGAAAATATTTTCAACAAGTTCATAGAAGAAAATGTTCATAACTTGAAATAAATGCCAATGAAGGATACAACAGCTCTTGCAACACCAGGATTAATTGGGACCAGCTGTATCTAGGGATCCAGGAATGCCACCGGACCAGTGGCATGGGCTCGTTCTGGTCTGGGCTGATGCCCTGAGCAGACCTGAGGCACTAACTCCTCAGAGAATCCCACAACACCCAGAGGAAGCTCTATTCCCTGGCACTCTAACATTCCCAGGATCACAGGATGAAAGGATCCCAGGAGGTTGGTCACACCAGGATCTCAAGGTAGCAGAGGCAGCTAGACTCCCAGGAGTTTGTCAAACCCAGAATCTCAGGATTACAGGTGCCCAGAATTGCAGGATCCAAGAGAGACCTTGTCTTTGAGGAGTTCTGACACAACCAGGATCACAGGAATGACAGGCTCCAGTCACATAAAGGGAGGGCAGGTAGAACTAGAGATAACCAGATGGCAGGAGGCAAACACAAGGACATAAGCAAGAGAAACCAAGGTTACCTGGCATCATCAGAACACAGTTCTCCCACCATAACAAGTCCTGGATATACCATCACACAAGAAAAACAAGATTTGGATCTAAAATCACTTCTCATGATGATGATAGAGGACTTTAAAAGGACATAAATAACTCCCTTAAACCAATACAGGAGAACACAGGTAAAGAGGTAGAAGCTATAAACAGGAAACACTAAAATCCATTGAATAATTACAGGAAAACACAAGCAAACAGCTGAAGGAATTGAAGAAAACCATCCAGGATCTAAAACTGGCAACAGAAACAATAAAGATATCACAAAAGATGACAACCCAGGAGATTGAAAATCTAGGAAAGAGTCATAGATACAACCATCACCAACAGAATACAAGAGAAAGAAAAGAGAATCTGAGGTGCAGAAGATTCCATAGAAAACATTGACACAACAGTCATAGAAAATGCAAAATACAAAAAGCTCCTAACACAAAACATCCAGGAAATCCATGACACAATGAGCAGAACAAACCTGAGGATAATAGGTATAGAAGAGAGTGAAGATTCCTAAATTAAAGGACCAATAAATATCTTCAACAAAATTATAAAATAAAACTTACCTAACATAAAGTAAGAGAAGCCCATGAATATTCAAGAAGCCTACAGAACTACAAATAGACTAGACCAAAATTGAGATTCACCTTATCACATACTAATCAAAACACCAAATACACACAGAAAAAAAAAAGAAAGATTATTAAAAGCAGAAAGGGAAAAAGATCAGGTAACATATGAAGGCAGATCTATCAGGATTACACCAGACTTCTCACCAGAGACTATAAAAGCCAGAAGATCCTGAGCAGATGTCATACAGACCCTAAGGGAACACAAATACCAGCCCAGGCTGCTATTCCCAACAAAACTCTCAATTACAATATATGGAAAAATCAGGATATTTCATGACAAAAACAAATTTATACAAAATATTACTACAAATCCATCCCTACAAAGGGTAATAGATGGAAAACTCTAACACAAGGAAGGAAACTACACCTTAGAAAAAGCGAGAATGTAATCTTCTTTCAACAAACCCAAAAGAGGATAGTCACATAAATATAATTTCACCTCTAACAACAAAAATAACAGGAAACAACAATCACTATTCCTAAATATCTCATGACATAGTGGACTCAATTTCCCAATAAAGATATAGGCTGAAAGACTAGATAAGTAAACAGAACCCAGCATTTTGCTGCATACAGAAATGAACCTCAGTGACGAAGACAGACACTACCTCAAAGTAAAAGACTGGAAAAAAATTTGCATGCAAATGGTCCCAAGAAACAAACATTATTCCATCTCTAACAACAAAAATAACAGGAAGCAACAATAATTTTCCTTAATATCTCTTAACATCAATGGACTTAATTCCCCAATAAAAAGATATTCAGGATTTAGGGATGGAGGATTTCCTTAGGAACATGTTTTTGAGGTACACTTATCCTGTTTCCATTGCTTGGGTTATTCAGCTATGGTGGGGTGACATGCCTAGTATTCATGGCTCAACTTGCCAACTAGAATGTCAGTTACTCAAACACATGTCTCTTTCTAACATGATGGATGACACAAAGGGAAGTCTTGGAAATTTAAACTTTATTTGACCCCTATTAAAAAGGAAGTTCTACACAAAAAAGTGGCTCCAATTTAATTTCTTCTTCCCTTTCATAGTCATACTCTGTCTCAAAATTTATATATATATTAGATATCAACAACCCTAATAATCCAATTAAAAATGGGGTACAGATGTAAATAGAGAAATCTCAAGAGGAAAATTTCAAATGGACAAGAAACTTTTAAAGAGATCCTCAACATCCACTTCAGGGAAATACAAATCAAAACTATTTTGATATTTCATTTCACTCCTGTCAGAATGACTAAGAAAGAATACAAGTGACAGATCATGCTGGTGAGGATGTTGAAAGACGTGAATCCTTTTCCTTTGCCAGTAAGAATGCAAACAGGTACAGTCACTATGGAATCAATATTAAGATTTTCAGAAAATTAGGATTTAACATCAAGACACAGCTACATGACTCTTGGGCATATATCCAAGAGACATTTCATAATACCACAACAACACTTGTCCAACTACGTTCTTGCCTGCTTCCTAATACCAAGAAACTGGAAACAACATAGGTACACCTCAAATGATGGATGGGAAAAATGGTGGCACATTTACCCAATAAAGTATTAATTTTCAGCTGATAAAAAACATCAGCATATTTGCAGACAAATGAATACAACTAGAAAAATCATGTTGGGTTACCTCAAGGTAACCCAGACACAGAAAGACACATACATTATGTACTCACTTATAATTGACTATTGCCTATTAAGCAATTAATAACCACACCAAATCCACACACTCAGAGATGCTAAATAACACAGAGGGCTCTTGATAGGGGAAGCACTTGTATCTCTCTGGGAACAGGAAATAGGATAGTATTTTACAGGTGGACTAATGTGGGTACTGATGGAAACAGCACGGATCAGAGAGCAGACAGAAACACACAGAGAGAGGGAAAAGAGGGAGGAGAGGGGTATGGGAAGGAGAAGAAGAGAGGAAAAAGGGCAGAGGGAGAAGGGGATAGCGAGAGGGAGAAACAGAGAGAGAGAGGAGAGGGAGAGAAGGGGAGGGAGAGGGAGAGAAGGGGAGGGAGATGGAGAGAGGGAGAGGGACAGGGAGAAGGCAAGAGCAGGAGAGGGAGAGGGAGAGAGAGAGTACTGCTACAGAAGACAAGAACTGAGTCTCTTTTGGCAGCAATTGGAAAACCTAGTGCAGTGGAATCTTCCTAGAGTTTGGGAAAATGACTCTAGCAGGATTTCGAGTAATAGAGCATAAGGGGAATGAACCAACCATCCTCTGTGACCAGGCAAAGTGACCAATGATGGGACTGGGACAAGAAGCTGGCCACCAATCTTTGACCTGTGACCTGACCTGCCTGCAAGATGTATTGGGACAATAGTGATTCATATATTGTGGGAGTATCCAATAAAAAAACTAGTCTAATTTGAGGCCCAGGCCATGAGAGGGAGCTCATGGTCTACACTGCCTAGATGGCCAGAAACTGGAAGGTAGATATCCCAGAAACATGGTGTAGGAGAAAACATGCTGAAGCAGGAATAGAAAGGCATTGAAATAATTTCTAATGACATTCTGCTTTGTGTAGACCTGTCCCCAACCCAATAGTCATTAGAAAGACTTCCTCCCAAAATTGATGGGAACAGGTGCAGAAACCAACCCTCAAATATTAGGAGAACTTTGGGGATCCAGCAGAAGTGGGGTAGGAGGCAGAGGGGTCAAGGCCACCAGAACAGGGCCCACAGAATCAACTAAGCAGGGCTCATAAGTGCTTCGGCAGACTGTAGTGACAACCTCAGAGCCTGCATCAGTCTCCATGACATCCTCTGCATACAGGCTGTGGTCTTTGTTTTTTTAAATTGGACTTCTAAAATCAGGAGTAAGCGTACCTCTGACTCTTTTGCCTGCTCTTGGGACACTTCTCCTCCTACTGGCTGGCCTTCCCCAGCCCTGATATGAGAGTTTTTTCCTCGCTCCCTTCATCTTTTTGTGCCTTCAGTGACCAGATAAGGATATCATATCTCCTGGAGCTAGAGTAACAGGCAGCTGTGAATCACCTGACATGGGTGCTGAGAACCAACGTTCAGTCTTCTATAAGGACTATCTATGCTTTAAACACTGAGATATTTCCCCAAGTCCCTAAACCTGTGCTTCTCAACCTGTGGGAATGAATTTTTCACAGGATTCACCATCTGAAAACACTTATTTACATTATGATTCATTAGAGTAGCAAAATTAAAGGTCTGAAGAAGAAATGTTGTTATGGTTTGGGGTCTAAAGCAGGAGGGACTACTGGATTGTAGAGTCCCAGAATCAGAAAGGAATGAGATGTGCCACAATCCTAAACATTTTTATACCAATAGATTAGTGCTGCTCTGAACCTTGATCAGAAATTTTTCTTTGAAGTGGGCTTCAGTTAATATGAGACTCAACTGATCCAATTACTCATCACTAAATGGCATTACTTCAGCACACTCCTGCCCTTAAGGAACATCACATCAGATAATCATCTGACCTAGAAGGAAGGGGAGAGTGCTGTGAAATACATTCCCATGGCTGTTGTAGTTATGGTCAGTTATAGGAGATCAAGCCAGTGAAATTCCACACAGATAGGGGAGGAGCCTGTAAGTCCTACTCTTAGTGGAAGAACTACTGGCATGATAAGTGGAGAGTAAAGGAGACTCTCTTTTTGAACATCTGCTTCGCCAAGATCCAATGAATGGTTTTATATAAATATTCTTACAGATAACAAAATTGGACTTACTGATTTGCCTGAGTGTTGCTTTTTTTTCTGCACAAAATATGTGCTGTAAATGTGTGCCTAGAGCCCATGCTATACAGAAGATGACACTG
>CM052702.1:131861078-131877951 GCA_028551405.1 Uromys caudimaculatus
CCCTACCATTCCCCAATACTGGGGCATCCAGCCATCAAAGAACCAAGGGCCTCTCCTACTATTGATGCCCAAAATATCCATGCTCTGGTACATAAGCTGCTGGAGCTATGGTTTGCTCCATGTGTACACTTTGGTTGGTGGTTTAATCCCTGGGAGCTCTGGGGGGTCTGGTTGATTGATATTGTTGTTCTTAGTAGGGAGTTAGAAACCACTTCAGCTCCTTCAGTTCTTTATCTATTCCATCAGGGACCCGGTGCTCAGTCCCTGATAGTGGGAATATGCCTCTGCATTTGTCAGACTCTGTCAAAGCCTCTCGGGAGACAGCTATATCAGGCTCCTCTCAGCAAGTACTTCTTGGCATCCACAAAAGCGTCTGGGTTTGGTGAGTTTACATGACATAGATCACCAGGTGAGGAAATCTCTGGATGGCCTTTCCTTTAATTCCTGGTCCATTTTTCTCCATATTTTCTCCTGTGAATATTTTGTTCCCCCTTCTAAGAAGGACTGAAGCATCCACACTTTGGTCTTCCTTCTAATTGAGCTTTATGTTGTCTGTGAATTGGATGTGGGTATTCCCAGATTTTGGACAATTTTCTTTTTTTTTTTTTCAAGAGAATTAAATCATTTATTGAGTTCACATGATACACAAGCTTCATTCCCGTCTGTTATTTTATCTGATAATGTTATTCAATTTTGATAATTGCATAGGGCATGCCAACAACTATTTTATAACCAAATTGTGGCCTTGCTTGGACGACCCTTTCAATGGTGAAACTCATTAACAGTTACAACAGTAACTGGCAGTTCAACAACACCAAGGTTTTTGAAGACAATGGCTTCTCCACCCAAGCAACCATAAATAAAATCCAAATGGAACTTGGCACCACCCTGAAGGAATTCTAGCTTCACACTGTTGGGGAAGTTTACCAAGATGGCTTCAGACTACACTAACTTTACACCTCACTTAAAAAAAAAAAAAAGACACATTTATTCAGCATCATGATCAGACTATTACATTTAGCCATCAACAGCATGTGTGAAAGAGGTCTACAGTAAAACCTTTTGTTGGACTACTTTACACTTTCCTTGTAACAAAAACTAAAATAACCTGTTATACAATTAGTCACAAATACAGTCCTGGAGTTTTTGCCCACACACACGAGTATTGTCTAAAACATGTCTTCTTTGTAGCAGCTAGGCCCTGCCACCACTGTGCTTGGCTGAGTTCACAAATCTCTTGTAACCCGTAGCTTCCCTATCACTTCTCTGGCTCTCCTCTCCTGCTAAGTTTTGTTTCCTGGCTGTAATTAGAACCTTCTGGCAGTGCCATAGCTACTGCTGCTGCTGGAACCTCCATAGCCACCTTGGTTTCGTGGTTTAGCAAAGTACTGGCATCTACTACCATAAGGACCAGAGCTACCGCCTCCAAAGTTTTCTCCCTTCATCAGTCCAAAATTTGAAGACTGATTGTTGTAATTGCCAAAATCATTGTAGCTTTCATTGTAGCTTCCACCACCTCCAAAACTGCTTCCATCATTGCCAAATCCATTATAGCCATCCCCACTGCCACTATATCCACCACCACTGAGGCTACCACCAAAGCCACCATGACTACTGATGTTCCCTCCTCGACCAAAATTGTCATTGCCAGCAAAACCACCTCCACGACCACCACCAAAGTTTCCGGAACCACTTTGACCTCTCTGGCTGGATAAAGCACTAGCCATCTCTAGCTTTGACAGTGCCTTTCTTACTTCACAGTTGTGGCCATTCACAGTATGGTATTTCTGAATAACAATCTTATCCACAGAGTCATGGTCATCAAAGGTAACAAAAACAAAGCCTTTCTTTTTTCCACTGCCTCTGTCAGTCATAATTCCTATTACTTCAATTTTCCCATTCTGCTCAAAATAATCTTAGGTGATGTTCTTCAGTATCTTCTTTAATACCACCAACAAAGATCTTTTTCTTTTCTTTTTTTTTTTTTTTTTTCTTGCTGCAATCACACGAGGTTTAATTCAGGTTGGCAGAAGGACCGAGGAAGGACCAGTGCACTGGGGTCGAATGCGTAACCTACGCAGAGGCAGAGGGATTCGACCCCGAGCAGCTGAAGTCAGAGGTATTTAAAGGAAAAAAACCACAAAGGGGTGGGGACTGGAAAGGATTTGCGTTATGGGGAAGTACAGATTGTTCTAAGTTATTCACAGGTCAGTTGCACAAACATTTCTAGTGTCTGAAGCATTGTGCCTCTGGCCCTGAGGTCAGGTCAAAGTCACCTGTTTCTTAAGAGAAAGAATGTTGTTGGGTGGGATTTTTGCCCAGGCATGTCTCGGCTCTAAGTTTGCTAAGGGCCTAACCTTCCTCATAAGGGTTCAGATCTTTCATTCCCCACTTCTTCTAGTGATTAGTTCTAATCTTAGAACTATATTTCGTCTTTGTCCCCCAGCGCTTGGTACTATTGTCTTAACATAAGAACCTGGACAGTGCTTATTCGTTCCCTGACAAAGGTTAACAATCTATTAATTAAGCAGGGTCCAATAGTGAGCAAAAGGAACAAAATCAGCAGGGGTCCTACTAAGGCAGAAAACAGAGTTGTCATCCAAGGTGACTTGTTGAACCATTCTTCTAACCATCCCTGGTCTCTGAGAATCTTCTCTTGACACAGTTCTCTTAGGTTCCAAAACTCTTCCATCCACCTTGTGTGGTCTTCCATTCATGGAAGCATCCACCTCCTTCACAGTGGCGTATGTGACAAAACCAAAGCCCCTAGTTTTCTTGGTGTTTGGATCTCTCATTACCACACAGTCAGTTAGTGTTCCCCATTGCTCAAAATGGCTCCTCAGACTCTTGTCAGTTCTTTCAAAGCTCAGCCCTCCGATGAAGAGCTTCCCCAGCTATTCCAGCTCCTTGGGAGACTCTGACCTAGACATGACCACTGGATGATGAGAGCCTTCGGCGATGCTTCCTCAGCAACCTCAACCAGCAGAAAGGAATGAGATAATGAATGTGCCCCTGGACAATTTTCTAGAAAGATACCAGGTATCAAAATTAAATCAGGATCAAATAAACCATCTAAACAGTCCTGTAACTCTTGAGGAAATATAAGCAGTCATTAAAAGTTTCCTCACCAAAAAAAAAAAAAAAAAAAAAAAAGCCCAGTTCAAGATTGGTTTAATGCCAAATTGTATCAGATCTTCAAAGAAGACCTAATGCCAATACTGCTTATCTCATTAGATGCAGGGAATATCAATATCAAATTCAACACCTCTTCATGTGAAAAGTCTTTGAAAGATCAGGAATTCAAAGCCCATACTTAAACATAGTAAAAGCAATATGGAGTAAACCAGTAGCTAACATCAATCTAAATGGATAGAAAATTGAAGCAATTTCACTAAAATCAAAGACTAGACAAGGTTGCCTATTCTATTTCTATCTATTCAATATAATACTTGAAGTCCTAGCGATGGCAATTAAGCAACAAAATGAGGTCAAAGGAACACAAATTGGAAAGGAAGAAGTCAAAATATCATTATTTGCAGGTGATATGATAGTATACTTCAGTATCACCAAAAACTCCACCAGATAACTCCTAAACCAGATAAACAACTTCCTCAAAGTGCTTGGATAGAAAGAGGAACCCCCCTCCATTGTTGGTGGGATTGCAAGCTGGTACAACTACTCTGGAAATCAATTTGGTGGACCCTCAGAAAAATGGACATAGTACTAACTGAGGACCCAGCTATAAAACTCCTGGGCATATACCCAGAAGATGCTCCAACATGTAATAAAGACACATGTTCCACTAATTTCATAGCAGCCATATTTATAATAGCCAAAAGCTGAAAACAATCCAGATGTCCCTCAGCAGAGGAATGGATACAGAAAATGTGGTACATTTACACAATGGAATACTACTTAGCTATTAAAAACAATGACTTCATGAAATTAGCGGGCAAATGGATGGAACTTGAAAATAGCATCCTGAGTGAGGTAACTCAGTCACAAAAGAATGAACATGGTATGTACTCACTGATAGGTGGATATTAGCCCATAAGTTGCGAATACCCAAGTTTAACTTCACAGTAATCATTGGACTGAGTGTGAGGTCCAAGATGTAAGAGTTGGAGAAGGGACTGAAAGAGCTGAGGGAGTTTGCAGCCCCATGGAGGGAGCAACAGTGTCAACTGGCCTGACCCCCCAGTGCTTCTGGAGACTGGACCACCACCCAAAGAATACACATGGATGGACCCATGGCTCAGATCACATATGTGGCCCAGGATGGCCTGGTTGGCCGTCATGGGGAGGCGAGGCCCTTGGGCCTGAGGGTGTTAGAGGCCCCAGGGGAAGTGCCAAGGTGGGAAGACGGGAGTGGGTGGGCGGGTGGGTTGGTGGGGGAATACCCTCATAGAGGCAGGGGGAGAGGGGAGATATGGGGTTTCCAAAGTGGAGACCTGGAAAGAGGCAAACATTTGAAATATGAATTAAGTATCAAAAAATTTAAAAAGAAGAAGGAGGAGGAGAAGGAAAAGGAGGAGGAGGAGGAGGAGGAGAGGAGGAGGAGGAGGAGGAGGAGGAGGAGGAGGAGGAGGAGGGGAGGAGGAGGAGGAGGAGGAGGAGGAGGAGGAGGAGGAGGAGGGAGTTGTGTTGTGGAAGGGATTCAGGAAGTTATGAGGAAGTGGGTGGTAGTGATCGTGAAAGAATGTTACATTCATGCATGGAAATCTCAGAAGGCAAATTTTAAAAATACAAGCATTATTTTAAATGTTTTGGTGTGTCAAGAGTTGGTACAGCAGGAAAAGACACTTGCTGTTTAGACTAAATGACTTGTTTCCATCCCTGTGTGTAAAAGAGGAAAAAAGAAAAAAGATCTCAGCAGCCTGCCAAGGTGACAATATCTAAAGTATATCTTTATTCTGTCCCTGAAGTTGGCCTTCGATTCGGGGTCTCACTTTTTATCACGATCTTCAGTATGTCCCTGTCCCATTTCTAGTACTTATGGAAAGCAGGGTCATTGCTTCAGCCACTGCTCTATCCAACATGAGTCCTGCACACTCCACAGTCCTTTCCAAGATGGCAGACCAATGGCCAAATCCTTTCTGCTTCTCTAAGGTGATGGCATCAGAATCCTCCACTACATCCTTGTACCCTTCCATGCTCAACTCCCCTCATCAATGCTCTAGACTTTCTGGACTCCCCTCTAGGGTACCATATCTTTCTCACCTGGAGTGAGCCTTCTGGATAAGGAGCTTATCAATATCCTCTAAGATAACTTGTATTTGGTTCTCCAAGTAGGGTATCCTCTTCTAGAGAACTCCAAGTGGAATGAGGGAAAAATGCCAAGAAGACCATATTAACCTCTGGACCTTAAAATAATTACCATTATTGGCTTGCTCATACAGTTGTGGTAAAATTTGTATGGGGAAGTTCTCCAAAGCAATGTTGGCCAAGGCCTCATTCCTCAGAAAATTCTTCCCTGCAAGCTCCTGGAGTCAGAATAGGGGCTTGCTACTCCCCTTAGTTATTCTGCAGGGATAAAGATCCTGGACAAGCATCTAGAAAAAGAACATCTTTTTTTATGTCAATGCTTAGAGAACCCTTCTCACCCATCACAGGGCCACAATCACTGCTCATTCCATTCCAGGTTCCATTGAGCATAATCTCAAAGCACTTATACTGCTGGTTGCAGTAGCTATCTTCTCTCAAGCTTCACTGTCCACTGAAAACTTCCTTCTCATCCATTGTTAGTGGGAAGTGAGCCGTGAGGATCCTGGAAGCTAACTTAAACTCCCTTAAACACCACTCAAGACCCTGTGTTGCTGGAAGGAGGGGCACAGGCTTGGATTCCCTGCACTTGAGAGACAGGAGGTCTGGAGCTGGAGAGAAGGTTCAGCAATTAAGAATGCTTGCTGCTCTTGTAGAGGACCTGGATGTGATTCTCAGCCTTCACCACTCAGCTCACAACTGCCTGTAACTCCTGTTCCAGGAAATCTGATACAGTCTTCTGGGCCTCCTCAGACACACATGTGGTGCACATGTATACATGAAGGCAAACCCTCATCTACACATGAAATAAATTGAAATCATGGTGCTGTAAATCTTTAATCCTAGGAGGCAGAGGTATGTGAATTTCTGAGTTTGAGGCCAACATGGTCTCCATAGTTTGTTCCATGAAAGCTAGAGCTATATAGAAACCCTCTCTGGAAAGAAAGATAGAAGTATCAAGAGATCACGACCCACCTCAACTACTTTGCAAATTTGAGAACAGCCTGCACTACATGAAACTTAAACAAGCTATCCTAACTTGATAATAACTTGGTTTCTCTCCAACCAGAGCTGTGAAAATATAAAGGTTCACAAATTACATATTTTGTTCAACATATCTGATAAAGACTTTAACTAGCTGGCTTCCTCATTTGTGCTAAGTAGTAGCAAATATTTGAATCCACACCGAGTTTCAGGCACACTGACCACGCAGACTTTTGGTTCCTTGCTCTGGCATCGTATAGTTAGTTAGTAATAATGTAAAAGGAGAAGTTAGGAGAGCAGTATTCTCAAATCCAGAACACAGAACTACAGGACACCAATTATCAAGAGGTTATTTGGTTGCTTGCTTGCTTGCTTCTTATTTTCAAATAAGGTGGAATTTTTTGTTTGCTTTGGCTTCTTTATTTTGTTTTGTTTTCTTTTTCTGTGTAGTCCTCGCTGTCCTGGAACTCACTCTGCAGACCAGGTTGGACTCAAGTTCAAAGATCTACTTGTGTCTGCCTCCCAAGTCCTGGGATTAAATTCATTTGCCCACAAACCCATTTAATGGAAGGTATTTAGTCACTTACTTTTATGTGTATGGGAATTTTACCTTTTTTATATCTCCAAATTATGTCCATGCACTGATCACAGAGGCCAGAAGAGAAGCCTATCTTCATTGGAACTGGGGTTACACATGATAGAGCTATTGATGTAGGTGTTGGGCATCAATCCAAGTTCCTCAGAGGCAGTAAGCCTGCTTCATTCTAGTATCAAGACATGTGATGAAGCTTGGCCACATTCCCTTTGTGTTTGGTAGTTTTCTGATGACAAAATAGCATTGTCTTATTATACTTGTTTTCAAGAAACATACAGTAGAGATGAAGGGGGTAAGGATGTGGCAATTTTATAGTAGGAAGCTGTATAGGGACAGGGAGCTACACTTGTAGCATTCATTGACAGTTTAACATGGACAGAAATCAGGTTACTGAGTGACTTATAACTTGGGACTCTGACCTTTGTTTTCTGAGATGAGGGTTTTACATTGTAGTGCCACACAGTTCTCGGGCTAGTCTCAAACTCAGAGACATGAACATCTTACCTCAGCCTCAACAAATAGTCTTACACTTAAGCAGCAGCACCAAAAATTTACATATTTTTTATTAAAATTTACAAAAAGCTTCCAGATGAGATAGCACACAACTTTGCACTAAGACCTTGGGAGGTAGAGGTAGGAGGATCTCTGAGTCTGAGGCCAGCTTAGTCTACATAAAGAATTGTAGGCCACTGGTATATTAAGAGAGACCCAGTCTAAAAATGATAAAATAAAAATTTACCAAAACCTGTGGCAATCATTTTTAAAGATCACTCCTTTTGGTGTACAGAATGTATTACTGCACAAGTTTCATGACCCTAAACTTAAGTAAATTTCACTAAATTGGACTATAGTTGCAGGTAATTTTAAAAAAACAAGCTTATAGTCTTCCCAAGAGCTTGACTCATACTGAGACCTCCAGTGGTTCCATTAGCTCTATCCAGATTATCCCAGGATCCAGTGCAACCAGCCCTCAACCCAGGAAAGCTACTGTCCATGATCCACAGGCCCCTCTCAGCTACTCTCCTTCTCTGCCCACCTAAGCTCAGTAGATGAAAAACACAAGTCAGTGTTATTAATTAAGAACTTGCCAGATAACGCAACTGCTGCAAGCAGGATATCCTGCCGAAACCTACTCAGTTAGCCTATTTCAGCCCTCCACAAGTGTAAGAGCCTGACATTTCTAGCCTGCTAAGATCTGACATTGTTGCCCCTGCCTCCCATTCCAAAGCCTGGCCAAAGGCATGTTCTTTCGCTGCATCTTCTCCCTTCCTGCTGGGAGCCAGAAATCTCAACTTTACCCTCCACCCAGCAATTGCATTCTGCCTATTTTATTGACCAAACCAAGAAACAATTAGGGAAATATAACCTCACCCAACAAATTATTAATTTTGCACTTATTATTATTATTATTATTATTATTATTATTATTCATACTAGGACTCTCTGTTGAGTTCAAGAACACCCAGGAGTAGCTAATAACTTCCAGGACAGCCTGAGATTCAAAGAAAAAGCTTCTGTGTGGGAAGGGGAGTGAGGTAAGATTGGAGATTTCTGTCTGGAAACCAGGCATTTTGGTCCATGACCTTAGTCCTAGCACTGGGCAGGCAAGCAGACCTCTGAGTTCAAGGCTATCCTGGACTACCTACATGTGTCCAAGTGAGTTTCCATTCTAACAACCTAGCTATAAGACTTAACCTAATAAACAAGTACATTCATGCATGCAAGCATGCATACAAACATATACAAGGATGGAAATAAGTAAATGTAAGCATATTAGCCTGGGTATGTGGCTCAGTGATACAGCAATTTCCTAATATGTACAAGGCTAAGGTCAACTCAGTTCTAAGAAAAATCTCTAGGTAGATGTGAACTAATAAGTTGTCACCCCAGGTAAACGACTAGTAGGGACATAGGAGATTCCCACAAAAGTCCAACTTGGCCAGCCAATGAATTTATGGGATTTTTATACAAGAGCATAGGTGAGAAGTTACTTATAGGAGACTAAGTGACCCCCAGATAGTAACAACACTCAGTCTCTCCACAACATGGCATCCCCATAGCTGCAAAAATTGCATTCTTTCTTCAGCTAACAGTCACCTCCAATATACTCAGCCTCCTGATGCTAGGAGCAGTAGGGGCAGAAATGCATACAGCTGGCATGGGGCTGAAGAAATCAGTTCAGGACATTTGGAAAATTCCACAAGACCCCTATCCTCCTGGAAGAAAAGGTCATGGAGCACTGAGGCTCCCCTCCCCTCTGGAAGGGAAAGGCTAACTACACTTCTCAGATCTCAAGGGGGGAGCAAACTGACCATCAGCTACATGCACATCTGCTGACCATTGGCCACCTACAGACAAGGAAAGTCCTTGCCACCTCATTCCCTAAAGACAAATCAGTTTAAAACTCACACTATTCTGCCAATCATGTTGTGATAATGGCTGCTGCTCTGAAAACTGTATAAAAACTCACCAAATGGGCTTCTTGGGTTTTCCTCTCTCGCCTTCCTGTGCACTGTGACCCCAGCATGCTGGAATAAAAAAAATCCTCTTGCTTTTCCATCATTCCCAGGCTCCCCAATGTTCAATGGGTGGGAGGCTTTTCCAGTAAGTTAAGGCTCAACTGAGTCTTACAGGGGCACCTAAATTGAAAGTCTAATGTCCCTCCCATAATAGAAGGTCAATAGACATGATCAAGTGACCACAGCTGATATGATGAAAAGGTTCATGGCTCCTGGGTTCCAGGAGAGCATTTCACAACATATCCCTACTATTTTTTTTTCTCACAAGGAGAATCTCCCTATTTATTTTGTGTTGGCCTCTAACCCATATTCTTCCTAACTTAATTTTTCAAGTTTACGGGCCTTAGCCACTAAAGCCTTGCTTTAAATTTAATGTAGAAAACCAGGTGGGACAGTGCATGTCTTTAATCCCAGCACTTAGAAGGCAAAAGCAGAATGATCACATTGGGGACTACCTAGTCTGTGCATTGAGTGGTAGGACAAGAACTATGTAGAGACCATGTTCTGAAAAACCAAAAGTTTTTTGTTTTTTTGCTTTTTTTCAAAAGTTTCAATGTAAAGTAAGCAAAAATCAGAAATGAGAAGACTAAGCAAAACTGAGCTTGATCTTAAATGCTTTTAACCACAGCACTGCTTGGGAGGCAGAGGCTGATATCTGTGAATTGGCGGCTAGGCCAGGGTAACATAGCAAGACCCTGAAACACGAAAAGGCATGGGTGGTAGAGAGATAGCCCAGTGCCTAAGTGAGCTGGCCACTCTAAGAACTGGGATTGAATCTGAGAGGCCAAACTTACTCTATCTTGGGACCAGATTCTATAAGGAAAAAAATCCTGAGAACTTGACCTGCAGCAGAAACTAAGCACCAGGTTCCAGGAAGGATCCCATGGCTTGACCTTGGCCAGAGTTATTCCCTATCTACTTTCTAGCAACTGTCATTGAAAGATTAGTCTGATTGTTTCCTGTGTCCTTTTAGAGCATTTTTCATCCTGTACAGTCTTGCTTCAGAGCACAAACCTGTTGGCTTATACTCATTCTATTTGATGTTTGGCAGACTGAACACCTCATCCCTTACCCCCCTCATTTGCTCCTATTTTCCTATAAACACTTGTCCTGCTCAGGGTTTAAGGCTGTTTCACCCTCCCTTCCTCTCCCTTTGTGTCAGGGTTGGTATGGAAGTATGCCCAAGCTGAATCTCTTAATAAAGAGACCATAATGGTATTATTACTGCACAGACAGCTCCTGCGTGGTCTTTTGGGGTTAACAAATGCTTCCTGACACAATCAATTCTCGGCAGCCACATGATGGTTTACAGCTCCAATTCTAGGACTCTGCTAGGCTTCAAAGGCTCCAGGCATCCATGAGATAGAGAGTGCAGGCAAAACACCCAGTATGAGTTTCAGGTCAGCTTCGGATACATAACAAGTTTCTCACAAAACCAGGAAAACATTCTCTTCACCTAAGAGTCTGAATCAAGATCATAACATATCAAGTGCATATATACTTCGCTACCAGAAATTGGCTGTAGATATTGCTGAGATGCTCCAGCACCCCTTCAAGCCCAGTTATATTTCTCAGGGTAACTTAGAACTCCTACTATCAAGAAGCAAGCTGATCCTGCAATCTCAGTGGAGTAGGATTCTAGGGGTCACCATCAAGAGCCTCTTTTGGGGGAAGGGAGCAGAAGGGTCTCAGTGGAGGTGAGTAACTGACCAGATGGAAGAGAGAGCTTTCTATGCAAGACAGGCAGTGTGACTTCAAGTTCCCAGACCATGTCTTCTCTGGCTCTGTTGAAGCTTTAACACCTCACTGCTTAGGCCTTACCTTCACAGCTGGATCTCTGAGAGCAAACTGCTACTAGCTCACTGGACATTTGAATCTCCACCAAACAATCCTGTTAAGGAGGTTTGTTTTACCTTGTATTTAGTAATTAAAAGG
The DNA here is from genome assembly GCA_028551405.1 of Uromys caudimaculatus. NCBI lineage: Eukaryota > Metazoa > Chordata > Mammalia > Rodentia > Muridae > Uromys > Uromys caudimaculatus. Next base: position 131,872,374 of record CM052702.1, read on the forward strand.
GAAACTGAAATTCAAGGGTTACATTCAAAAGAATATCAAAACATTTGGGAATTCAGGCCACAAACAATGACAAATCCCAGTGAGTGAGCACTGCCTTAGGCCTTAGGGAAGAAACAGACAGAACAAAGGATTTAGTCTGTTTGCCAAGACTGAAAAGGAAAACCAAACCAAAGCAAACCTAAACCAAAAAGCACCAGACATGGTAGCACTGGCCTGTACTCCCAATACATGGGATGTAAAAGCTAGAGTTGTAGAAGTTTGATGAAACCCTGAGCTACATAGTGAAAGGCCAGCCTGGGTTACATGAGGCTGGGTTTCAGTCACAGAGCCAAGAAGAAGGCTGAGCAGGTATAGAACCTTTATGCTTTACCTGATTACTGAAGTTGGACTCCTCGAATGGTAAAAAAAAAAAATCACACACAAACACACACACACACACACACACACACACACACACACACACACACACACACCAAGAAATCCCAAAATGCACCCACTTTCGTTAAATTGAAATAGGGCTGAGAAATGACTTTGTGGTTAGGAGTACTTGCTACTCTTCCAGGAAGACCCAGGTTCAGCTGCTACCACTCACATGGCTGACCACACCCTTTCATAACTCCATGTCCGAGTTAACTGACTGTTTCTTCTGTAAACAGGCAGTAAACACACACATACACATACACACAGGCTAAACACTTACACACAAAAAATAAATAAATGTAGAGATTATAACAAGACTCCAACCCTTCCACTCTTATTCTTTGACATCAAAAAGTTATAAATATGCCATAGAGAAACAGGTCTATGAAGAGAGCCATGTCTTCATAACGTCACTCCACTGAAAACTACCTTGTAGCCAGTATCACCTGTATGGCATTTTGATTTGTTTCAGACAGGACTCTGTTATATGCAGACTCGTGTTTACTGTTGGATATCAGCAACTGCTACTGGATAGAGAATGTCTGTTGGTAGCTCTGTAAGGGCTTGCTTGTCTTCCCGCCTCACCATTCAGCTTTGCTGACATTTTCGCAGAACCGCTGTTCCTAGTTTTCTGTGACCCCAAAGTATAGTACTAGAGTTTCTAAGCCTGAAAGTGTAAATAGAGTAGTCATCTTTAACATCTCGTTCAGTAATTGCAATTCCAAACATTCAGTCTTTCAGTCTTTAATTTTTTTATACTTTTCAGCATGGTATAGTGGCATAGGAATCCCCACTCCAGCACTCCAGAGGCAGGTAGATCTGTAAGTTCAAGGCCAGCCTTGTTTATACAGAAAATTCCAAGCTTGCCTAAATAGTGAAGGCCTATCTCAAAACACAACCAGCTAAATTATGCATTCCATGTGCTGTGTGTGATGTCTGGGGTCAGGTAGGTGTGCTAAACACAACACTGCAAAGCACATTTGCACCTTCCACTGTTACATGGCTTCCTGAGATTTTATTCTGGTTGTCAGGTGTAGGCCTTTAATCCCAGCATTCCAGAACCAGGGGCAATTGGACCTCTGGGAGTTCCAGGTTAGCCTGGTCTATAAGTGTTTTTTCCAGGACAGCCAGGGCTAAACACACACACACACACACACACACACACACACACACACACACACACACTTGAAAAATAAAATAAATCAAAACAAAACCACAAACCAAAGAAATCAATTTCTATATTTAATCATATCAACAAAAACTAATCAAATGTTATCTAAGCTAGTCCAAGAACAGAATTTGTAAAGATTCATCTTCCCACTCATAATTTTCTTTTCATTACCCCATTCATTCATCCATCCAAAGACAATGTGTCCTGTATCACAGTCAATCTTCATACTTGCTAGCTGGCCAAGGATGACATTGAATTCTGATCCAGGCCACCAACTCCACTTTTACCTCCTCATCCCTAAAGCTGGAACCCTTTAAGACAGTTCCACAGACCTCCAAATATAAAACTCTTTTGTTGCTACTTTATAGCTGTAGTTTTGCTAATGTTATGAATTGTAACATAAATATCTGATATGCAGGATATATGACTGCTATCACAAAAGTGTTGTATTTCACAATTGGAGAAACAGGACCCTATATGATGGGATTAGATGCTAAGAACTGCTGACATTTTTCTTTAATGCAGAGGATTGAACAAGGTGTCAGACATGCTGGGCACATACTCTATGTCCGGGAAATGTGTATCATTACCTCAGGTCGCCCAGAATGTCCTATAGTTCTCTAGGTAACTAACATGACTTTGAACTTCTTATACATTTGCCTTTGCCTCACAAGTGTTAGGACTATAGCTGTGTGCCACTACATATGGCTTTTAGCATTCTTTTCATCGTATGTAATACTAATATTATTCTTTTATTTTTTTTTTGAGAATTTCTGAGACACTCAGTTCAAGGTAAAATGGATTAGATGAAGCATTTGCCTTTGGGAAAGTTGGTCAAAAATGTCAAATACTTAAATCACTTAATAAAAACAAATAAACCCACATCATGATGAAACAAAAGCCTTTCTATTTACCAAAGAGATAATTAGAAGAGTTTAGAAGCTAAGACAGGAATATATATATATATATACCTAGATGTGGAGGGGAAGAGACCTATGCTCGGTGCCAGACTGTACATGGGATGGCAGTGAGCTTCCAGTGCATCCTGTTAGAGTTTGTTTTCTCAAATCACATAATTATAGACTGATGAGTGTCACCATCAATGTGGGACTGTGCCAGTGCACAGTTATCAATTCCAGTTATTCAGTGACAGGCTGAAACCCAGAGCTGCCCATAGGCCCACAGGGTACACAGAAAAGAGCAATAAGACTCACACGATCATACTAAGGCTCTCCGTGGTGGAAGTCAAGTCTGTAAGTGTACCAGTTTTTTTTTTTTTCATTCTTCAATTGCGGGACATCTGGGTGGATTCTGACTGGTATAAATGAGGCTACTGTGAATGGAGACAGGAATGTTCCTGTGTGGTATGGTGGAGCATCTTTGGGTATATGTGCAGAGGAGTTATAGCTCAGTGTTCAGGTAGAATTATTTCCAATTTTCAGAGGAACCACCAGATTGATTTCCAAAGAGTTTGTATCAGCTTACAATACCACCAGCAATGGAAGAGTATACCTTTTTAGAAAAAAAATCTCCCCATCATCTGCTGCTAACTGAATTTTTGATCTTAGCCTTTCTCATTGGTATAAGGTGGAAACTCGGGGTCATTTTGATTTGCATTTCTCTAATGACTAAGAACTTTGACCATTTCCTTAAGTGCTTCTAGGCTATTTTAGATTGCTCCGAAGAGAGTTCTCTGTTTAGCTCTCTACCATATTTTTAATTGGGTAATTTGGTTTTCTAGAGTCTAACTTCTTGACTTCTTTGTATAGTTTGGATGTAAGCCATGTATTGGATGTAGGGTTAGTAAAGATCTTTCCCCAATCTGTAGGTTGCTGTTTTGTACTATTGATATTGTCCTTTGCCTTACAGAAACTTTTCAGTTTCATGAAGTCCAGTTTGTCAATTGTTGCTCTTAGAGACTGAGCCATTGGTGTTCTGTTCAGGAAATGTATGAATGTGTGTGTAGTTATGTAATTGTGAGAATGCATGCATGTGTGTGTGTGTGTGTGTGTGTGTGTGTGTGTGTGTGTGTGCCTATGTAATTGAGAGAATACATGCAAACTTGGCCCAACTGGCTAAATTGAAATTGTCTATATGTGCATGCATGAATCTGTATATGAACTTATGTGAGTTTATGCATATTTTCTTATGTAAAGTTTTCTTATGTAAAAGTTTTTCCTTCTTCAAGTGCTATTCTCTTCTCCTGGTTCAATCGAAGTTATTGCTCCAAACTTCCCCCTAGCCCAACAAGCAAGAGGCACCTGTACAAAAGGGAAAAGGCTCTAGCAATTAATCCTTTACTTTAGCTCCTGCTGTTTTAGGACGAGGTGCTAATTGCCAGAGTTTGCAGTTTCTGACCTCAGAGGATCACAGAAGACAGGTCAGCTACAGTAGCACAGTAACTTTGTCTTAGAAAAGTTAATCAGATACATTCGCATAGTAACTTAGACTTAGATAAACTTTAATATTATTATACAGAAACCCTAAATATCTCGTAAGACAAAGTCTTACCCCCATATCTTGAAAGTCAAAGTCTTACCCTGTGCCAATGCTCTTCCCCCTCCTTGCCTCAAGAAGAACAAACAAGAAATAAAAACCCGTACACTGGGGCTCCATCTGGCAGTGGATGAATGTCTACCTGCCTGTATTTAACATTTGTGCACTATGTGGGTAGATGAAGCACATGGAAGCTAGCAAAGAGCAATACATTCCCTGGAACTGAAGACAAATTACTGTTTTAGTTAAACAACAACTAAGTTTCTCTCTGATTTTTGGGGTTTGATGCATGTGATCATTCCATGGCTCTACCATGGAGGTTAAGGGTAAATTTTATGAAATCAGCACCCTCCTTTCAGAGACTTATCTCAAGTCCTGATGGTGATGCAGGAATCCATTTAACTCAGTGAGCCATTGCAAAGAAGCTCCTTATCATACATGTACAGAGCATACATGTCTTTGAGTGTCTGAATTACCCTACTCAATCTCATATTTTCTACTTGAACCCATTTCTTTGCAAAATTCCTGATATCCTCGATTTGAATTGCTGGAAAGCAGTCCATTCTGTAGATATGCCACATTTTATTTATCCTTTTTTCAGTTGAGGGTCATCTAGGTTGCTTCCACTTCTTATAGAAATAAACATGCTACGGACATTGTTGAGGAAGTGTCTTTGAGGCATAGCAGAGAATCTTTTGGGAATGTGCTCAGAAGGGATGTAGCTGAGTCCTTGAGTATACCTCCTCCAATTGTTTAAAAAAATGTTCATTTCCAGCATGATTGTTTCTAAACCCACTGATGCCTCAAAATGTAGAGAAGCCTCAAGCATACAGTCTGCACTCATTCAGTAACCCAGACAACAGCCTGGTTTCCTCCTTTGTGACTTTTTTTTCATTCTTACTTTAGGTTCCTGTTTCATAGTTCTGAAAACTCAGGGCTTTCATTGATCTAGGCAATAGCTATTCTGCAAGGTCTGGTAGTATACACTTTTGATCCCCATATTCAGACTGCATGTGAATCTTATGTCTTGGAGGCTAGCCTTGTCACCACAATGAGTTCCAGACACCCATAGCTACAAAACTAGACACACACAAACACACATACTCACACAAACACACACACACACATACACATTCCTACAAACCACATGGAGAGAGACAGAGAGACAGAGAGAGAAATAAATACAATGAAAGAGAGGGAAAGAAAGCAAGAAGAAAACATGGCCTTGGAGTTTTTGTCTCCTGAGACACTCAAGGGGGCAGGGATTAGAAGAAGATTTCTGAGTTTGTGACGTCATTTCTCAAGAGTAAAAAATTTTATCCTACATCCTAAAAGCAATAAAAGTCATCCTTCCTTGTGAAGGACATGGCTAGAATCCATAAATTCCTCATCCAGAACACATTTTCATCCCTGAGATGAAACCATAGCACTCATCCACAAACACACATAATTGCCCAGACTTATCCTCTACTCTGAAGATTATACATGAGC
>CM052702.1:131878451-131892824 GCA_028551405.1 Uromys caudimaculatus
AGGGAGGGAGGGAGGGAGGAAAAAAAGTATACTAAACTGTTAAGCCATTTGTTCTTAGATGGTTTCCTAATTGTTCTCTATGATTCTCTGTGTACACGCATGCATATCTGCATAGACTGGGGAAGAGGCTCCAGAATTAGCCAAGTCTTCTTAGAAAGTCTACCTAAGAAATCGAGTCTTCTCATGATTATGCTGAGGTCCAGGTTTCTCTGCTGAGGTCTGAGGTTCAAAAAGTGTTGTTATGACTTTGAGAAGTTAAAGGGGATCCCAGCTCAGGATGGAGGTGAGAGCTCAGAAACACAAGCCCAGAGCTAGGGGTTTGTCCTTAAAAGCACAGGCTTCTGAGCCCACGGACACATTTCATATGGCAGGGCTACTTGCTTTACATTGTGGTTTTATTCTTTCCCATATTATGCTTATGCAAAAAAATTATATCACCAGCTAATAGGTTCTGCATATGCAAATGGGTTAATTGGCAATTAATAATGCATCTGAGTTAAAGAAAGAAATGAAAGCCTTTCCCTCACAGGCATTTAACTAAGAGTGAGTCCAAAGTTGAATTCTCTACTTCATGTTCCCTGTCCTTTCCATGTTCTATCTCTAACATGGGTTTGAACTGTGGTGCCCGAGGGCTATGATGTCTATCTCTCCCTGTGTGTTTGCTGTCTGTCTCTCTGTGTACGTGTCTGTCTGTTGTCTGTTTGTATCTTCTTGGCTGGCCTTAAGAGTTTTGCAGTCTTTATGGAACAGAAAGCATCGCATGGGGAAGGAACAGGATACCGTACAGACAAATCTTTAACAGAGTTTTATAAAGGATTAGGTCACTGGATCCACGTGACCAAGACAGCAAACATTTGAAAAAAAAAAAATCACTGTTTATCAAATAAATCCTTAAAGGCATATTCATTTTAGAAGGTTGTTTTAAGCTTCTGGATTTGATGCTTTCAGCAAATGATACACATGCATTTTCTGGATAAGCATGGAAAATTACATACCATATCGTTATAGCTATGCATTAGTTTAGGTTTTAAAAGTTGATATGAGATAGCCAAGGAAAATCGATTTTATTTTTTCATTTTCTTTGAAAAGCATTTTAAACAATCAAGTTGAGTACACAGTATGTTAGCATGTTTAAATCTTAAATTTCCTCAAGCTTCATTAACTCTGGCTCAGCTAAAGTCTCAGGCTATTAGAATGCAAGATATAATATTGCGTTGCCACACTTATGGTTCTGCCAACGCATAGGAAAACACCATGGAGCAAGACTCCATGGCGTTCTGCTGTCTACTCTTTGTAAGATATTTGTAAGAAAAATAAAAATTGAAAAGTGTTATAAGTATATTAAGGTGATTTTAATGACTTCTCCGAGTGGTGAAGCAGCTGGGCTTCAAGATGATCCCGTCTTGTCCAGAGAAGCAGCTTTATGTACAGGCACTGGGTTACATCCAATAGCATTGTGGGCCAAAGGGACTTCATAAAAATACCCAAACAATTCAGGCCCATGACAAAGGGCTTGCTCTCCACAAACTGACAGCAAGTCCTCGTTGCTAAAGACAAGCCTATTCAAGCCTATGACCCACCATGTGGCTAGCTCTTTACCTCTCTGTGCGGGTTCCCATCTATCTGTTCTCTTCTCTACCCCCTGCTTTGGCCTTCCCGCATCCCTCTCTGCCCAGGAATTCCACCCTCCAATTCTTGTCCCAAGTATTAGATGTCAGGTTTTTCTTACAAGCTATCAGGTGTGAGACATTACCAAAACATCTTAGACTGCTTTTAGGCACAGAGAACAGCCTGGCCTTCAAGTATCTGGGCAGGCTTGGAAAGACAAGTATTTGCAAAAGTAAGGCTGGCGATAGAACATAAAAATGTCAGTATCAAGATCTTGCTAGCATTTAGTTCTCTGCCAATATAGCAATCAACATAAGAAAATACAGATACATTTGCATATGTGAAGGAAAGTCACCTCAACATATGTGCAGTGTTCATGCAGGCCAGAAGGCATTGGACTCCGTGGTTTGGAATGACACTTTAAAGTAGAGTAGTACAGCTTCAAATGAAAAGGAATACACCTGCCCCAGGGTTCTGAATGCTGAGATTATGCCAGCATCACTTCCCCTTTTTATGGCTATGCTGCCATGTTGAAGAGGTCAGTACAGGACCTTTGGAAAATTCTACCAGACCCCTCCCATCCTGGAAGAGAAAGGTCATGGAACACTTAGGCACCCCTCTCATCCGGAAGGGGGAGGCTAATTACATTCCTAAGACCACAGGGGATGGCACGACCATCATCCACCTGTAGGTGGGGTGGGGGAGGCTCAGAGCACCTAGACACATTCTACAGGGCAGACCAACTGTTGGCCACCTACAGACAAGAGAAGTCCTTGCCACCTCATTCCCTAAAGACCAATCAGTTTAAAAGTCACACTGTTCTGCCAATCACATTGTGCCAAATGGCTGCTGCTCTAAAAACTGGGTCGCCCGAGGTTGTTCTCTCTCTCCTTTGTGTTCAGGGCAACCCCAACATGCTGGAACAATAAAATTCCTCTTCCTGTTGCATCGATCCCTGACTCCATGGTGTTCATGGCGGGGGGGGGGGGGGGATCCTCTGGTAAGCTAAGGCTCACCAGAGTCTTACAATGTGATGTAATCACACTTTGCATATCTAAACATAATTTATGTTCTGGGAAACATCTTTTGACTCTTTGCATTTACACTACCATAACACTGACACCCTAAGAAGTACAGACATCCATAAAACGTATTTTATCTGTAGAGGGCAAAGGTTCTTGTAGTCAAAGAGAAGCTCTAAGAAACCAGGAATGTAAAACCACAGAGTTTTCTCTTTAGTGGAAGAGAAGTACATTCTTTTCTGACCAGAGTGAGGGAGTGACCTGTGGTATATATAGTGCCAAGCCACACCTGAAAGTCCCAGACTATTAGGTTTATCCCAACTCTTCCTCCCTAGCGCATTGTTTCTTAGTTAAGAGAATGAAATCTTAGGGGAGATGTCACAGGCACATTATAACTTGGTGACCGCTACACTGTGTCCTTCCCTAGGACCTTTGGTTTTTAGGACCCAACTTTATGAAAGAGTCACACGTACTTTGCAAAAGAGTTTTGAGGTAGTCACACTTTTATCTTTATTGTGTAGATGACTGAGATAATTGGTACTGGGAAAATAATGTTTTTCACAAAATAGTACTGTACTTAAATATTCCTAAATAAACCACCCTGGAGTCAGACTCTAGAAGTCTGACCAAACACTGGCTACTGAATCTAGAGGGTAAAAATTCAGAGTTTACTCCCAGGTTTTGATAAACTCATGAGACCCTGAGCTCACTCAAGCTCAAGACATAAAATTCTACAAATTTCCAACCTGAGGTATTTCCACTACTGAAAATTCTACCCCCACAAAGAAACCCTATACAAAGCCTGCCTCCTACTCAAGTTCTCCTCTGCTTCTCACCTGAGCAGAGGCAGCCTCCCTCCAATGTTTTTCCCAGTAAATCTCTTCTTGTGTGCGGTTAGTTGTCCCTTAGGGCTTTGTGGTAGACTCGGCTTCTGACTGCCGGGAGACCTTTTACTTCAGAGCTGTTAACACCTGCACTGGAACATCTTTTCCCTGAGAGCGACAAGACTTTCATTGGGGATAACCCACAGCACTCCCATGGCCAACACTGAAATACTTACAGAGTGATATTGAAATACATTTTCTTCCAGCCTGGTCTACAGAGTGAGTTCCAGGACAGCCAGGGCTATACAGAGAAACCCTGTCTTGAAAACAAAAAACAAAAAAAGAAAAAAAAGAAATACATTTTCTTTTTTGTCTCATGTACATTGCTACTCTTCCAGACCTAGGATTTTCAGAGACCCTCCACATTTACTGAGAGTAAATAAACTCAGAGTTAAACACGATCTTTCATCCACTTTGAAATTGTAGTTTTTTTTGGTGTCTTTATGTATGATGGACCCATCAAGAATATTCTTTATCACCATCCAGGAAAAACTGTCTCTGAAAATTGCAGAAACAGACCAGAAATTTGAGACTAGAATTTGTGGAACCCAAATACTAATACCTGCATATCAAACATTAAAGGGGATCAATAACCAGAACTCTGAGTGGCCTAGTCAACATGTTGTGTTGGAGAAACAACTGTGAGCATCCCCCAGAATCAAATGTGTATAGTGAACACACTGGTAACATATGCAGCGTATGTTACCAATGGTAAAGCATAGTAAAGTCACTCAAAGAGAGGAACAGAGGTAAATGGTTAAAAGTGTCAGACAATAAAATATTTAGACATAAAGACAGCAGATCCATACATCTCCGAGAGGAGCAAAATTAACCCAGTTTGTAACCTCTCCTTCTCTGTTCTCAAACTTTGACAACTACCACAGACGAAACCTGCCATTCCTGTGCTGGGGACCCTGTCCACCCTGGAATGGGATGGAGCTGGACACAGAGTTGGACATACAAGTAGCTTTAACGAATGATGGTCTCAGAGGTAGTTTTAAAGGCTGATGTTCTCTCGCCTTCCAGCTCTCTAACTATACTGAATGCTTGCTGAGAACTTCTAAAACATCTCAAAGACTTTCTTGATCATTTTGAGGGTTAAAAACTGCTGACTTGGGAGGTTAACACCTGTAGCTAACAGCGGAGGATTAAGTAAAGGATTAATTGCTAGGGGTTTTTCTCTCTTGACCAGAAGGCTCCCCTCTTGCTTGTCAGGGTGGAGGGAAGTTTGGAACAATAAACTTTTATTGAATCAGAAAAACAGAGTCAAACTGATAGGAAAAACTTTTACACAAGCAAATATGCATAGACTCACGTCAATTCATATACAAATTCACACATACACACTCATACACCTCCAAGCAAACCAGTTGGACTCAACTACATAATTACATTACTTACACACACACACACACACACATCCATACTTACTGTACTGGCTGGTTTTGTGTGTCAACTTGACCCAAGCTGGAGTTATCACAGAGAAAGGAGCTTCAGTTGAGAAAATGCCTCCATGAGATCCAGCGGTAAGGCATTTTCTCAATTAGTGATCAAGGGGGGAGGGCCCCTTGTGGGTGGTACCATCTGTGGGTTGGTAGTCTTGGGTTCTATAAGAGAGCAGGCTGAGCAAGCCAGGAGAAGCAAGCAAGCCAGTGAGGAACATCCCTCCATGGCCTCTGCATCAGCTCCTGCTTCCTGACCTGCTTGAGTTCCAGTCCTGACTTCCTTTGGTGATGACCAGCAACGTGGAAGTGTAAGCCGAATAAACCCTTTCCTCCCCAACTTGCTTCTTGGCCATGATGTTTGTGCAGGACTAGAACCCCTAAGACACTTAGATATGCACATGAAGCAAAAGACCAAGCACCAGTGCAGAAAGAACTCACTCATTCTGGATTAAAAAGTGAGCTCAAATCTTTATTGCATAGAGAAAGAAAAGGCTTCCACTCTTTTATTGCTAAATGAATTAAGCCCAATTAAGTCTGTAAGAAAGAAAGCTGGGTTCCCCTCTTTAGTAAGACTCAATCTGCCTTGCCGTTAAGATAAATACCTGTTCCCACCCATAAGAAGAAGCCCGCCTGCTCTTCCTGCTCTCTCTGCAGGTTCTTCTTTTCCCCTCCTCTTTGCATTCTGTGCATTACTCTTAGTTTCTACTCTACTGTCCTTCTCCTTCCTCCTCTTAATCTTGCTCTCTCCTCCTGCTCTAGGGTTATATTACTCTCTGATGTAATAATCCCCTACAATGTAACTGTTCCTAGTCTTTTTGTACCTTTTCAAGGAGACTAGATCACTTTGGCAAACATGGTGAAAAGAGGAAGATGAGGGTCTTGGAGGGGGTGTGTGTGTGGAGAGATGGCTCAGCGGTTAAGAGCACTGGATTTTCTTCCAGAGATCCTGAGTCCAATTCCCAGCAACCACATGGTGGCTCACAATCATCTGTAATGGGATCCTGATGCCCTCTTCTGGTGTGCACTCATAAATAAATTTTAAAAATGAAAAAAAAAATTAAAAGAGGAAGGCAGGGTCATAGAACGATGCAATCAGGCTAGGGAAATTGATATTTCCCAAGATCGGCTGTGAGGTGAAGGTCACGAGGCTGAGTTACACGGCCAGCTTGAGTTTGACGATCACATCACGGGGCTATGTTATTTGGAAGCTTTAAATGCTTGGGATGAGTGAGGTCCAAGGTTCAGGAAAGAGGTCTGAGTCGTTGACTAAGATTATACACAGCCCAGTAGAAGCCTTCCCTGATGGCTTGCAAAACTTGCCTTCAGCTGCAAATAGAACAGTATCAGATTTAGGAGTCAGAAAAATGCTAATTGGAATTTTTGTCTTTGGAACATGATAATTCAGAATGCAAAACATTGAAGAGACATTCAGGCAAGATCAGCACCAAGAGAGGAATGGATTAGGAATACGGGTGATACTGGATCTCAAATTTATGATGATACTCTGATAGGAGAAGTAATTTCTAAAAGTTTAGCACACATCAAGATGCCAGATGTTCTCACTGTGGTAAGCCTGGACATTTGACAAGGGATTATAGGCCAGGCATTCCAAGAAAGAATGGTTTTTCCAGAGATGCTCCAAAAGGAAGACCCAGCCTTCTGGAATATGCAGAAGGTGTGGCAAAGGTCAGTGTTGGACTAATGAATGCAGATCAGCGAGGGACAGCTAAGGTAAAGCTTTGCCTCCGGAAACACCCTATGGGGCCTAGCACAGGGCTCCAGAGTCATATCCTGTTAGTCTCAAAGAAACCCACCCATACAGCAATTAAATAATTTAATGCCTGTTGTTAAAAACAACACTTGTCTGTATGTGATCAAGGGCTTCTGTAGATAAAAGAACAAATTCAGGAGACAGCAGAAAACAAGTATTTCAAAACCTGCTAGAAATGATAAAAGACAAAAGCTGAAAATACATATAAATGACACTAAAAATTGAAGGTTTGGTACACACAGGAGCAGATGTAACAATAATTTCACCAAAATCTTGGCATCTAGATTGGCCCCTTCAGGAGGCAAATATTCTTTACAAGATTCTTTTAAAAATAGAAAAAGGGAACATTACCCAATTCATTTTATGAAGCCACAGTTACCCTGATACCGAAAGCACACGAAGACTCAATGAAGAGTATTATAGATCAATTTCCCACATGAGCACAAATGTAAAAATAATAAAATGCTTGCAAATTCAAAGAAAAGAGCAAAAGGATCACGAATGATGTTCAAGTGGGCTTCATCCCAGAGATGCAGAGATGGTTCGACATGCCAAAATGAGCAGGAAAAGAAAGTGCAACCAAAAGAGTGACATCGGAACGCTTGAAGAGATGGCTGACATTTTTTTCTCTAGAATAAATGTTGTGTAACTGAATGTGCGTTGGCCTAAAGATCGTACCAAATCCCTTATACTCATAGGCTCCCTTCGGTAGGAGTTCTTTCAGAATCTCAAAGACTACTTGCAATCTTTAACAGATTGATTACACACTGAAGATTTTCCTCTTGTATAAAGATACAATGAAGTGCAAAACTTTACCACACTCACTACATTTATGGGGTTTCTCTGTAGGCTGACTTTTCTCATGATGTCTAAGGCTACTGCTATGTGCAAAGGTTTTATCATATTGCTTGCTTATTCAAAGTGTTTCTCCCCAGTATGTGTTCTTTTATGTATTCTGAGATAGCTGCTTTGTGAAAAGGCTGAACCACACTGATTACATTCATAGGGTTTCTCTCCGGTATGCGTTCTTTTATGTCTTCGAAGGTGACTATTATCTGCAAAGGCTTTACCACATTGATTACATACATAGGGTTTCTCTCCAGTATGTGTCCTTTTGTGCACTTGGAGACTATGTGATTGTGAAAAGGCTTTATCACACTGATTACATTTGTAAGGTTTCTCTTCAGTATGAATTCGTTCATGACATTGAAGATGATAGTATCGTGCGAAGGCTTTACCACACTGATTACATTCATAAGTTTTCTCTCCAGTATGTGCTCTTTTATGTATTTTGAGATTAATGTTTTGTAAAAAGGCTTTATCACATAGATTACATTCATAGGGTTTCTCTCCAGTATGTGTCCTTTTGTGTATTCGGAGATTACTGTGTTGTGCAAAGGCTTTACCACACTCAGTACATTTGTAGGGTTTCTCTCCAGTATGTATTCTTCTATGTATTCGAAGTTGACTTTGATCTGCAAACGCTTTACCACACTGATTGCATTCATAAGGTTTCTCTCCGGTATGTGTTCTTTTATGTATTATGAGATGACCATTTTGAGCAAAGGCTTTACCACATTGATTACATTTGTAGGGTTTCTCGCCAGTATGTGCTCGTTTATGTATTTGAAGATTAATGTTTTGCAAAAAGGCTTTATCACACTCATTACATTTGTAGGGTTTCTCTCCAGTATGTGCTCTTTTATGTATTCGAAGTTGACTTTGATCTGTAAACGCTTTACCACACTGACTGCATTCATAAGGTTTCTCGCCAGTATGTGTTCTTTTATGTATTATGAGATGACCATTTTGTGAAAAGGCTTTATCACATTGATTACATTTGTAGGGTTTCTCCCCGGTATGTGTTCTTTTATGTCTTCGAAGTTGACTATGATATGTAAATGCTTTACCACACTGATTACATTCATAAGGTTTCTCTCCAATGTCTATTCTTTTATATATTTGAAGACTACTGTGATATGCAAAGTCTTCACCATATTGAATAACTTCATAGGCTTTCTGTCCAGTATGACTTCTTTCATGCCATTGAGGGTGACTGTGATATGCGAAGGCTTTACCACCTTTAGGACATTCATAAGGTTCCTCTCCAGTGTGACTTCTTTCATGCCATTGAGGGTGACTGTGATATGCAAAGGCTTTACCACCTTTAGGACATTCACAAGGTTCCTCTCCAGTGTGACTTCTTTCATGCCTGCAGAGATAATTGGCACATGAGAAAGCTTCACAACAATCATTACACGATTAACCTTTTTTATCTCTCTGACTTATTTTTTACAATGTGGTCTAATGTAAGAAAGAATCAGATCTTAAGGTTTTATCACTTAGGAGCTCTTGAGTCTTTGAAGATACCAGTGAGTGTGGGAACATTTATTACACGGCTCCCACTTACAGCATCCGTTTTCTACATGAGGTTTTTCATATAACTGAAGAGAGCTGGAAGACCTCAGAGCTTTTCCACTCTGATTGCATTCAAAACTTTTCCTGTAGTATGAGTCACACTACATTTGTAAAGTGAACCAGAACACACAGAAGAATTTCCACATTGCTAGTATTCACAGGGGTTTTCTGTAGTGTGAGTCTATGAAGATAGTCTCAATAAAGTTAGAAAACCAATTAAGTGTAATTTTGTCTATCACATTCAGAAAGGCCACCCAATGCGGGATCTACTACATATCTTCTAATTGTTCTGGTAGAGAGAAGGGTACATTGCTTTTTCAGTATCACTATTCTCACAGGACTTGTATGCATTGTCACATATGATATAATTATGAAAAGAAGAGTTAAAAATGAAAGGTTTCCACATTACATTCACACAGGTTGACTTTTTGCTTCTCTTGGATATGTGGTATAGGGACTGAGGTATCTCCACAACAAGCTTCTTAACTTTCACAAACTGCCATTCTCACTAAATTTAGTAACATTACTACAAGTATTATGAGTAACACCAGCTTTACTATGGACTATGTGCATATTGTGTGTGTGCATTTGGACAGACACAAACAAATATATATATATATATATCACCTATTAAATGTATATACCTTCTGCAATATCTAAGTGGTATGAGGCTAAACAGATTGGCACTCCTACATCATAGTTCTTTTGGTGCTATGAGTCAAATAGTGATATCTGTTAAGGCACTGTCTCCGTGTCTTCCTTCTTGGAGAAATGTCTGGCAAACGCAAATCAGATATGTGATATTGAGATGCATGTTTGATGAGAATTTAATAATCCTCCATACACTTAAAGGAGTGCTTTTTGACACTGTGGCTGTTCTTTAAAACTTCCAGGACACATTAAAGTTTCTTCAGAGGCATAGTTGTATCAGCTTGTACATGAAAATTACCTTCCATGTCTTCTAGAACTTTGACAATGTTCTTCAGTATTATGGTCTTCCCAATTGTAGCCTAAAATATAGTACCAGAAAATGTAGGGTATGTTATTAGAAATATAACAAAATTTAAGTTCCTGCTTCAGTGAACCTTAGAACTATGCCTGACTTATTCATCTCATTCTTCCTCAGCCCCAATTGAAATTACAGAAGAGCATCAATATAAAAGAGTTCTCCCTTTTATTTTAAAAAGTGAAAGAGAATTCACGGTCTTACCTACGGCACTGAGGTTCCTGTAGGTCTCCAGCATCACATCTTTGTAGAGACTCTTCTGGGAAGGATCCAGCAAAACCCATTCTTCCTGAGTGAAGTTCACATGCACGTCATCATAGTTCACTGCATCCTAAAACATCCCATCCATGTGTACAAGAGAAAGCACGATACCAATAACACTGTAAATGTACACGTCCCTTATAATATATTCATATAACTCTGGTGCTTCCCTCACTTATTTCCTAGGACAGAATTTCTAATGTCATCACCAAGTGATTTCAGAAGGAACTTAAATAGTAAGGTTTACCTCTGTCATTTCTGTGACCTTTGAGTAGGATATTGCCTTGCAAGAGAAATGCCAATTAACAGACACACACACACACACATACAGAGAGAGAGAGAGAGAGAGAGAGAGAGAGAGAGAGAGAGAGAGAGAACAGAGAAATTGTGTGAACAGTTACTAACTAGCAACAGTGATGGACAAGATGAGTGTACTAGCTCATGCCTTTGCCTCCAACACTCGGGAGGCAGAGACAGGTGCATCTCATTGAGTTGGATGCAAGCCAGGTCTATGCAATGAATTCTAAGAAAGCCAGAGGTACATATTAAGACCTCGACTCCCCTGCAAAAAATCAAGCAAACAAAAAAAGACAGAACTCAGAGGTTCTCATGAAGTTCTTACAAAAAATTATACATTCACTCCAGGTCCGTATTCATATTACAGAAAGGCAAAGTGCCCCAGTTTACACTGGAACGTTAATAACATCTTACTAAAAGGGAGTGCCTGTTTAAACAGTGACAACTGGACAGATGAGAATATTACCAAAGTAAATGTAGGTCATAAATAAGCAACATAGGGCAGGAGAGATGGCTCATCAGTTAAGAGCTCTTGCTGGTCTTGCAAATAAGTGGGCTCAATCGCAATGCTTACATGCATCCATCACTCCAAGTTCAATTTTCAAAACAAACAGAACAGGTTGGAAGAAGGCCAAGCACCTGCAATTCCAAGATTCAGAAGGCTCAGCAAGCACTAATGTCATGAATACGTGCCATTCTGAGAAATAGAATATACTCTCTGCCAAATTTCAAAATGTAGGGGGAGGAGCTGATACTAAAATCTGGTTCCCTAATTGGTTCTCAATTTGGTCAATAAAAAAGGCGGAAGCCAATTGCTGGGCAAAAGGAAAGATGGGACTTCCAGGTCTGAGGAGGAACAGAAGGGATGCAGGGAAGGAGGAGGTCCTTTCAGGCAGGCTTTGGAACGGGAGGCATGCAACAACCATATAAGACCTTGGGTGGGGGGCTGGAGGGATGGCTCAGCGGTTAAGTGCACCAACTGCTCTTCCAAAGGTCATGAGTTCAAATCCCAGCAACCACATGATGGCTCACAACCATCCGTAATGAGATCTGATGCCCTCTTCTGGGGTGTCTGAAGACAGCTACAGTGTACTTACATATAATAAATAAATAAATAAATAAATAAATAAATAAATAAATAAATAAATAAATCTTAAAAAAAAAAAAAAAAAAAAAAGACCTTGGGTGGCTGGAAACGGAGGCCTCCAATGGTGGATGGCTGGAATGGGCTAGCTGATAAGGTTAGGGAGATTCCTTCCCCAGCCTTTGTGTTATCTGGCAAGTTCTAAATTACTAAAGCTGCCTATGTTTTTTCTTCCACAGAGCTAAGGTGGGTGGGAGAAAGAGAGAAGACAGGGCAGTTGATGGCAGCTTGGCAAAGCTAGCCAGGAGGAAGAGTAGCCGACATGGGCTGGAAGGAGCGTGATCTCTGAAGCGCAGCCCCGGGCAAAGGAAGCGTGATTTTTAAAATTACACGCACCATCCAAGGTATGGGTAAAGCTCAGGACAATAGCATATGTTTGACATGTACAAAAATCTATAATCCGGGCTCATCAACCAGTAATATAAAAACAAAAATCCAGGCATGTTGGCCCAATCTACTCCCTGTACTCTGGAACCAGAGGCAGATGGATTTCCAAGTTCGAGGCCTACCTGGTCTACACCTACTTTCAGGACAGCAGGGCTACACAGAGAAACTTTGACTTCACAAACAAACACAAAATTAAAAATAATTAAAATCAAAAACCATCAACATCAGGCTAGAAAAACAGCTTAGTATTGAATAGCACTTGCTTCTACTGTATCTTATGTGATTTAGGAATAGAGCCTATTACGGTGAATGTGTGACAGCGTGAAAGGAAGCTGACTGACCAGTTTCAGATGCAACACAGTAGACACAAAGAAGAAATGGGTTGAGACTATTGACACTCAAATCCCATCCCAATAAGGAATTTCATCTAGAAATGTTTCTCCTACAAAAGCCTCCATGAACTCTCCAAAGAAAGCCACCATAGAGAGACCAGGGTTCAGAGGCATCATTATCATCCTATCTGAGAGTTGTTTGATTTAACCAACTACATTCTGACCCCATCACTGTACACTCATGGTCATCCCATGATGAAAATGCATTTATTCTAAGTTAAATGAGCCTCAAAGTCTGCAACAGCCCCTGTACTGTTCAAATGTCTAAAGTCTCTTCTGATGCTCAAGACAATCTCTTGTTGCCACATCTTGTAAAATCAGAAAATAAGTTACATCTTTCCAACATACAATGACGGAGAATACGCCCTTCGTATTCTAATGGAGAGAAATATATAAAGTGAAGGAAGATTGGATCAAGGCAAGAAACCCAGCAGAGCAAACAACAAATCCTATAGCTCTGTTTCAAACACACGGGGTTTCAGTTTCAAAGGACTTAGAATTCCCTAAAATTCGTCATCCACCTCACCATGCGGTTGCTTCTATTCTCTATAGATAGCCCTCTATTCTCTATAGATAGCACTTGGGAGACAGAGGCAGGTGGATTTCTGAGTTCAAGGCCAGCCTGGTCTACAGAGTGAGTTCCAGGACAGCCAGGGCTACACAGAGAAACCCTGTCTCGAAAAACCAAAAAAAAAAAAGAATAAAGACATCATAAGTTTTGCAGGCAAATGGATGGAACTAGAAAATATCATCCTGAGTGAGGTAACTCAGAACAAAATGGACATGCATGGTATGTACTCACTAATAGGTGGATATTAGCCAAAAACGTACAGGGTACATTCCACAGAATTCAAGAAGGTTAACAAGTGGAAGGGCCCAAGTGAGGATGCTTCAATCCCACTTAGGAGGTAGAAGAAAGCAATCATGGAGAGCAGAGGGAGGGAGGGATCTGGGTGGGAGCGAAAAGAGAAAACATGGACCATGATCAGGTATGGGGGAAGGGAGAAATAGGAGAGAAGCCCTGAGGGCCAGCAGAATGAATGGAAATATGCAACCTCGGGGGAGGGGGAGCCTTAGAATGTACCATAGAACTGGTAAGCAAGAGACACTCAGGACTCAAAGGAAGGGACCCTGGAGGAAATGCCCCACAGTGGGGAGAGGAAACTTGTAGAATCCACCATCAGTAGAAAGACAGGGTATCAAGTGGAGGGATGGGGTTGCCATTCCACAGTCAAAAACTCTGACCCAGAATTGTTCCTGTCTAAAAGAACTGCAGAAGAAATGAAGAAGAGACTGAGGGAAAGGAGGTCCAGTGACAGGCCCAACTTGGGATCCATCTCAAGGGGAGACTCCAAGGCCACACTATTACTGATGCTATGGTGTGCTTGCAGACAGGAGCCTAGCATGGCTGTGCTCCAAGCGGCCCAATAAGCGGCTGACTGAGACAGATGCAGATAATTACACCCAACGAATGGACTGAAGTCGGGGACGGCTGTGGTTAAATTAGGGAAAGGGTGAAAGAAGATGTGGAGGAGGGATATGTTGGAGACCAAGGCCTTGGCCTTTTGCATATCTGCTGGACAAAGATCCCAGGTTTGACTAAGTCTGCTAGATGAAAGATCTCAGTTTTGACTTAATCTTGCTAGTCACAATGTCTCGGATCGCTCAGCAGGTGTCTCCTCTAGGCCCTGACTTTAGGCTCGGCTTGATTAGCATTTCAAGGTGTTCCGGCTCCAGC
>CM052702.1:131892924-131938047 GCA_028551405.1 Uromys caudimaculatus
AGTTACAGGGATACCCCGTAGGAAAACCAGCAGTCTCAACTAAGCGCTGAGATCTCTCAGACACTGAGCCACCAATCGGGCAGCATACAAAAGCTGGTCTGAGGCCCCCAACACAAAGGGCAGAGGACTGCCTGGTCTGGCTTCAGTGAGAGAAGAAGCACCTAACCGTCGATAGACTTGAGGCCCCAGGGAATGGGGAGGGCCTGGTGTGTATGGGGGGGGTATCCTTCTGGAGAAAGGTGAGAGGGGGAATAGGATGAGGAACTGTGGGAGAGTGGATGGGGGGGTAGTAATGACTGGGCCGTAAAAAAAATAAATGTAATAAAAAAATTATCTCATTCTCTTATGATAAAGAAAATGGTATATTTAGGATCACTTGGGGTCTATATAGTTTCCTGTGATGGATGAGTAAATATAAGTCTGCACCAGTGTGAGGAAATATAAACTTTTAAAAACCAAATGCAAGAAAGCAGATTGTTAAAGAAACTGTGTTTGCACTAACTGCTTTATAAGTCGTAAGCCCTTCTGAAAACAAGCCTATTTGTTTTTATGTGTATGTTTAC
Source organism: Uromys caudimaculatus (assembly GCA_028551405.1). Classification (NCBI taxonomy): domain Eukaryota; kingdom Metazoa; phylum Chordata; class Mammalia; order Rodentia; family Muridae; genus Uromys; species Uromys caudimaculatus. Next base: position 131,893,488 of record CM052702.1, read on the forward strand.
ATGTGTTAGAGAGAATGTCTTTGATGTGTGTACAGGTGACACACTAGAGAAGAGGGTGTCAGATCCCCTGGATCCTAAGTAGCAGGTGGTAAAGGGCCTCCCAATGTGGATTGGGTGTTGGTATCTTAAGTCAAGTGAACCCCAAGAAGAATATTTTCTGAGTGACTTGCCCAGAATATATACTTTTTATTCAATAAATGAAAATTCCTAAACAGATTAACAACAAAAACCTAAAGAAAGAAAGAAGTAAATAAAAGATCCCTGAGATCATTATGAAGAAGTTTAGTATGGGACCAGGTAGGATGCTTCCAGACCTTCCCTATGCTCTTACCTGAGACCCAATTTCAGGGTCACCCCTAGTGAGCAGCTCCCTCTCCTCCTGCCCACATCTTCTGTAGATACAACAGGTCATCCCCATCTGCCCTGATAATGGGAGAATTCAATATCACTTTCACCAACAGACGGGCCCTTCAGATAAAGACTAAACAGGGAAATGCTACAACTAGCTGACGTTAAAAAAAAGAAAGAAAGAAAGAAAGAAAGAAAGAAAGAAAGAAAGAAAGAAAGAAAGAAAGAAAGAAAGAAAGAAAGAAAGAAAACTAGTGATATTTACAGAGCATGCCTCCCAAACACAAAGAAATATGCCTTCTTTTCAGCAACTCATGGAACTGTCTCCAAAAATTGATGGCATGCTCAAACAAAGTACAAGGCTCCACGGATTAAAAAGAAGGGAAGGAAGGAAGGAAGGAAGGAAGGAAGGAAGGAAGGAAGGAAGGAAGGAAGGAAGGAAGGAAGGAAGAAAGGAAGGAAAAAACATGACCTCTGCAACTTATCAGATCACAATGGATTAAAGCTGTGTGTCATCAATAATAAAAACAAAAGATAGCTTAAGGGCTGGAGAGATGGCTCAGTGGTTAAGAGCACTGACTGCTCTTCCAGAGGTTGTAAGTTCGATTCCCAGCAACCTCATGGTGGCTCACAGCCATCTGTAATAGGATCTGATGTCCTCCCTCTTCTGGTGTATCTAAAGACAGCGATGTACTCACATAAAATAAATAAATAAATCTTAAAAAAGAAAGAAAGAAAGAAAGAAAGAAAGAAAGAAAGAAAGAAAGAAAGAAAGAAAGAAAGCTAGCTTAAGAACTCATGGAAACTGAAAAATGTTCTCCTGAATGTAAAATAGGAAAAGAAAGAAATTAAAGAGTTTATAAAATTCACTGAAAATATACAACATATCCCAATGTATGGGACACAATGAAAGTTGCCATAAGAGGACAGTTGATAGCACTAAGTGCATAGTAAGAAAATTGGACAGATCTCTTACTAGCAACTTAACAGCACACCAGAAAGCACTAGAACAAAAAGAAGAAAGTGCACCTAAAGGAAGGAACAACAAGGAACTACTGAATTGAGGGCCAAAGTCAATAAAGTAGAAAGAGACCAAAACAAACAAACAAACAAACAAAAATCAATAAAATGAAGTGTTGATTCTTTGAGAAAAATCAACAAAACAGACAAACCCTTATCTAAACAAGAATATTCAAATTAATAAAGCCAGAAATGAAAACGGGAACATAGCAGACAATGAGGAAATCCCGAGAATCATAAGGACATACTTTAAAAACCTGTACTCCACCAAATTGAAATCTAAAAGAAAAGGATAGTTTTCCTGATAGGTACCACATGCCACAAATCAAGATCGGAAAAACAACTTAAGGAGACCCAAAACCCCAAGGGAAATAGAAGAATTCAGCACAAGAATCCTAACCCAAAAAACCCAGGATCGGATGGTTTTAGTGCAGAATTCAACCAGACTTTCAAAGACGACTTAACACCAATATTGCTCAAATTATTCTACAAAATAGAATCAAGGAACATTACCCAATTCATTTTATGAAGCCACAGTTACCCTGATATCCAAAATACATTAAGACTCAACAAAAAAAAGAGTAAAGACAAATTTCCCACACGAAAACAGAAACAAAAATACTCAATAAAATACTTGTAAACTAAATCAAAGAACAGATCAAAAAGATCACCTACATTGTTAGAGTAGGTCTCATCCCAAAGATGCAGAGTTGATTCAACATACAAAAATTAGTAAATATAATCCACAATATAACTCACACACACACACCAATAAAAACAACAATAAACACCAACCACAGTATCATCTCATTAGATTTCAAACAGGCCTTTCACAAAATCCAGCACCAATACATGATAAGAGTCTTGGACTTACAGCCAACATCAAATTAAATGGAGAAAAACTCAAAACAACTACACCAAACTCAGGAACAAGACAAAATTGTCCAATCTCACCCTATCTATTGAATACAGTACTTGAAGTTCCAGCTAGAGTAATAAGACAACTGGAAGAGATTAAGGGAATATACTTTGGAAAGGAAGAACTCAAAGTATTGTAATTGGCAGATGATGGTAGTATACATAAGTAACTCTGAAAATTCCACTATCAAATTCCTACAGCTAATAAACACTTTCAGGAAAGTGGCTGGACCAAAGATTAACTTAAAAAAAATCAGTAGCCTCCTATATAAACATGACAAATAGACTGAAAAAGAAATCAGGCGAACAACATCCTTCACGGTAGCCTCAAATAATATAAAATATATTATAGTAACACCCCCTCCAAAAAAAAAAAAAGTAAAAGACTTATATGATAAAAACTTCGAGTCTTTGAAAAAAGAAATTGAAGAATATATCAGGAAATGTTAAAAAAAAAAACAACTCTCATGTTCATGGAACAGTTGGATTAACACTGTAAAAATAGCCATCCTACAAAAAACCAATCTACAGATTCAAATTAGTCCTTATCAAACTTACAACAGAATTGTTTACAGACCTTGAAAGAACAATTCCAACACTTCATATGGAATAACAAAACTCACGATAGCTAAAACAATCCTGAACATAAAAGAACTGCATGGTATTGGCATAAAAACAGACACACTGATCAATGGAATCAAATCGAAAACCCAGACATAATTCCACCCACATAAAGACACCTGATTTTTGATTAGGGAATTCACAAATACACAATAGAACAAAGACAGTACCTTCAAATAATGGTGCTGGTTACACTGCATCTCTACATAAAGAAGAATGCAAATAAATTCATATTCATCACCCTGAAAAAAAAATCAAGATCAAGTGCATGGAAGACCCCAAAATAAAGCAAGCACACTGAAAGTGACAGAAGAGAGCATAGAGAACAGCCTTGAAGGTGCTAGCACAGGAGACAACCTTCTGACAGAACACCAATGGCTCAGGCTCTAAGACCAACAATTAATATATGGGACCTCATGATTCTGAAAAGCTTCTCTAAGGCAAAATGCACAGTCAACTGGACAAAGAGACAAGACAGCCTAAGGAAGGGGAAAAGATGTTTACCAACTGTGTATATTACACCGATAGAGGCCTACTATTCAAAACGTATAATGAACTCAAGAAACTAGATGTTCAAACAACAAAGAATTCTTTTTAAAAATGGGGCGAAGATCTAAACAGAGAATTCTCAAAAGAGGAAATTCAAATGGCCTAGAAAAACTTTGAGAAATGTTCAACATCCCTAGCTATCACAGAAATGTAAATGAAAAGTACTTTGAGATTTCATTTTACACATGTCAGAATAGCTAAGGTCATTAATACAAGTGACAGCTCATATTGGCAAGGATGTGGGGCAAGGGGAACACTCTTCCATTGTTGGTGGGAGGGCAAACTAATGCAGACACTATTGAAATCAATATTGTGTTTCCTCAGAAAACTGGGAATTGGGATAATGCAAGACTAAGCTTGGGCATTTACCCAAAATATGTTCCATTCTACCAAAAGGACACCTGATCAAAATGTTCATAGTGGCTTTAATCACACTGGACAGAAACTTGACATAAGCTAGATTTCTCTCCATTGAAGAATGAATAAAGAAAATGTGGTATATTTATACAACAGAGTACTATTCAGCTATTAAAAAGTGACATTAAGCCGGGCAGTGGTGGCTCACGCCTTTAATCCCAGCACTTGGGAGGCAGAGACAGGAAGATTTCTGAGCTCGAGGCCAGCCTGGTCTACACAGTGAGTTCCAGGACAGCCAGGGCTACACAGAGAAACCCTGTCTCGAAAAACTGGAAGAAAAAAAAAGAAAAAGTGACATTAAGACATTTACAGAAAATAGATGTAACTAGAAAAAAAAAAAATGCCATTAAGTAACTAAACCCAGAAATAAGAATATGGCCTACGTTCACTTATAAATTGATAGTAGCTATTAGGTTAATGATAAGTCAGCTACAATCCACAGACCCAGAGGAGACAGAGAAAGAGGAAGGCTATAGGGGGAAACATGGAACTCTCTTGAAAGAAGAAACAGAAAAGATTCTGAGCGTGGACTATTCAGTTGGGGGCGGCAGAGAAAGTACAGGGCAAGAAGGAACAGCTGGAAGTAGGGAACACTGGGGAGTGAGGTAGATACCTCTAGCACTGATAACTTCCTGGAATCTACGAAGGTGACCTTAATGAGCACTCCTAGTAATGGAAAATATGGGATCTGAACTGGCGTCCTTTGTAGCCACTCAGGGCTTCAATGGTGGGTTATATTTGGTTGAGTTGATGGCTGAAGAGTTCCCATGGAGATTCCTCAACAACCCAGACTGATGCTAGGACAGAAGGTTGCTCTCTGAAAATGACAGCAAGGCCACATTGCTGAGGAAAACTTCCACACAGTTCACTGAATGTAGAGAGGTCAAGCAGGTGCAGGCTTGGATGTTTCACTATGTCCTGGTCTCTTTGGGGTGAGAGTCTTTAGAAGTGTATAGTCTTTTAACCATTGCTATTGTCTTCATTTCTTTTGCACAATGTCCTCCTAGGTACCCAGCTTGTCCTCAATAAATGAACATTTAGGTTATTTTAAAATTTAGGCCACCATGAATATTACTACAACGAGCATAAGAATTCTGATACTTCTTGAAACTAAGAAATAGACTGCGGGCACACATAAGCTTCAATGGAATGAGACTGTGTGGAGAACAGGGTTTACTGTGTCGCTCATGGTAACGAGGTTCCATAGGTGTAGCTACTGTGTCCAAACGGATCAGAATACATACACTAAATATGTGCTATTTTACATCAACTATAAAAATGTAATAAGGTTTTAATTAATTGCAGTTGGTATCTGTGGTAAATCACAACCTACTGCTATCAGAGTTTATTTTGTATGCTAATAAACAATTCTCTGCATTGTTCAACTCTGAACCATGTTTTATTTTCACTTTTTATCTTGTCAATTAAATCACACTTGGTAGGCTAGGGTCTTTGCAACCATAACAGAGTATTCTGTGTCACTAAACTCACACTGAAGTCCTCTTTCTAGGCCTTTGAACATTATATCTCATTTGTTTCAGTTCCCCTCCTCCCTTCCTCAGGGAAGGGTCTGAGGCCAAAGGCCTCTGCCCATGTTACCACATGGATCAAGAGAACCACAGTCCCACCCAGTCAGCCTCAGTCCCAGCAGATCAGACTCTGCTAGCTCGGTAGAACCACTCCTCCTGCCCTGGGGCCAGTGGGCTCCACAATCACCATGGCATGACTTGAAGTCTCCCTCACAGCTCCCTACAGCTGCGTAAGAGAATCCTAGAAAGAACATTCACTACCTCCCACTGGGGCTCCTGATTGCTAAGCCTGCCCAGAGCCCCTCATTAGTTTGAACAACCTACTTGGGTCATTGGACAGTAGCAGCTCCTCTAATGGGGAAATCAGAAATCAAATAACTGAGACAAGTGAGACACTCCTAGCTCTGCCCTTCTACCCTAGGGTCAGATAGAGTCATGGTCTGGGAAATTTGCATTTTAGTACAATTTTCCACTCTCCTAAAACACATCCTGTTCCTCTTCCAAAGCTTAGGGTCATTTGTGTGCACATTTCATAGCCCACACAATGCCCACTGCAACACTCTGTACCTCACAAGTGGGAAGTCCTGCAGGCAAACTTTAGGGAAAGTCAAGCAGTAACAACGAAAGCAAAAGGTGGCCATGAATTTGAAAGCAAGGAGTGGTTAATGAATGGTGAATTAAAAATGAAATAAAAAGGAAAGGACAAGGCTGCTCCTAGAGTAGAACATTTATTATAAATAAAAGGGAGAGCATAGCCAGACACAGGGACTTCTGGGAGAGCACAGAATGGACATGGCCCTGAGCCATGTGAGGAGAAGAAGCAGGAAGAGCCAGAGCAAGAGGCCTGGAGAATAAATGTTAAATAAAAATGACCAGGGAACTGAAACAGATAGATTACATGAGGAAAGATACCTGGGAGAAGGGTGACCAAACCCCTGGGCTACAGGACAGGATATCAGCAACACCCAGTAATAGGTAGGGACTGAGGGATGCTGGGAGAAGCTGGCAGCAGGATCTGCTTTGCTTTGTTAATTAGGCATCTCAGTCAGTTGTCCAAGGGTATGAAAATTAACATTAGGGAGGAATGAGACAGTTGACATGGTTTAGTTATAATCTCAAAAGTTACTTCAAAACGTTGAAACAGGCTTTATGGTGCCATATTCTTCAGGGACTAGACATGTGAAGTAGAGCACATCAAGAACTACTCACACCTTCCTCTCAGGTTGTGCAATTTCAGACAGGAAAAATTACATTTCTATTAGGCACGGCTACATCAGTTTCTCCAGACTTTATTGCTTACGCACAAATTTGGTTTCTAGAAATAACTTCAGTGTCTCTGCCAGAATCTTGATTGCCTGGCCTGTGAAAATGGCCAGTTTGGACTTTTACTGATCATCTAAAATTGATTACCTGACTACTTGCTGCTAATGCCAACTACTGTCAAAGCAGGAAAGCTCTCTCTCACCTTCCTTCCTCCCAGTCTCTTCTGTGCTGTGAGTGCACTAGCTTCAAAGTTCCTCACTAAACTCAATTTTTACACAGGTCCCTCTGGGTTTGCAATTCCCTGCAAGATCCAGGGAGGTGGGAGGACCCTCACTCAGTGGTGTTTTTCCATCTCATTGACCAATCAGGGCCCAGCCTGAAAGGAGTTGCAGGACTGTCTTCCAAGCACTGGGCAGTAGAGTCCGGATTAGGGGCTCAAAGAGAGTCTTAGCTACCTACACACCATGAGCAAGGCTAAGTTACATGAGGCCTTGCTATGAAGAAACATGAAAGCCCTTGAGAAAAAGGAATGAAATTCATAGTGAATGGGAAACACTGGAGAATAGGAACAAGTACCTGATCAGAGCAGTGATGCATAAAGAAAATGAAATTTAAATAGTAACAATTGACTTTTTAAAAAATCATGAATAAGGCCAGGCAGTGGTGGCGCATGCCTTTAATCCCAGCACTCGGGAGGCAGAGGCAGGTGGATTTCTAGTTCGAGGCCAGCCTGGTCTACAGAGTGAGTTCCAGGACAGCCAGGGCTACAAAGAGAAAACCTGTCTCAAAAAACCAAAAAAAAAAATCATGAATAAAACTGAAAAACAGATAGGTATACTGTCTTTGGAAAAGAGCAGACTCTTCCCTGGTAGAGGGACTGGCATTAATAAGACACTGCTTGACCTTGGCCCTATGTGCAATGTTAGCTTCTGAAATCCGTAACCTGACACACACAGCTACAGCCCCTGTCTGCAATCTCCGAGCTAACAATGTCAACGAGGATTGCACAATCTGCATAGAACAGACCATTAATTGGAAATTTAATATTCACTAGCTCAAGCTAACCTTCACAAATTGTACACCCACCAATCTGGTCTGATTTCATTCAAATGTATGAATTGATGCATGCTGGGAAATTACAAGATCACTCACTCTGCCTGAATCAGGTCCTTCTTCATAACCATGACCCCCTACAGCTGGCTCCCTTAGACTTTAGTCAGTGATCTACATATTGCCTATCCTGCTTCACCCTGCAGTATACATGTTATACTCTTCTGTTCTGGTCTGAAAGGGAAGCCACACTCCACATGAAAATACCTTTCCTGCTGCTGCAATGGACACTTAATTACATAACTCAAAAGGATAAATTTTAGCTGGGCAGCGCTGGCACACGCCTTTAATCCCAGCACTTGGGAGGCAGAGGCAGGTGGATTTCTGAGTTCGAGGCCAGCCTGGTCTACACAGTGAGTTCCAGGACAGCCAGGGCTACACAGAGAAACTCTGTCTCGAAAAACCAAAAAAAAAAAAAAAGGATAATTTAAAACTCTGTTGTGAGACAGCCTTTTAATTAAAGAAGTTGAGAAGTTCAACCAAGAGAAAAGCAAGGTCATTGTCCTGGGGAACAACAACTGGGATCAAGGTGACCTGAGTCAACACAGCTTGTCTCAGAAACACTTTTGGAAAGGCTGAAGATGCAGGTGTCCTAGAATTAATATACCTTCCCAAGGAGAAATCACTCCACACAATAATAAAAATTAACTAAGAAAAACCTCTTTAAGGACACCATGCATTCGGCTCTGGGAGTCCTCAAAGAAGAGTCAGCCCAGAAGAGATTTTGCATTCCACATATGGAGTATCCCGTAAGTCTCTTTCAGATTCAGACCCCAGGTTACGCCATGAACTATTTAAACATGGATGCAGACTGAAAGTCTAAACACAGGCAGACGGGAGATATACATTGCAAAGATTTTCACTGAAGTACACCAGCATTCTGATAAAGCAGTCCTTTAGTGACAGGGTCTTAGTCCAAAGTCCCAGCGGATGAGAAGGACAGGAAAAGTAGTTAAGAAGAAAAGATAAGGGCTGGAGAGATGGCTCAGTGGTTAAGAGCGCCGACCGCTCTTCCAAAGGTCATGAGTTCAAATCCCAGCAACCACATGGTGGCTCACAACCATCCATAATGAGATCTGATGCCCTTTTCTGGGGTGTCAGAAGACAGCTACAGTGTACTTACATATAATAAATAAATAAATAAATAAATAAATAAATAAATAAATAAATAAATAGAATTTAAAAAAAAAAAAAAAAGAACTCCCAAAGTCATTGAAGTGCTAGGAACAGATTTTAGTCACTTCACAACTGGGATTTAAAAAAAAAAAGAAGAAAAGATAAAAGCTGCAGTGCAGAGGTCTGCTGTTTTTAATAAAATCGAAATCATTCTATTTTACCAAGGAATGTCAGGAGCCAGATGCTAGGGTGGAAGCCCGCTAGCTCAGAGAGGCAGAGAAAGCACCTGTTGACCTTCCTCTTCAGCTGAAATCCCAGAAGGAATCTTTTTCTACCACACATTCTCAAATGACCTCCTCCAAACTGATTGGACCTACCTGCTGAATTCTGGGCATCGCTCTGTATTTGATTCCCAGTCCCTCGTACTGTGTTTTTTTTGTTTTGTTTTGGTTTGGTTTTTTGGTTTTGGTTTTTTGAGACAGGGTTTCTCTGTGTAGCCCTGGCTGTCCTGGAACTCACTCTGTAGACCAGGCTGGCCTCGAACTCAGAAATCCGCCTGCCTCTGCCTCCCAAGTGCTGGGATTAAAGGCGTACGCCACCACTGCCCAGCTGTCTATGGTTTTTTTTCTTAATAATCCTAGGTTCCCTTCCTGTCAGCTGGTTGCTTGCTCCACTTCTTGACCCATGATTGATTTTATTTAATCTTGTTATACTCGGGGTTCACAGTATGATCAAAATGTCCTGCAACAGAGGTCTTGCACAAGCTCCATGTCATGCAGTAAGCTTCTTAAGAAGAATAGCATCTTGTATACTACTTACAGCAGAAACATGGAAAGAAATGGGACATTTCTATGAAGTCAGTGAAACTATCATACAATGGAACAAACTCAGGAGGAATCTAACAAATCCATCCTGTTCACAGGGACCACAGGATATTTCAGAAACATTACTGAACAAGCCAACAGTGGACTTGGGACTGATAACCACAGCCTCACATGGTGGCAAGAGTTGGGTTCTCAGGATCTGACACAACCTCTCCCCACAGGTCCTGGCCCCAGACCATTACCAGCTTTCCCAAGCATATTCCTTGCTTTAGAGAAGGAGCTCTGTAAAAGTAATTTTGTTCACCTGAGGTAGTTGTCTTCTCTGAGGCTTACTGACTCAGCCTGTTTACCTAGCCTGTCCTGAAGATTTCTAGTTTCTGTACAATCCCAGCCTTGGAGATTCACTGCTGAATAAGCTCGCCTTTCCTAGTTCTTCCTGAACTCTTTCTGGCTGGTCAACTCAGCTGTTCTGGCTCAAAACTCCTCTCCACACTGACTCTGACTCTGACACTGACACTGACACTCTCTCTCTCTCTCTCTCTCTCTCCCTCTCTCCCTCTCTCCCTCTCTCCCTCTCTCCCTCCCTCTCCCTCTCCTTCCTTCCCTCCCTCCCTTCCTCTCTTTCTTCCTCCTCCTCCTCCTCCTCTTCCTCCTCCTCCTCCTCTTCTCTCTCTGTTCCTGCCTGCTTTCTCTGTTTCTCTTCCCCTTCCTACCTCCCTCTCTCACCATGGTGACTTCCCTGGCCTCAGTCCTTGGGGCCAGTGAATTCTCCTGAGAGCAGCTTTCCAATAAACTGGCACTTAGTATAATCTAATCTGACTTGAACTGGCTCATTTGAGCATCGGAGAACAAATAACTTATCAATGGGAATGAATGGCCTAGCAGCTGGTTGTAAATCTGGTTTGTCTCCTTTGTTCTGCTCTTCAGCCATATTTCTGAACAATCCTAGTGAACAAAAATGTGTATCCTAGCATCCTGTCTCTAACAGGCATGGTTGGCATAGTACTCATTTGTGGGGTGTTTGAGAGGGCATCCTCAGTCATCTAAATCCTATGTGATGTGACTTCTACAACACAGATTAATACTGGAGTGTTACCCAACACATGAGACGCCTTTTACAACCTCCGCAAAATGAACTCCAAATGGATCTTACAACTAAACGTTAAATGCTAAAGGTAGAAGTTGTAGAAGAGAAACCAGGGCTCCTCGCGTTTGGCATCTTGCCAAGGATGTTCCTGCACACAAGTCCCTACTCCAAATGGTTGGTGCAAAAGGAGCCCCCATAATGAAATTATTCAGAGACAATAACCGGATCCACGGAATGACTAGAACTAAAAGAGACCCCACAGGTGGCCACATCTGGCCGCCGCTTACCACCCAGTCCCAGAGAGAACCCACCACACCAGCTCCCGAGGGCTCAGCCACCTGCTCCTTCCCGATGTGGGCAGTGATCCTGTGCTCACCATGTCGTGACTTCGGACCTTGCCTGAGCGTCCTTCAGAACACCCAGTACGCACTTCCCCTTCTTCCTCCTGAAATCAAGGTGGAGAGCTTGCATTTATAATTCTCAAAATTAACCTGGAAGCCTCCTCGACCCAGGAACTACGTAACTTCCTGGAATGCTGGGAATTGTAGTTCATTAGAAATAACAAAGGCTCATGGGAAAGTATGGTGGCCTAATTGAATTTCTCGGTATAAACCGCTGTAACACGTGACTAAGGCCGTTCGAGTAGGCAAATTCCGGGGGAATTTTACTGACCAAGGTCTGTCTCTTGGTCAGTATTTAATATTTAATAAATGCCTGCTTTAAATTTGGTTCAAAATTGTTGAGTTGTTTTTTTCCAGTAAAAATTCAGGATTAACATACAGAGGTTCACAGGAAGATAACTCTACCCCCCCTCCCAGTCGCTCTTCAATACGAATACTGGAGAGTGAGCTGAGCTGCCAAGGGCACTGAGTATCAAAGTGGGATCCTCACAGAAGCAAGCAGACTCTAGTAGAAGCTAATATATGCAGTTAGCCAGAGGGGGTTGCAGCACAAGCAGGCTAAGTTAGCAAGGATATCCTGACCTTGGGTTCCTAGAAGTGGAGTTGAGTAATTTTCCTAGAATTCTTGATCAAGGAAATCAAATTCTAGTTAAGCCTGAAATGGCCTCAGCAACAATACAAAATAGAGGAGTAGTGGGCTCTCTGTTCAGCATCAAGAACGAGGAATGAAGCCAGACACGGTAGAGCATAGGTAGAGGGATCTCTTGAGCTTGAGGCCAACTTGATCTACAGAGAGAATTCCAGAACAGCCAGGGCTGCAGAAAAGAAACTTTGCCTCAAAAAAAAAAAAAAAATTAAAATTAAAAAATCTGGCCATGTAGTGCCAGCCTGTGGAAGAGTCAAGGCTTGATCAAAGTATGAATGACTTTACTGGCTTCCTGTGAAAGCATGGTAGTCACATGGAAGGTTGTAAGTTGGACATCATAAGTAGGAAATGTCTGCAATGGGGGAGATGTGGAGACCTTCCTCAGCTCTTCCTTCCTGTGCTCTAGCCTGTTCTAACCCTAACCCTCAAGATCATCCCATACAAGACAAGCCACTGAATTCACCCTTGTTCAACATTCCCCAGGATTTTGGCCTTTGCCTCTCTGTGAACACATAGGGGATGCATCTTCTTACCCTTTTTGGACCCAGAGTTCTGTCCATAGAGAGTAAGAAAGGCTGGGGGGGGGGGGGGACTGGAGAGATGGCTCAGTGGTTAAGAGCACTGACTGCTATTCCGAAGGTTCTGAGTTCAAATCCCAGCAACCATATGGTGGCTCACAACCATCCGTAATGAGATCTGATGCCCTCTTCTGGGGTGTCTGAAGACAGCTACAGTGTACTTACATATATAATAAATAAATAAATCTTTAAAAAAAAAAAAAAAAGAAAGAAAGAAAGGCTGTGGGTGACTGAGGATTTCCCTGTGGCCAGCACCTGAGGGCTGAGGATGGCTTCCTAGGATAGCTGAAACTGGAAGTGTCCTAGGAATCTCTTGCTTGGAGAAGGGAAAAGGCTGCCATTCCTCGGAGCAGAAATCAGTATCACACACTTCTGACTGGCCAGACCTCCTTGCAGAAGAGACTGAGTTTGAAATGATGGGCTAGTTTAGCAGCATATGATGGTACATGCCTTTAATTCCAGCACTACGAAGCAAAGGCAGCAGATCACTCAGTTTGAGGACAGTCTGGTCCACAGAACTAATTCCAGAACAAGCTGGAATAAATTCCATGTATACAAAGGGAAACCCTGTTTCACGAGAGAGAGAGAGAGAGAGAGAGAGAGAGAGAGAGAGAGAGAGAGAGAAAGAAAGAAAGAAAGAAAAAGATGGGCCAGTGATGAACAGGACCACACATGTCAGGACCCAGAAGATGGAGTAGGAGAGGGGGTGTTGGGGGCCTCACTGCCCAGCTCAATATCTTTTTTGAAATACTCATTTTGTTTTTATTTATATGCATATCTCCACATAAGTATATATCATGTGTGCGTATATGTGTGTGGCCTCTGAGGCTACCTGGACTTACAGGCAACTGTGAACTGCCCAGTGGGTGTGCTGAGAACCAGATAGATTCAGGTCCTCTGGAAGAGCAAGAAGAGCTCTTAACTGCTGAGCCATCTCTTCAGCCTCCTCACCTCAATATCTTACCTACAAAATGCCTTTTACAATGTCCACTTCATGTGCTATGGAGAAGAGAGATGAGCATGGCTTGAACCATACCCCCATGCCCCCAGCTTGTGCGTCCAAGGTCTAAACTCCCCAGCACATGGCTGTATCTGGAGGCAAAGCCATTAGGAAGTAGGCAGGTTAAGATCAGGTCCTCAAATGGGCAGTGGTGGCACACGCCTTTAATCCCAGCACTTAGGAGGCAGAGGCAGATGGATTTCTGAGTTCGAGGCCAGCCTGGTCTACAGAGTGAGTTCCAGGACAGCCAGGGCTACACAGAGAAACCCTGTCTCGAAAAACAAAACAAAACAAAAACAAACAAACAAACAAAAAAAAGATCAGGCCCTCAACTAAGATTGCTATTCTAGTAAACAAGGGACTTCAGCAAGGTCCAAGCATAAAGAGATCATGAGGGAACCTGTGAGCAGATGTCTGTCTGGAAGAAAACAAAGAGACCCTCAGAAGCCAGACCACCAGAGCCTGACTTTAGACTTCAGACTACACAAATAGGAGCAGTCAGATTTCTGTTGGGTAATTTTTGCAGTCTCTGGTGGTGTGCCATAGCCCAGGGAGACCAATGGGAGCTACTCCAGGCCCGCTGCCCCTGGTCTGAACTGCTCGAGATTAGATCTACTTTAGTGTTCAGGATTTTTTTTTAAAGTTTTTTCTTATTCACTTTACATCCTGCTCACTTCCCCCTTCCTGGTAACCCAGTCCCACACTCATTCCCTCCTCCCCTTCTCCTCTGGGCAGATGCAGATGGGGTCACTCTGGATATGCCCTCGACCCTGGTACTTCAAATCTCTGCGCTTCCACTCCCACTGAGACCAGACAAGACAGCCCAGCTCTGGGCAACAGCTTTTGGGATAGCCCCACCCCCAACCCCCACCCCATTCAGTTGTTCACAACCCACGACATGGTAGTCAGGCTTCATATCTGCTACATATGAGCATGGAGGCCTAGCTCCAACCCATATATGTTCTTTGGTTGGTGGTTCATTCTCTGAGAGCCCCAAGGGTCCATGTTAGTTGATACTGTTGGTATTTCTGTGGCCTTCCTATCCCCTTGGGGGCTGTAATTCTTCCTACTATTTTTCCATAAGAGTCTTCAAGTTCCATTCATTGTTTGGCTGTGGGGGGGATGCATCTGTCTGAGCCAGCTCCTGTGTGGAGCCTCTCAGAAGACAACCATGCTAGACTCCTGTCTGAAAGTATAACAGAGTATCATTAATAGTGTTTGGGACTGGTGTTTGCCCATGGGATGGGTTTCAAGTTGGGCCACTTATGGGTTGGCCATTCTCGAAGTCTCTGCTCCCTCCCACATTACTTGTAGAAAGGATAAATGTACGGCTGAGAATTTTGTGGGTGGGTTGGTGTCTCTATCGCTTGTTGGGCTGCCACAGAGGGAGGGAGCGCGAGCGGGGATGGGAGTGCGAGCTGCGGGTCTTGGCCACAGCGCAACCCCCGAGAGACCCGCCTGTCGGTGCACACCTCGGCCACTCAGCCCGGAGAGTGGATCTCTTCTCAGGCCAAAAGTGTTACAGCTCTAGGGACTAATCTCTCAGACACCAGGGCAGTTTTGCACCTTTTCCTTCTGGATGGCAGGCGGCGGGCGCGCACAGAAGCAGAGACGTAGTGGGCAGGCGGGCAGGCAGGCAGAGAGCAGCACAGAGAGCAGCGTAGAAAGCAGAGTAGGGAGAGGGCAGGCAGGTTAGGATGGTCAGATATACTGTTTGGGAGGGGTCAGGGGTTTGGCAATTGATACTTTCCATTGACTTGGTCTGTGGGCTTTGTAGTGCCTCATTTGCTTGTGGGAGGCCTCAGAGTCACTTTTCTTTTTTTTTTTTCGAGACAGGGTTTCTCTGTGTAGCCCTGGCTGTCCTGGAACTCACTCTGTAGACCAGGCTGGCCTCGAACTCAGAAATCCGCCTGCCTCTGCCTCCCAAGTGCTGGGATTAAAGGCGTGCGCCACCACTGCCCGGCCAGAGTCACTTTTCTATGTGACAAATCTCACACGCCAGGCCTCTCTCTGTATAGGGGTTGTAAAGGCTGTGGCTGGTTTTACAGGAGTCTTCCAGGAGCGTTGGCTAAAAACATAGTCTGGTCCCTTGTGAAAAATTTCACAGGGTCTCCCAGAATTTTCAGCCTTTGCACAACTGGGTGTCATATTGCCTGCCACAGACCACTGCCCCACAATGGCTCAACTGTGTTCCTGCCTAGCTACAGGAGGTGGTCACTTCAGGTTCCATATCCCCAGTGTAGGGAGTCATGCCATTAATTCATGGGAGCTTCCCTTATCTCCGGTCTCTATCTAGTCCTCCAGTTGCCATCTCCTTCCTCAACCCATCAGTTGAAGATTTCCATTCATTTTCATGGCCATCTCACCATCTCTCTTGTCCTTTCCCACACTTGATCCTGAATCCCCTGGTCCCCTCCCCATACCCGTCCCTCCCACTTCCCTCCTTCCATCTGTCTCTTATGACTATTTTTTTCTCCCTTGTAAGTGAGATCCAAGCTTCCTCGCTTGGGGCTTCCTAATTGTTTAACTTCTTTGGGTCTATGAAGTATAATATGGTACGTGTATTTAATGGCTAATATCCACTTATAAGTAAGTACATACCATGCATGTCCTTTTGGGACTGGGTCACCTCACTCAGGATGATATTCTCAAGCTCCACCCATTTGCCTGAATAAGCAATGTGGTAAAGCCTTAGCTATCATGAGAAAAGTCATACTGTAGAGAAACTTCAATAATGTAGTCAGTGTGGTAATGTTTTGCACTTTGTGGTATCTTTACACAAGACTATAACATTTAGTATGCATAATCTTTTAGAGCCTTTGCATATCCCAGTAGACTCTGAGGACCTGAAAGAACTCATACTGAAGGGAACGTATGACTATAAAGAATTTGGTAAGATCTTTAGCCAACACACATTCATTTACACAAGATAATTTATTCTGGAAAAAAAAATCTAACAAGTGTCAACAAGCTATTCAAGCATTATGATGTCACTTTTCTTTTTTTGCACTTGCAAACTCATATGGACAAAAAAAGCCCTAGTAATTTAAACAATTAGTTAACTTTGTTAGGTTTCACAATTCTCTTCAGTACATGAAATAACTCATCCAAGTGTGAAGCTTTATGGGTGTGGATCAGTGCCTTTTTTGTTGCCGTAATAACCCACAATGTCTAAGGAAATTTATAAGAGAGTTTAATTTGGCTTAGTGTTCCAGAGGGATGTGGAATCACCAAGAAGGTGGCATCCCAACACATGTCACACTGGCAGCTGAAGCAGGAAGCTCAGAGATCACATCCAAACCTGAAGCATGAAACAGAGACTGGGAACTAGAAATGGTGTATACATGTAAATTCTCAAGGCTACTCCAAGTAACATATTACCTCCAGCAGAGCATTTCCTAAATCTTACCAAATGAAAGGAGCAACTGAAAAGGAAAGGTTTCTCTGACTTCAATCCTACATGCTTGGTTTCTGTTACTTGAACCAATTCATGATGAAGAACAACTCTGCACGTAGACCTTTGGATGCCCCAACACCTGAATTACATGACTGGATGTTTGTACAAGAAAAGCACTTTGGAGTGAAAATTTATGTGTTCAACAATTTGTTTCAATTTTAAAGTTGTATTTATTTTTATTTGCATTGGTGTTTTGCCTGCAAGTATGTCTGTGTGAGAGTGTAGGATTTGAACCCAGGTCCTCTGGAAGACTAATCAGTGTTCCTAAGCCAAATCTAAGCCTCTGTTAAATTTTAATTATGTGATGCCAACTCTGTCTGTCTATGTGCATGTGACTGCTGGTTCCCAAAATTAGACCTTTGAATCTTCTTGTAGCAAGAATTACAGAAACTTGTCAAAAACCTGACCTTAGTCACAGCCATAAACTTGTCTTCACTACGTAACTATGTCTCTAGACTTGTAAATATTTTAAACCCTTTACATATCATCTTGATGTCAGGAAGTAGCAAAGAACTAATACAAGAGAAAAACCCTATTCATGTAAATTTTTTATAAAGATGTTAGACATCATAGATGTCTTCAGTTTAAGGGGGAAAATCTTTCATCTCTTTTTCTTCATAGCCTTGAAGGAAGGATATTGTTTGCCATGATCACTTAAGTGTCGTGGAGGAGATCACCAATTGTGGTTGTAGTCTGTATATTTGAAATATTTGAAGTCGATATTGAAGTTTAATGTATGTGAGGCAAATCCATTTACAGAACTTTATTAGGCCATTGTTATATTCCTTCTGCGGCTCCTGGTCATCTTCTGCATTTTCACTTGGTGGTCTGTTCGTTGTTTTTTTTTTTTTTTTTTTTTTTTTTTGCTGCAATGTACATAATGGATACCGATCATCGATGTGGTCCATTGTTTATTGAAATATCAGACGTGTATGTATGCACACTTTTCAAGTAAAGGTGTTTGGGAAGGGTGGTGTGTGGTTGTCCCTGGTTTTGTTTTTCAGATTTTCACAAAATCCCTAGAGATGGTGTTTGTTATCCAGCCTAGCTTGGAGGTCAGTCATTAGTCAAGGCTACGTTTTAGTGTTTGATTCTCATGTGTCAGCCTCCTGAGTACACGTTCAAGAGTAGGAGATGAACCCCCAACATGTCCAGTTTTGTCAACACATTTAACAATGCTAATGTTAAAACGCTTAATACAAGAGAATATAAGAAGCATTAGGTACCTCGTCTGGCAGAGATGTAATGAAGTAGAACAATCAGCAATCAACTGTGTATCTCACAGTATAGCTCTATTGCTATGGATATGTGTATATTTGATAATCCATGTTTCTCCATGTTCCCATTAGTTATCTCTTGGCACTGCATCCTCAAATGGTGACTTCTAAGGGAATTATCTACAGATGGTAGATGCTGTAAGAGCAATGAAATTCATTTAAATGGAAAATTTTCTGAGGTATGTGGTGTGTGTGTGTGTGTGTGTGTGTGTGTGTGTGTGTGTGTGTGTGTGTGTGTTACAGGGTTTTAGGCCATGACAGATATAAACAGATTGGAAGACAACTTTGTGGAGTCTACTTTGGCCATTTTTTATATGATGATCAAGGTCAAGTTGCTAGCTTTGCCACCCACAGACATTTCACACTGAGCCATCTCACTGACCCCCAAATAAGATGCAATCATCAGTAAAATATTATCATCTCAGATTGTAAACATATTATCACACCAAAATGGAAGAAAACGGACAATTTGAATATTAAATCTTATTTACTAATGACAATATAGTCTGCTACCTTTCTTATTTTTTTTTATATTTTTATTTTTTGTGTTTTCGAGACTGGGTTTCTCTGTGTAGCCCTGGCTGTCCTGGAACTCACTCTGTAAACCGGGCTGGCCTCGAACTCAGAAATCCACCTGCCTCTACCTCCCAAGCACTGGGATTAAAGGCGTGCGCCACCACTGCCCGGCTGCTACCTTTTTTAAAAGAATGTATTAGCTGTTTTATTTTTTAAAAGATGTATTTATGTGATATATAGAAGTACACTGTTGCTGTCTTCAGACACACCAGTAGAGGGCATCAGATCCCATTACAGATGGTTGTGAGCCACCATGTGGTTGCTGGGAATTGAACTCAGGACCTCTGGAAGAGCAGTCAGTGCTCTTAACCACTGAGCCATCTCTCCAGCTCTAGAATATATTGGTTTATACTTAGGACTGAACACTAGTTCCTTACACAGAACCACAAACGGATATCAGAGAACTGTCTCAGTGGGGAAAGTCAATTTCTGCTAAGCCTGATGAACTCAGTTAAATGGCTAAGACTCATATGACTTGTATAAATTTTTTCTTATTTCTACACTTGGGCTGTGGCATGTGTGCGCGCGCACGCACACACACACACACACACACACACACACGTGGGACCAATCCAGCTCGGGTAGAAAGAAGTCCCGTGTGTCTGTCCTGGGTGATGCGGCTCTGGGAGGGATGTGGGACATGAGGGAAGTGGCCAAGCGTCTTCCCACACAGTCCGACAGGCAGGCGGGGGCTGTGGGAAGCCGCCAGGTCACCGCCCATGGGTGGGGGAGGGGGCCATTCCCAGGGAATCCGCGGCATGTCGGTTCTCTAGCCCAGGACACCGCAGTCGTCACAGGATGCCGCAGACAGCTAGCCGGACCGCAGCTGGGGTTCCTGCCTGGACAGGTTGGACAGCTAGCTGCTTCGCCTTGGGTGAATGGGTACCATCTGGAAGCACTGAGAAGCCCTCAGCAAGAGATTAGATGCGGCTCCTTAATCGAAGGCCAGATCCCTCACTTCCCACAGCGGGTCCAGATGAAGAGACAGTCCAAAATTCTAATACGTTTATTGACATGGTGATTAGTGGCGTGGATGAAATTGTACCCTCGCCCCTCTGGGAGGGACAAGGCAGATATAGCAACTGGGAAGGGGCATGGCTAAGTCTCTAGGTGTCTCATTAGCATGGGGATGGCTTGGGGCTGCGTGGCCATGCCTCTACCTGAGGAGGGCTGAAGGTGACAGTCCTCACATGACAGACCTCTCTACAGGAGGCTGTGGGGGGTTGTACTTGACAGGAGCCAAAAGCCTCCAGGGAGTGATGGCAAAACGCTTTCCGGTCCCTTGTGGGTTGCCCCACTGGGTGGCCTGGAGTTTTAGCCTGTGCTGGACCGGGTGCCAGACTGCCTGTCACAGACCACTGCCCCACACACCAGCACATCTATAAATAATTTTCAAACCCAAAAAAGGGCCAGTGAGGCCACTTGAACCAAACCGCTCCTGGGTCTCATCTGTAGAATTCCCGTACCTGAAGTAGACAACAGACACGCATAAATGGTCCTCTCTCTCCCACATACGCCCGCACCATGGCACAGGTGTGTGCATACACAGTTCAAACCTTTTTAAATGGACGAACTAACAAAGCAAATAACTCAGTTATGAAAACATATGAAATGATTTGTATGATTTCAAGAACCATTACTGTTGGTCCATTTTAAAATCTTATTTTATCCTTTCATTTTATGATATAAAGGAGGTTATATTTTAAAATGTATCTCAGCTGCGCTTAGAGTTCCATCCTTGTAATCCTTCCAGCTGGGAGAGAGTGGCAGGTCAGGAGTTGTGGCCAGCTTGGTGAACACAGCGAGTTCTAAGAGAGCCATGCTATGTAGGGCTATCCTGTCTCAACAAGACTCCAAAAATAGTGTATTTCAAACTATGGGATTTTCTGATTGGTTTTAACAAACCTTTTGTCGTCTTTACTTACATTAAGAGAACTGTTTGCAACGTAAATAAGTAATGTTGAGAGTCCATTCCCCCTGGGCAGTGGCGGCGCACGCCTTTAATCCCAGGACTCGGGAGGCAGAGGCAGGCGGATTTCTGAGTTCAAGGCCAGCCTGGTCTACAGAGTGAGTTCCAGGACAGCCAGGGCTACACAGAGAAACTCTGCCTCGAAAAAAAAAAAAAAAAAATTCCCAATCCAAATCTAAATAAATAAATAAATAAATTCAGGAGAGAAACTGACAATACAAGTCTTTAAGAAGTGGTTGATCGAACTGGAGAGATGGCTCAGGGGTTAAGAGCTCTGAGTGCTCTTCCAGAGGTCCTGAGTTCAAGTCCCAGCAGCCACATGGTGGCTCACAACCATCTGTAATGGGATCTGATGCCCTCTTCTGGGGTGTCTGAAGACAACTACAGCGTACTCATATAAGTAAAATAAATAAATAAATATTAAAAAAAAAAAAAAAAGAAGTGGTTGATCACTTTGACCAAAGCCATAAGACTTGATTTCCCATGTGGTAAATAGACAGGAAAAACAAACACGCAAACAAAAAAAAACTACGAGTAATCTGGTGAAGTGGCATATACTCACCCCTGTAATCCCAGCACTGGAGAGGTTGAGGCAGGAGGATCATGATGTTAAGGCTAATGCTGGCTTCATATTTAAAAAACAAAAAAAAAGGAAACAAAGAAAGAATGAAAAAAGGTGCTTGAACACAATGTGGAATATTATTCAACCTTCAAAAATAAAGAAGTTCTGAAAGAAAAAAGTATGTTGCAGTCTTATTGCTCAGCCTACCGTCTCTAGGAGTACACTTAATAAACTTGCTTTTTTTTCCATAAATAAAATTAAGAAAATTACGCCATGGATTTGGGGCATAAACTTGTTAATAAAGGAGGATGTGGCTTACCCTGACTAACACTTAGGGCATCGAAGTCAGGAAAACCATTTTCACAGCTTCATGAACTGGAGTCACAGGACAATGTAATCTTCTCAGCTGAAAACTTTAAATTAAAAAAATTTTAAAAACGACACGCTTAGCAGTGCAAGGGGGCACACACTGGCATTCTTTGGACCCAGAGGCTAAGGCTTCAGGATTGGTGTGACTTTGAATCCAACCTGGCAAGATCCAGGCCTTCGTGATCTCAAAAACGACAACAGGACACACACACACACACACACACACACACACACACACACACACACACACACACAAAATCAAATGCTTACAAATGGTTCAAGTGCCCATTTGTTCTGTTTTGATCTATGAATCTGGTATTAAAAAAGAAAACAGTGTTTTTGTTTTAGATGTTTAGGTATTTAGCCTGCATGCATACCTCCCTGTGTTTCATGGGCATGCCTGGTGCCCATGGAAGCCAGAAAAGACCATCAAATGTCCTAGAAAAAGAGTTCCAAAGGGTTATGGGCCACCATGTGGGTGCTGGGAATTAAACCAGGGACCTCTCAAAGAGCAACCAGTGCCAACTGCTGAGCCATTTCTCCAGCCTGAAACTGGGACTTTAAGTAAAAAAGTTAAGTTACATGTGTATGCACAGGTGTCTTCAGAAGCTAGAGTCGTCTCAGGTCCCCAGCAGCTGGAGTTACATCTGTGTACCGCTGGATATGGGCGATCCAGCGTCAGCCTTCTGATGCAGAAGTGTCTTAGTTATTTTCCACTGCTATGGTAAAACAGCATGCCCAAGGCAACTGACAGAGGGAAGGTTTTATATGGTTCCTGAAGGGTAGAGCCCATGGTGAAGGGCACAGCATGGCAGCCTGGCCGCTGAGCTAGAAGCTGAGAGCTGAGGGCTCAGATCCAGAACCACAAAAAAGATACATAGTCAAAGCACTCTCAATAGAGCGAGTCTAAACTCCCAAAGCTCACATTCAGTGACATTGTTCCATCCCTCACATGCCAAAGCTTGAACTTAATATTATGCAACCTTAAGCATACAAGGCATGGGAGAAACAGGATCCCATTCCTAACACCTGCCAAATCGGATTCTGATGAGGTTCTTGGCTGTCAGCTTCCTGATGTATCCTTCCTAGGATTGTGGGTCCACCAGTTTCTAGAACTGGGCCCAGAAACGAGCATGAAGATATCAGGGACCTCAAGAGAACCCTTCCACTGAGATCAAGGAAAAGAGTTCGCTCAACATGAGACACACTTTTCAGTAAGTACCCTTGCTGAGACCCCTGTATGTGTGTGGATACAGGTGCACACATGCCATCCATCTAGATCTGAGAGCTACAGAAAAAGCTAGTATCCTGGGCAGAGTCGAGTGGCACATGCCCATATTCCAAACTCAGGAGGTAGAGGCAGAAGGATCAGAAGTTCAAGGACGTCCTTGGCTACATTGTGAGTTCCAGGGCATCTTGGGTTTTGTGAGACCATATGGTAGAGAATACACAAAAAAGTCACACTTCCTGTGTGGCTCCCAGGTAGCCCAGTGTCTCCCTTAGGCAAAGAAGCCCAGATGAGTCCAGGACACCTGGACATCAAGAGGACCATCAGAAACAAGAGGCTGACATGGAAACAGGAAGTGTAGGGCCCTGGGCTTTATTACCACACCACTCAGAGCACTCCCTCCCCTCTGCCCTGGAATTCCCACTTTCTAGACGGAAGGAGGCAGAGGGGCCAACCGAGGAGAGACAGCTCAGCCACCTCCATCTTGTCCACTTCCAGCTCTCAGGTGCTTCTCCTCAGAGGAGGCTGATGGCACTGGTAGAATACTGTCGCCTTCTAGGTACTCCGTCCACAGGGCTTCTAGAGGGAGGGAAAGAGCCGGGCAACCTGAGGCTCTGACCAGAGAGGTGGTGGGTCCTGTGATGCCAAGGCCTGGAAGGAAAATTGTGAGGTCCTGGGGAACTACTTAGGGACAGATGAATAGTAAAATGTTTTGAGGTTCCTCAGTGAAAGGTGGGACCCAGTACCAGCCTCAGTTCCTTCTGCACCTTGGAGTGAGGGCCTCCTTCCTGGCTAGACTGGAGCAGGTGGCAAGGGCCATCAAAGTTGCAGGGACACCTTGCCAGAACCTGGGTTCCTCATCTTAGTAGAATCTGTCCCACCCGGACACTTTCCCACCCCAAGTTGGGTCACACCGTAGACTCTACCTGACAGTACGGGCTAGTGGCTGACAGATCCCTGCGCTGCGCTGCTCCATAGGACACAGAGGACCTGAGGTCTAGGCTCTTGGGGACAGAGGTTTTCTCTGACTTTGGAGGGAGGATGTCCCAGCCCAGCAGACAGTGCTGTGGAAAGCCAATGTTAAAGGCATCTGCCGTACACAATGACGGAAAAGCCCCCTCAGCAGCCATGATCCCCTCCCTGAGGCAGAAGATGTATCTACCCTCTGGTTTAGCCTTGGTCACCCCAAACTCAGTCCATGTTGACCTGCCCATCTGAACCCTCCCCCAGATGGAGGAGAAGATGAGGATTTTAATGGAATTCTTTCCACAATGGACTTGGCCTTGAACACTTAAGTTACATGACTTCACTAAGCCACCCAAGAGACCCCAATACTGAGGATGGTCCCTTTGTTCCCACTTTATAGGAGAGCCAAAGGGTCTCTCTCCTTTCCTCTCCTCCCCACTGCGGCTACTTTGTCCTCCACCAGGCTTAAGCAGGATACTCTTTGTCTCCCATCCTGGCTAGGATATGAGACACATAGCGCAAACATAAAGATCTGGGTTCAAAGCCATCTCTGCCACCAGGCCTCCTCTGTCTCCATGGCCTGTGTAGGGGTGAGGTAATGTCTTAACTGTAACTTAAGAGTAACTGCCGTGGCTCTGGGGAACAGCCCTCCAAAGAGCTACACATGTGGCATCCAAGAGCTCAGTGAATGTGTCCCATGTAGATATTCATCTTAGACACCACGTAGGGGACATAGATCATATCGGCCCAGGGACTGAGGACTTCACCAGCCAAGGCTGTGGCATTCCATAACCTTGGAGCAAGCTCTCTTCCTAAGGCGAGGTTAGGATCCTGGCCCAGCTGCCTCTAGCCTCTTAGGGCAGGGAGCTTACCTGAGGCAGAGCCAGAGTATCAGATGCATCAAAGCTCTTCCTTCTATGAATTCGATACCGGTGTGGAGGGTCCAGGATGGATAGGGGGACGCTCACCCTGTGTAAGAGGGCACAGCACCAAAATCAGAAAGGGTCACATTCTGCACCTTACCCTAGTTGCAACTGTCCACTGGGACCTCCCCAGGAATCCCAACGTTACTGACACTCACCTGACTTGCACTGGCTCCACCAGAGTTTCAGGGTCCTTCTCATCCCGGGGTATCCTACACAGATGGCAAGGGGCACCCGGATCCACAGGCTCAGGAAACAGCCGGCGGTTGATCCGGTAACAGTACACACCTGTGAGGCCCGTGCGACATCACAGTTCCCTCTAAGCTAGGGGATTTGTTTCCAGAGCGGAGGCCTGTCCCTAGTACACAAGCCATGGCATCCACTGAAGAGCCCCTTTGCTCCCAGGCCCTCTCCTCCCAAAGTCTTGGGTCCACACCTAAGTTCAGGGAGAAATGTCCTCTCAGGGGCAGCTTTAGAGAGAGGTGGTTATAAAGGGCAGAACTAAAGCCAGTCAAAGCCCTAGGCCAGGGTGCATCTCGCAATGCTTAGACACCAGGCTGCCATCCCTGAGTCCACAGCACAGAGTGACCTGGTGGAAGTGTACACTCACAGTTGTGGTCCTCTTCCACACCACTGCTCTCTTGCCTGTCTGGGAACACAGCTCTAGGGTTGGGGAGAGAAGTGCAGGATGAGTGATGGGGTCCCCCAACCCCTGGACAGTCCACATGAACCCCTGCTTACCCAGGGGAGTTGCAAATACAATCCTCTTTGTTGTTTTCTCGAAACCTCTGCAGCATTGAGAAGAAGGCGTCGGGTTCATTGGTGACTGGAGAGCTACTGTCCAGGGACCCTGGGGTGGGCAAAGCAGCAGTAGGTGAGTTGAAGCACCCTGCCCCTCGGACTTTATACATTCTGTTAGCGCCAGCTGTTTGTGAACCATCCTGCCTTGCTGTAGTCAGCAGTCCACAGACCAGATCCCCTCAGAGCCCTTAACAGGGACCAAACACTTGTTCTATTTGCTTTAGAGATGGTAACTATGTAACTGAACTGGGTCTGCCTCTTGAGTGCTGAGATTAAAGGCCCAGGTCTCCATGCTTAGTTCTTTCTGTTTTAGAGGCAAGGAACCATGTAGCCCAGGAAGGCCTCCCACTCAACACCTTTGACTCCACTTCCCAGTGCAGAGACTATATATAGGAACCTGGCTCACTTATTATCTGGGGAAAGAGTGGGAGGCTAGACAAGATTCTCTCTCTGAGGAAGCCACATTCTAAAGAGGTGAAAGACCAGTTAGTCGCCAAGGAATTCTGTGGTACAATACTGAATAGGGACACTTGCTGGGAAGCTGGAGGCCAGAGCCAGGTGCCTGCATGCTACAGGGTGGACATTCCAAGTGAGATCTGAGGTGACCATAACAGACATCTAGGAACTCACAGGGACAATTCAAAAGGGTACCTTAGTAGGTGAAGGTTCAAATGCCCTGCACAGTCAGGAGCTTGGTGTGTGAGGAGAAGTCAGGATGAGACCATGGCCAGGGCACAGCGAGGGGTGAGGGTGGAGGGATGGAGCCCAGAGTCTGAGAGGATTCAGGGACAAGGGTGGACATGTTTTTACAAGATTATTTCTGGAGGCTGAGAGGTGAGGGAAAGCATGAACAGTGAGAGAGATTTTGTAGATTCTAGAAAGGTACTAAGGAAGTTCTAGAGAATGACTAGCAGTCAGTACATGGAAGATGTAAAAGGGAGACAGAGTCAAGGCTGAGCCCAAGGCATAGCTTGACTTCTTAGGTTCATGATGCTGCCATTTACAGAAATAGGAAGAGGGGCTACACTGAGGATGGGGGTAGAAACCAGGACTTTGGTTATGGATGTGAGATTAGTACACTCTTCAAAATTTCCATTTTATTTTATATATTTTGGAGACCAAATTTTTTTGAGTAGGGTGAAACACTTATAATCTTAGTAGCTGGGAGCAGAGTCTTAGGAAATCTTTGTGTTTTCACGGAAGGCTATTCTACATAGGAAGTTTCAGGACACTCAAAAAAAAAAGGTACTAAGAGACTAAGGTAGGGCTGGTGTGACAGCACATGCCTTTGATGTCAGCACTCAGGAGGCAGAGGCAGGAAGTGGATCTCTGAGTTCTAGGGCAGCCAGGAATACATAGAGACCCAGTGTATATAAAAACAAGAAAAGTACACTGCCTGCTTTTGCAGAGATTCAGCTCCCCGGCACCCACCCTGTGGCTCACCCCCTCCCCAACTCCAGTTCCAGCCTCTCCCACCCCCTTGTGGCCTCCACAGCCAACGGGTATGCCCGTGACAGGCAGACATATATACAGGCAAACTCACACATCAATGAATGGTTAAAATTAAAAGCTAAAATGGCATACTTTCTGCTGCATGCATTTTAACACTCAGTTTTCAGAAAGGAAGCAGACGAGGCCAGAAAGACGACAGGGGCCCCTGAGGAGCCAGAGGAGAGGAGTTGAGATGCTTCCATTAGTGTCGACTGGCTTCTATAAATGTTCAAATATACACTAGCAGTCCTCATTCACTAGCTCATTCATTCACCTTCATTTGTGTCCAGGCTAAGATCAGTCCAGGCCCCGCCCTCCTTCACCTGAACCCCCACCCGTCACCTGTAACCCCACCCCTCACCTGCAATCCAATCACAGCCTAGGAATGGCCTAGAGTGCCAGCTGCTGTCAGGCATTGCAGACTCCTGGGAGGTCACTTTGGGCTGAGGAAGTAGAAAAAGACTAGATCAGCAGGTTTGGCCCAGGGGGGACACCATGCCTTGTCCTGACTTAAGACTCCAGCTTGGGGCTGGAGAGATGGCTCAGTGGTTAAGAGCGCTGACTGCTCTACCGAAGGTCATGAGTTCAAATCCCAGCAACCACATGATGGCTCACAACCATCCGTAATGAAATCTAATGCCCTCTTCTGGTGTGTCTGAAGACAGCTACAGGGACCGGGATGAAGAGAGAAGAAAAAGTGTCTGAAAACAGCTACAGTATATAAATAAATAAATAAATAAATAAATAAATAAATAAATAAATAAATAAATCTTTAAAAAAAAAAAAAAGACTCCAGCTTGGTGCCAGCCTCAGCTGGGGAACTCAGAAATGGGAAGGTCAGTTTGCACCCACTTTGGGTGTGGCTCTGAACAAGCCTGGGCTCCAGGCCTGTCTTTCTACCTGTAAAAAAAAAAAAAAGGCTTGCAAGGTGGGCAGTGGTGGCGCACACCTTTAATCCCAGCACTCAGGAGGCAGAGGCAGGCAGATTTCTGAGTTCGAGGCCAGCCTGGTCTACAGAGTGAGTTCCAGGACAGCCAGGGCTACACAGAAAAACCCTGACTCAAAAAAACCAAAAAAAAAAAGGCTTGCCTCCTTCCTCACAAAGTGCTAAGAACTGATAGCAATGATAATATCACCCTGGACCTTCCAGAAGCCTCACCCCCTACAAGGGATACTTTTCTAGGGACAATATGTCAGACAGGGACACTGAGGCTTCCCATGATTTCCAGGAACTACTTACCTTAGATGGCTCGCTTAGTTGTGACAAGATGGACCTTGGGACTTGTGTCTTGTCAGGCCTCAGACCTTTTGGTCCTCCCAAAGACACTGGCCCCTTCAGACCATGTGTGGCTAGCAAGGGTACTGAGGGGGGCCGTAGTCCTTCCTGGAGCTCCTGGGGTCGGCATGTGGCAGGTGGGAGAGAGTCCATCCTGGAGTTAACCTTGTCATACCAGGCCATATCAAACATGTCACCTCGATGACTGTCCAGTGGGTCCCACATGTGTCTTTTGTCCTGTGAGCTGGGGGCCACTGAGGAAGCAGAAGTCTCTTGGGACAGTGGCATCTCTAAGTTGTTGCTGCCACAGTGCAGGTTTGACTGTAAGAAATAGGTCAGGTTACCCAGGCAGCAGCCTGGCCAGTGCCCAGCCACTGACCTGCTGTGAATCCATAGGTCTTTACCCTGCTGTGGCTACAGGGCATCCCTGCCCAGTCCCTTCCTCCCAAGGCCTCAGTTTTGAACCATCAATGAAATGGGTGCAGCAGGAAAGGTTGACCAAGGTGGCCACACACCTCTGATGCTGCTCTGGCCACCGACCGACACATGGCCTCGTGCCCAGCCCAGAGCTGCTTCATGAGCTCCAGGCTGAGCAGTCGAAGCTGAGCGGGATCTTTAGTCTCTGCCATATTGGGTATGTGGGCTTCTCACAGCAATGTCATTGTCTCTGGGCTGCAGTATACCCACAGGAGGTGCTCAGCCTCGGTTTCACCTGAAGTCAAAACAGCGGTGACAAGAAATGAGGGAGGAACCCTGCCACACAGGCCTAGATTCAAAACATCACCGGGATGCTCCTTCACCCTCACCCGGTTTACTTATCCTCTCTGTGTCTCTTGTCCTCACCTGATAAATAGGGTAGCATAGTGTTTACCCCGCCATACTGTCACTGGGACAACAGTTTAATGCCATGTTAAACCCATAGCACGGCACTTGATTAATGTCCATTACTACTAACACAGCCAGGGTGTGCTTCCTTGCCCGCCAAAGGACTACAACTCCCACTGGGCCTTCCCTATGTAATCTGATACCTGGGGCCTGTGAGAGGCTCAGTTGGTAAAGGTGCTTGCTGACAAGCTTGACGACCTGAGTTCAATTCCTAGGGGCCTATATAATAGAGAGAACTGACTCACATGTAATATCTTCTCACCTCCGTACACGGGTCATGGCATATGACCCGTGCTTGCCTAGACCCACACACATATAAAAACCTGTTTTTAATATTAACCTGATTCCTGGAGCATAAAGAAAAGGCTAGTGCAGCAGGCTAATTCAAAGCTTAATGTCTTGTGCTATCTGGAGCTGGCATTGAACCCAGGACCTGAAGCATTAAGCCTTTTGTCTGCCACAAATCTTCTCCCAGCCAATTCATTCTCTTTTCTTTTCTTTCTTTCTTCCTTTATTTGCATGTATGATCCCGGCCACACAGCTACTAACTGTCAAAAGCAGGGTTTGAACCAAAATGTAGGTTCCTGCTTGTTGTGCAGTGGCTACTTCCCCTGACATCCAAACTTCTCCCTCATGGTGAGAGGAGTCTCCTCAGAATGTTGCAAATTCCTAAGGCTCCCTCCACAAGGTTGATTTAAACAACGTCCAGGGAGAGAGAATTCTCCGATGGAGCTGCCTGAAGGCTGTGCAGGGGTGGATCAGAACCAGTGCTAGTGGAGTTGTCAGTGATGCAGCTGCATTTGGGTCATGCAAGTTCCCGCAGTGACCCCAATATGTACACTCCTTGGTTCACCCAGCCACACTTGGGTGGAATCATTTCTCTTCTCTGTTGGCTGTGCTCTGGGGCAAATAAACCTTTGTTGACTTATGACTCCGGATGAAGGATCTGCACTTAGGAAAGCAAGGCCCTGACAGGGTTGGTAGGATCCTGGGACAGCCCCCACCCCTTCTCCAGCCATCTTTAGTCGCTCATAAGCTAAGCTCAGGGACACTTTCTTTTGCTTCTGGAAGAGATGTTTGCAGTATAAAGCACTTCCCACTTCTCTTACAAGCCCAGGCCAGACTCCTCCAGCAGTATCAACTCCCTGTCCTCCTGTCCCAGCCTTGCCACCCCACACGCCCCTGGGGGCTTGGGTTTTGGTGCAGACTGCAGGGGGCGAGCAAAGAAGACTCCAGCATCTCACTCACGTGCACGCAGGCAGGGTGCACACCGGGCCTAGGCGCTTGCCCCTTCTCTACCGGTCTAGCAGGACGTAAGCACACCTCTCTGGTCCCAAGATCAGAGGCTGCTTTGGACGAAAGGACGCTAACGCTCTCCTCCCGGAAGCCCAGATTCCCAGCAGCGGGGATCCGCCTCCAGCAGTGGTTGTCTTAATTGGTTAATGCTGGAGCGGGGCCTCCGCCGCTGTCCTGATCGGCCAATTGGCGGGGCCAGGCCGCCTTACACTTGTTTCTTCGCATCCGGAACCGGCAGTTTCAATTTGGGAAGGGGGGGGGCCTAATGGGACCTCACTGCTGATTGGTTAACTGATAATGCTAATTCTACCAATTCAAATTTTACAGAATGGCACCGTACGAGGACAGGTTCCGGTTGGTCAGTGTGGCCCGGTTACGCAATTTCCGGGATGTGAAGCCGCTACTGGCGGTGGATAGGTGGGGCTAGAGACGCCGGCAAACTTCAAACTAGGGGCTCCTCCCGGTTGGGGCGGGCGTGTGGATCTACAGACGAGCCGTATTAGCCCAGCTTTCTGTAACACTTCAGG
This sequence comes from Uromys caudimaculatus, assembly GCA_028551405.1. Classification (NCBI taxonomy): domain Eukaryota; kingdom Metazoa; phylum Chordata; class Mammalia; order Rodentia; family Muridae; genus Uromys; species Uromys caudimaculatus. Next base: position 131,924,518 of record CM052702.1, read on the forward strand.
TCTTCGTGAAGTGCCTATTTTGTGCCAGAGATACTGGGAGGCAAAGATTTAAAAGGGTGGGGACAGAAAGGGAACTCTGTGGGAAAATTACAATATAGATACCAAAAATCTGCTCCTGTAAGATATAAGCCAAAATTTAATGTAGTCCAGACTGGCTTCAAACTCGCTATGTCATGAGGATCACCTTGAACTCCTTTCTAAGCCTGAACTCCTTTCTCCCTCCCTCAGTGCTGGGATTACAGATGTGTTCCAGCACACTCAGTTTGTATGGTGCTGGGAATTGAGCCCAGAGCTCTAGGCTTGCTTAGAAGTGTTTTACCTTATCTATTCTCAAGGGCATCTTGAGAACCGATGGCTGTTAGCTGCTCTCTCTTCTCCAGGTCACAAAGGCAAAGCCAGCCTGCCCCAGGAAAGAGTCTGGGAGTACACTTGAAATAAACATCTGGAGTTTAGGTTAAGGGGCTTATTTACTCTCGCAGTCTTCATTCAAGAAGTGGAGTTTACTGATACATTTTAGGTTGCAAGTCCCCGTTCTATGCCAGGGTGGGGGTGGGGGAGAATAACTCATGCAGCAGGAATAAAGAGCCCTGACGAGGACTGAACATTTAAATCAATACAATTCGATGGGTGTGCACACTTTTAATCCTAGCACTCAGTAAGCAAGGGTCAGGCATCTTTGTGAACTCAAGGCCAGCCTGTAATGAGCTCCAGGAAAGCCAGGGCTACACACTGAGATGCTGTCTCAAAACACAAACTGCTAGGTCTCCACTGGTGAAATAAACCAATTCAAACCAGATTAGAATATGTTAAAGGCAGGTTTATTGAATTCACTGGCCCCAAGGAAGGAGGCCAGGGAAGTCACCATGGAGAGAGAGAGGATAGGGAGAAAGGTGGGGGGGGGGGGAGAGGGAGGGAGAGAGAGAGAGCACAAAATGGAGAGAGAGACCAAAATGTCTGGAGTATATAGGAAGGAGAGAGGGAGGGAGGGGAAGAGGGGGAGGAAAAGAGATAGAAAGAACCCAAAAATGTCTGCCCTCTGGGGGAGGGGGGGCAGCCCCTGGGCTGGAAAGTTCAGGGTTGGGGGCAGGGTATGCCAGGTAGGGACTGAGGGATGCTGTAGAACCAGAAGGCTAGGTCTGCTTTGGTCTGTAAAATATGCACCTTAGTCCCTGGTCCCAGTCTGAAACAAAACACAAGCAATACCATTTGTCTTGTTAGCAGACAAGGAGTCAAAGTACTCTCAGTAGACATAGAAAGCTCATTAAGCATGGTCCCCCTCTTTCTTAGTGGTTGGACGTAGGAAATGTCAGGATCTTTTCTCTTGGGGTCTTGCAGCATTTGAAAAGGTCTAATGTATTATCTGGGTATGGTGGCACAGGACAGGAACGCTGAGACAAGAGGATTATGAATTTGAGGCTAACCAGAAACAAAAGTCAGGTGTGCTAACACATACTTTTAATCCTAGCATTCAAAGCGCATTTGTTTGGTTACAGACCCTGGGACAAGGGCCAGGGGTGCATATTTTACATACCAAAACAAAACTGGTGCTTCCTTCTTTCCAGCTCAGGGGATTAACTGCCCTAGCCCTTTATAACCCATACATTTTACTTTCTCCTCCTCCTCCTCCCCTCCCCTTCCCCCTCCCCCTCCCCCTCCCCCTGCTCCTGCTCCTGCTCCTGCTCCTGCTCCTACTCCTGCTCCTGCTCCTGCTCCAACTGCCCTAGCCCGAGAGGCTCTTTGCTTTATAATCCATACATTTTAGTTCCTCCTCCTCCTCCTCCTCCTGCTCCTCCTCCTCCTGCTCCTCCTCCTCCTGCTCCTCCTCCTCCTCTCCCCGCTTTCCTTTTTCCTACCCGTATGCTTTCTCCACTCACTCCCTTTCCTATGGCGACTTCCCTGGCCTCCTTCCTTGGGTACAGTGAACTCACCTGCCTGAGAGCAGCTTCCCAGTAAACCTGTGTTTATATATTTTAATCTGGCTTGAACTGGCTCATTTCACCAGCGGAGAAATAACTTGTCAGATCTCTATGAGTTCAAAGTCAGCCTGTACTATTATAAACAGTTCCAAGCCAGCCGGGTTACAAAGTGAGACACTGACTTAAAGCAAAACCAAACCCCGGTTTTTCCACCCTATGGGGCTCAAACTCAGGTATTTAGGCTTGGAGGCAAATGTTTTCCTTCACCTGCTGAGCTATCTCAGTAGCCCCACAACTCGAAATTTTTAAGTGTTCCAACACTTAAAACAGATAATAACAACAGATATTTCATACACGGGGTGGGGGGGTCATAAAAAGGGAGGAAAGGTAAAGAAGATGGGTACATCATACCATTTAGCAAAACAGCAGCACTTCCCCATTAGCACTGATAACCTTGCCAGCCACAGAGCTTTTCTGCTGCTGGCTTACAGTGCCAGATATGGGTACCTCTTCCATGGAGCAGGGCTTAAATCCAATAGGAAAATGGTGGCACAATCAACTGTCATGCCACTGTTGTTGGGCAAGTCAACCCCCCCCCCCCCCGAGACAGGGTCTCTCTATGTATTCCAGGCTGGCCTCAATCTCAGATCAACTGCCTGATTCTTGAATCAGGTGCCACCAGACTCCCACTTTTTTTTTGCTTTTTAAAAGACAGGAGTCACTATGCACCATGGGCAGCATGAAACTTGCTATGTCTGAGATGGGTTGGGTCTCCCCGACACCCCAGCCCTGGACGGTTAAAACCCCCACAACCCTCTGTTCCCCTCCCCTTCTAGTGAGCAGATGAAGTGGAGATGAACCTGGCCTTACCTGAGAATAATTAACTCAGTGCACTCTTCCTTGTTAGCCACCACCTAGCCGGTCATCAGTAGCAGCTTGCTCATGACACAACCCCTGCACTCACTAAACTTTTTGTTTCACATACGTGTCTACTGGATCACGTGTTTCTAGTGCGGGGGAGAGTGAAGGGTACGTTTAAACGATGACAGGCTTGGGGAAATGAAGATTTGAGTACAAAGGGAGGCTCCACCCGTTGCCTTCCCTTCCCCAATCAGCCCAAGATGCTAGGACGCTGGCTAGTCTTCTTTCTCTCAACTTCAATTTCCACAAAGGTGCTGAGCAAGCGGAATTCTCAACCCACACTTGAATGTCCTGGGTCCACCCAAGGCTTCCAGGAGCACTGGAGGTCTCCCAAAGTCCTGGACTGATAGTGTGTAACCAGAATTGCTCTCCTGAAACAGACCAGAACAGCCCCACCCTTACAGAGCCCCTTCTGTAGGGGAGACACATGCACCAAGACTGTTCTGGGATACATGCATATCCTGTGTGCATGGTAAGAGTATCAGTTCAGGGTGAGGAAAGACAGACACACTTGTAGACCAGCAGAGGTGGGTGGTGGGGAGAGAAAGAACCTGACTCTGAAGAACCAAGTAAGAACTTGGACTTCTACCCTGAATGGGCTCTGGGTTCTTGAAGTGTGACACGTGCTGAACTCAAGTGCAAAGGTCATAAGAGGCAAGGGTGGGGGAGGAGATAGGGCAGGAGACAATAACCCATATCAGGGTAGAGTAACTGTAATGGAGGAGGGAGAGGTCAGGGTCTCAGAGACTCAGACAGAAAGTGGCAGACTAGGTACAGTCTGTGTGACCGTGGACTTGATGACCCACCAAGTTTGTGGGAGGAGGTAGTTAAGAGAGGCTAAACCTATGCACGCCATCTTGGGACCGGACTCCATTTTGAAAGAAAAAGGGCCTGAGAACTTGACCTGCAGCTGAACCCAAGCTGCACCCAAGTTCAGGAAGAACCATATAGCTTGTCTCTGGCTCATACTCCAGAGTTACTCCCTAGCAACAGCCAATCAGGATTAGTCTGGTAGTTCCACATACACTCTCAGACCGTTTGTGAGTGTTCATGGTTTTGCTTCAGAGCACCCACCTCACAATAGTCATTCAATTAGATGCTTGCCAGGCTAGAACACCCCCCCCCCCCCACTTGCTCACCATTTCCTTTAAACCCTTGTCCTGCTCAGGGCTCAGGGCTCCACCCTCCCATGCTGCTCCATCAGTGAGCCCAAGCCTGAGCGAGCTTGAATAAAGACCCTGTGTGACTGCAATGGAATCGGCTCCTTGGCGGTCTTTTGGGGTTCAAGAAGGCTTCTTCAACAGGCACACCACCATCAGCTGAGCTCAGGGTTCCTGAGACACACAAGTGGGTGGGTAGGGGTGGAGCCTCAGTCAAGAGGACACATGCAGCCGGGCAAGGAGAACCCACCAATGGCCTTTTCCACTCCCAAGGGCCCTTCAAACAAGAAAGGTCAGAGGCAAGTTCTCAGGAGGCAAACGGCGGTGGCCACCGAGTCACTGATGTTGTGCATGAGAATTGTGGAGTTACAGAGAACTCTGTTCAAGAATCGCTCCAGATCTCCTGGCCGGCTGAGGCTGGCCATGTCCTTTCTTCTCAGACCAGACCCACTGCAAGGTAGAGAGCTCACACAGGGTCACAACTGGGGCTTTATTTTGTTTCCAATATGATCAGCAGAGATACAGGTAACCCAGGTGGATGCATCACCTAAATATACCAGAAGCAAACACAGTGTCTGGTGCCTTTTGCACCCCAGCAAGGGATCACACAACAGTTAGCAGCAAGGAACTAAAGTGCTCTCTGCTAAACGTCTCTCAGATACAGACTCCCTGGTGGTATAAATGAATCTTTACTTATATAAGCTCAAATTTTCATTCATTACTCAGGGGCTATACTGAAAAAGAATGAGTTTACTCTACCCCTCCCCCAAAAAAGAACACAACATTCATTGGGATTACATGACACTGATCTGTCCTGACCCACTGTGAGATGATGCCATCTACCCAGCCTGGCAACACACTACTTTCCATTACATGCTGACCTTGGCCAAGACCATCACTGTCCCAGCAAAAAGGGTAGACTGAGGGACAAATAAGCGCGCAGACATGGGCAGGAGAGGACATGGCCCTGGGGCACCCAACCAGCAGGACACTGTCCCACAGAGAACTCCCGGTTGTGGGCTTCTGGGAGGGGCTGGAGCCAATGGTTGATCTCTAAGACACTCTACCTGTCCTACAAGTGTTCATCACTCTGAAACTGGTTTTCCACGACAATCGACCTTGGTGACTGGAATCCTCCCTGCTTTGACCATGAACAATTTTCAACACTCAACAGTGAGGAGTTCAGCGTCAACACGAGGCGAAGCAAACAGCGGGAGGCTTCAGGAGCAGAAGAGGAGGTGGCCTGAGGGTCGGGGCAGGAGGAGAACAGCTGCCAGGTTCTCATGCTGTTTGTAACCAGGTGCAGTCATCGGCACAGTCTAGTCCAGAGAATGGTGGCCACAGGGAGCTTGTAGCAAGGCAGGGGTGAGCTAAAACTAGCAAGGTGCACCTCACGGGTCTGTGAGCCCCTCAGTGCTAGGTCAGGTAGAGAGACCGCTTCTGTACTAACCCAGGCAGCTTCCATCCTCCGCCATCCCTCCTGCTACATCCTTTAACCATCTGGAGCAAACTAGCTCTCACCAAGAAACCAGGACTAACAGGCCAAGAACTGAAGTAAGAGCAAGGGCCTCAATGGCAAGAAGGGAGTCAAGTCCCTTGTCATCACAGTGCCAGACACCAACAGCACTACCACATGGCCACCCTAGTTCCCACGCCTGCTCCTGAGCTCTTACGTTGCTGGGTGTGATGAGCCTGGCCACCAAGCACACCTGAAAGACTGCAAGTGGGGAAGTGCTAAAGCTGAGGGCCAAACGCAAGAGACAAGCTCTTCCCAGACAAACATGGCAAGTCCAGAAGTATCCTCAACTTTTCTGGGGAGTCCAGTCACCCCCAACACTCTCTCTGTAGGTGTGCTCGGGCTGGAGAAGGTAGGAGTGCCTGCCTGATGCCTGGGAAGGCTCCCATCAGTCATTCTGCAGGGTGCCATCCTGAGGAAGACCTGATCAAATGCACAGTGACTTTCAACCAGTGAGCGTGATGAGCAGACACAGACACAGGCATGACTCCTTGGGGCCGAGCTGTCCAGTCCTTGTTGGTCTCCATTAGGGTATGAGCCGGGGTCTTCCTGCAGGGGGTAGGGAGTAACTGGTACAAGACAGTGGGTGCTTTCCTTCTCTCTGCAGCAGCCAAGGACTAGAGCTGATGGGAAGTGTGCTCCTGCCTCTTCTCAGTGCAGGTCCGCCTGGCTGCCCACTATCTGCTGGGCTGCAGGTACTGGTGTGTGAACATGTTGAGTTCGCTGTCCAACCAGCCAGCTTTATTCCTGCAAATACAAGATCACCGTACAGACGGCTGCTATGGCAGATCACACCAGCCTATCTGAACCTTCATGCGATCCTTCAATCGCGCATTTTCCCGCTTTGCAAATGAGGACAAGGAGGTCACAAGCTGATGGGACAGAGCCAGGCAATTTTAAAAAGGGGTGAACTAAGACAGGATCTCACTAGGTAGCCCAGGCTGGTCTGGAACTCACAGCCATCCTCCTGCCTTACCTTCCTATGTCCTCTGATTACAGGAATGAACCACCCCAGCGGGTTTTAGGTTTTTCTAGTTTGGCTACAGCCCAGAGCAAGCTCTGGAAGCCATGTTTCTTGATTGACAGATAAAGGTGTGGGTGTTAGCTCAGGCTATCTTTGTGACTACAAGCAGCAACACTCTGTCCCGAGAGTCCCAGTGGAAGAGCAGGGTATTCCTGGTAATGGGCAGAAGGGGCCTACCTCCATAGGCCAGACAAAGGAGGAGAGTCCACTGATCTGTCATGTCTAGAGTTCAAACCCTCGGAGTACCTCTTCTCTAGCTCTGTCCCCTGTGGGCCTCTGACATCAGAGGTGGGGGCAGGAAGGGCAGGTCCCCATATATTGATGTTATTTATCATGGCCTGAGCAGGCTGGGGACTTAGTAGAATACTTCTATCTTCAGCTGTGGCTCATCTCGCAGACAAAAGCCACAGGACCCAGGAAAGCTGAGAGAGTGCAGGGCCAGAACCAGAACCAGACTCCTTCAACTGATCCCCCTCCCAGCAAACTTCACAGTTCTACAGAGACCACCAATCCTGTTCCTGTGGAGAGATCTGGTGCTACACACCCCAGCTCCTGGGCTCAGCATGGGACTAAGTATGACTGACATGGTGGCAGCTCTCACACAGAACAAGGAAAACCAAAGTGCAGCCCACCTGCACCCCAAGTTCCATCTGGCCATTTCCTGCACAGCTCCAGACAAGGAACTCAGATCCAAGGCTACCAATTTTCCTATTAGAAAGCAGAGCTGAGGTGGGCATGGTGGCACACACCTTTAATCTCAGCACTAGGGAAGTGGAGTAGGTAGATCGCAGTGCATTTGAGACTAGCCTCATCCATATGGCAAGTTCTAGCCCTGCCAAGGCTACAAAGAGTCAGAACAAAGACTGAAGAGCTGATGACCCATTCCTCTAGAGGTGACAAAAATTGGGTGGGACAGCTGTGCCAAGTGCTGAGGGCACAGTTCAGAGGGCAACCCATGAGCTGTGACATCACAGCACTGCCTTGCTCGTTTCCTGCATGTCACTATGCCCCATGTGCAAGCCCTTGAGTGTGGGGCAGTGATCTGTGACAGGCAATCTGGCACCTGGTTGAGCACAGGCATAAAATCTGGGAGACCCAGTGGAACAATCCACAAGGGACAGAAAGACGTTATGCCAACACTCCTGGGAGGCTTTTGGCCTCACGTACCACCCCTCCTCAGGTAGAGGTGTGGCCACACAGCTCCAAGCCATCCCCATGTTAATGAGACACCTAGAGGCTTAGCCACGCCCCTTCCCAGTTACTATATCTGCCTCGCCTCTCCCAGAGGCCACAAGGTACAATTCCATCCATGCCACTCCACACGATGAAAATAAATGTCTTAGAATTATGGACCATCCTTGATCTAGACCCGCCAGCGCATGCGGGGCTTCTTTCCACCGCGCCAGGCTTGTTCCCACACTTGAGGACAGTGGGACTGTCTATTAAGCCTCCAGCACTATCTACCCCACACTCAACAGTGCCCAGCAAGCGTCTCACAAGGAAGCTAAATTCCCAAAGAGCACCTGGTGCCACACTGGAGATACCAGGTGGCAGACAAGCTCCACCCACCAACCCCACCACCACCCCACCACCACCACCTCCCTCCCCTGCTTGGTCCCAGGTCACTCACCTGAGCAATTTGGCTTTGCTCTGAAGTGAATCCAGAGCCTCGACTTTCTTATTCATGGCAGCAATTTCCTGCTCCAGATTATCTCGGGTGATGTCAACTTGCTGGCACAGATGAGCAAATGTCCCAGACAATTCCCTGAGGGGACAGAGGCTGGATCAACTGGGCACATGGTGGTTTAGGCAGGATTCTTCTACTCATGGTTAAATCTACCCAGAACGGAGTGGCAGCTGAGCTTATCCATATCTGCTCTGGCCTGCAGTCCTGCTTTTTGGGGTCCTTTCCACCTCTGCTGAAACCACAGACAGCTCCCAGTGCTCACAGCAAAGGCACTGGGCATCACCACAGGAGGCACAGCACCCCAGGGGTGAGCCTAACCTGGACACAAGAGGCCAGGAGTCTAACTCTGATGCTCATCGGCTAAGTGACAAGGGAAGGGACTCATCTCCCTTATCTTTCACTATCCTCGTGTGTGTGTGTGGGGGGGAATTAACCCAGGCCTTCATTCAGGAAAGGCAAAGCACCCCTCCAACAAAGCTCTATCCGCAGCCCCTACCAGCACTCTCATCTGAGACCGTACACACCAATAAACATCTAGCTCACAGCTATGAGAGTAAAGGGAAAGCTAGTGCAAAAAAGGTCTGTCATGCCAAAGTCAGAGGGCCAATCGGAAAAAACCAAGTGTGGTGGCTCATGCCTGCAACCTAGGACTCGGGAGGCTGAAGCTGGAAGATTGCTCTGAGTCTGAGATTAGGCTGGGCTATATAGTCTGAGACCTGGGAGACCAAGACAAAAAGAGAGGCAGTGCAGGGCAGTACAACTATCTGTGTTGTCCATGCTCCAAGATGGAGCACCCATGGGTACCCCTGACCCACTGAGGCACCGTAAGCAGGCTTTGATTTAGGGTCCCACAGCTTATGCCCTTCGAGGTAACGTTATTTATTTACTTACTTATGTAGAGACAGGGACTCGTGTAGCCCAACCTGGCTCCACATTCCCTATCTAGCCAAGGCTGATCGTCCTGCCTCCATCTCCTGAGTGTTAAGACATTACACCCGATCTAATACCGGGGAGCAAGCCCAGGGCTTCATGCATGCCGGTCAAGCACTCTGCCAACGAAGCTACATTTCCAGTCCCAAAGCAACCTTTAAAATCTATGAAGCATGTCCCTGGTTCCCTCATCTTCCTAATGTCTTCCCATCTTGGGGCACTGGAGGCCTTACCAACCTCAGCCTTGGACCACTCTGTCATGCCTGGTCGCAAAGCTGGTACTGCCCAGCCACAGTCCTAGGGACCATGATGCTAAGCCCTAGGGGCTCTCAGGTCGGGCTGAAAGGAGGTGGAAAGCCCACCTATGGGGCATCCTCCCTCGGGTCCCCGGGCCACTCACTGCTGGACTTGGTGGCTGCAGTTAGAGCCGGTGTAACTGATAATGAGCTGTAGCTTCTCACTGGCATATTCCACAAACTGGCGCTTGAAGGCCCTCTCCTTGGCTTTGGTGGTCCAGGTCAGTCGCTCATACACGTACAGGAGGCCATAGAGTCCAAAGGAGAGGGCGATGAGTCTCCAGCCCACTGCCTTCCACACCTGTAAAGATGCATGGCCAATCTGGAGCAGAGTCTCTGTGACCCCAGTGAGGTAAGAGGGCAGGGACTCTCCAGGACTGCAGTGGAACATGAGGGAAACTGGGTGCTAGTCACAGGACATAACTCAGGGCTAGGACCACTGTCCTGACCTAGGTGAGGCCTGTTCGGTATTCTTAAGTGCTAGGAATGGAATGCAGGGCGTGGCACATGTTGGGCAAGCACTCTCCTGCTGAGCTTCAGCCCAAGCTGAAAAACAGACTTCTTAAAGAGAAACACAGATAGATAACCCATAGTGACAGCTTATTCTGATGGCAGCAGGAGTCAGAATTTGGCACCCCACCTCACAGCTGTAGTTTAGAATGGGCTTGGAGCTCAGCTTCAGAGCTCATGTCACCTATCATCCTGGCTGTACAAACTTGTGCACACGGGGTACGTTTAATCCACAGGCTGTATAGCTAGGTAAAGATGCTATGAAGGGTCTATGGGTGGCCAGTGCTGCAGACCATGGCCCTCTTCTAGGCCACTATCTGTGGAAGGAGCCACATAGTGCCACTCTCGGCCCGGGGGAGGGGCTAGGCTGATCCATCTTGTACTACATGCTGGAAAAGCAACTCCTGACTGTTTCTGTCTGCCTTGGCTCTGCCTCTCCACAGTCTACAAAAGGGCATGAGAGCTGGCCAGCACCATTAGGGATCTCGGATGTGAGGGACTGTGCTGAAAAGTGTCTTGAGTCAGAACAAGGTGAACCCCACAGAAAGCAGAGGATGGCCAGCTGCTTCTCAGGGCTTGGGTCAGAGTCATCCAGAAGCAGGAGAGGGAAGTTCAAGGGCCAGGTGGGCCTCCTCCTTCTTAACCTGTTCACTATTTGCTGTGGAAGCAGAGGCTTCAGTGTTGACTAGCTCAGAGTTCTAACTAGCTATGGGTTTCTGAAAGCCATACCCAGGCAATGGGAGGACATCCTATTAGTTGAGTGATGTCTCAGTGGAGCAACTGTATGTGAAAGGGCTCTGGCCATACAGATCCCCAAGTCAGAAAACACTCACTGAGCCCCCAGGCCCCTCCCACTGCCCCTTCCCCAAACAAGTGTCACTGACCACTCCTCCGACCACGAGAATGCCCATGGAGGTCCTGGATGTCAGAGAGGCCAGGCCAGTCACCATGGAGACCATGAGCTCCTCCTGGGTGAGGGAGCCCTGTGGCAAGGGTGGCATGCTGGGGTTGGCAGGTGTCAGAGGGAGAGGACGCTGAACCTGATGAGAGATGACAAAGGCATGAGAACAATGTTGCAAGTCTGTCATTCAAGTACACTCTCAATGACCCTCAGGACCGCACAAGGTAGGACAGGGACTGAGCAAAAGGCACATGAGGGGGAATGAGCTTTGTGTGCCTCACAGTGGGATGTCTGTCTCCTGCAAGTCCAAGATGAGCACTGTGGCATGCGACAAGATGTAAGCCGACGACTAGGCTTGTGCAGCACAGGACCTGCACGAAAGCAGTAATCTAAGCATGAGTGAGTGTGTGTGTGTGTGTGTGTGTGTGTGTGTGTGTGTGTGGTTGCCTCTATGCACTCACATGCAGAGGCTAGAGCGGACTGTCAGCATGTGTGTGTGTGTGTGGGTGTGTGTGGCCTCTATGCACTCACATGCAGAGGCTAGAGCGGACTGTCAGCATGAGTGTGTGTGTGTGTGGGTGTGTGTGGCCTCTATGCACTCACATGCAGAGGCTAGAGCGGACTGTCAGCATGAGTGTGTGTGGGTGGGTGGGTGTGGCCTCTATGCACTCACATGCAGAGGCTAGAGCGGACTGTCAGGTGTCCTCCTCCACAGCCTTCTGTGTTAACACAGAGTCTCTCAATGAACTGGACACTCACTGATTCAGCCAGGCTGACAAACTAACTCTGGAGTAAGAGTAAGTGTCTATACCCACCGAGCCATCGTCTCAGGCCCTGATGTACTTTTTATTCTAAAATTTAAAGGATGATATTTTTTTTCTAAGATTTATTTAAGTTTATATGTATGAATGCTTTGTTTGCATACCACACGTGTGTACAGTATACAGGAAAGTCAAGAGGGCACTATATGCCTTGGCCTTAGAACTAAAGTTAAGGACGGCTGCAAACCGTCATGCCGGTGCTGAGGGTGGAGCCTGTGTCCTCGTCAACAACAGCAAGCTCTCTAAAGTGTTAAGCCATCCATCCATCTCTCCAGCTCCTAACATGTTTTTATTCTAAAAATCTTTTTAAAGTTATTATTTATTCTAAATCTTAAAGTGGTTTGTAGATGAGTATTTTTAAATCCCTTCACCATAGTGTTAAGGATTACATCCAAAGCCCCCTGTATACCAGGCAAACACTTTTCTTCTGAGCTATGTCCCTAGACTCCAAGTGGTCTGTTTTGAAGAGCACATACTTAAACAAGCACTAGAAAAACACTCAGAATTTTCATTTTCCAAGACAGGTTTTCTCTGTGTAATAGTCCTGGCTGGCTAGAACTCACTTTGTAGGCCAGGCTGGCCTCAAACTCAGATATCTGCCTGCCTCTGCCTCCGAAGCCCTGGGATTAAAGGTGTGCATCACCACCACTCAGTCAGCCCTCAGCATTTGTAATCAGGACAAGACCAAGTCGGTAATGGCAACAGTCCTGACCCACAGTGCCCTGTGAATGCTTCTGCCCTAAGGAGCCCAGCAGTAGACTACCCTGCCATATCTGGTGGCGGGATGCTCTCCCCTGATGCGCCAGGGAAAGGAGCTTCTTGCCTGATCATTGTAGCCCAGCAAGGCCCGGCGGCTATTCTTGGGGCCCAGGAACCTGTTCACTAGCATAGTCCATCCAAGGGAGAAGTGGAACTCGATGTCCTCCTGAAAGTCAGCACACAGCTTGTCACAGTTCAGGTCATAGCTGAGGGAGAAACACTGCCGAGGGACCAGCATGTCTATCTGATTCCGCACAGACACAGGAAGGAGAGGCTTTAAGCCATCTGTCAGGGGCAAAGCAGGGAGAGAGTGCATCACACCAGGGCCGCCCAACCTCAGGTACACTGTCCACACCAGCTGCTAGGGACACTGCAGCTCTGTGGAGAAACTACACTCAGTTAGTCAGCTGGTGGGACTGGTTGACAGGTCACCTTCCCAAACCTGCTAGCAGTCATGCCAAAGTCTCGGCTTGTATACTGTCCCCTATGGCAACTCAAGCATGGGTTGCCCAAGTCCATACTGAGTGAATTCAGGATCCACACCCAGAAGCTGAAGGCAGTGAGTTAAATCACTATCAAGTAACAGATAAGGAAAGGTCATCTTAGTTGATTCATTATTTTTGGTTAAATGTGTGTATCTGGGTGGGTATGTGTACATGCCTACAGAAGCATATGAAGTCAGGGGCATATGAAGTCAGGGCATATGAAGTCAGGAGCATATGAAGTCAGGGCATATGAAGTCAGGGCATATGAAGTCAGGGCATATGAAGTCAGGGCATATGAAGTCAGGAGCATATGAAGTCAGGGCATATGAAGTCAGGGCATATGAAGTCAGAACATATGAAGTCAGATATATATGAAGTCAGGGCATATGAAGTCAGGGCATATGAAGTCAGGGCATATGAAGTCAGAACATATGAAGTCAGGTATATATGAAGTCAGGGCATATGAAGTCAGAACATATGAAGTCAGGTATATATGAAGTCAGGGCATATGAAGTCAGGGCATATGAAGTCAGAACATATGAAGTCAGGTATATATGAAGTCAGGGCATATGAAGTCAGGGCATATGAAGTCAGGGCATATGAA
>CM052702.1:131938147-131968309 GCA_028551405.1 Uromys caudimaculatus
TGAAGTCAGAACATATGAAGTCAGATATATATGAAGTCAGGGCATATGAAGTCAGGGGCATATGAAGTCAGGGCATATGAAGTCAGAACATATGAAGTCAGGTATATATGAAGTCAGGGCATATGAAGTCAGGGGCATATGAAGTCAGGGCATATGAAGTCAGGGCATATGAAGTCAGAACATATGAAGTCAGGTATATATGAAGTCAGGTATATATGAAGTCAGGGCATATGAAGTCAGAGCATAGATCTCCTGGACAGATCCAAAGTTCAGGCAGTTGTAAACCTTGTGACATGGGTTATGGGAACCAAACTCAGGTCCTCTGTGAAAGCAGTACATGCTCTGAACACACTGAGCTATCTCTCCAGCCATGTCCTCAGCTTGGATATGGCAGCCCCACAGACTCCAGGTCCCTTGTGGTACTAACCTATCATGTCCTGCTGCATAGTCTGTAGTGAACTAGCGATGGCTGTGGAGCAGCGGTCAGACATGTTCCGGCCCAGGCCTTCCTCTATATGGCGGTGTAGTTCCTGCCACCAGAAAAGAAGGGTTACAAGAAGAGGCACCAAAAGCAAGAGTCTGTGGGGGTGTTCCAACCAGACCTCCCCTGCCAGCTGACCAAAGAGAAAAAGCTTGGACCTCATGTCCCTGTAGTTCCTGCCACCAGAAAAGAAGGGTTACAAGAAGAGGCACCACAAGCAGGAGTCTGTGGGGGTGTTCCAACCAGACTTCTCCTACCAGCTGACCAAAGAGAAAAAGCTTGGACCTTATGTCCCTGGCTGTCACTTCCACTCAGGGACCCTGAGATACTATGCAGCTAAGGCTGAGTTGTGTCTCCATGGTGACTCTGCCCAATGGTCCCTGTCAAGAGCACATGCTGCTTCACTCACATTCTTATAAACCTTGAGGACAACTGGGGATGGGTGGAAGTCCATCTGGTAATCATCAACCAGCACAGAGAGGCGCCTGATCTCTTCAGCCATGGCTGTGGACACCTGCAGCCAAGGGAGGGCACAGTTAGCATCTGGAGGCCTGAGCTCTGCTTCTGCAGGGGAGGCTGCAGTCAACTGCACATCTGTCCCCGTACCCTACAGTCTCCCCAGCTCCTCTTGACTTAAAGCCACAGAGGTGGAAGAAAATGGGCAATCAAAATGGCCCTGGAAGAGGCCCAGGGGAAACTGTATTCTTGATTCAGGGCCACAGAAAGCTTCCCAGAAAGCTGGGGGAGGCTTAGGTGTCTTGCTGGTGGTATTTGCTGCCACTGAGAACTTGACTTAAGTCTGAGTGTCCACACAGAGCTTTCTCTTCACTCTCACCTGCCTTTCCACTTCCTCTGTAATCTGCTTAATTCGAAGTTTATAGTCTTGAGCCAGGAGTTCCAGCTGCTTATCAATAAATCTCAGCCGGTCTTGACGCTCTTCCCGCATTTCAAGACAATAAACCCTGAGAGAACAAAAGCACTGCTCAGAAACCCATGTCCCCATGAGACCAAGCAGAGGAGCCAAGGGAAGGTGACAAGAGAGAGGTACCTAAAGGGGGAGGGTTAGAAACAGCTCTGTAATTAATATGGGAAAACGAATACTTGACAACCCAGCAAGATGGTTCAACAGAGCAAGCACTTGCTATGCAACCCTGACTCTGTCCCTAGAACCCAGGGAAAGGTGGAAGGAGGTCTGACTCCACAAAACTGTCCTCTGACCTCCACACTTATGCCATGCCAAAGACGCAGGGTCAAAATCAGTGTGAAAACTTTCTAAACAAAGTAACAACAACAAAAGAATGTTCCACTTGTCCAGGAATTAGGAAGTGAAATTAAAAAGAGATACTACCGCTGGGCAGTGGTGGCGCACGCCTTTAATCCCAGCACTTGGGAGGCAGAGGCAGGTGGATTTCTGAGTTCGAGGCCAGCCTGGGCTACAAAGAGAAACCCTGTCTCAAAAAACCAAAAAAAAAAAAAAAGAGAGAGAGCGAGAGATACTACCACACACCTCAGGGCATGGCCCTGTCTCAACTGTGGTGAGAGCGACTGAAATGAGAGGCCCTCCAGGCAGGAGCAGCAGATGCTCTGGAGAGCCCCCATGACACACCGAGTCACTGGTTAAGAGGACACAGTCAGTTCCCAGCACCCACATCAAGTGTCCCAACAAGAAGTGATGGGAAGGAAACCAGGCTGGGTGGCAAAAGCAGCAGACACACTGTCAATAAAGGTAGTGCCATGCCTCAGCGGGTGTGGCATGTGCCCAGCAGCCTACAGTCTTTTTGTGCTCTCCTCAGGAAGTGTCTTTAATTTTGGGAGCACACAAACCCACCATGGCCCCTGAGGACTGGGTGGGACCACAGCACCAAGGTCACTTAGCTCCCTCCTGTTCTAACTTCCAGCCAACACTGCTGAGTCTCTCCAGTAGAAGTGAGTTATTTGTGTATGAGTCCCTGTGCTTTTCTGTACTTTAAATTTCTCGTTTTTCTTTTTTCTTTTTGATTTTTGAGACAGGATCCCATGCATCCTATGCTGGCCTCAAACTTATTATAATACTCAAGAATGACACTGAACTTCTGATCCTCCTACATCCTGACTTCATCTCTAAAATGCTGAGATTATAGGATGTCACTACCACAGCCAGTATGTGTGTACTGGAGATGAGCTCAGGGGGTCCTACATACTAGGTAAGCACTCTGTAAACTGAGCATATCTCCTGTACCCCACCACGTTTTAATGTCCCTCTAGTCCCAGCACTCATGAGGCAGAAGTAGGTAGATCTGAGTTCAAGGCTACCTGGTCTACATAAAGAGTTCTAGGCCCACCAGAGATGCATAGTGAAACCCTGTCTCAATACATACATACATACATACATACATACATACATACATACATACATACATACATACATACATACATACAAAAAATAGGTAGGTTCACGTGGGATATGGTATGTTGGGGTGGGGGTCCTGAGGCAATAAAATCTTAAGTTCAAGACTAACCTGGACTACATAGTAAGAATCTATTGGAAATAAAACAAAACAAAACCCTGGGCCAGGGCTGCAACTCAGTAGTAAAGCTGACAGAAGGCCTCAATTCTGAACCCTGAACTATTGAAAATTAAAAACAAACACAAAGGCCAAGACCTCCAACAAAAGAGCCTGCTTAGTGTACAGGCTGGGTAGAAGGATGAAACACTGGAGAGCTCTCCAGACCAGTGTGACTAGTGGCTCTAACGCAGCCTGGGCGTGAGCCCACGGACTCAGCCCAGCATTAGGGGACTGATCATACATGCGGGCTCTCACCGCTGCTCCTGAGCTGCAATGTGCAGGGAATCCATGATGAGACGGACGGCCTCTGCAATCTGCTTGGCCCGGACTGTGTGCTGCTCAAATTTGGTCTTTACTGCAGACTGGGAAATGCATTCCTACAACAGACAGAGGGACTGAGGGAAGTGGGCCATCACCTCCAAAGGCTAGCCTGTCTTTTCACAGTCAGGCTAGAGAGAGCTTGTTAGGGCAGAATCAAAGACTTACCTCAAATCGCCTCTCGAAATTCTGAAACTCAAACATCCTCACTTGAAAACCTTCTGCAAGAGCGCCGCCTAGGAGAACGGCAGTGCTGTAAGGGACTGCACGGCGAGAGTAAATGGGACACCCCCCTCTCTGGGTTACTTTTCTAGCCCTATGGCCAAAAACACCTGCCAAGAAGCAGCTTAAGGGAGGGAGGCTGATTCTGGCTCGCAGTCTAAGGGGATACAGCAGGTCCTGGTGGGAAAGGAACAGCAGTGGGAACTTGACACTTGCCCATACCTCACTGGGCAGACAGAAGAAGGGGATGCTCGGCTGGCTTTCTCCTTTTTCCTCAGTCTGGAACTCAGCACATGCCATGCTACAGCTCACACTCATGAAGAGCCATCCCTTCTCAGGCAAGCCTCTCTGGTAATGCCCTCAAAGACATGCCCTGGGGGAGTCTCCTAGGTGATTCTAAGGAACAAGAACCTCCCCCCAGGCTCTGCTCTCCACCTCACTGTCAGACCAGTTTCCACCAACAGACTCAGTAAGAGACTCAACATAGCAAATACCAAGTAAAAGGAAGCCATCAGCTCTCATGGTTACCTCCTTCTGGCATGCCCTGGGCTTTCTGGACCCTGGCACTGAGCACCTCCTTGGCAGACACGAAGAAGATCCGGTCCCCAGCCTGAGCTCGATCCACCACGCCCAGCTCATCCACCAGAAAGCTGGTGCAGCGTTCCATGTGCTGCCGCCGCACCTGGGCCCAGGCAGACAGGTGCGCATGAGCAGGGCAGTGGTGGGGAAACCCGACCCACAAGGCTCAACAAGCACAAAGGACAAACAATGAACAATGGAGGGTCACCCACCACCATCTCTGCTCGGGAGTCACCATCCTCCCCAGCTCCTCTCTGGGGTTCCTGAGGCACAGAACAGGCCCCAGACTGCCTCAGGTTTTGAAAGTTGGCCTAGTATTGTTCTTTGGCGTCCCAGAAGGAAAAGAACCTAAAATGCCTCTACACTGACAAGCCAAGTCTCCCAGAACCTTGATTTATAAAACAAGTAGGCACCAGTGGGCAATCCCAGCTCCATGTACTAGGCTGGATTGGTAGAATTTAAAAGGGTTAAGAGACTCCATAGACATGGTGGTGCAGGCCTTTAATCCCAGCACTCAGGAGGCAGGGACATGCAGATCTCTGTAAATTCAGAGCCAACCTGGTCTACAGGTCTACAGAGTGAGTTCTAGTAAAACCAGGACTATACAGAAAAACCCTGTCTTGAAACATCAAGAAGAACAAAAAGAGCCTCCATAAACACTCACCATATGTGAGGCCTTGTGAGAGGAACCCATACTCCTCAGATGTGGAGACAGGCTTACAGCCAAAGCTCTCCTGCTGAGCTCCAGCTGCGTTGGGACTCACAAATCCCTTTTCTTTTAGCTCACACAAAATTAGAGCTGGGGGTTGTACTAAGACTCTCCTATCCTTCATTCTCTTTAAGCTTCTTTCTAAAGTCTGTTCTGTATACATTGAGCTTTTGTAAACCAGTTGGTTTATAAAACTGGCCCAAGGGGGTGGAATGGGGGACAAAAATTAGCATGGCAGGGATGCTCTTTCAGGAGAAATCAGGACAGGAACGTGAACGGAAGGGGAAGGGAATGACTAAAGCCCCCAGTGGATGCATGGGCAACCTTTGGCACCGACTGTCACTGAGGAAAGTCACTAGATCTGAGGCTGCCTGGGACAGAAAGCGGATCTGAGTGGCTAATGTCCATGGCTCATGGAGGTCCCCAAGCTGCCAGAGAGACAGACGCCTACCTCCTCCATGTACTCAGGCTCCGAGGCAGACGCATCCCAGCGGTTGTTCAGGATGAAGATGTTGGGCCGGGAGAGACGCTCGCTCACTTTGTGGAAGAACTGCTTCTCCTAAACAAGGGCAGGACCTTGATGGAGGAGGGGGCCTGCCAGCCCAGGCCCCACTAGCCACCTGTCCAGCAGGCCCAGGGACAAAGTGAAGGAAGAGTTACCGTCTGCATCAGTGTGGACTCTGAGTTGGCCACCAGCACAAACACATCAGCATCCAGGCAAAACTTATCAATCCAGCTGTCCAGCTCCGTGGTGACATCGATCCCAGGGCTGGTGTGACAGGTGTAAATCAGTGTGGTCAAGCACAGGCACGGGCCCCAGTGTGAATAGCCCTGAGACTTGCAAAGTGGCCAGGTGTGGGAGGGGACAGAGATCTCTCCCTCCCGTCCCTATCCCTCCAGACCACTGCAGGGTGCCGAATGTGTTTTACCACCCATCACTTTTTTTCCCTTGGTTTTTCAAGACAGGGTTTTTCTACACAGCCCTGGCTGTCCTGGAACTCACACTGTAGACCAGGGTGACTTTGAACTCAGACATCCACCTGCCTCTGCCTTCCAAATGCTGGGATTAAAGGCATAGACCACCATCTGGCAGCACCTATCACTTTTATGAAAATATGGTGACTTGTAGTCATTCACCTCTCTAGAGATGTAATTACGGGAATCTACTGCCGTGCCCAACTGTCAGGTTGTATCTGAGTCCAGGTACTGTACAAGGCCACAGCACTGTATGTATGTGTGTATATATGTATGCGTGTGTGTATTACATATATATAATTGGTGTAGGTGTAACATGTTCAAAAGGCAGGGGCAAAGCATTCCTTCAAGAGGAACAAAATGCTCACATATGCTAACACACACAATTCTGGAGCCATCAGCCTTCCCAGAGCCAATGTCCCAAGGACTGCTAAGGCCCAGTCTGCCAAAGGCATTTCAGGCAAAGGCAAGCAGGATGATTAAACAGGTCCTACACTGTCTCAGGCTACAGTCTTTACAGTATTGTATTTTGGTGTTCCAGAAGGAAAGGAAGTAAGGGAGCAAGGAGCCTACTCTGCTTGCACAAGTCTCCCAGGGCCTTGTTTTATAGAACAAGTGGGGGCCTGGACTAGCAGAACCCAAACATACTGGCTGGCATGTAGGGCACCCCCCACGCCTCTCAGTGCCCCTCCTATCTCTCAGACAGCCCACTCCTGGGACATCTGCAAGGCACTGATGCCAACAGGCATGATAACCAACCAGCCCCTGGAAGAAATCCAGGAGGCACGAGGATTTGGTTGAGCTATCTGAAAGGCACCAGTACTGAAACAGCAAAGAGAGACACAGGAACCCTGAAACCAAATCACCCAGAAATGGAGACTTCTAGGAATGTGTCTCCCCTCTCACCTGTCCATCAGCACGAGGTCATCCTTCAGAAGTGGACACTTGGAGTTGGGCCACATCACACTCACCAGGCTGCCTGCATGCAGCTGCTCGTCCTGATGGAGGGCATGGGCCAGCTGGTTCACAGTCTGACAGTGGAGGAAGGAAATAAATATCAGGCTAAGGAAGAAGTGCCATCAGCCTGGGATGACTGACCAACAGGCTACCCCTTTTCCTTAGAAAAAAAAAAAATGTCCAGGGCTGGAGAAATGGCTCAGTGGTGAAGAGCACTGACTGCTCTTCCAGAGGACCTGGGTTAATTTCCCAGTGCTCACAACTCGCAACTGTAACTCCAGCTCCAGGGGATCTGACACCCTCCCGGATGGACTCTGTGTACACCAGGCGTCTATGTAGTACACAGACACACAAATAAGGCAGACACTTATACAGATAAAATAATATTTTTCTAAAGATTTCATTAACGTTTTCTATGTGCATGTGTGTACAGGCATCCACAGAGGCCAGGAAAGGGTGCTGGATCTCCTGGAGCTGGAGTCCAAGAGGCTGTGAGACACCTGACAGTGCTGGAGACTGAACTCAGAAAGAGAAGCCATCGCTCCACGCCCTTTCTCTCACTGCATGTGTCAGTAAGAACCGCCTTTCTGCACTCCCCCTTCAAGCCTCTTTCTCAAACATCACCCTGAAGCTCGGTTTATTTGCAATGATTAATTTCCTATGAATCAAAATGCGGACCTGGCTCCAAGTAGAGCACAGCTGTCTCTCAGGAAATGAGAGTGCACCAGCCGCTGGCTGCTGCGTGAGACTCCCAGAGCACTCGGGAACCCTCTGGCAAACCCAAGAAGAACATATGTGCTCCCCTCCCTTCTCAGTGCACAGGTCAGCCAGCTCACTCTGCCTCTCACCCTCAAGTGGGGCGCTTGTTCTTGGTCCCCACTCTGACCCTCCCAGATAATCTCAAAATTCTCCACAAAGTTCATAAGCGTGGAGGTTGGGTGAGTCTTGTGACACTGATGTGCTAGCTGTTACAAGTCACGACCGCACTCACTGTCACCCAAGGTAGACAGCTGTCCGGCCAGCACCCACCTTGACACTCTTCTTCTCTTCTGAGCCCTCTGTGAGGAGGAAAGCCTCGTGACCATCTGTGCCCCCAACCCGCAGGAAGCAATTGGTGGTGTGGCCAATCCCAGATGGCAGAACTTTGTCCCAGAGCATGGCATTGATCACGGTGCTCTTCCCATTGCTCGTCCTAGGATGGGACAGCAGAGGCCATAAGCAACAAAGTCTGGGCTGTCACCCTGTAGTGCCCAGCCTAGGGCCCCAGAGGCTCGTTCTCTGCCATGTCAACGGTGCCCAGGCAACACTGAAAGGAGGGCTGTGTGCTTATTAAAGTGGTCAGGAAAATACACCTCAGCCTGAGCCTGTTATGGGCTCATCACTTCAGAGCAGCCTGCAGGCAGTGGGTGCAGCAGGGGGCTGGTATGAACATGTGGCCTGTCTCACAGGCCAGTAGCACTCATTAAGCATCGATGGAGACTGCCTACTTCCAAAGTAAATAGTGCTCCTCTAAACCATGGTCCCTGCCCCAGGGTTGTCTTTCTGTCCAAATGATCCCATGCCCTTGCTTCCCCACACTTAGCCTGCTTTGTGGCTATTTTCCCATTATGCTTCTCCTCACACATGAAGCCCCACTTCTCAGACCCACCAGTGCCAGGCAAAAGGGAAGCTTCCTTTAGTGTTCTATCTAGCACACCCCCTTTCTATGTTCTGGAGGCTTCCTTTAGTGTTCTATCTAGCACACCCCTGTCTATGTTCTGGAGGCTTCCTTTAGTGTTCTATCTAGCACACCCCCTGTCTATGTTCTGGAGGCTTCCTTTGGTGTGCTATCTAGCACACCCCTGTCTATGTTCTGGAGGCTTCCTTTGGTGTGCTATCTAGCACACCCCCTTTCTATGTTCTGGAGGCTTCCTTTGGTGTGTTATCTAGCACACCCCTGTCTATGTTCTGCTTCTTGCAAACAGCTCTACTTGCAGACTTGTCCACTCCAAGCTTTAGTGCTGAACACTCAGTCTCACTCTGCATGGCAATCTTCAGCAGCACACAGCTTCAGGGTCAACGGTTTCCATGTCCCCAGTGACACGGGCAGGCACTAATCGCCCGGGTGAGGGCCAGGCCACACCTTCCAGGAGCGAATGAAGAAATAACAGGCCAGGGAAGCTGAGGGCAAACTTGAGATCACCAGTCGCCAGGAGTAGGACTTGAGGCAGTGCCCGCTCTACAGTACCACCGGGTGCCAAAGCACCTGCCTTATCTAGAGACCTTTAGCCTGGGCAGAATCTTAATTTGTTTTTGATACTCCATACGGAGGATGACCTTAAGCTCTCAATCCCTCTGCTGCCACCTCCAGAGCACTGGGATTGTGTGTCTGCCATCATGCTGGGTCCCAGGGCTTCATGCATACCAGGCAAGAGTTTAGCAAGCTGAAACACACCTCAGCCTTGGGTGCTGTTTTCAGTGCCTGATTCTCCTTACTACGTTTAAAATCTTAAAACAAAGAGGACACTAAAGGCTATAACTGACAGAGGAGTGAAAAGGTAACCCACAGAATGGCTAAGATTTACAAACATACAGAATACATTTAAACGGCTGGAGAGAGAGAGATGGCTCAGCGCAGTGTTCTGACCTTCCTAATATTGCAGTTCAGTACAGTTCCTCTTGTTGTAGTGACCCCCAACCTTAAAATCATTTTTGTTGCTACTTTGTAACTGTAATTTTACTACTGTTATGAACATATGCACACCACACACATACATACACAGAGCAAGTTCTGACACATGCTACAACATGGACCACCAACCGTGAGGACACTGTGCTGAGACAAGTCCATAACTGAATGAGAAACACTGCTAGATGCAGCAACAAATGTCTTTAATCCTAGCTCTCAGAAGACTGAGGTAGGAAGATCTGTGAGTTTGAGGCCAACCTAGTTTACATAGCCGGGCTACACAGAGTCTCAATCAGCCAACCTCCAGAAACTACTATATGATTCTATGTATGTGGTATCTAGAACAGTAAATTCTTCATCAATTTTAGGCTTCCTGGGTAGGATTAAGAATAATCAAACCCAACACTCAGGAGGCAGAGGTGAGATGACCACAGCAGCTAGTTTGAGGCCAGAATAAAGGCTGCTAAGGGCTGGCTGAGTGGGGATCAGAAAGCCACTATACACTAGGAACCATTTCGGGTCCACAAGATGAAAGGCTCTGGGGGTAGCTGCACAGCAGGCCTGCCTCAGCAACATCTCACCAGGGACACACAGCTTTTAATGGCTCAGCCAAAAGCTGGGCACAGCTCAGTGACAGACACAGAGCTCAGTATGTGTGAGGCCTGGGCTCCATCTCTAGCAACTTCCATGAAGATTTTTATGCTATCACAATTAAAAATAAAAAGAGCTGGTGAGATGGTTCAGTGGGTAAAAACAGTTGCTGCTAATTCAGGCAACTTGAATTTGATCCCCAGACTCATAAGACAGGAGAGAACTGAGTCTCATAAGCTGTCCTGACCTTCACACATCTCCAACAAATAAATAAAAAATGTAATTATAAAAGAGAGAGAGAGAGAAACTCTAGCTGGGTGGTAGTGGCACATACCTTTGATCCCAGCAGCCTGGAAAGCAAAGACAGGCAGATCTCTGTGAGTTCGAGGCCAGCCTGGTCTACAAGGTGAGTTGCAGGACAGCCAGAGCTACACGGAGAAACCATGTCTCCAAAAACAAACAAGCAAAACAAAACAAAACAACAACAACAACAAATCAATCAAAAGAAGCATATGAGCTCAGGTATCACCACTGCTCCCAGCAGAGGGCCTCCTTCCTCACCTGTATCTATCCCCAACCCTACCCCCACGCCAGAAAAAGAGAAGCAGAGAGGGCTTCAAGGTACTCACCGGCCAAAAAATGCCACCTTCATGTGCCGCCTGGCCAGCACCTCGCTGATACCCCTGACCTTGGACAGGTACCCTTTGACATCCAGGACCTGTTCTTCCGTGGTAACTGGGTCCAGTTCTGTATTCCTGTGGGTGTCTACAGAGAAGGTGACAGTGGGTTAGTGTGTGGCCAGAAGAGCTCCAGACTGGCAGTCTCCCTTCATCTCCAACACGTGACCACCTCTGTTGACTCCCTGCTCTGACATAAGGTAGAACACCCAGACTCCATACTGTGGTCCTACTGTGTGGCAGGCTGTGAACAGACTGGAAAGCAAGACTGACAGGGTTTCCCCATGCTGCATCTTCTCTCAAAAGAATAACAACTTCCCAAGGTGTTTAATAAAAAAAGTTCAAATGCAAAGTGCTAGATGAATACCTGAACACTGACTCTTCAGTACTTTTTTTTTTTTTATATGAGTACACTGTCGCTGTCTTCAGACACACCAGAAGAGGGCATTGGATCCCATGACAGATGGTTGTGAGCCACCATATGGTTGTTGGGAATTGAACCCAGGTCCATCTGGAAGAGCAGCCAGTGCTCTTAACCACTGACCCATCTCTCCAGCCCCCAATCCTTTTTCACTGTGTGTGTACCCGATGAGAGGCTGTATGTGCCACAGTACATGTGAGGTCAGAGGACAACTTTGGAGTCAGCTCTCCTCCCGCCTTCGGCTGGGTTCCAGGAATCGACTCATGTCATGAGGTTTGCTCGGTAAGTGCATTGCCTGACAAGCTGTCTCGAGAGCCCTAGTTTTTCTCTCCTTTTAGATTGTGTTTATTTATTTTTATGTTTCTCAGTGATTTGTCTTCATGTGTATGTGTGCACCACCTGTGCCTGGTGCCCTTCGAGGTTAGACAAGGGCATCAGATTCCCTGGAACCAGAGTTACGGATGGTTGTGACCCACCATCTGAGTGCTGGGAACCAAACTAGAATACACAGCAGCCAGTGTTCCTAACCCCCGAGCCATCTCTCCTGCCCCACCACTCACAATATTTCTTGGTAAATGTTTACAAAGTGCTCACATGCCAGGCACTGTTATGGCCATTTTTGATTTATTTATTTAGTATGTGGCATGTATGTGTCACAATGTGATATGGAGCTCAGAAGACAACTTAAGGAATCAGTCCCAGGGACTGAATCTGGGTTGTCAAGCATGGAGGAGACAAGTGTCTTTACCCACCGAGCCATCTTGTCAGCCCTCTAGTCAGTTTTCAAACATGGTCTCATTTGATCTTTCCTATGTACACAATACACAATTTGAATCATGCAGCATGGCTCTAGAGTATAGACCTTCCCCACCCCGTGTCACATTGAGAGGTCCTTCCTGACCTGGCCCAGGCCCAGCTGGCCCTCTCTGACATATATAGCCTCTTGTCAGCCCCCATTTTTAGGTCCAGCACAACTTCTCCTCAAACCCATCAGCCTCCTGTCCCTCTAGACTCTACTTGCTGCTACCCACCCCGATTCACCTTTGTTCTGAAGAGCAGACACACTGCTGTGGAGTAGTGTGGCTCATTTCCACTTGGTCTCAGGTCTAGCTCAGACAGCACAGGCCCAGGAAGCCTTCCCTGGCTACTCTGCGACCTGAGCAGTCCCTGTCTGTACTCACAACACGCGGTACTTCTCTCTGATGTAACTAGCCAGCTCACTGTCCGCTTGACCCACTGTGTGACTGCTGGACCAGCAGGTGCATCATCACTGGCTGCGTGAATGGATGCTTAGATGACTCTGTTGCCTTTCCCCAGTGCCCTTGACAGGCAGATGGGTAAAAAAGAAATCACTATACAAGATGGGACTGAGCAAGATCCTGCCTCACCCTTCCACCAGCCAAGTGCTTCAGCTATCTGGCAAGCAGATGTCTGCTTGGACCTGCAGCAAACTCTTGCAAATTACCAGACTGGCAGGTCCCAGTCCCAAGAACAAAGCATCTGGAGTATGACAAGTGGCATGTCATAGACTACCTAGTGAGTTTTCCCTCTAGTTAGTACCATGAAAGGAAGTGATCCCACTAACATGCTCCCCCACCCCCACCCCCACCCCATTACCCCAGTCCAGATGCATCAACATTCCTTCCTTATATGGGCACATGGGCATGACCTTTGCAATGCTCCATAGAAGGAAACTGGCTCTCAGGCACACGGCTCCACTGAACAAATACCTATTGGCTGACTAGCTTTCATTACTAGCCTGGGGGAAAAGGAAACATCTTTACTAGGACCAGAACAATCCCCAAAACAGTTCAAAACACTCAGCTTCTTTCCTTCCACGTGGTCAGTAAACAAGGGCCTCATATTTTCACAGACAGACACATCAAAGAGCCATGACAGGACACCTTCCTGAAACACCTGCCTGTCCACAACGTCATGTGAGCGAGTGACTCAGGGCAGAGGAAAGCTGGGCTCTGGGAAGGCAGCAGCCTGGTCAGTCTGTGCATCCCTAGCCCCAGCTCAGCGAAGGCAGAGCAGAGCTACTACTGCTCAATAAACGGGCTGTGATCTGCAATCAGTTCAGCCTTAATCAGACTGTAAGATTCAGGTTCAAGGGGTTGGGGATTTAGCTCAGTGGTAGAGTGCTTGTCTAACAAAAGTGCAAGGCCCTGGCCCTGGGTTCGGTCCTCAGCTCCGGGGGAAAAAAAAAGATTCAGGTTCAAACCTATCTACCGAGGAAACATTATTTTCTCCTTAAGCCCCCTGCACAGGGCAGGCCTCAGGTAGGTTAACAAAACTGGACACGGTCCTTTTCTTTAACGGGCCTCATGTACTGGCTTGCCCATGTGAGGCAATGAACAAGCAGGCTGGAGAGGTGTTCCACCTGAGCTAGGGATCAACCCCTGAGGCACCACCTCTGGGTCTGCCAAGGTCTGCAGAAAAACCTGAAAATTCTTAGTCTCATATGAACTCTTCTTCCACACACAAGAAAACCAAGGACAGGGAAGACAAAGCACACCAGTCTCCACAGACAAGCTCCAGACCTACAAGTCATCAGGGCACCCTTCTAGAGGGAGCCTGAGACAGCTAGCAGCTGGAGCTGCTCGCAGGCAGAGAGGGGCTCTAGGAAGCAGCCCTCACTGACAGAGGCTGCGCTCCAATTAGGAACTGGAGAAAAGGCGGCACCCTGAGTTTTCTACTGGCACTTCTATTGCCAATCTAAAAATACCAACCAGGGTGCCCTGTCTGGAACTCAACAGCCAACAGGCCTGATGCTATGGCAGCCGGAACCGGGCCAAATACAACTCATGTGTTGTGGCATTAGAGACACAAGGGCAACGCCAGCTCAGTCACTCTGACACTCGGGTGTCAGGTTACTCTCAAACCTCAGTCTACCCGCCTTTAGGGTTTTGTTTTCGACTGATTTTTGGAAACAGTTTCACAAAGCCCAAGCTGACCTCAAACTCATTAGCAGCCACGACCTCCAACTCTTGCTCCTCCCACTACAATCTCTGGAGTGCTGGGCTGACCGCTGGGATGACCGCTGGGATGACAGGCATTCGCAGGCACACACACGCATGTGCTGGAGAGGGAGCACAGGCTTTATGTCAGCCAGGCCTTACCCACTGAGACAATCACCACATCACACATCCCTGCCTGCCTGCCTTAAATATGGACAGGGGTAAAATTCACTTACCCTTGGTGGCGCACAACTTTAGTTCCAGCACTTGGGAGGCAGGGCAGGCAGATTTCTGAGGCCAGCCAGCCTAGTGTACAGAGTGAGTTCTAGTTCAATCTGGGTTACACAGAGACCTGTCTCAGACTAAATGTGGTGGTGCGTGCCAAGGCCTAGCACTTGGGAGGCAGAGGTAGGTAGATCTCTTGTGAGTTCCAGGCCAGCCTGGTCTATAAGTTCCAGAACAGCCAAGGGTACACAGAGAAACCTTGTCTCAAATAACAAAACAAACAAACAAATAAAAATCTTCAAATAAAACTAGCAATTCCTTACTTAATAGTTTGAGCCTAAGCTTCCTGGTACTCAGAATCCACAGGGATCCAGGCAGAGCACAGTTGAAAGCAATGACGCTTTTGGGCTTGAGTTTCCCTAGAGCAGAGCTATCTGGGACCTCCAAACCCTTTACTCAAATTTCCCACAGGGCCTGCCTGAGCAGGGGCCCAGCTCACCTTCAAGGAAGCTGGCACTCTCTTGGATGTAGGCCCCCAGCTGTTCAAAGATGCCATTGATCTTTTTCTTGGCAGTGACAAAGTGCTTGAGAGGGGAAGCATTCACCTCAGCCATGTGTCGCTTATCCTTCTTGACGGTGATGATGGAGTTGCATCGAGAAAAGAGCAGGGACATCTCGCTGCAAGGGAACCAAGACTGTATGAGCACAGGCACACTACGTGTTCAGCCATGCTGCTGGGCACAGAAGGGGAAGAGAACTGGGACCATCAAGAGCATGGGGTGCTCCTGACTCACTCAAGAGAGACAAGCTCCTAATATCTTAAATAGGAAGGGAGTTCTCAGCACACTTGGGCCCATCTCCACGTCACACTGTGTGGATTCACAAACGCCTGGCTGTAGAGCCCTGAGATCAGACTTAGTGCTGGCAATCCCTGCCTGTCCTGTTCAACACTGCCCAGTACCTCAGAGGGAAAGGAGAAATCTTGGATCTCAAAATCACACACACAGCTCCTCGGGTGGAGAAGTGGTAGACAATCAACTGAGGAGAGCACCAGACAGTGACAGCAAAGTACACTCAAGGTCAGGGTTGCCCACACCCTCCTATGGCCACTGCAGTCCAGGAACACTGTGGTCCTCATTCCTAATGGCTTACTGAGTTTGTTTGCTTAGGAGTAGCGACACAGAAAAGTGATCCTCAAGCGATCTACTTCTAAAAAACTAAAAAGAAAAGAAAGAAAGGAAAGAGATGTATGGAGGAAGCATGGAAACACAGGCCTGAGATCCCAGCACTGGAGCTGAAGACAGAAGATCAGGAGTTCAAGTCCTGCTGAGACTACACAGTGAGTTTAAGGTCAGTGTGAGCAACATGAGAGCCAGTTTCAAATGAACAAATAAAGGACAGCAGCAAAAGACTATCGGTTTCTCCTGTGATCATTATGGCAGAAGCTCACTTGGAAACGAAAGGATATAATGTTTGTGATGACACCGGACATTTTACTTTCTGCGTCTATCTCGTATCCTTTTCACAATCTCTCACATCTTCATAGAAGCAATGACACTTAAATCCAAAGTCCTAGAGACCTTTGGTCAAAAGTCAAAACACATGCCACGGCGTATCCCAGGTGTGGCTAGCCCCCAAGTGGAGCCTTGGATGGTCCTACCCAGAGTTGCAACCATGGAGAGACTATTCCCCCAGCAGAGCCTGCAGAGCCTGGGACATGAAAAGAGAAAAGCCTTCCCAGGATGAGGGGAACAGTGCATCTGTGTGGGTCTGGGCCTGTCACTCTATGCAGAGCCACCCTAACCATGGTACCATCAAGCCTCTCCCCACTGTTCATGAGTAAGCACACAAGATAACCCAACAACGGCGCCAAAAGCTGCAGCACAGGGTCCCTCCCGAGTGAAAGTTTTCCTGAGGAAAAGCACAAGTCTGAGTGTAAAACTGAGCTTTTGAGAAAGGCTGTCTTCAGAGGGCAGAGAGGCCGTCTTCAGAGCCTTTGAGAAGGCCACCTTCAAGGTGGGCAGAGAGGCAGGTTCACACATGGAGACGAACTGTGGCTTAAATCAACAAGCCTTCTTGTAGTGTTACAGACTCTGCAGGAGCCATGGGAAAGAAATGAGCACAGTGCTGTGTCCACCTTCGCCTTCTTTCTTCAGAGAGAGGGGTAGGGAGTGGGGTAGAGGGTGGTAGTAATAAAGCAGGGTTTAATGGAGGCCTTGAACTTCTTCTTCTTTTTTTTTTTTTTTTTTTTGAGACAGGGTTTCTCTGTGTAGCCCTGGCTGTCCTGGAACTCACTCTGTAGACCAGGCTGGTCTCAACTCAGAAAACCGCCTGCTTCTGCCTCCCAAGTGCTGGGATTAAAGGCGTGCGCCACCACTGCCCGGCTTGGCCTTGAACTTCTGATCCTCCTGCTCTATCTGCCAAGTGCTACAGTCATGGGCTTGGCCACCACACCCAGAGTCTGAGACCCATTCTCTCAGCTAGGACAGACAACAGAGCTCTGAGAATGGGCACTGAGAATAAAATAGTTTAACACAGCAAAGGAAGAGTTCCCTGAAGTCAGAGGGTGAGGCAGGCAGAGGAGAACAGGGCAGGCAGGAAGGAGAGCGTGCAGGATGTGGAGAGGTTGCATAGCACAAAGACTCTGAAGTCCCTGAGTTCTTCCTGCAGAAATCCAAGCTAGCCTTTGCACTTTGGAATCCTGGTTTCTTTATATTCAACAAATAAGATACGGTGTAAGCTGTAAGATGACTAGAAATGATGGCACAAGCAACATGCTCAGCTGTCTGGGCACAAAGGTAGAAGCATCTCATAGTCCCAAACCGTAATAAACTATAGCCAGATCACAAGACTCTCCTCATGAGCATCCAGCCACCTAGCCTAAGATGCTGGGGAGCAATGCTGGTTAGTGACCGACTAACATCCTGCACGTGCCACACCTGCTACCATGTTAACACAGTAAACAGGTCAGCTGGAGGAGGTAAGTAGTGCCCAGCCCACGAGTGACTTGGTTGAAGGAAAAAGTTCATTGATAGCTGCTGGGCATATAGAAAAGGATGCTCCCAAGGTGCCGGCCACTGTCTGCAAGCCCAGGGATACCAACCAAGAGGTATTAAATGTTCAGTAAATACGAGACTCAAGGGCATGCACACTAGTAAAAGACAAGCAGCCGGAGGTTAAGGGCTGCAGGGTGTTCAGTTGGTTGGGAGCTGCCCTGATCTCAAGCCTGCAGCTGAGTCCTAGCCCTGCAGACACTTACCACAGCAGCTCCAAGCTCCAGCGTCTCTGCCTCTGTTAGTTCCCAGGCAGAGTGTCTGCATCTGACCCTGCTTGCTGCCTAGAAGCACTCTCCTTTCCCATCCAGCCTGCATACTCTTACCTTCCTCCTAGACATGACTCAGAAGTCACCCGTCCACAGAAGACAGCCACACAAACTTACGAGAGTTTTAGTTTGAATTGTTAAAATCACACCGTGTCTCTCTAGGTGCTGAGCTTCTAGAAAGTGAGTTTTGAGAGCATAGCACCCTCCTCATTTCCACAGCTGCGACGGGTCCAGGCTGCTCAGTGAATACTCCCCACCCCCAGGGAAACAATCTAAAACCTTCCATCCTTAAATACCCAAATCCACTTTTTCCTAAAAAGCAGTTTCCAAATAGGTATTTGGAGCTCAGCCAGTCAACAGAGATGAACGAATGTTTCAGATTCTGAAATTTAATCCTTCCAAACAGCAAGCTGCACGTATCCATGTGCACAAAAGTACCAAATTTGCAAAATACATGCATAAAAGCCCCAAAAGAGCCCTTACTATCTGGGGCTTTGCCTGCCAGTTCTCCTCCCCCCAGGGTAGTGGAGGAGGCTGACTTCCTGCTCCTCTTCTGGAAAGCCCTGATAGGCCCCACTTAATCACCACATGGCTTGCTGCAGGCACATGGTACCTGTCCCTTAAGTACAGCTGCACCAGAGGGTCCAGCCCCAATATCAGTGAGTAAAACTCAATGGCACATTTCGCGGTTTTCTGACCCTCAGAGTCTTCTTTCCCAGTTGTAAGCATTTAACAGCAGCATTTCCCAACGAGTAATCCCCAGAACTCTAGTTGGACCCAAGGGGCCATGCAATCAATATGTAAAACACTCTACAGCCAAATCACTTCTGTGCATATGAGTTGTGGCAGAGACCTGGGAAGAAAGGCAGACTTAAACACAGTGTCACTGCAACTGATCTGCATCCAGCTACTTGTTCAATGAGGACACTTCTTAGCTGAGCCTGATGGGGCACAACTGTATTCTTAGCACTTGGGAGACAGAGGCAGGGGAATCACCAATTCAAGGCTGGGTTTTGGCTGCCATACCCAACAACCTAAATCCAATCCTCTGAAGCCACACGGCAGAGAGAACAAATTCCCGCAAGTTGTCTGACCTCCACATGTGCACTGTGACACATATGCACACAAAATAAATCTGGAAAAAGATAACAAGAAAAAAGAGCTTAAGGTCATCTTCAGCCGGGGTTTCATGTGACCCTGCCTGTCTCAAAAGAAAGGGAATGGGGAGTGAGAATAAACTTCTAACAGGCTTTAAAATTCTAAACATCAGGCCAGCAGTGGTAGTGCATGCCTTTAATCCCAGTGCTTGAGAGGCAGAAACAATCGAATCTCTGAGTTCTACACAGTAAGCCCCAAGACAGCCAGGGATACATAGAAACCCTGTCTGGAAAAGCCAAAAAATAAACAGATAAAATTCTAAGGATCACACTTTAAGGAAAGGCTCATTCATCTGGCTGTCTTCTCACACGCCCCGAAGTTGCAGGAGCACAGTAACAACACATTCTTAACCTAAGGTCAGAAACAAACGCAATTCTGAACAGAAACCAGTACAGCACTTAAAGCGCATCAGAAGCTTTGCGTTGACCCAGGCTATTAGTGGAGGAGTATTAGGTGTATGCACAGCAGTTGCAAAACTCAGTGCAAGGTGCTTGGATCCCAGGTGTGGCTCCCTGAATCCACATCACCTCCTTACCCAGTTTATATGCAGCAACTCCTAGCAGAGAAAACAAAACGGGTCCAGAGATCGTCTGCTGCACAACTGGAACAGAGGCGAAGCTGAGAAATTGAAACGAAAGAATACAGAGGGTAAAGGGCACAGCAGACTCTTGGAGCCATGATAAGAATCCAACCTCTGCCAAGCAGAGACGGAGCCAGCACAGGAACAAACAAACAAGGAGAAGAGACTAATTCCTCAGAGACACCCAAGAGATAGATCCTGACCATGTTCTGAACTGTCAACTAGTGAAATGCCCATGGAAGTAGAAAGGAGATACATAGCTTCTTTCAACAGAAGTTGGCAGCTACAAGCTCTGTGCCCCAGGATCCACGCCAGGAGACTTGCCACCTGAGAGCCAGCAGAACACACCTTTTGCTCTTAAGCCAGATCCATGGTGGCCAGACCACAGCTTCCACTTACTTTCTAGCTGGTAAGAGACCTTCACAGGTAGGGCATCATGGACATGGCTGGAGTCAAAAAGATGAAAAGAACTTGAGGTCTCCTCTGTGCTGATTCAGGTCCAGGTTGGCTACTGATGGTGTTGACTCCACCTGTCCAAACTTTTGGAAAGGAAAAGGCAGAGGTCACTGGGCAACCCGGAAAAAAAATGCAAAATATGTTTAATCAGGTGTTAAAGCCAAACTAACTCATCCCTGAGGGAAGCTTACTCACTGAGGTGCTTTGGGAGCAGGTGAGGAAGTGTGGAGGGGGAGGGGACAGACAATATCAATGACAACCACACAAATACTTAGCCATGTGCCAATGCTAGGCACCAGTGAGGTCCTTGCAAAGGCACAGCCAGAGAGAGAAGGGAGCTGAATCAGGACAAGGCCTGGCCTCGAGGATTGGGAAACTGCCAACTAGAAGTGGAAGAGGAGTGGAAAGGAAGAGAAGCAAACCTGACAAAAGCCAGAGTGTCCCTGCTGCTGTAAAGTATCTCCTTACATTCTCAAGTCTATGGAGCGAACTTGGCCCCTAGAGTACCAGGAACATGTATAGAGCCAAGTAGCCACGCTAGACACCCAAATATACTAGCTGTGACTCCAAAGCTCACTTGTGTTTTCCTACATAAGACAAGAAGGGGAAGTCAAGAGTCCTTTTCTGACTGAGGGAAAGATGATTGGGAAAGTAAAACAAAACAAAACAAAAAACCAAAAACCAAAACAAAACAAAAAAACAAAAAAACAAAAAAACAAAAAAAAAACCAGGATAGGAAGTATTACAAGAGATGGAGGCCAGCAGGTTTGCCTTTCTCCATCCAAACAGCTATCTTTTTTCAGTATTTACTGTGGCGTTTCAATGTGTTAGGTGCTAGGGTCAGGGACGGATACGAATAGCTCCAACCCTCAGGGTCTTAACGGTGCAATGAAGAGGCATATAAAAAGACCTCCACCGTAAGTGCGGTACAGTGAACTGGGTCCTGAAAAAATGCTGGCAAAAAAAAAAAAGTATTGGATGAAAACCGGGAATGGGGCAGGGGTCATGAATGAGACCACAGGGCTGAGAAGGGTGTGGGGAGCTTCGAGGAGGAGCCCACCTCCCAGCTCTGAGTCCTGTGGCCCGCCCCCTCCTCAGAGTCCAGGAGGGCCCGGCGGCGAGGCCGGAGCAGGGGAAACGCCCGTGTGACCCGAGCCTGAGCCCGAGGCCCAGGGGCCCCAGCGTCCCAGCGTCCTAAGCCGAGTGGCTCAGGACTCTCCCGGCCCGGGCCTGCCGGTCCCACTACCCTGGCGCGCTCGCCCTCTCACCTTCACCTTCCCGGCCTCGCGGCGGCCATCACACCCAACACGTCACTAGCCAGCGCCACATCGAGAGAAGCGGGAGGGGAGGGGGCTGCGTTCGTCACTCGCCCCGCTGCAGCCCGGATGAGCCGATGGCCTCTGAACGCTGTCACTTCAACCCTATCACTACTATACGACAGTGTCTA
The DNA here is from genome assembly GCA_028551405.1 of Uromys caudimaculatus. NCBI lineage: Eukaryota > Metazoa > Chordata > Mammalia > Rodentia > Muridae > Uromys > Uromys caudimaculatus. The sequence goes on from CM052702.1 coordinate 131,959,440, forward strand.
TGGACTCCGCGCTCCAAAAGAAGCCTCCGCGTGCCTGGTAACCGTCCCGGGTCCTATGCAGATGACGTAGCCGTAGGGTGGGGCTCCCAGCGCATCACGGGAGTTGTAGTTTGGATCAGCGCCCGGCAGGGTGGGGTAGGGCGGAGCCTCGAACTGTCAAGCAGGGGTTGGGGGGAGAGAACGGGGCGGGAATGGGGGAGGGGAGAGGCTGTAGAGAGGGGAAGGGTGGGCACGACACGACAAGGGTGCAGATTAAAGGTTTGCGTGCGCTTTTTTTGTTGTTGTTGTTGTTGTTGTTGCTCCAGAATTTGACCCTGTAACTCCTGTCAGCTTTGAAATCCACACTTGCATTTCATAATCTGAGTGTCTTCAAAGGGAACAAACAGACCGTTAGGGTGAAGTAATTGTCCTTCAGTTGCCTTTGAGGCAACTAAACATCAGCCACAACGCCTTAGGCACCTACTAGATGACAGCTGAGTATCTAACATGCAGTTTTTAATTTTCGCAGCAGTCCCAGGACACTCAGGGCATGATTATCCAACCTCACATGTCATTCACTGACCCCTCATTTTGTTTCAAGAACTGGGATACAGCATATGACCCCAAGCTGGGAGGGCTCCAAGCCTGGGCTCTGTAGTGTTACCCACCAGCCACTTGTAGCTACCGAGGCCCTGAAATGCAGCTGCTACAAATTGAGAGATGCCCCAATGTTTAATATAAAAAGAAATACAAACTACCTTATTAATATTTTTATATTGATATGTTATTACAGCTTTGGGTAAACTGGACTAAATGAAATATATTATCTTAATTAAATTCCCGTTTCTTCTTCTAAAAATAAGGCTAATACTGGAGGTCACAAAATGGCTCAGTAGTACAGACGGCTGCTACCAAGCCTGCCAACTTGAGTTCCATCTCCAGGAACCCACATGGTGGAAGGAAAGAACCTACTTGTCAAAAGTTGTCCTCTAACCTCCATACAAGAGCACATGTCCATCAACCACACAGGATAAATAAATATGGCTGGGGCCTAGAGAGATGGCTTTTACAGAGGCCCCAACACCTACATGTTAGCTCACAACCTCTGTAACTACAATTCAGGGGATCCAGTGTCCTCTCTGTCCTCCAGGGGAACCAGGCACGCCTCTGATATACTTTCATACATGCAGGCAGGAGCTCATACACATTTAATAAGAACAATAAACCAAGTATTTAAAAGCATATAATGTGGCTAGCTGAATATTTTAAATTACTTGCCTCTGTGGCACATACGACATTGCTTTTGTTTGTTTGTTTTGAGGCAGACACCCAAACTAGCCTTGAACTGATGATCTTCTTACTCTACCTCCCAAGGGCTAAGATTGTAGTCATATAACCGACACACCTAGCTGTCATGTTATGTTTTCTACAGATGGGCACTGCCCTATAGCCAGGGTAGAGTCACGCCACAAACGCCTCAGAGGAAAATCAGCACTCCAGTATGAGTCTCCAGAGAGGTGAGTCACAGGAGCTGCCCTGTAGTCACTGCCCATAGGGCAGCCTCCTGTCTGTAATGTCTGACTCTGAACTGGAGCGTCACACCCAGCCCTTGCCTTGGGGTACCAAGTACACTGAGGATCTCCTCCTCCACCATCTCCAGCCCCAGGGAATTCTTTGAGTACAAAACTGTGAACTCTATTGGCTTGGAGAAGCTTTTCTACAATCTCACCTGACCATTCTTACTCTGCTGTAGCCTCCTTGAAAGCTTTGGCCTAGGCGCTCATCCCAACCTAGACAGCAGAAGGAACTTCTGAGCCCGTTCCCAGGTTCTAATCTTACCCTCCACATTGGCTTGCCTAAACCAGAACTCCAAACTGTGAGGCCCTTCCTTTAACCCCTCAATGACAAGGTTCCTCCAATACTGCTGACTGCCCCTAGAAAAGGGTCCATGGGGTACTGGGATTCAACTGCAGGGGGCTTTTCTTATGTCAGTTATTCCTTTTCCACGGATTGTATGAATTACATATACCAGAAAATGGTCACTATTAGAAACAACCCTCAACAAGACAGGACGGTTCATGTCGGTCATCCCAGTACTCAGGGGTTGAGGCAGGAGGATCACAGATGAGAGGCCAGCCTGGATTACAGGGGAAACTTTGCCACAAATGAACAAAACTCAAGAATCCTCTAAAAAGCATACATTATTATTATTGTTATTGTTAGTGTGTGTGTGTGTGTGTGTGTGTGTGTGTGTACACTCATGAATGATGTATGTAGGGGGTACATGTGTGGAGTTAGTTCTTTCCTTCTATCCTTAACATGGTAGGTTCTGGGAATCAAACACAGCTCATCAGGTTTGTTCAGGTGACTACTAGATGAGCTGACTCACCAGCTCCCATGTACACAATTCCTGAATGACTGGTTGTTTCCAAGTGGAGTTCTAACTCTTTTCACCTACTTCTATGGTTTGAATGTGTTTTGATATCTGTGCTGGTCAGTTTAGGGGTTTATTGTTTGTTTGTTTGTCTACTTGACCCAAGATAGACTCATCTGAATAGAGGAAATCTGTCGAGAAAATACCTCCATAAGATTGGTCTGTAGGCAAGCTTGTGAGTGTTCTCTTGATTGGTGGTTGATGTGGAAGGACCCAGCTCAACGTAGGCATGACTGTGGTCAGGCAGATGGCCCTAGGTTGTATAAGAAAGCAGGGTGATAAACCAGGCACGCCTTTAACCCAAGCCCTCAGGAGCCAGAGGCAGGTGGATCTCTTGTGATTTCAAGGCCATATCCTGGTTTACAAAGGTGAGTTCCAAGACAGCCAGGGCTGTTACAAGAGAAAACTTGTCTCCAAAAAATAAGATAAAAAAGCCAGGCAGTGGTGGCACACGCCTTTAATCCCAGCACTTGGGAGGCAGAGGCAGGTGGATTTCTGAGTTCAAGGCCAGCCTGGTCTACAGAGTGAGTTCCAGGACAGCCAGGGGCTACACAGAGAAACCCTGTCTCGAAAAAAAACCAACCCCCCCCCAAAAAAAACCCAAACAAACCAGTGTAGGGGTGGTAGGGACTGGCCAGCTAAGTATAAGTCTTTGCTCTAATTTATATGATTTTTACCTCCCAGGAGACTTTTCCCCACGTCTGAGACTTTTATTGTTATTGTTGCTGTTACAACTGGGGAAGGGGGTGCTATTGGCTTCTAGTAGACAGAGACTAGAGGAGAACCGGGCAACCCCTAACCACTATGGACACAAAAAAATTTATCCTAAAATGTCAGTAGTGCTGGAGAGGGCTTGTCAGCAGATGCCACTTGAAGATGCCACCAGAGCTGTGTGCCCTTATGTGATCATGTGGCCTTACAGTGAGGCGGAGGGAGGGACACAAGTGTCTAATCCTGGTAGGCAAAGACCCTTGAGGCCTGGAGGATGTAGATGGCTGGGGTAGGCAGGTCAGACTTGAAAGAACTGGTTCCCCAGGTGGCTGTCCTAGTTTCTTGTGAAGAAAGGGGAGGTTATTGTGGTTTTTGAGCCTGTGTGTCTATGTAACCCAGGGTGATCTGGAACTCATGTAACCTAGGCTGACCTCGAACTCAGGCAATGCTCCTATGTAGCTCCCTAGTGCTCAATGTTACAGGCTTGCTTCTTAGTCTGTTTTCTGTTGCTATGCTGTCACAGGTCTGGGTAACGTTTCAAGCTAGCTTGGGCTACATAGAGACCCTGTCTCAAAAAAACCAATAACGGATTAAACCAAAGCATAGAAGTTGATGAGAGCTGGGCAGTGGTTTGTTCTTATGGCCACTGCTGATGTTTAACATTGACCACAGAATCTATAGTGAAGCACATTTAGTTGTTTTTGTTTTGTTGTTGTTTTGTGCCTTAAAACCACTGATGACAACCCCTTAGGACAGGGATTTGATTGCTTCAATCGCAGAAACTGTATTCAAACCTCTGACCCTATCACTTACTTGCCATGTCCCTAAGCCAACAGTTATTTCTCTCCCTGTGAAGAAGAAATAGCCCTTACCCAGGAAGCTATGTGCTGAGGGCCTCACTTGCACCATAGCCAGCTTACCGTAAGAGATGGATAGATGGTAGCTCTTAGCAGAGTGGTGGTCGCTTGCCTGTAATGACAGTTCTTGGGATTCAAACAAGGACTCAAACTGAGTTGGAATCCTGCCTGGGCTACACGAATGTTAGATATTAATAGCAAATGTCCTGAAGTATAACCAGAACCAGTGTGCCCAGGGTGAGGTGGGGGCGACCCAAAGTTCTGTTTCTGTTCATGGCTGCAGGAAGGACTGGCAAAGGCTCTAGAGGCAGTGACAGGTAATGCAGGTCTCAGCAACTGAAATAGGTCCCAGCCAGTTCCTAGTTCCTAGTAGAGACTTTAATCAAACATAAATGCACCCTAGAGGACTCAAGGCACTGGGTTTGAGAAACAGGAGTCCTACAGTCTACTGACAGCCTGTCCTTCCAGCCACAGGCTGTCACAACGCTCCCAGCTGGTATCTGCCAGCACCCTGGCCCGCCCCAGTAATCTCTCACACGGTGGTTTGAACAATATTTAATAGAACTCTCGCCTCTGTCCCTGTCTCCAGAGGCATCGGGACAGGGTGACCCAGTACAGTGTGGACATATGCCCCTCCCCCAAGCAGGGTCAGTAGAGAACCAAGCATTGTCACAGATGTCTTTCCTACCCCTCTGGGAGGATTTTGGGTTACAGTCTCAATAGAGACAACTATTTGCTCTGGTGATAAAAACCTGGAAGAGAGGGCATCAACAGTCCTAGGTTCCGGGTGGAGTTGGGGTAGGTGGGTTGACCCAGATCTTGGTGGCACTGAAACTTGAAGCAGAATCCTGGGGGCTAGCTCTTCCAGTGGTACTCTAGGCAAAGCTTCAGACTCTCCAGCATCCCAAGCAGCTCCAGCAGAAGTCTGGCCCCAGGGAAAGTCAGAGGAAGAAGGGAGGCTGGAAACTCCAGGAAGATGAACATTACCACCGTCTCCTGAGACTGGTGGGAGCACCATGGGCAGCCCCAGTCTTGGAGGGGGTGCCCCATCTCTGGCCTGCACCCAATCGTTCCAACTGGTGGCTTCAAGAGCAACAGGAATTCCGGAGTCAGAGGTTGGATTGGGTTTCTTGGCCCCAGGGGCTGCTAGGCAGTGGTTATCAACGAAGAGAAAGGTCGAACAGAGGCAGGCACTGGGCAGTTAGGGATCGACGAAGGACACAGCAATGTAGCGAGTGCCCTTGGTAGTGGGAAGCCCTTCGTGGTAGTGTGTGAGCCGCCCGGGGTGCAAGAGGGCCCAGCCTTTCCTTGGGGCTCTCACCGAGCAGTTATAGCGCAGAAATCGGCAACCTCCGCCCTGGGAGAGAGGATGCATCCATGAGTCTTCCCTAATTCGTACTCCCTGTCCCTACAGCTCCCAGTCCTCTAGTCTATCATGGCCAAGGGGCCTACCAGCACTGAAGGGCTGGGGATGCCTGAGAAGGCACTAGGAGATGCAGAGGCTGACCTCGAAGTCAGGCATCCCTGGGCAAAGGTCACCTCCATCCTTCACCCTTTTCTAAGTTTGTAATTCTCCTAAACCTCAGGTTCTGCTTCTATAGACAGCTGACAGGGATAAGCAAAAGTATACACAGAGAGTTTAGCTATGTGTGGGCCTGTAATCTCAGCACTCAAAAGGCGGTGAAAGAAGAATTATGAGTTCAAGGCCAGCCTCAGCTTCATAGCAAGTTTGTGGCCAACCAGGGCTACTGGAGGCCTTGTCCGAAAATCAAACACAACACCTACATACATTAATTCATACATTTAGCTCAGTACTGCTTGGGGGATGTGGCTCAGCAGGAGCATACCTGCCTAGGAAGCAAGAGAACCCCTGGGTTTCTGTAGCTCATGGACAAATTACTCATTCCTAGAGCTACAGATGCTTTGTTGCCCAGGCTGTTCTGGGTAATCCTGGCCTCTAGTCATACTAGATGTCAGTAACAACCTCAGAGTCTGACACTTCAAAATATCTTCAGGAATAGCTGATGCTCCCCAGGGGTCAAAACCTCTCCTGGTTGAAAACTCAGGGCTCAGGGCTATATTGCTTCACTGTTAATTTGTTTCGTTTGTTTTTTTAAAAGACAGGGTCTCTCTACATAGCCCTGGATATCCTGGAAATTGCTATATAGATCAGGCTGGCTTTGAACTCACAGAGAACCTCCTGTCATTACCTCCATGGTGCTGCTCCACCACACATAACTTCCTGCTGTCAAGTTCTTAAAAATATAGTGTGGTAGGGCAGAAGTTCTTCCATCTTGTATTCTTGCTGAGGCCACTCCAGGTTTAGCTAGGCTGTGATCTCCTTGATGGCAAAGTCCATGGAAAATTACCCAGCTCTCAAACTGTTTACATCTCTGAAGCTCCTTGCAGCTGCCAAGTGAGATGGCACTGTTCGGTTTCTGCCTTTAAAAACCTCAAGTCCTCATACTGGGCAGTGATGGCACATACCTTTAATCCCAGCACTCAAGAGGCAGAGGCAGGAGGATCAGGAGTTAGAGGCCAGCCTGGTCTACAGAGTGAGTTCCAGGATAGCCAAGGCTACACAGAGAAACCCTGTCTCAAAATAACTGTGTTCTGGACACTTAGGTGTGGTCCTAGCCAGCTTTCAATTAGCTATAAACTGTGTGAGCGGTCCCCTCTGGCAAGCTCCTGTAACAATAGCCTTTTTTGTTTTGGTTTTGAAGACAGAGTCACATGTAGCTCAGGCTGGCCTGGATCTTGCTATGTAGCCTAACATGACCTTGAACTTGTGATCTTCTTGCCTCTATCTCCTAAGTGCTGAGATGACAGGTGTGTACCACCATGCCTGGTTTTATATAGTGCCACAGTGAACCCAGAGATTGGTGACCATCTCTCAATACTTTTTTTTTTTTTAAATCACATACAGGCAAGGATGGCGGCCCAGCACAGAGGCCTAGCTGAGGCCCTCACAATGGCTTTCCTGGCCTCAGTGCCTGCTGGTTTCCCTAGTGCCTTCTTCTAGCCACACGTTTGTGCCCCATACCAAGGCTAACAGTCTCCCTACTCCCAAAGAAACCTTCTTCCCTCTCATGAGGAGAGTCCCCAAGCTCCTTCACCAGTGGCTCTAATTCAGTATTTTTTGGGGTTTCTGATAAGCTGTGACCCGGGTCCCCCCTCACTTGTTCTCACAACTCACATGAAGACAGAAGGAAACAGAGGTGAAGAAACCTGACAGGACACAGGGCTCCCGAGGAGGAAGGAGGGATGCAGAAACACTGCCCAGACCTTCTGGAGCCTGTGCCGTGGTTCCTGTGAAGACACTTCCTCTTCCAGGAAGCCCTCCCCACATACCAAGCACCCTCTGAGCCCTGAGACTCTAGGTCATAACCACTGGGTTTTGCTCACTGGAGCCTGGCTCCTCCCTCAGCCTGCCTCCGAGGCCTGAGGCCCTGGCTTACCTCATAATCTTCCCCAACCCTATTCAGGGCTATGTTGACGGTGAAGGTAGAGGCGTCATGGTGGGGCATCAAGGAAGGCTGCTCATCAGGCTTATAGCGGACTACGAAGGCTAAATCAAACTGGGCCTGTGACAGGGCAGGGGGCGAGAAAGCCTACATCAGTCAGGAGAGGCTTAAAGGACCAAGGAGAGGCAGAGTGCACTGTGAGGGTCCATCTAATCTGCTGTGAAGTTCACTCCCAGAGGATGGGGCTACTTACGTTCTCCAGTGCCTGGAACGGCAGCTGGCACAGAAGAGTCTCAGAAGAATGAAAGGAAAGAGAGAAGGGGCAAGGGGAGTGGGGGATGGGAAGACAGAGGAAGGAAAGGAAGGCCCTCTCTGGCCACTATATACACTGCTGATTCCCTGAGAATAGGCCCATGTGCACTAGAGAAGGTGTGCTCTTCCGAGGACTTCTATTTCCAGCACCCACATGGGGGCTCACAACCTCAGCAACTCCGGTCCAGTCCCAGAGAACCCGACCAACTCTGTGTCCTCCGCAGACACTGTACACTCATGGTAAACAGACAAACATGCAGGCAAAACACTCATACACATCAAATTAAAAGAAAAAGAAAAGGGCAGTGTGGTGGTTTGAATATGCTTGGCCCAGGGAGTGGCACTATTTGGAGATGTGGCATTGGTTAGAGTGGGTGTGGCCTTACTGGAGGAAGTGAGTCACGGAGGGCATGGGCTTTAAGACCCTTTTCCTAGCTTCCTGGAAAGTAGTCTTCTCCCAGAGGCTTCCATATGAAGATGTAGAACTATCAGCACTGTACTGGCTGGTTTTGTGTGTCAACTTGACACAAGCTGGAGTTATCACAGAGAAAGGAGTTTCAGTTGAGAAAATGCCTCCATGTGAGTGGTACCATCTGTGGGCTGGTAGTCTTGGGCTCTATAAGAAAGCAGGCTGAGCAAGCCAGGAGAAGAAAGCAAGCCAGTAAGTTACATCCCTCCATGGCCTCTGCATCAGCTCCTGCTTCCTGCCCTGCCTGAGTTCCTGTCCTGACTTCCTTTTGTGATGACCAGCAGCATGGAAATGTAAGCCGAATAAACCCTTTCCTCCCCAACTTGCATCTTGGTCATGATGTTTGTGCAGGAATAGAAACCCTGACTAAGACAAATTGGTACCAGCGAAGTGGGGTATTCCTGTGACAACCTGACCATGTTTTGGGGAGGACTGCGGAAGGACTTTGGAACTTTGGGCTGCTCTGTGGGATGTTGTGTAGGAGCTTGGAAGATAATGTTGAGAACAGGGCAGAAGATGGAGGCCTGGCTTGTGAAATTTCAGAGGGAAGATTAAAGACTCTTATCAGGGCCATTGCTATTTTGATTGTAAAGATTCTGTGGTTTTGGTTAGCTGGGGCTGAAGAAATCAGCTGTGATTAACAA
>CM052702.1:131968409-132071332 GCA_028551405.1 Uromys caudimaculatus
AGTACCATGAGATGACCACAAGAACAGCAGAGGCAGTGGAGTACAGGCATCTGGAGCCTAGAAGACAAGGTGTGTGCTCCAAAGGGCAGAGCTGGAGAAGTGACTCAAGCCCTTGGAGGAATCCAGAAGATGGTGAGTGGATCCCAGACATTGGACGGTTGGAGTTTGATTTTGCTTTTGATTGTGACTGTGGCCTGATATTTTTCCCTCTTGAAGAAAGAAGGTATTTTAGTGGAGCTCACAGTTAAGAGACTGAATTTTTAAAAGACTTTGAATTTTAAAAGATTGGACTGTTTTAAAGGGACTGAAATGTTAATATGTGAGAATGTACAAAGACTGTGGGACTTTTAAAGTTATTTAGATCTTGGGGATGAATAAGGAAGTAAGGGTGGAAGCCTAATGGTGATGTGTTTGTGTGACAAGTTGACAAGGGGTCAATTGTATTGGCTAGTGTTGTGTGTCAACTTGACAGAAGCTGGAGTTATCACAGAGAAAGGAGCTTCAGTTGAGAAAATGCCTCCATGAGATCCAGTGGTAAGGTATTTTCTCAATTAGTGATCAAGGGGGAGGACCCCTTGTGAGTGGTACCATCTGTGGGCTGGTAGTCTTGGGCTCTATAAGAAAGCCAGCTGAGCAAGCCAGGAGAAGCAAACCAGTAAGTTACATCCCTCCATGGCCTCTGCATCAGCTCCTGCTTCCTGTCCTGCTTGAGTTCCAGTCCTGACTTCCTCTGGTGATGAACAGCAGCATGGAAGTATAAGCTCAATAAACCCTTTCCTCCCCAGCTTGCTTCTTGGTCATGATGTTTGTGCAGGAATAGAAACCCTGACTAAGACAAGTACCTTCTGCACCATGCCTGCCTGGATGCTGCCATGCTCCCACCTTGATGATAATGGTCTGAACCTCTGAACCTGTAAGCCAGCCCCAATTAAATGTTGTCCTCATAAGAGTTGCCTTGGTCATGGTGTCTGTTCACAACAGTAAAACCCTACCTAAGACAGACAGGCATGCCTGTGAGGCAGGAGAATTGCTTTAAGTTCGAGCCCAGCTTGGTCTACATAGCAAGTTCTAGCCAAGCTTGGGTTATACAGAAAGACCCTGTCTCAAAAGGCCAAAGGGGTGGGGGGTGGAAGAAATGGGGTACTGTAGCTCAGTTGATGAAGTGCTTGCTTGGTAGACATTAAAACAGACTTGTAAATGATACCACTAGGACATTGCAGGATGGAATGGGCTTGAAGCCAGCTGAGTGGCTTCTTTGGTGGACTAGTGGGATGATAAAGGCCAGGTTTAAAGATACAGAGAGCAAAGCTGGAGGGATGGCTCAGAGGTGAAGAGTAAGTAGTGCTCTTGCAGAAGATCCAGGATCAGTTACCACCCACACGGCAGCTCACAGCTATCTGTAACTCCAGTTTCAGAGGATCCAACACCTTCTTCTGACCCCCTCAAGCACCCATAGGGAAGTACACACAGCTACATATAATTCAAAATAAATTTTAAAAAAGCAAGACAAACTGAATAAATTTACAAACAAATAAACAGAAGCATAGAAGGCTTAACTAATTTGAGGGTACACACCTATAATCCAAGTTATTTGGGAATCTGAAGCAGGAGAGTCTAAAGTCCTAGGCTTGACTAGGCTACAAAGTGAGTTCAAGGTCAGCTTGAGCAAGTTAGTGAGACCATGTCTCAAAATAAAAAAGAAAACGGGGAACCAAGATTTAGGCTTGGTGGTTCACACCTGTAATCCCAGCCCTTGGGAGGCCAAATAAGGAGGATCATCCGAAGTTCAAGGCCAGACTGCTCTATATAGAGACCCTGTGTCAAAAGACCTATTTCTGGTTTAAAAAAAAAAAAAAAGAATAACAAAATTATGAGATCTGGGGAATGTAACTCTGTGGTAAAATGACTATCTAGACATGCAAGGCCCTATGTGCAATTCTCAGTACAGACAGACAGACTGATAGGATAGATGAATGGATGGATGGATGGACGGACGGATGGATGGATACATACATACATAGATTCAAAATACATACATAGACAGATACATAGATACATGGATGGATGGATGGATGGATGGATGGATGGATGGATGGATGGATGGATGGAAGACTCACAAGAAGCACAGTCAACGCCTAGGACAGCATGCCAGATCCATGGGTGCTTCTCAAGGCTCCAGTGGCTCTGTGTCCACACACACACACACACACACACACACACACACACACACACACTCCCCCCCTCCACTTCATACCTCACTTAATGGGGTGGAGATACTATTCTTCCTTGGAGACCCAAACATCTAGCTTCTCCCTAAAGCTGGGACTGTGCCCACCCATCCCCCAGCCTGTTGCCTCCAGGCAGACCCACCCTGGTGTAGTAGCCAGGGTACAGCTTCTCTGTCATGGGGGCGATGTACTCCACCAGGAACTTGTGCCACTCCCGCTCGAAGGTAATCTGGTTCATGTGGATGTCGATCGTGGGCACATTTTCATAGCCACCCTGGATACGGTTGTCCTGAAGTGACCAGAGAGAGAATCTAAGACGCCACCCAGACTCCCATGCCCTGATACCCAGGCTCTGACCCATTCCTTCCCCTTGACCCTGATACAGGATAGGACATTATATGAGGAGGGGTGTTGCAGACGTCATTAAAGTCCTAACCTACTGACTTTGGGTTTATCAACAGAGAGGTTATCCTGGGTGGTCAGATCTATCAGGTGAGCCTTTTAACAGAGAATCTTAAGCAGGCGGGTCAAGGCTCTGTTCTCCAGCTCCAGGGAATGGACTTGCTCCAGCAACATCAGGAGCTGATAATGAGTCCTCACTCCACAGACAAAGAGCAGCTCCAGCAGACTCCCAAACTGCAGCTTTATGAGATCCCGAGCAAAGGACCCAGGTAAGGCATGCCTGGATCCTGACCCTCAGAAACTAGGAGACAATGCATGAGTGCTTTGGGGGTTTTGTCTTTGGTGCTGAGAACTGAGCTTAGAGTCTTGTGACACTCAGCAGGTGTTCTGCCACTGAGCTGCATGGTATTTTAAGTCCCTTAGAAATGACATAGATACAAGAGCTACCAGATACTGAAGTTCTGGGGTCCATGACTGTCCCTGTCACTAAAGCAGGGATCTTCCCAGAAATAAATAGGTTGGAGAGGTAACCCGCTTAGTTAGTCCAGTTGTAGGGTCAGAGTTCAGCCACCCAGAGGCACAGAGATCTAGGAATGAGTGCATCTTTAAGGGCAATGCCCAAAGTTCCCAAGTCATGTGTAGGCATGGACTCCGGACACAACCTTCACTGTGCCACTTGCATCAGAGGTCTGATGAACGTGGACCTGGTACCCAATGCCGTTTGTACCACATTGGCTCATTTCTCCCCGTTTTCAAATGCTCGCTGAAGCATTCAACAGACAAGCCAGGAAATAAAAACTTTGAACCTCACTTTAAGGCAGCTCAACACCACACAACTGGCAATGTCTGACTGGGAACTCCACACCATTTTTAAACCTTGTGCTCTTGCCTGCCTGCACCCCGAAAGTAAAGAGTCCTGGGCAGACTGGCTAGGTAACCAGGAGAAGACTCTAGAAGGGCAGCCTCCCGCAGCCTCCCAGGTCTGAGGCATTACCTTATTATCACCCAGAGACCACTGGCCATAGTGTTCCATCTCCTCCACCAGTTCGTCACAGGCCGCCTCCGTGAAGATGGGGAACCAGTAGACATCCGGACAAGGCTGGGAAGAGTGAAGACTCCATCATGGGTGTCCAGATTGACAGCACCATGTTCTCCTCAAAATATGGGAACCCCTGTGAGACTCCTCATGAGTCTCCCCCAGCCCACTCCTTGATCCTTGGGAACTCTCTGAGTGTCCCCGAGGAGTAAGGACTCAGTGGATGCTGGCTTGGCTGACTGAAGGGCTGAAGAAAGACAGAGATCAGACAGACTTTCCAGCCAAGGTTACAGCTGCTGCTACCAGAATCAGCCTGGGGAGTGTGTGCACCTTGGGCAGAGACTACTGGTGTGAGTGAGAAGAGAGAGCCCATCCCTCCCTCTTGGCTCAGAGGCTCTGTTTGGGCATAATCCTGCCTCCAGCTCCATCTGAGTTCTGGGATTACAGGCTTACCCCACCATGACCAGCAGTTCTGTCCTTCTTGTCAAAGTATCTACAGACCTCAGCTGGAAAGCGCTGCTGGGAGAGAGACCAATCCACCCCAAGCACGGCCAGAGCAGACAGACAGACAGACAGGTGCCTCCCCCCACCACACACATATTAAAGCTCCACCCCCACGTGCTCCCACAGCAGCAAGTGTGGGTTCTGAACCCCCTACCGTCTCCACCAGCTTCCCCGCCAGGGCCTTGGTATAATTCTCGTGGATGTACTTCTCTTTCCAGTCCTATAGAGAATGCGACACGGAATGGGGTTCCTGGCCTAGGTCAGCTATGGTCACCTCAAGCATAAAAGCATTAGTGACCCCTCAAAACATGAGGAGGTATGACCTCGTGAGAGGCAAATTACATGTGCCTGCTGGGTATGGGAGTGTTACCGGGATACACAGGGTTTCCCATTTGCACCCATATATACATATGTATATCTGTGTGTGCATAGGCATGTACAAATACCCATGTCTGTTACACAACCCGTCATTTGTGTGTACTGTCACACACTGTCCCAACTGCGGCTTCCTCTGATCAAGGCAACACCCTCCCCTGGCAAGCCAGGGAAGACCCATTTTAGAACCCAAATACCGGTGGCCCAAAGGTTAAAAGGGCTTAATTAAGTCATATCTCCCTGCTCCACTAGGTGGCAATGTGTCCTTCTATACTAGAATAGAGCCCTGGAGGTGAGTGGGGAACGTGTGGAGAACAGGTCATGCAGTCTCCAGTAGACAAGATCAGTCAACTGGAGTCTCTTTGACTTCCGGCCCATGTCCAGCCACCCAGGTCTTACCTCAGGGTTGCTGAACACCTCCCAAAGATCGTTATGTAGATGGGTGGTCTGGTAGTTCTCCAGGGACAGCAGGTGGCCAAAGGTATGTCGGTTGGTCAGGAACATGAACACCTCCTACAGAGAGTTGATGGATAGAAAAGCTTCCTCACCCTGCACACTCCAGGGCCAGGGGTGGGGGTGGGGTGGTGTCAGTGCAGTGCTCCACAGCCAGATTCAACCAGATTAAAGACCTGTAGGTAGAGTGTGTGTCCCCAGTACCCAGCTTAGCCCCACCCTGGGAATGCAAGGCTTCCTGGAGGACTGAAGATAAAAGAAAAGGACTCTCTCTCCCTTCCTCCCTTTCTTGTTTGCCACACTGGGGATTGAACTCAGAGCCTCAAGCCTGCTCCCAAGGGCTGTGATCCTGACATGCTGGTCACAGGGGAAAGCCTAACCACGCTGCTACATCCAAACAATGCACCAGGACTGGCGAGCGAGAAGAGCTTGACAACCCCAGTGCGATCCTTGGGCTCCATGGAAAGGCAAAAAGAGAAAACCAACTCCGTGACGTTTCCCAATCTCTACATGCATGCCGTAGGGTACATGCACCACGCTGCTCCTCTCATAGACAAGACAGACAGGCAGACAGACACACACACAGAGAGACACACACACACACAGACACACACAGAGACATATATGCACAGACACAAACACACAGACACAGACAGACATGCACACATATACACAGACACACACTCAGACAAACACACACACACACACACACACACACACACACACACACACACAGGAAAAATTTCACATTACTGAGACACACTCAGGACATTCAGTCTGATCCCATCACTAAAAAAAAGAAATTAAAGAAATACTCGCTGGGAGTCAAGTGTCACGCACATGGTTGTTTATTACCCTAGCACTCAGGAAGCAGAAGCAGGAGGATCATGACCCTGTCTCAAAACAACACACACACACAACAACAAACAAACAAACCAACAAGCAAACAAACCAAAAAACAACAAAAAAGAGATATGAAGTGAGACATGAAGACACATAAATGTCTCTTGGGCATAACTGCCAGACTACACTGAGGCAGAAGTTTGACTTCTTTAGTCTCTATCAAAATAATAACTAAGCAGGGTGTGGTGTAATCCACAGAAGCTGGGATCCCAGAACCTGGGAGACAGAGGCAGGAGGACCAGCCTCACTCCAGTACCCTCAGAAGCTCCTGCCTACAGCGACAAGATGGCCCAGTGTATCGGTCAAGGCTAGAGGACCACACCCCTGACGCAAGTACACCTCCCATCCACCCCCCAAAAGCCCCACTGACCTGCTGTCGGACATTGGCACAGAAACTCATGTCGGAATCTAGCTTGCTGTAGTGGAAGAGGTCGACGCTCTGCAGCTCGGCCCGCAGGGCACTGCCCTTGATCAGGTAGATGTTTGAGATGTAAGGCACGTTCCAGACACCGCTGAGGGAGAGAGGAGACGACAGAGTCACAGGCTCGCTGAGGCTCAAAGCCTGGGATCCTGGAGCCAGGAAGAAAAGGCTGTATCAAATTGTAAATAAACTGGGCGTGCTGGCACACATCTGTAATCCCAGGACTTGAGAGACTGAAGCAGGAGACTCAAGAGTTGAGTCTATTGACCCTGAGGTCATAGTCAGTGTTTGGGGGGAGGGGTATTCATTTGAGGGTGCGAATCTGTTTTTTATGGTTTTATTTTGTGTACATACTGTGGCTGTGCGTGTATGAGCCACAGGACATGGGTGGATATCAGAGGACAACTTTTGGGAACTGGTCCCCTCCTCCCACCAGGTGGGTCTTGGAGACCAAACTCATGTTGTCAAGTTTGGCAAAAGGTGCCCTTACTCACTGAGCCATCTTGCCAGATCTAATCAGACCTTTTCCTTTCGTTTCGGTGCTGGGGATAGAACATGGGGCCTTGCAAACATTCTACTACTGAGTTAAATCCTAAACTCAACAGTGCTGATCTCGCCCTCCCGTCACGGGAGCCTGAGACAACTTTCAGGAATTCGTCTGTGTCTGACTCTAGTCCTCTTTACTTGAGGTTCAGCACAACCAGAACAGGAATGCTGGGGAGAGGTACCACAAACCCAGAAGGGACAAAGGCACCGGATACTCACACACGACGGCCCTGCACAATGTCCACGTAGTCCTCCGAGCGGGCGTAGTACCCATCTGCACTCAGTGCCCCCCAGAAGTTGGACCAGAGCCTCCCATGGCGGGTCATGAGTGGGGCGATGACATTCCTGAGTAGGGGGCAGACCAGACTGAGGGTGGGGAAGGGGAGGAGCCTGACAACCAGTGATTTGCATACAGGGATCTCTGGGGTAGGGCAGGCCTGGCTCATCAGCAACCTCATCCCTCCTGTGCTGGGGACAGACCCAGGAAGGTGCCATTCTATCGACCTTTGAAGTTGTCAGGCTGAGATCCCCAAGAAGTAGAAAATCAAGGGGTCTCCTAGCCTGACAAAGCTTTGCTCAGGAGGCCACCCACAGTCTTACTTGTTTTGCTCAATCAGGAGCCGTAGGCTGTTTGGCTCAGTCAGAGCCACATCAGCATCCACACTGAAGTAGTAGGTGCAAGTTTGGTCCTGGCGGCACAGGTCCCTGTGAGAGGAAAAAGGGTGAAGGGGAGAGGAAGGGAGAGGCTGGTCCCAGAGCTTCCCCAGAAGATACCAAATCGGTCATAGTGTGCCTTTATCATGTCCCGGGGGAAGGGCCTTACAACTCATGGGAACTCAGCAGCAGGCTGGGACCTCCAAGGTCCCCCTCCCAACTCTAACAGGTGTCTGAGCTCTCAAATTAAAGCCTTGCCAATGACAAGAGCTTCATCTGGGGGGAGCGCAGCCTGCCAGATGGGGCTCAACAATGCCTGTCTTGAGAGCAATTGGGCAATTAGCAGCAATGGAAACTGGGGTACCCAGCAGCAGCACTTACTTGGTATGTATGAGGTCCTTGGCTTATTTCTAGTACCCCACTTTGGTTTTATTTTTTAAGCATGCTGCTGGGTATGATGGTACACACCTGTAGTAACAGCACTTGGGACAGGAGAATCTGAAGTTTAAGGGCTATACGGTGAGTTCAAGGCCAGACTGGGCTACATGACCCTGCCTCAAAATGCCAAAAACCTTCCTTAAAAGATCCCTTTTGTTCAACTAGACCAGGGCTCAGAAAGCAATGGTCCCTGGTCTGAGGCTTCCCACTGCCAAGTTTGTTCCGCCCAGAATGGTTTTCTGTTTCTAAATGACTAGAAGAAGGGGGGAAAAAAATCAAAAGAAAATTACACCTTCCTTTGAGGAAGTCAAATTTCAGTGTCCCTAAATAAAATCTTCTGGAATACAACCTCACTCATTCATTATACATCAGTGGCCATCTTTATGCTACATGGGCAGACAGCTCAGCAGGGGCCGCGGAGCCCACCAAGCAGGCCGGCAGAGCTGATTGCTATCCAGTACTTTGCAGGAAGTCTGAAGGAAGTCTGCCAGCCCCAGACTGAGACAGAGGAAGTGTCTTTTTTTTTTTTTGAAACAGCACGTAGCCCCAGCTGGCCTTAAGCCAGCTACAGAATTGAGGATGACCTTGAACTCCTGACCGTCCTGCCTGAGATTTCATGGTGTGCTACCATGGCCAGTTTACGGGATGCTGAGGAGCAAACTGTCACCACGCATGCTAGGCCATCACCCCACCAACTGAGCTATGTCCCTAAACCTAAACCAGTGGATTCTTGTGTCTTCATCTCTGTTCTGTTTCATTTCTTTTTTAATTATCATTAGCGTGTGAGTTCACCACAGCATGCTTATGGAGGTCAGAAGACAAGTTTATGAAGTCGGACGTATCCTCCCGCTGCCAGGTGGTCGGGCTCGGGAGGTAAACAAACCGTTTACCGAGTCACTGTATGTCTAATAATAAAACAAAGAGTGAGAGATTGTTTCTCTGTCAGCCTTGATCTACTTCTATCCTCCAGCCTTTCCTTCTTCTCCAATTTGCTTCCTAAGCCCACATGACAATGTCTGGGAGCCCCCGAGTTGTCCTGACAAAGACTACTTCCTCATTTCACAGAGGAGAGCCCTGAAACCCAGACAGGGTCAGGACTGTGTTGGAGACCACAGAGCCTTCTGAATTCCCAGCCTGCTGCTTGCAGCGCCATGGCCCATCTGCCCACCACCACGAATGAAGAGAACCCAAGACTGACTCACGCGCCCATGTTCCTGGCGTCCGCGTTGGCCATGCGCACCTCAGGACCCACTAGCTTCACAGACTGGTACTCACTGCCGTGCTCCGCCAGGAACTGCTCTACCTGAAGCTTGTGGTGCTCTTCCTGAGGTGGTGAAGAGGCAAGGGGCAGAGGGAGGCACAGCACCCCTGTCACTTGCCAGAGAATGCTGTCTCTGACACACTCCTGCCATCTGCATCTCTGTCAGGATGCCCTTCTCTGGCGATCCTTTCATGCTCCGCTACCCTGGCTAGGCCCCACCCCATTGGCCTCTTCACAGCTCTGTCATCTGGATATCCTCTCCTCCCAAAGACCCCACATCCAGAAAGTCTGATGATCTTGGGGGTGTCGTGTTAACCAGGGTACCAGGGGATCTGATGCATACATGGCAGTATGCACCTGGGGCCCCTATCTGGGGGACATGGAGAGAACAGGACTTTTAGTCCGAAACCTAATCTATTGACACTGTGGTTATTACATCATTATCTACATATGCTATCCTGGGATGTGTGTCCCGCTGCCTTTCTGTCCGTAGGGGCTTGATGTACATCGGAGGTGAATGAGGGTAAGTCGGGCAGGGAGCCAAGCTAAGTGGGGGAGACTGTGGGTCCCTGGTACGGAGCATCATGTTACAGCTGGAAGATATACAGGGGAGACACAGACAAGGTATCTGAGCAGAGCTCAGAGAGGACAAAGGGCCCATAGACTACGTAAGACGTGGCCAGTCAAAGACACATCAAAGCAGAGGAGAGACAAGGCTTTACCCAGCCAGAAGAGTGCTGAGCCACCAGGCCTGCTCCCCACAGAGCTCAGGGCTCAGGACTTGTACCCATGTCCCCTGAAGCTGCTAAAGCAGTGGTAACCCAACCTGACTGTCATCAAATCAAACCCCAAAGCACGAAGGAGACAGGAAACAAAAATGACAACAGTCAAGGTACAGTGACTTGAATGAGAACGGCCCCCATAGGCTCTATGTTTGAATAGCTGGTCCCCTGTTGGTGGAACTGTTTGGGAAGGATTAGGAGGCGTGGCCCTGTTGGAGGAGGTGTGTCACAGGGGTGGGGGCAGGCTTTGAGATTTCAGAAGCTTTCTGCCAACCCTACTACTCTCTCACGCTGCCCGCTGCTCATGGCTCTACATATGCCCCCTCGGCTCTTCCGTTCCTTTGTTCCACTACCACGGACTCCAACCTTCTGGAATCATAAGCCCAATCAATTTGTGATTTATTTCGTACGTTGCCTTGGTCATGGTAATCTGTCACAGCAACAAATAGGTAAGGTAACTAAGACCCAAGGTTACCCACTACATGCTACCTGTGAATGGCAGCCTCCCCAACCCCCTTACTACTGTGGGTTAAAACCTAGGGACTGGAGAGACTTGACTATTCATCCATTAAGAGTACTTGCTGAGCATTGAGCGATGGCGCACACCTTTAGTCCCAGCACTTAGGGGGCAGAGGCAGGTGAATCTCTAAGTTCGAGGCCAGCCTGGTCTACAGAGCTAGTTCCAGGACAGCTAGGCCTACACAGAGAAACCCTGTCTCAAAAAAAAAAAAAAAAAAAAAAAACCCAAAAAACTAAAAATAAATAAACAAACAAACAAACAAACAAACAAATAAATAAATAAGTGCTTGCTGCTCTCCCAGAAGACCTGCACTTGGTTCCCGGCATGTCAGATGGCTCACAACCACCTGCAACTCCAGGTTCAGGGAGTCCAACACCCTGATCTGGCCTGCAGGGCACTTCTCTCACAGGTACATGCGCGCACACACACACACACACACACACACACACACACACACACACAATTTTTAAAATCAAAATATTTAGAACCCATGGCCCGCACACACTAGGCAAGTAATTCTATAACTAAGCTACCCACCCCCTTTATAATTTTTTTTTAAATGGGAGAGGGCTACATTCACTACATAGCCCAGGACAGGCTTTGAACTTACAAACCCCACATCTCAGCCTTCTCAGTAGCTAGCCAGTTCCTCCTGACCCCCTTACTCTTCTGTGCACTTCTCAGGTTAACTTGTTTTTTAACGATTACAGCATTTCTATGTGGTTACCACAATCCTGACCTCAATTTGACTAGTGAGAAGACGGAAGGAGAGAGTTTAAGGTTGATGTCCCAGGTCACACAACCAACAAAAGCCATATTGCTGGGTTACAAGCCCAGTCCTCCTGACCTAGTCAGCCTAGTGGTTCAGGGATACAGCCCACTGCCCACTTCCAGTCCACCCAGACTCACTGAGATCCTCAGAGGTCTTAGGCCAGCTCACAAGGCTGGACCGTCGAGCCCCGCAGGGTAGCTTCCACTCACTTGGTTATGAATGAAGAGCCGCATCTGCTTCTGGGGATATCGTAGGCGCAGCAGCCGCAGGAAAAACAAGGATAGAAATGGTGTAGGCTGCTCAATGAACACTCCGACCAGGACGGTGGGGAGAGCCTCATCCTGCAGAGGGAAAGACAGAACAAGAGTCAAGCTGGGTCTAGTCACTACCTGTCACCAAACCCCTACCACAGCCCCAGGAAACCTGAGGTGGAGGCACATGGCCTTGGGAGGCTTGATGCCTGGGTCACAGATCGAAGCAGGCCATGCAAGCCTGGGACTGGCAGGACACGCGGTGAGGCCCGTTTAAGAAAGGTACAGGAGATCCCAGGCTCCTACCAAGGCCAATGGGTAGCATGACACCAGATCCTGGCTGATGTGGTGTTCAAGCTAGGCCATCCAGGATGCCAAGGGCTCACAGCATGATGACAAGGGCTACAGTGGCATGAAGGGCTAGGGAGAAGAACGTGAACTTGGACATCGGGAGGTAAGCTGGACTTGGGTGACCCACATATAGACGACAACCTCTTCACCTCTCCAAAGCACCATACTACTCAAAATCATCTCCTTCTCCTCCCCATCTCAGGGGACTGCCCTCAACTGTCCCCCTCAGCTCATGCCAGGCCTCACCCCAATGCCCTTGAGGCTCCGCAGGCCCTCGTCACACACGGTGCAGCCCGTCTCGAAGGTCCAGAATCGAGGGATGTAGTTGCCCAGGTAGTTCAGCTGCAGCTGTGGGGAGTCGGGTGCAAGGTTGGAAAGGAGCCAAGCCGGCCACATACCCCCCCTGCCAAAATAGCAAATTCCTTCTCCCTGCCTGCCATCTCTTGCTGTCTCAGATAGAACGCTCAGTCATGCAGAAGGGCATTCTGGGCTGTAAAGAGGGATCTGGGGGCTTGAACTCACCATGTAGCCAAGGATGACTTTAAATTCCTGATCCTGAGTTCAGGGATTACTGATATGCACTGTCATGCCTGCTTTATGTGGTGCCTGGGGATCAAACCCAGAGCCTCAGATCCACTAGGACAGCAGTTCACCCCTGAGTGACACCCCCAGCCACAGATGAGCATTTTTGCCCCTGGCTCTCTTCCTCTCCTACCCACAGGATTCTAAAGCTGGTGTCTGGCAAACATACTATGGGCCACC
Organism: Uromys caudimaculatus; assembly: GCA_028551405.1. Classification (NCBI taxonomy): domain Eukaryota; kingdom Metazoa; phylum Chordata; class Mammalia; order Rodentia; family Muridae; genus Uromys; species Uromys caudimaculatus. Next base: position 131,981,069 of record CM052702.1, read on the forward strand.
ACAAGCCAGTCCTCTGGGACCATGGGTCTGCTGTCCCCAGCCACTATCCGCCTCCAGCCGTTTTCACTATACCCCAAGCACAGCAGCTCTCTATTGGTGACAGATTGGTCCCTAGTGCAGACATCTAATACATGTTCACTCAGTGAATAAATGACTGCCGTATCATGACAGCACAAGATGATTCTGGAATCTTCCTTGAGGCCTAGGTGGGACCGTGGCCCCTTTTGTGTGGGTTCTGTGGTCCATCATGGATGGAACCGCACACCACAACAGAGAAACAGGACACCAGGCCAAGCCTGTGTCAGAGGACTCACTCCCCAGGGACACAGTAGAAGAATAGGAACTCTGGCTTCCTCCTGCCTCCCCCCAAGGCTGGGCCCCTCCATACCTTGGTGGGCCCGTTACCATGGATGACCACGGGGAGGGTGTCATAGGCCAGGTTCCGAGCTCTCACATGGCCCATTTCAAACTTGAGGACAACTTCATCTGGGGGTCAGAAAGCACAGTGGCTTTGCAAAGGTGGCTTCACCCCTCTCAGCCTCAGTTTCCCCACCTGTAAATTCCTTCTTTTTGGGGGTTTTTTTTTTTTTTTCTTTTTTTTCTTTTTTCGAGACAGGGTTTCTCTGTGTAGCCCTGGCTGTCCTGGAACTCACTCTGTAGACCAGGCTGGCCTCGAACTCAGAAATCCACCTGCCTCTGCCTCCCAAGTGCTGGGATTAAAGGCGTGCGCCACCACCGCCCGGCTCTTCTTTTTGTTTTTAAAGATTTGGTTTTGTTCTTTCTTTAGTGTGTGTGTGTGTGTGTGTGTGTGTCTGTGTGTGTGTCTGTGTGTGTCTGTGTGTCTGTGCACATAAATGCAGGTGCCCAAGGAGGCCAAAGGCATCAGCTCCCCTGGAGCTGGAGTTACAGGTGGCCATGAGCTGGGAACCAAACTCCCATCTTCTGCAAGAGTTCCTAACCACTGAGCTGTCTCTTCAGTCATGCATCTTTAAAATTTTTATTTTGCCAGGCACGCCTTTAATTCTAGTAGGCAGAGGCAGGCAGATATCTGAGTTCAAGGCCTATCTGGCCTACGGAATGAGTTCCAAGACAAGGGCTACATAGAGAAACCCCATGGCAAAAATTAAAATTGAAGCCGGGCAGTGGTGGCGCACGCCTTTAATCCCAGCACTTGGGAGGCAGAGGCAGGCGGATTTCTGAGTTCGAGGCCAGCCTGGTCTACAGAGGGAGTTCCAGGACAGCCAGGGCTACACAGAGAAACCCTGTCTCGAAAAAAAATATATATATATTAAAATTGAAATTACATTTATTTATTTAGTGTCTGTGGATATATATGTAGGGGGTAAGAGAACTCCTTGCCAAAGTCGGTTCTCTTTTTCAACCATGAATCTTCTGGGGCTCAAACTCAGGTCTTAAAGGCTTGGTAACAAGCGCCTTTACCCACTGAGTCACCTTCCCAGCCCTGAAATCCCCTTTTCAGGGGATAAATGTGTGGTCAGCAAGTACTTAACACAACAGAACCGAAGGAGCACAGAGGCCACAGTGACCCCAGGCCTTAGTTGGTGACTCATTAGAGCCGGAAGAGGGAGTGGGAGGGACAGCAAAGACTAGAACGTCCCAGCTGCAGACATGGGGGGTGGGGGCCGAGGTGTGTATGACAGGTGGCCAATCAGGAAGACCTGTAGCAAAGTCATCACCAGCTTTGGCCACACTGAGAAGGGATCACTTGTACTGATATGACATGCAGGGCGGGGCCGGGGGGGGGCAGGTGCCTGTCATGGATATCACTCCTCCTAAGTGAACAGCTGCCCTTTTCCCACCTTCGGAGAGCCACAACTTTGTCCCCAAAACATCTGGAGGGTCTCTGGGGACCCGGGCAGGAGATTGACAACAGCCCAGCACAATGACCAAGGAGGAGCCACTTGGTTTTCCTTCTGAAAACCTTCAACTCCTTCCAGCTACTCCTTAAGCCTCCCACCTCAGCTCTCCTTCCTCCTCAGGTTCCACCCCTCCTCCCCCCTGAGACCCCGCCTCCTCTTCTCTCCCATCTCATCCTTCCTCCCTCTGAGACCCCGCCTCCTCTTCTCCTCTCCGGTCTCACCCCTCCTCCCCCCTGAGACCCCGCCTCCTCTTCTCTCCGGTCTCACCCCTCCTCCCTCTGAGACCCCGCCTCCTCTCCTCCTCTCTGGTCCCACTCCTCCTCCCCTTTAAGACCCCGAGTCCCTTTTTCATCTCCGGCCCCACCCACTCGCAGTGCTACTGCTCACCCAAGGCTCCATCCAGGTTCTGAAAGATTCGGCAGCGATGGTCCAGGCTGATATTGATTTGCTCCTGCGGGAAGGACGGCATGGGCTGCAGCAGGGACAAGCCCCAGCCAAGACCAGGTCCCCAGCACACCCAGCATGGGGAGCCTGCCCTCCACCAGCTCAGCCTGCCACATCCTGGCTCTATTCCCAGAGAACCAGGAAGTCTCAAGACTAGCAGGAACCTAAGGAAGCAGCCTGCTCAACCATAAAGATGGTCTTCAGTCCCAGGTTCCTAAGTCCATGTATGAATCTGATCCTCACAACATTCCTGTGAGAAATGCTAACAGTATTGGTTTTTTTGATTCCTTAATACATTAACATTTGATTTTGGAGACAGGATCTCAGAGTATGAAGGACGGTTGGGGCTGACCTCAAATTCACGATCCTCCAGCCTCAGTCTCCCATATGCTAGGATTACAGATACATCAGGCCTGGCTTTCTAAGTTTTATTTATTTTTATATGTATGAGTGTTTTGCCTGCATGTATGTACATGCGTTATGCGCCTGCACCCTGAGAGATCAAAAGAGGGCATCAGATGCCCTGGAACTAGAATCACAGGCAACTGTGCGCCATCACGGGGTTGCAGGGAAGTGCTCTTAACCACTAACCTAATTCTTTAGTCCCACACGTTTATTTATTTTGTATGTGCTTATGTTTGTATGTGTATGTGCCACAGCACACGTATGGACGTCTGGGGACAACCTCCAATAGCTCGTTCTCTCCTTCCGCCGTGTGGGTCCTGACGCTTGACAGAAAGCACCTTTACCCACTGAGCCGTCATGCCACAGGCTTTGCTTTAACCCAAATACGGGGCACTCATTACTCCAGAACACTGAGCAATGACCCTGTTATTTAAAAGCTAGCAGCCCAAACGGACCGAGACACCAACCCATTGGCTCAGAGCCCAGAGGGCTGTCCCCAGTGCAGCCTGGCCAGTGGGATCCAGGGTCAGGATTCCCCAGACCCCTCTCCCCAGCCCACCCACCACCTCTCACCCTCTTCTCCGGGTTCAAGAAGATCTTGGTGTAAAAGAGCTGGTCGCTGTCACTGTCCTGGCCCTCCCACTCGGCCACCAGTTTGCTGAGGCTGGGGGCATAACCAATGAAGCCTGAGGACATAGTGGGGACAGAGACAGTCGCTTAGCTTCCACCCTCTGGGCTGGCTTCCTCCATCACCCCCCCATTACCTCCCCCCTCCTGCTGCCTTACTCATAAGCCTAGCCTCTTCTCTTCTGACTGGGAGGAGGTGGGATGCAAGCTAGCTAAGGCCACCAGAGGAGCATTTCCAAGACAATGGAATCCACTGAGCTGCACCCACTTAGTGCTGGGTCCCTAGAAAGCAGATTTGGAAGGATCCTTGGACCCCCCCTTTATATAATCATCTGAGCAACTTGCATCAGAGAAGGGGAGAGGCTGAAAAAATGTCACACAGCACTCCAGGGTCTGAGCCCTGGCAAGTAGAGAAGGCCCAGAGGTGCTCCTGGAAGAAGTGAGGGATACACAGCAGGGAGGGAAGAAACTGGACACTTGGCCCCGGGGCTAGCTCTCCCTGGCTGCATCCCCATGCCCGCCAGGCCACAGCAGCTGTGTTAGCTCTCTGGGCCAGCGAGAATAGCTCTCCCTGCGGAGGCAGGGTGAGGCCTGTGAGTTCTACTCTCAGAAAGGACTGAAAAGGGCTGAGGGCCAGGCTCAGCACCAGGAGAGAATGAAGCCCAGGTGGTAGAGGGTGTAGATGTGAAAAGATCATTGTTTTTGAGAAAGGGTCTCACATCGCCAAGAATGACCTTATAAACTCCTGCCACCATGTCTCCAATTCTGGGATGGCAGGGGTGGCACCTCTGTAGTGCCAGCCATGGAACCCAGGGCTTGGTGCACGCAGGCAAGCATTCTACCAACTCAGCCACACACGCCCACCCTGGTTTTTGCTTTTTTTTTTTTTTTTTACACATTTGTGTGGGTGTGTGTGTGAGTGTGTGTGTGTGTGGGGGTGTAGTTCAGAGGACAACTTTCGGGAGTTGCTTCCCTCCTTCCACCACGTGGGTTCTGAGGCTCAAACCCAGACTGTCAGGCCCGGCGGCAAGAGACTATGCCCACTGAGCCATTTCAGTAGTCCAGTGTTTTGAAATAAAGTCTCATGTAACCCACTAGTCACTGGGCTCTAGAGATCTTTGAGAAGCAGAAGTGTTGTGGAAGGTGAAGGTGTCAGGGGTGACTCAGTTTCTCCAGCAGAGCTAGATGGTCCTTCAATAGAGTGAGGAGGACCCCCCTCAGAAGCTCTCTTTGAGACAGTATGCATTTGAAACCCACGACTCTCAGTGATGTCAGGCACTGGACCTCACACTCTGCACATGGCCTCTTACCTCCAGAGCCCAGGAACCGTTTGCCATCAGGGACTGAGGGATACTTGGCCTCCAGCCTCCGGTCCGGGTAGATAAGCTCCTCTGCTGAGAAGACCACCTGGCTCCTGGCCTGCTGGAACTTCTTTAAGAGTTCCCGAGGTCCCGAGGCAAACACCACATCATAACTGTGGCCAAAGCAGGAAGATGAAGCAGCTCCAGAGAGAGCATCCACAGGGATCAGGATCCCCTCATATCCTACACCAGCCACCTCTGGGAGGCAGATCTGCATACCACCACACCCTGCAGTATACCTCATTTCTATGCCCATGCTGGTCAAAGACATAGTCCCCATAACCCATGCCTTTGTCATATTAAAACTGGCTCATCCGTCATCTTCGGCAGCTCACCCCTCACAAAGCGCAGCATTAGCCTACATCAGAAAGACACGCCCTGGGGTCTCCTAACCTTAGATAAATTTATGGAGGGAGCCTCCTTATGTCCAGGAAAGGTCTTATTTGGGGCCCCGCCCCAACACCACTCTGCACTCCCAGGACCCAATTCCCTGCACACCCACCTGTCAACGAAGAGAATAACCAGGTCTTCCTTGTCTGCATGCTTTTTCAGTGCCTTCTTCAGTAGCCGAACCTTCTGTCCTCCACCTGCTGCTCTTGGTCCTCCATCCACGCTCCAGTCCTCCCCCAGGCCCAGTGACTGCAGAGAGAGGCCCCCAGCTTTTGGTAGAGAAATATTCTCCTACCAACTGTCCAGTTTGGGCAGCGGACATCTTTGCTTCCTTTCAACTCAAGGCAGGGAAGCCACACACCAGGTGATGGTGCCAGTGGTGGCCATGTGACCACGCATAACCAATCATTACACCCTACTCCTTTAGCCCCTCCCCTTTAGCTTTAGCCTAGAGCTTTGAGCACAGAACCCAAACATGGCCTATCGGAGTGTTCCCTGGGACTGTTGTTAAAATTAAGGCAAGGCTATCAGGATTGGCTGAAAGCCAATTGAAAAGTCGTGGTATAGGAGTCTGGGGCTAGAGTCACCTTACCACAATGGAGAGAGCCCATTTCTGGAGATGGAAAAATAAAGCCCTTTGATGCTTGGGACCTTGGATCTAGATATGCCTGGAATAACACCATTCACCACAAACCATGGCAGCTGATACTTTCTTCCTGGGTTCATACCAGCTCTGTGTAGGCCATGACAAGGCCGAGTACATCTCTGTCCCCAGTGCCCAACACTCAGAATGGTCCACTGAGGTAAGGGCTGACTTCCTACAGGCAGGCCCCATGAACTGCCCAAAGACGACCGGAAGCCCACGCCTGGCAGACAATTAGTGTTCACACTCCAGAGCATGTGTTTAGACCACATCCATTGCAAGATGCCCCAGGGGATTGTGGGAATGCTGGTTCCCAGGTTCTGCCATCTACACTAGCCTTCCCAGCGAGGCCTCTGCATGCTGTCACTCAGGTACCACTCCGTCTCTCTAGCCTCCACTCTCACTCACCTCCTAGGATCTGCTCACGCTCCGCCCTTCACCCTATCTCAAGCTCACTCGTCAGCCTCTGGGAAGCCTCCTCTTGGCACCTAGATCTGTCCCAAGAGTCCTAACTGTGGGAAGGAGATGTCATGGCCCCTAGATTCCTATACACACACATTCACACCCCAAACGCCGTCTCTGTCTTACCCAGGAAGCCCTTACCTGGATCTTATAGTTGAAGAACTGGGCTGAACGCTTGAAGCGGCGGAAGCCCTCAGTCTCTTTTGTGGCCACAGTGAGGACCAAGAGGTTGTCTGTGGACAGAGAAGGGCATGGTAAGGGGAAATGAGGACATGAGCTTTGAACGGTGGCCTTCACACCACTTCAGCCTAGGGCTCAGGCTATGTTACGGACCATCTAGTGGGTTAAGGACAAAGCAGGGGTGTAACCCTTGTCTCCCGATTTCCTTCCTTAGGGTCCTTGTATGTAGGAACTGACAAACCTGTCAGGCAGCAATGGGGATAGGGGTGCACCCTGCTTTGTGAAACGAAGTCTCTGGCTTTAGAGGATACAAGCATCACGTAGGGGTGAAAGGGAAGATGCCCTGAGCATTGACCATGGGAGGATCTCTCTGGTCAGTGCTGGGCACTAGTCTGGGGATGGCAAGTGCAGGATTCAGAGGCCGCTTGCTCTCTACGCATGCGTCAAGGGTGGACATATTCATCCACTCTAGTCCTCCCCAAACCTGCATGGCTGACTCTCCCAATGCCATATTTCCAGTTCAGGCTGCCTGGGGTGGAAACCACCCTAACATCCCCCCATCCGTCCATGTCGGTGGCCGGAGTGGCTGGTACCACTCCCCCCCCCCATTTTGAAAAGGGTTCTCATGTGACCCAGGCTCATATCCAGCTCAACAGGTAACAAATCTGCCCTTGAACTTGGTCTTCCTACCTCCACCCCCAAGTGCTAAGGTTCCAGGTATGTACTACCACCCTCAACGTGTCTGGCTTTGTTGCTACCTTAACAAGGGACCTCTTCCAGTGTAGTGTGACTTCACCTCTGCAACAGAACGTGCTAGAAGCAACTGCCAAGACAGCATCTGTGGGACCCCTCAACAGCCTCTCTAGGCCCTACTGTGAGGCTGTGGCGCCTGAGAAGGGAGGGTGGAGGTGGCCTGCCAGCCTTGATCCTAGCACTGACTCTTACAAACTGTGTGACCCAGGGAAAGCCCCTGGAACTCAGTTTTTCCCTTATGCAGTAAGGACAATAAAGTACATGCCCTTCAGGGCTGCTAGGCCCTTGGCACACCGTGAGAGAAATCAGTGGGGCTGACTGGTGAGGGGAATGCCTTGCCTAGTTATCTATATTTCTGTGTGGCCAGAGGGTAGACTCAGTTTATGGTTTGTGTAAGATTTTTCTTCAGCCTGAGTCTTGCTGATGGCTTCTGTCATTCTTGCCAAAAATCCCAGGGTCAGGCATAATAGCGCCCCTCTCCTTCCTCGCTCTAAACCCCCCCCACCCCCGTGATTCCCACTCAGATGGTGTCCTTGGAGGCTGGGGGACAGACAGGCTATTCAGTGGCAGATATGGCTTCTCAGAACACAGGACTGTCATTTACCTAAATGAACAGAACACCCCCCACTCAAAAACAAAACAAGCAATAATAATAACAACAAACCAGCCAGGCCAGCAGCAGGCAGGTAAGGCCTCCCCCTACCTCTGAATATCAGGAGTTTGAGCTGAGAGAACAAAGGAGACCAGGTCTGCAAACTGCTTAGGCAGGAAGCTGTCCCTGTAGCAAGGGATCAGTGCCAGAGCTCAAAGCAGGAATTGGCAGGACCCAGTAGGGTGGGTTCAGGAGGCCTGGGCAGGAGCAAATGATGCCATAAACAGCTGTGGAGGAGTAACCTCCCCACTTGACCCTGGGGGTCCAGGAAAGAAAGCTGCGGCTCACAAGAGAGGAAGAGCTGCCTCCAACTCCTGCCGGAAAAGTTAAGTCTCCCTGCAGGTGAGGAGAACCACTCCAGTCACCAGTTCTGAGGCCCTTGTGCCAAAAGGGGGCAGGAAGAGTATCCTTGGCCAGCATGTGCCGTGGCTGTCCGGGAATTCACTCTGTAGATCATGCTGGCATCAAACTCACAGAGAACTACCTGCCTCTGCCTCCCGAGTTCTGGGATCAACGGCGCGCACCACCACACCCCTGACCTACTACGGCACCCAGCAGGGTAGAACAGCTGACTAAAGATAGAATCCAGAGCCACTGGGGCTTCTCCAGGCTCCCCTAGTGCAGGTACCCTCTCCAGTCTACCATGAAGCCCATCAGAGCTCTGGGTCACCCACATAGTATCAACAGGAGGTACGGGTTCCACCAGGATACCACCCCCACCCAACCCCAAAGGCCTGTTTTGTCTGCTCAACTGCCACCAGGGCCAAATGGGCCTGGCACCCTGAAAGCTCAGCCCTCCCCTCCTGCTGCCCAACGTCCAGTAATGATTTCCCCAGATGGACAAACCGTGACCGAAGTCAGCCGAGTTGAAAGAGTCACGGTGGTGGAGCAAAGTGTTAAGAACAGTTGGCTCCCCGTGCCTCAGTGTCCTCCACTGCACCACAGGAATCATGGATGCAGGAGCCCCCTTTCAGAGATTAATGGGAAGACTCAATGAGTACCTGATGCAGTGAACTCAGTGTCTGTCAGGTGATGCCTCCATTCTTAGCACAGAGGGGTAACCTTCCAAGAGGGGGAGCTGAGTACCCTCAGGCATCGCCTTACGCCGGCCACTGCTGGGTCAGGATGAAGGACCATGTCCTCAGCAGTGGGGAGCATCTCTGACTCCCCCCCCCTCCCCCCAGTGAGCTTTCTAGAGAGCAGCTGAGGCTCCTGTAACTGGGATGGTCCCGAGCATGCAAGCATGCATCAGTGGAAGCAGGAGAAAGTGAGAGGGAGAAGAGGTGGCTTACCACAAGGCTCCAGGCTCCCGCCACTGGGTGGGCCAGGCCTTTGCACACATTACCAACACTGTGGTCCGACTTGTCAGAAAGTCTCTTATCTGTCTTCCTTCAACACTGGATTAGACTCTACAGAAAAACTAGCTGCTCTGAGCCTGGAGAGAAAATGCCCAGAGCCTTGACTTTAAGGGGACTCGGGGACTGGTCTCATCTGAGGAATCTCTTGTCATCTCTAGGAATGAGGTATTGCCACCCTGTGTTCTGGTCTAGAATACCAAGCTTCTGTGCATCACCAACGTGGAGCGAGCCTGTGTATAACTTAGCACAGATGTAGCAGGCATGCAAAAACCTGTGGTTCCCAGCACATGGGGCTCAAAGCCAAGTCCCTTTCTTTTCTCTTTTCTCTTCCTTCTTTCCTCTCTTCTCCTTTTCTTTCTTTCTTTTATTTTCTTTCTTTCTTTCTTTTTTTGTCAGAGTCTCATGTAGCCTAGACTGACCTCAACTCTGCGTGTAGTTGAGAATGACCTTGAACTTCTGATAATCCTGCTTCAACCTCCCCGAGTACTGGGGTTATAAGCATGCTTAACCATGTTTAGTTTATGCAGCGCTTGGGATCAAACCCTGGGCTGCATGCAAGCTAGGCAAGTGCTCTTACCAACAGGGCTCACCCACCAGAGTCCTCCACTCCGACCACCCACCCTGTCCAGGCCAGCTCCCAGGTCCCCAGCAGGATGGGCGGAGGGAAACAGGATGCCTGGAGAATGTGGCTAGTTTGGTTTTGCTTGTCCGGGTGGTCCACAGTCTGTCCTCCGAGGAGGGGGGTCTCAGACAGTAGTACCAGGGTGGTCTAGTCCAGCAAGGGTTGGGAGGACAGGATAGTGGGGCACTCAGGATAGTGGGACACAGTTAGGAATCCAGTAGCCCTTGGAAAAGCAGAATGAGTGCTTGACTGGGAGTCCGACCGACCTGGGACCAATCACTCCCAGCTGCAAGCTGCACTTACCTCCTTCACTCCAAATCTCTTTATCCTAAAGATAACAAGAACTCATAGCTGGGCTCGGGAACCAGACACACCCAGAAAGGGAGATGAAGCCACTTCCAATACCCACAAGCTGTGTGCCCTTGGGGAAATCAATTAACTCTGGAGCCTCAGTTTGTGAAGCTGGAAAATGGGGTTAACATAAGGAAACACTTCCAGCAAACGAGCTTAACTGGTGAGCCCAGGCTGCAGCAGGTCATGTACAGGAGCCTTGCTCCTTATTATGGGAATTGTGATCCTGGGCTCCTCTGAGCACCGAACGAGGGTAGGGGGCGCGCAAGGGGGGAAGTGTACTTCGGCTGTCCCCCTCCTCTGTCCGGAGCACATCTATGAATCCCGACCCCATAAGAGGAAGTGATCTATCGGAGTCACCCGCGGGCAAGTGGACAGATGACCGCAACCCAGCTCCCCCGCCCTTCCAGCCCAGGTCGCCTGGACACCCGGGTCCTCAGCGAGACGGCCTGGAACAGCTCCGCCGCCGCGCTCTCACCCTCCAGCTTGGCGTCGTCCTTCGCCTGGGCCAGAAGAAGCCAGGCCAGCGGGGCCAGGAGCAGCAGGGACCTCATAGCCGTGTCTCGAGGACGATCGCAGGCACTGAGACACAAGCTGAACTGGAAACTTCGCGACGGGGCCGGCGGGCGCTGCCACGCACTGGGCCCGCCCCGGGGGCGGTGCCGCGCACTCCTCCGCCCGCCTCGGGGAAGGGTTTTCCTGCCTAGACTTGCGGGTTCTCCAGACTTGGGACAGGTCGCTGTGGCCCCTGGGTCCTGTTGCCCAACCATCCATGCCCCCCCCCCCCCACGCCTTTCTCTCCAAGTGGGCGAGGAAGGCGAGGCCTTGATGTCTAGAAGAGGGGGCTTAATATCATCTGCACAGCAATGGTGGGATCTGTAGGGCATCTCAGACTTGAGAGATTTCATTTTCTTTATGCCTTCCCCAAATTCCAGAGGTGAGTGGTTAAGCCTAGGGTGAACACAGTTGTTGACACCTCTGCAGACGCTGGAACTATAAAAAAGTCTAGCCCCGGCTCCCAAGAGGGAATCACTTAATTCAACTTTCCGCCCCCTGGAAGGAAATCTGAAAGTAGTCAAGGAAACTCTTGCTGCAGAGCCGGATGAGGTGGGGAGGGTAGATGGATGGGTGGGTGGGTGGATGGATAAGTGTCTGGGTGGATGAATGGATGATGGGGACCCAGATGGATGGATGGGTGGAGTGAGTGGGTGGATGGGGTGGGGGTGGATGAATGGGGGTTAAATGGATGAAGTGAAATTTTTCAATGCCGTTCATAGACACTCAAAGTAAAAGCGGATCAAAGGTTTCTGGAGCAAGGGCTCCTGATCTAGATGTCAGCCAAGCACATCTACATCTGGACAAAATCTGCCAAGCCATGGAAGAGAGCGCAAACAGGGACCCTGAAACCTCTTTCCCACAGATTAGACTCTAGGGCAGGGTTGGAGGGCAGGAGCTTGAAGGGATCAGGGAGTTGGGGAGAAGTGGTCTTTCACCAAGGAAACAGTATCTACAGGATGCTAAGTGGGAAAAGCTGCCTCTTCAGTATGACTCATTGTTAAAGATAGAGTCTCCGCCTTGCAGATAGGTTAAAACAATTCTCAGTGGGATAGGGTGGGGTGTGCCCAAATCGTAGCACTCAAGAGGTGGAAGAGATCCTTTGTCCAAAGCCAGCCTGAGTTGCACAGAAAAGACAGAAGAAAAGGGAAGGCCAGGTGTCAAAGCCAAGCTGGAATCCCAGCACTCAGGAGGCATAGCAGGGTCAGGAGTTCAAGACACGCTCAGCCATAAAGCTAGTGACCATATAGCCTGAGGCCAGTGTGGACTGCATAAGACTCTAACAACACCCACCCACCCCCAACAAAAGAAGGAAAATTACAGACAAATGTTTGCAATGATTATTTCCAGGTACATAATTTACGAAGCATTTCTAGGTCATTTTATTTCTGCATTTATTTCTTCTTTTCCTGTTTCTCCTTTTCTTAAGAAAGATGTACAGTATTTGTACAGTTGAAGAACCATGCGTCCTTTCCGGAAAATGAGACCAGGCTGGGAACGGGAGTCCACCTCGTTGTGCAGAGGTTCACTCACACTCTCACAGATTGTAGAAGAGAGGCCCAGAGCTACCCAGCAGCAAGCTCAAAGTCACAAGACCAACCAGAGGAAGAGACCTCAGCAGAATCTAGAACTTTTGCTTCCTAGTTGGGACTTAGGGCCAGGAGCTGCTGCAGCTGGAGACAGGACTTGGCGCCAAGCCTCCACCAGCATCTGCCGGGTGTTTTAGACTCGGAAGGCTGAGGACTGAGATCTCCAAACCCTTGGAGGAGGAAATACAAGCATAATTGGGGGAAGAACCAGCCAGCCTGTGTTGGCTGGCTCAATATTCAAAGCTCTTCTTCCATGCTCGTAACTGCCTTTCCAGTCAGACAGTTCACTTCTGTTTGCAAAACTAAGGCTCGGAGGAGCATCGTCTGCTTGGCCTCACACACCTGATGTGAGACCACAGTAAGGAAGCACCAGTCAGCTCCCAGATAGAACTGCCTATTTGCCAGAGTCCAAGGAGACTCTCAACAGCGATATACCCCAGATAGAAAACATTCCTGGGCAGACATCTGAGTCTAAATTAAAAGAGAGATCAGTTTTAGAAACTGCCTGACCCTTCAAGAGGAAGAATTCAGTCTTGTAAAGCCTGGCCTTATGCTCCTTTGGTATCTGTTTCCTGTTTGTTTCATCAAATTGCTAGAACTTGAACCCGGTCCAAGCTTCCGGTAGGGTGGCCTGTTTCTTTAAGCAGAGGTGGTGGCTGCTGCCCAGATGTTGCTTCTAGTATTTCTGGTACGTGCTACACGTGCTACGGACTGTTAAAGGCACAGAACTCCACTTTAATAGGAAACTGCTGGACAACTGCAGGGTGGGGAAAGAGGGGTGTGTGTGTGTGTGTGGTGTGTGTGTGTGCGTGCAGTTTCCTCCCGTCATCCATTAAAAAGAGGAGCTGGAGAGATGGTTCGGCAGTTAAGAGACTGGCAACTCACAGGTGCCTATAACTCCAGGGATCCCACGTCATCTTCTGACTTGGACATACAACAATGTGCACTTGGAGGAGTCAGTCTCTCCTTCCACCATGTAGGCCCTAGGTACAGACCTCAGGTCATCACACTTGCTGGAAAATGCCTTTACTGCTGCCATCTTGCCATTAGATTTTTATTTTAATTTTGAGATTCTGGGAAATCACTTGTGCTAGAGAAATACTCTGTTCTGAGCTAAAACTCTGCTCGAATAAAAAAAAAAAAGTGTGGTTGTTTTCGTTTATTTTGAAATAAGGTCTCACTGTGTAGACAGGCTAGCCTTGAACTCACTAAAATCCACCTGCCCCTGCCTCTTAAAAGAGTCAGATTAAAGACATGTGCACAATACCTGGCTAAAAATGTGCTATTGAGCTTTGGAGTGTTTGTTTGTTTGCTTGCTTGCTTTAGTTTTTCAAGACAGGGTTTCCCTGTGTAGTCCTGGCTGTCCTGGAACTCACTCTGTAGACCAGGATGGCCTCCAACTCCGAGATGGCCTCCACCTGCCCTCCCTCTTAAGTGCTAAGACTAACAGCATGAGCCACCACTGCTGGGCTCTTAGCATTGATTTTTGTGTGAAAATAAAAATGGGTAAAAGCCAGACACATGCCTTTAATTCTAGGGACTGGGAATACTGAGAAAGAATCTTTTGGGCCTGGGAATTGTGTGAAGTCCAGTGTGGACAAGAGAGATCCTGACTCAAAGATAAATAAACAAAAATAAAATAAAATCAAAATCAGAATGAGCATTCTTCCAATGCGACACTGGCTCACCACCTCAGCAAACAGTTTTCTGTCTGCTTACAGCCCACTAGAAGCCACCTCAAGTGACCGTTTAATTGTCAACTGCGAATTTGCAATAGCCTGTCTGGCTCTGGATTGCTTAGAATCCAAAATGGAAACAATGGTCCATTGTCTGCCTAGAATCCAAAGTGGAAACAATCACCCACTGTCTGCTCCAGTGCTCTAGTTGATGCCCAAGCCCCCTCGCCCCCGACCCCGACCCCCATATGCTGCAGGCCTTGCCAAAGTATGAGATCGTAACGTTTCCTTAAAACTCAAGTTTGACATCAAGAAAACTACTTAAGAAACGGGCAGTCCCGGGCTGGATTTATGTCCCACTCTGGTGTACTCTCAGCCAGGGGGGTTTGAAACGCTGTCAACAAAATATTTCCTAGGAAATCATTTTTCAGCGGCTACCCTTCCTCCTCCTCTTTCTTCCCTCCTCCCTCCATTTCATTCCTCCCTGCCTCCTTCCCTTCTTTCCTTCCTTCCATTTACCCCTATGTCTTTTCTTCATTCAGTTAAATATAGTTTACAGAAACAGTACGTTTTTATTTTTTAACTTTAGGGCTGTTGAAACCATCAGCAAACGAGGCGCAACACATGTTGGGTTTGGCTTGCTCTCTGATTTTCTTTTCTCTCTTGCTTTCTACAAGCCATTTGGACTCCGGCCCACACTCTTCCCCTCCTCGCCCCGCCCCGCGGGTCCCGGCCACGCCCCCAAAGAGACTCCGCCTCTCCAAATCCCGTCCCTGGCTGCTTTTCCACCTTGTCGCAAAAGACTCGGCGACGCTTTACGGCCGGCAGCGTTTGACGTCTAGGAGGCAACCAAGAAGAAGGAGGAAGAGGTGAAGGTGGCTGCTGGGGTGGCTGCGGCGGGCGACGAGGTGGGCGCGGCGACGCGGCGCGGGGAGTGAGCGGCGGCGGCCGGGCGGGCGGGCTGGGCGGCGGGCCCGATGTGGCTGCAGCAGCGCCTGAAGGGGCTGCCGGGGCTGCTGTCGAGCAGCTGGGCCCGCCGCCTCCTCTGCCTGCTCGGTCTCTTGCTGCTGTTCCTGTGGTTCGCGAGCTCCGGAGCGCGGCGGGCGGCGGGCGGCCTGCACCTGCCGTCCTGGGCCCGCAGCGAGCCGGGCGCTGCTGAGCCGTCCGCCTGCCTGGAGGCGGCCACCCGCGCGTGGCGCGGCCTGCGTGATCGCGGCGAGGCGGTGCCGCTTGGCCCCGGGGTGCCAGCCCTGGTGGCCAACGGCTTTCTGGCTCTGGACGCCGCCAACAACCGACTGTGGGTGACGCCCGGAGAGCGGGAGCCTGCCGTGACGCCGGACTTCGTGCCCTTCGTGCAGCTACGCCCGCTGAATGTGGTGGCTGAGGCTGGAGAGGCGGTGCTGCTGCTGCGGGAGGGCCTGCTGCGCCGAGTGCGCTGCCTGCAGCTGGGGACCCCGGGCTCGGGCCCTGCCGCTGGTGTCCCCGGGCCCGCCTCGGCCTCCGGGCTCTCCGCGGGGTCGGGCCGTGACTGCGTGCTACTGCAGGAGGACTTCCTGGCGCACCGGGGCCGACCCCACGTCTATCTTCAGCGCATCCAGCTCAACAATCCGACGGAGCGCGTGGCCGCCTTGCAGACTGTGGGGCCCACCGCGGGCCCACTCCCCAAGTCCTTCACCAGCACTCTGGAGAAGGTCGGAGATCACCAGTTTCTCCTCTACTCGGGCCGGTCCACACCCCTTCCATCGGGGCTGGTGCACTTGGTAGTGGTGACCTCTAAGAAGTTAGTGAACAGGCTCCAGGTGGCTCCCAAGACACAACTGGACGAGATGGTGCTGTGGGTGGTGCATGTCTCTGGTCCCATCCACCCCCAGGTGCTCAAAAGCAAAGGAACCAAGGAGCTTAAGGCGCTGCAGGACTTAGCAAGGAAGGAAATGCTGGAGCTGTTGGAGATGCCCGCCTCGGAGCTGCTTCAGGATCACCAGTATCTCTGGGCTCAGCTGTTCAGTCCAGGTGAGGCCTTGGTGTGGGCTTGGTGTGCTGTGTGCATATGGTCCACTTTAGAGATGTCCCCCATGCACCATGGTGGTCACCCAGAGGGTTGCAACTTGGCCTTGATGTTGAAGGGTTGACTCTTCTTAAACACTTTGAAGCTATATGATCTTGACTCTGTGGTCTTAGTTTTTTGAGCCTTAACGGTAAGTTTTATAGGGTTTTAATGAAGATGTGAGGGTAAACCTTCAGTTTTATTGTCTCTTGGCCTTGAGCAGGTGGAGGGGTTTGTTTTGTGAGGGGAGGGAGAGTCAATTTGTAAAGAATAAACCATCAGGGAGATGTACAGACACTCTGCTTTGGCCACCATAACCTGCTTGGGTCTGGCTTCAGCTTCTGACATTGGAGACTGACATTCATCTTGCCATTGTGGCTGCAGCCCCTATACCAGAATGCTAGAGGCTTCTTCCATTGGGTTGGAATGTGCAGGCCAAGCAAAAACTTTTCTTTTCTTTTTTTTAAAAACAAAACCAAAAACTTTTATTTATTCTTTAGAAATGAAATCTTTTCCTGTCAACTGTTTAAGAAAAGAAATGCAATCCGCAGCACTGAGTTTTGGTTTTCAGGGTTATGGTTACCAGCACTCCCGTGTGGTTGTGCAGAGAGAGTTTAGTTCATTCAAGAGGTATCTATCTGTTCATCAAGTGCATTTGCCAGAGGCTGTTGGACAAGTGGGCAAATGAGTTCTTGTCCACAGAGTGCTTGCTTTAGTCTGGCTTGGAACACAAACATTTCAAGTGAGAGAGCCATCTCTGGAAAGTGCTGCGAAGAAGACTTGAGTTGTGGAGCACTGGTGAGGGTACGGGGTAGGAGGGCCACCCCTCCACTCCCTGGATGTGGTTAGTTAAGCCTGAGTGGCAAGAAGCAGCCGGTCATGTGACCAGGAAGAGGGCATTCAAGCCTGGAGACTGCACTAAGCAGGTTAAGCCTGGTGATGAGCAGGAGCAGGGTGGTGTGAACTTGAAGCCTTGAGGAAGGACAGGAGTTAATTCTGAGATGGGAAAATGGGAATGAGCAGAGTGTAGACTAAGGGGGCAGATGGGTACATCGGCAGGCTAAGGGGTTCCTGGGGAGCCCAAGGGCAGGAGGAGACATCCCAGTCCTGACATGGGCATAGAAGTGGTGGTTTTGGTATTTTTGGAGGGAGGATTGTTGGGCCATGGTTTGGCTGTGGGAAGTGAGACCTGGAGGGCAGCTCCCTGGTTTGGGATTGTGAACAGTTCACACTAGGTCAGTTGTGCCTGTCAGATACCCAGGTAGAGATGCTGAGGAGGGTGGTTAGCCCCATGAGTCTAGAATCATTTTAATAGGAGGCTGTGTCATTTAAAGCCACAGTACTGAACCAGGTTAGGGTGCTTTCAGGCACTCCAGGAGAGTGAGGCAGAAGGATGACTGAGTTCAAGGCCAGCCTGTGCTACATAGAGAGCCTGCCTCCAAAAAGAAGAAAAAATTTGAATAAAATCAAATATTAAGATAGCTGTAGTCGGGACTGGAGAAATGGCTCAGTGGTTAAGAGCACCGGCCACTCTCCCTCAGGGTCTGGGTTCGATTCTCAGTGCCCACGTGGCGGCTCACAGTGTGCTGTAACTCCACTTGATTCGAGGGATCAAGGTCCAAGAGACCTGCACGTAAATGGTGCATAGACACACATGCATATATACATACATAAGATAACTTTTAAGCTATAGTTATTAGAGAGAGTGATAGAAGAACCAGCCAGTGTTGGCTACAACACAAGTGACATCTGATGGGGAGTTCTAGACCATAGGATTCACACCAAGTCCTGACATGTGTGTGGTGCTCTTGGCTCTGGCAGGAGGTTACCCACACCCCAGTCAGATGCTCTATTAGTTAACTCTTTGTGGCTGCAACAAAAGCAATTTGCTGAAGAAAGTTTATTTTGGCTTACAGTTCAAAGAGGTGCAACTCATCCTGGTGGGAAAGACATGGTGGCAGAAGTAGGAGGTGGCTGGACACACGGCATCTGCAAGTCGGGAAGTAGGGAGAGATAGATGCTGGTACCCAGGGCGGAGCCTCCCACCTCAATCTAATGTAGAAAATCCTCTGTAGACATGCCCACAGGTATATTTCTGTGGTGATTTAAGTCCTACCACATTGAATCAAGATCGGCCATCTCAGGATGTGAGGATTGCTTTACCATATCCAGGGCACCAGACTGCTCTCTTTATTACTGGACCCAAAGCTCCACCTTCTGTAGCCCTCACCTTTGTTCCATTGCCTCTGCCAGGCCTTCCTCCCTAATGTGCAGCCTTTGTGGTGTTACAGGTGTGGAGATGAAGAGGATCACCGATGCTCACACGCCCTCTGGCCTGACCGTGAACCTGACCCTGTACTACATGCTCTCCTGCTCCCCAGCCCCACTGCTTAGTCCCTCTCTGAGCCACAGGGAACGCGACCAGATGGAGGCCACACTCAACTACGAAGACCACTGCTTCAGTGGCCATGCCACCATGCATGCAGAGAACCTGTGGCCTGGCCAGCTCTCCTCAGTGCAGCAGATCCTGCAGCTGGCTGACCTGTGGAAGTTGACCCTCCAGAAGCGTGGCTGCAAGGGGCTGGTGAAGGTTGGCGCTCCAGGCATCCTGCAAGGCATGGTGCTCAGCTTTGGCGGGCTACAGTTCACGGAAAACCATCTGCAGTTCCAGGCCGACCCCGAGGTGCTCCATAACAGCTACGCGCTTCATGGCATCCGCTACAAGAACGACCACATCAACCTGGCTGTGCTGGTGGATGCTGAGGGCAAGCCCTACCTGCATGTGTCTTTGGAATCCCGAGGTCAGCCTGTCAAGATCTATGCCTGTGAGGCAGGCTGCCTCCATGACCCCGTGGAGCTGACCTCAGAGCCTGGGGGCCACACCTTCTCTGTCATGGTGACCCAGCCCATCACACCACTGCTATACATCTCCACCGACCTCACACATCTGCAGGACCTGCGGCACACACTGCACCTTAAGGCCATCCTGGCCCACGACGAGCACATGGCCCAGCAGGACCCTGGCTTGCCCTTCCTCTTCTGGTTCAGTGTGGCTTCCCTCATCACTCTCTTCCACCTCTTCCTCTTTAAACTCATCTACAATGAGTACTGTGGGCCTGGAGCCAAGCCCCTCTTCAGGAGCAAGGTAGGTTACCTCGACTCCTAAAGCCCCAAACCATTCTGTCCAAAAAGGGTAGCCTGGCCAGGGGACAGTCTAGGCAGTAATGAGAAACCCTTCCAAGCCAGTGCCCACAGCTCTCAATATCATTTTCCATCATATCAATATCAAATATCAGTATCGAATGTCCATTTGACAGCAAGCTGGTTGTGGTAATGTACCCGTTATCGCAGCATTGAAGATGCGGAAGCAGAAAGGTTGTGAGCTACATATCAAAAACATGCTAAAAAAACAAAACCCATTGCCCTTGGAGGTCAGGCCATTAGTGTGTTTGGGCGATACAGTTAATCTTGTCAGCTTACAACAACAGGAGAGCCAGGTCCTCCCTGGCCCTCCCCTCTCTTCCCAAGTCATGGTGCTGCAGAGGTAGACTAGACAGTAGATCTGTGCCCCAGCATTTAAGAAGCCCTGATCCCCTGCAGGGGATGGGCCCGTCCCTTCCACCAAGAAGCTTTGTGGCATCTGGTTTCTGGTTCAAGGCCAGGCTTTTAGGGAAAGCAGTTCTTGGCCCTGAGGAGCAGGCAGCAGACGGAGGCAGGTCTGAGTTCCTCACGCTGGGGGAACCAGTGGAGACTTGGGTCGGAAAGCAGTGTGGAGAAGGCCTTCCAAGTAGCCAACTTTTGGCCAGCTCTATAGAAAAGGTGGGTCCTGCAGCCTCTGGAGCCAGGAGGCTCCTCCCCTACTGCCCTTGCTCTTGCTTGGGATGTATGTTCTTATATGTCCAGCATACAACTGGGAAGACAACTCAAACTGCCTCCCTGAGGAACTGCCCAGGCCCCTCACTGTAATGCCAGAGAGAGCCCTAGCCAACATGCCACATCAACCCAAGGCCCTGGGCCAGGAGCTGTCTGTCTGGCTAGATCTAAGACATCCCTGTGGTCTGGTTCCCTGCCAGTGTGTATATTTGTCTATTTTGAGATGCCCTCATGTAGCTAGGCTGGCCATGAATTTGCTGTGTAGTAGAGGCTGGTGTGAACTCTGACCCTTTTGCCTCTACTTCCCAAATGCTGGTATCATGGGGGGGTATTCACCATGTGTGACTCTCCCTCCCTCCCCCTAGCTGTTTCTGCAGCGTGGCTGTGGGCAGGTGGTAAACAGTGCTCTCTTGTTTCATTGAGCAGGAAGATCCCAGTGTCTGAGTGAACCTCGAGTCCTGCTCTCGGCCACCGTTTGCACAAGACACCCAGCACTGAGCATCCTGCTGCCGCATGAACAGGGAGCCTTTGGAAGCACCAACCCTTTGTGCCTTGTGGGGGACAGTGACTCAGGAGCGCTTGTGGGTACAAGAGTTTGCACTGGAGGGGAAGGAGGGCCGAGGACTTGTGTACGTTTCCAGTCAATAAAACAAACCCGTAGGGAGAATACTTGAAGTTGAGCGCACCCCTCCACTTCCCCCATTTCTTCTATCCCAGGAAATAGATCCTCTTTAAAGACTTGTTTAGGAAAATTGTGTTCTTTTCCTAATTTAATGTGTTCTTTCTTGAATGGATTTCTAATTTATTTTTGTTGAAGTTTTGCTGGGTGGCTTTTCTTCCACCTTAGATCAGGACTGTTGGCGGTAACAACCCATCCCTGCCACCTCATTGGCACCCAGAGCCCCACAGAGTTTGGCGGCTGGGCCTGAGCCCCGGGTGGCCACCCTGCCTGGGGAAGGCCTGGCTCTCTGCCCTCCCTGGATTGCACATTGCCTCTTTCTTACTTTGAGCCAGGGGGGTCTGTGCTTTTGTACTTTGGGTCCCTGGGAGAGGTGTTTAACTTTCTAGTAATGATGGTTGTTGGGTTTTAAAATACCAAAGCTTTTTTGTTCTTTTTTAAATAAATATCTTTCAAACTTCCATGACTGGTTTGTGTGTGGTTAAACCCTTGGACACATTCATTACATTCCCCCATCACTAGATTCCTGGGGTGGTCTCCAGTGGTTCACTCTACCTCTGCAAGCTGCTTTCTCTTGTGGCTGTCGGCTGTGCTGCTTCAGGGCCTGGAACATCTCCCCTGCTCTGCTGCCCGCATCTCCTCCCTTACCTGTCCTAAGGGTTCTGGACCCTCCAGCCCTGGGTTTCTCTAGCTAGAGGCAACAGGCAGCAAAAGGCCTTTGCTCATGGGAGGAGAGGGAACTGTCTGCTCCTGGGATCAAAAGGGACTGAATGGGGGATAGCAGCCCCTGCTGGGGGCTGTCATCCTTGGAGTTTGTCCCCTCCCACCCCCGGGAGTTCCCTGACTTTGTGACTCACCAGGAAATCTGGCCTGATTTCCAAGGATTTGTCTGTACCACAACAGGTGTTTAATAGTAAACCAGGGGATAGGGCTGTGTTCTAGGCAGCCCTGGTTCTAATTGCTTTAGTCCACAGCACTGGCTGTATGTCACGTCAGGAGCCATCTAGGAAAGGCTAAGGCTAGCAGGTGGCCTTCTTGGAGGTGGCCCATCTTTTTGCGTAGACTAAGATGAGTGAGCTCTGGGAGGCAAGGCCTCAAGAGACTTCATCCCAGGATTGCTTCTTGCTATTGATTTGCCTTTCCTGTCATTATTAAATTATTATGACAACGCCTGGGCATTAGTCCACCCTATTGGGCAGATTTTCTGCATATCAACAGAGATGTACTGCCTTGTAGTGATACAATGTAGACAAACGATTTCTTAATTCCTAATATGGATTCTATAGAATTCCTAAGTTTACACTAGTAATTATTGAATCCTTTATAGAAAGGGCTGCAGTTAAGGTTCTGCAAGTCTTTACAGGCCACAGGCTAATTGCACTAAGATAGAAAGCAGGCATGTTCTGGATTTGCAATCAAAAGTCCTTTCTGGACTGGTTGTAAAAACATTATCTGGTACCTAAAGGTAGTAAAAGGGAACAAGTTATTGTAGGTGCAAGGGCAGAAGATAAAATAGTGACTGGATTTATCCATACAAAACTTCAATACTAATGAAACACTAGGCAGATGATTTGCTAACTTAGACCTAAGAATCATGGTTTTAAACTCAATGAACCCGTGGACCTAGTGACAGATAATGAATGTTCGGTTGGATAACGAGTCTTAATGGAAACACATGTCAACATCTTAATTGTTACTTCTTATTCAATTTATGATTTGAGTTTATGTTTGAACTTTTGTCAAAAAAAGAGGCTTGGAATACCGTGTGATCTATTCTAAGAAAGTACAAAGACTATGAATGATGACATTAAACAAGCAGAAGGAGAAGAGAGCCGGGCAGTGGTGGCGCACGCCTTTAATCCCAGCACTTGGGAGGCAGAGGCAGGCGGATTTCTGAGTTCGAGGCCAGCCTGGTCTACAGAGTGAGTTCCAGGACAGCCAGGGCTACACGAAAAACCCTGTCTCAAAAAGCCAAAAAAAAAGAAGGAGAAGGGAAGCAGAGTAGAAGCACAATAGTAGCAGCAGAGACAGCAGACTACGCTAAGAGTGGAGGAGAAAGAAAAGAGACAAAGAACATAGCAGCCGAAGAGCTGAGGAGAAAGGCGAGCCAGCACAGAAGGCAGCAGAGAAGCTAAGCGGAAAGCAGCAGGCAGGCTTCTCCTTACCGCAGGACAGGTTTTTCTTAACAGCAAGGCAGGCTGCTGCTCACTAAGGACACAGCCTGTTCATGACAGTTTTGGGTTTCCTCATTTAGCAACAGAAAGGTAGAAGCTTTTCCTTTCTCTGCCATAAAGGTTGGAGCTTAGTTTTCCATCCAGGATCAGTGAGTTCCTTCTGTGCTGGCACTTGGGCTTTTGCCCCATCCACCAAATAAATACATATGCGTATGTAAGTATAGGTGTGTCTGTGTAAGTATGTAAGTGGATGACACACATTGTTGGGCCCAACAAAAAGGTGAATGTGTGAAAGAATGTATGTGTGTTTCTATGCACATTTGCTCGTGTAAAAAAGTGCTTCATTCTGGGAGCCTGACTCTTTTCCTAGTTCAATTTAATTTAGTTCAAGTTAATTGTTCTGAGCCTCCCTCTAGAAGGTAGAGAAAGGAGCCCTAGCAATAAACAAATCCTCTGTGGAATCCCCTGCTGTTATTCAGCATATGTTAATTGCCAGAGGACTATATAGTAAGTTTATGAAGTAAATAAGAGTTAAGTTTTTACCACAGAATAGCAAGAAAGAATTAAAAAGTCAGAGATCACCAGGCTTCAGGCCAACGTCCGATGCTATGTCCTGCTTCAACCCATTTCCAGGGGTGTGCGTGTGTGTATGTGTGTGTGTGTGTGTGTGTGTGTGTGTGTGTGTGTGTGTGAGAGAGAGAGAGAGAGAGAGAGAGAGAGAGAGAGAGATGAATATAGGCCAGCTTGCTTCTTCCAGAAGGTAGGGGATGCTTAGTAAGAGTGTCATTTATAGTGTGACAAACCCTGCAGTTCTACTGAACTGGAAGCTGCTAGTCGTTAGGTATAGCATGCAGACCTGTAATCCCAGCTTTTGGGAAGCAGTGGCAGGAAACCCAGGAGCTCCAAGTATTCCTGATGATACAGTGAGGTTGAGGCTTGCAAACTTTGTGACCTGCATTCAACCACACAATGGAAGGAGAGAACCAACTCCCAAAAGTTACCCTTTGACCCCCAAGTATGTACTGTGGCCCATTCAAACCATCACCCACATGTAATACACACTACAGATCTTAAATTGGCCTCAGATTAAATTCGTACCTCTAAATTACAGCTTTCATTCACAAACTTGAATGCCAGTATGGTGGCATATGCCTGGAACGGCAGCACTCTGAGGATGCAGATTTCTGCAGGAGGATTGAAGCAAGGTTGAAGCCAGCCTCTGCTACAAAACAAGTACCAAGAAGTACTAGGCCAGCCACGGCTACAGAGCAAGACACTGGATCAATGACCGCACATCCAAAGCCCTTTACTAACTGTGTCAAGTATTTTATATCAAGGTGGCTTTGTGTGGGAAGAGGTTGCTGGCAGGTTAAGATCTCAAATGCAAGCCAGGTTCCGTAGTGCACACCTGCAATCCTGGCACTCGGTGATTGAGACAAGGAATGTGGGCAGTAGTTCAAGACCAGCGTGGGCTACATAGCAAGGTGGTCTTAAAACTCAATTGCAACCTGGTCTACATATTGACTTCTGGGACAGCCAGGACTACATAGAAAGACCTGTTTCAACAACAGCAAACCCTCAATTAGCCAGGGGTGGTGAGGCAGGGAGGGGAAAATGCCTTTAATGCTAACACTCGGGAGGCAGAGGTAGGCAGATCTTTCTGTTTGAGACGAGCTTGGTCTACAGAGTGAGCTCCAGGACAGCCAGGGCTACACAGAGAAACCCTTACTCCAGGGGAAAAACAAAAACAAAACAAACCCTCAATTGTCCAGATAAGGAATTGGGTCTCAGACAGTAAAATGTAAGTCTGTGGGGCTTTCTAGGCTCAGGCTGAAAACAAAGGGGTTGAGGCTCTCTCTCCAGGGCACCCTCAATGACTTTGGGTGGGATGGCTGGCGTAGATTCTGCAGTGCACCCTCGAACTGCCACTAAGGGAGCCACCCCTCTGAAGGGTCTCTGTGGGATTGGGTTTATTAGTGTATTATGTATGTGTATGGGGGGGTATCTATATGTGTGGGTACATGCAGAGACCAGAAGAGGCATTGGCTGTCCTCTCTGTCACTCTTTGCCTGTTCCTCTCAGGCACTGTCTCTTCCCAACCCTGGAACTTGCATCACATGGAAACTAAAAGCCAGCAAGCCCCTGTCTCCACCACCCTCAGAGCTGGGGTTATCTGCGGCTTCCTTGGACATGCAGTTTGCTAGGATCTGAAATCCAGTCCTCACTGGCTGCAAAGCAAGTGTTTAACCACTGAACCATCTCTCCAGTCCATCTTTCTTCCTTTTTTTTTTTTTTTTTTTTTTTTCTTTGACACATTTCATGTGGCCCAAACCTGGCCTTGAATTTGGTATGTAGCCAAGGATGACTTTGGACTTATAATCCTCCTGTTCCTACCTCCCAAGTGCTGAGAGCATAGGCATATGACACTATGGCTAGCTTGAGTTGTGATTTTAAATACTTTTTTATTATTCTAAATTATGCCTATATGTGCAACCAGTGTGTGGATACATGCACGTAAGAACAAGTGTTCTCAGAGACCAGAGGCATCTGAGTCCCTGGAACCAAAGTTACTACAATTATAACTCAATTCATGTAGGTAGGTACTGGGAATCAAACCTGGGCATGGCCCATCTCCCCAGTCAATGAGTCTTTCTCCGTAGCTCAGGCTAGTCTCCCACTCTTGCTGGTTGTTTCTGGTCCCAGCCCAGGGCCATGACAGGAGAGATGGTAATCACCCTCCCCCCACCCCCACTTCAATCATTAAAACAGTTTTAGGCAATCTTCACAGTTCCCTCCAAAGCCAAAGGAGGACAACTCCACCCCCAATCCCTACCGGGAAAGATGAGACCAAAGGCAAAAGAGAGTGACTGGCCAAAGGTCATAGAGAGGCCGGCAAGATAGCCTGGCCCAGGCTGGAAGACTCTCCCTAGCAGGCTCCTGTTAATGAGTGTCTTGCTCTTGTGAGGAGCTCTATAAACCCTGACTCTTGGATGCCCCAGGAGCCACAGGGATCTACTTGACCACTGGGGGGGAGGGGATGGCAAACAGGACTGGCAAGCAGCTGGGAAAAGAGGCTGAGGTCACTAGGCTGCATTCCCAGGGAACTGTGTGTGGGAGGGCAGTGGGCTGGTGGAGTGGGGCATGGATCCCCTTTCCAGCTCTGTCATTAGGTGACCTCACACATGTGACCACAGTGTGAGTTTAGCTTTTATGCTCTATGCACCCACAGCCCTCATAAAATAGGCCTAATAGTATCTCCCCACTTAAGATGGCTGGGAAGTGCTGCTAAATAAATGACTATGGAGGAATGGGTGTGCTCTGAGGATGGCTACCCAGTGGGAGGTAATCCTTGTTACACACCATGGGGGCAGGTCAGCACTTTACTCGAAGTCTAAGGACAGAACTCAGAAGTTCTGTGAACTGGGGTCTGAAAACCGTCTTTTGTTGTATTCATTAACTTCCAACTGAAAACTAACATTTCCTCCTATTCTTTATATTTTATTATTGCTTTTATTTTTGATATTACAGAATCCCATGTATACTAGGTTGGCTTCAGACACACGAGCAAAAGGTGAGCTTGAAGTAGACAATTGTCTTACGGTTTTTACTTAATGTGTATATGTGTGGAGCTGGGTATATATTTGAGCCCCACATGTATGCAGAGGCCAGAAGAGGACTTAGGTCCCCCAGAACTGGAGTTAACAGGCAGTTATAGCCAACGCAGGGCTCTGTCTAAAGGAACCCAAGAAGTCCAAAGGGTTTCTTGCCATCTGAGCTATATATCCCCAGACATTAATGGGATTTTTTTTTTCTTGTTCTTTCTCCCCTTCCATGGTGGTTTGAATGAGAATGCTCCCAGGGGCTCAGATACTGTCTGGTTGGTGACATTGTTTGGTTAGGTTTTGTCTTAGTCAGGGTTTCTATTCCTGCACAAACATCATGACCAAGAAGCAAGTTGGGGAGGAAAGGGTTTATTCAGCTTACACTTCCACACTGCTGTTCATCACCAAAGGAAGTCAGGACTGGAACTCAAGCACGTCAGGAAGCAGGAGCTGATGCAGAGGCCATGGAGGGATGCTGCTTACTGGCTTGCTTGCTTCCCCTGGCTTGCTCAGCCTGCTTTCTTATAGAGCCCAAGACTACCAGCCCAGGGATGTGCCACCCACAATGGGCTGGGCCCTCCTCCCTTGATCACTAACTGAGAAAATGCCTTTTACCGCTGGATCTCATGGAGGCATTTCCTCAATGGAGGCTCCTTTCTCTGTGATAACTCCAGCTGTGTCACGTTGACACAAAACCAGCCAGTAGAGTTTAGGAGGGAGTATGTCACTAGGGGCAGTCTCTGAGAGCTGAAGACCTCGCCCCACTTCCTCGTTCACTCTTCTCTTGCAGTTTGAGATGCGAGCCCCCAGCTACTGCTCCAGCAACCAAGTCCACTGTTTGCTGTCGTGATTCCCTGGCATGGCAGAATTTTTTTTTTTTTTTTTTTTTGCGGGGAGGGGGACAGTGTTCTGAGACAGGGTTTCTGTGTAGCCCTGACTATCCTAGACTGGCTTTGTAGACCAGGCTGGCTTCAAACTCACAGAGATCCTACTGCCTCTGCCTCTGAGTGGTGGGATTAAAGGTATCCACCACTATGTTCAGCCTCCATGACAGATTTTTATCCCAATAGAAAAGTATATATCCAGGACACAGCTGATTCTCTTCCTCAGCATTCAGCTTCTCCTTCACAGAATCTCCTGTTGACAGTAGGACTCATGGCTTCCCTGCTGAGCACAACCTTCCCAGCCCACCACCATGCAGCTCTGGGGACTAAACTCTGGCCAGTGATCGCTATTTGAAACTCACTCGCTCTTGGTTATTTTTTCTCTGAGTTTTAAAAAGATACTCTCTCTCTCTCTCTCTCTCTCTCTCTCTCTCTCTCTCTCTCTCTCTCTGTGTGTGTGTGTGTGTGTGTGTGTGTGTGTGTGTGTGTGTGTGTGTGTGTGTGTGTTTATATCCATGGACACCAGAAGAGGGTTTTGGATTTCCTGGATCTGGAGTTGCAGGTAGTTAGTTGAGAGCCACCTGACATGGGTGCTAGGCAACCAAACCCCAGCCCTCTTAAAATGCTCTTTACCACTGAGCTATTCTCCTCCAGCCCCAAGAGAGCTAGTGACTTCTACTTTTTCTTGGACAAGTCTAAAATGGAATTCTTTAAAATCGTATCTATTTATCTGTTTATGTGTGTGTTGGCCCCCAGGTGCCATAACGCATAGGTGAAGGTCAAAGAACCACTTGGAGTCAGTTTTTTTCCTTCTACCATGTGGTCCTGAGGATCAAACTCAGGCCATCATGCTCAGTAATCATCACCGCCTTACTGGTTCTTGTTTTTACTGTTGGAATGTTGGGGGGCCGTTAGAGACTGTTTCATCGAACCAATGCTGGTCTCAAAGTCATGACAATCCTCCATCTTGGGATTACAAGTGTCAGCCACCACACCTGGCTCAACAGTTCTTGTTTTGTTTATTTGTTTGAGACAAAGTCTTACATTGAAATCTATGCTTTCCCGAAGTCATAGTGATCCTTCTGCCTCAAACTCTCAAGTACTGGGATTCAGGCATGAGCCATTACATTCACCAGAACAGTTTTTTTAAAAAAAAATCTATCTATCTATCTATCTATCTATCTATCTATCTATCTATCTATCTATCAATGAGTGCTCTATTTTCATGTATGCCTTCATGCCAGAAGAGGGCATGTATCACAGTATAGATGGTCATGGGCATTGAACTCAGGACCTCTGGAAGAACAGCCAGTGCTCTTAACCTCTGAGCCATCTCTCTAGGCCCCGAACAGTTATTTTTATAGTAGAAGAAAAATTACACTGACAGTGGAGAGAAATGAGGAGATAAGGAGATGCAGAGACCAGAGAACTCACGTCAGAGTCAAGAGAGCTGAGAGCTTAGAGGAGAAGAAAGAGGACCACGTGGAGAGCCTGACATTCCTGGGCCCTCGGATACAGTGATCTTGTAGTTATTAGGGAGGAAAGAGATGTCTCAACCCCAGAGCGCCATAACCATCCTCACAGTTCTCTTCTCTTCCATGGCTGTTAGCTAGCTCTGTTCCCTCATGGGATCCTGCCAGATGTGGGTCATTGCAGTGACACTTGCCAATCTCAGTAGCTGGTTTTCAATGGAAAGGCAAGGGGTGGGAGAGAAAAGGGACAATTGTCCAGAAACAGTTGAGGGTAAAAGTCAGGAATTCTGAAATGTGGGTAAGGGTGGGAACAGATCAATTGCTTTAAAAATAATACAGTAGGATTCAGAGTCTGAGCCCAAGACCTAGGGACACACAGCGAACAAATGGGCCATCCTGTAGGCCGGGAGTGGTGGCATGTACCTTGAATCCAGTGCTTGGGAGGTAGTAGCAGGAAGATCTGTGAATTAGAGGTCAGCCCAGTAAATCAGAAGACAAAAACCAAACAAAAAAACAGCCTTTGATGTCTACTCAAAGAAGCATCCGGAATGCATCGTAGACAGTTTTATGGGACAGAAGGCAGTACCTGAACAAGTACAGAGGCTGAGGGTAAAGATGCTGTGCCCATTGAGCCACTGAAATAAATCCTTCCAAGAGGAAGCTTCTTGTAGGGTGTGGTTCTCCCAGAGATGAGAGCTGAGCACCATTGTGAACAACGATTTTCAGCACCACGGACAGGGCTGGTCTCATTTGGAGCAGGCGAGGTGTTTAGTATCAGTGAACCACACCCTTAACCTCAGCCACTACACATACATGAACTACGTCAGGCTCATAAGCCAAACTGGGGAACGGTCGAGATGAGTCCGTGGCTGCACATGCAGACACACAGTTCCTAGAGAGAAGCATCTCAAAGGCTCTTGGGTTCTCTGTGGCCCTGGGTCATTCTGACTTCTGTTTCTATGCAGGATGGGGATTACTAAGTGCCCAGTGAGGCCCACTCATTGATTTCAGAAATACCTCCCTAAGGTTGACTCCATTACGACCCCTGAAGCACCTCAGGATCTCCACTCTCAGGAGTGGATAACATGGGCTTCCTCTTCTCCAATGGCAAAGAAACTAGGAAAACAGTTGAGAGCAGGCACTCCAGTGTCCAAAGGACAGCCTGGTGTGCTGCAGTCGACCAGTCCAAGTCCACACTCTATCCCTTCCAGGGCACCCAGTGATTGGTCAGCAAGTTGGGGTAGGTGGCCAGGGATGCCCAGGAAGGAGGGCTAGGAGCTGCCACCATGAAACAGACTAAAGGTGGAGAGATGTAGAAGCTGTCTTTGACATTGAAGAAGAGAAGCGAGCATGCCCACATTAATGTAAGACACGACCCAATCCTGGGGTGTGGGCAGGAAGGGGTGGTACCATGCATGGTGCCACAGTTCTAGTAAGAACCTCAGTTCAATGTGGCTTAAGCAGGAAAGCAGATATTTTAGCTCCTGCTTCTGAACAATGCTATGCCACTCCAGGCATGGCTGGATCCAAGGTCTCAAATGCTGTCATTGGGGGGGAGTCTATTTTTCTCCATCTTAGAGATGCACTTCCATCTTGTAGGTTCCCCCACAACAGAAGAGAATGGCTTCCAGGGAGCCTTTGATCCCACATATTGCAGAAGTAAGAAAACATATTGCTACATTGCGGATAGGGCCACACATTCAAACCACAGAGACAGGAGCTGGGATGGAGGGGTGGGTTCCTTTGAGGAAAAGTGAAGTACAGTTTTATTTTTTAATGATTTATTTTTTATTTTATGGTTACTAGTGGTGTGTGTGTGTGTGTGTGTGTGTGTGTGTGTGTGTGTGTGTGTGTGTGTGTGTGTATGTTTTGAGACACGGTTTCTCTGTGTTGCCCTGACTGTCCTGGAACTCACTTCGTAGACCAGGCTGGCCTCGAACTCACAGAGATTTGTCGGCTAATATTTTTCAAATGACGATCAGTAAAGAGTAGCAAAGCGAATCAATACCACAGTGTCTCCCACTCTCTGTTGGGTTGTATTTATACCTTTTCCAAACATCAAGTGTTCTCTCAAGTGTCCACTCTAGCAAAACACCACATGCCCTTTTTCCAGGCAGCTTCCAGAAAAAAACACTGTGTGTCTGTTCTCAGCAAAACATTCTCTCATAAGACAGCTTCCAGAAAAACATCACGTGACACAACCGAGTCTCCAAAGAAAGCAGAAGTTTCCACTTCGGAGATCTACCTGTCTCTGCCTCCCAATGCTGGTAGTAAAGGCATGTATGAGTGTTTGTCTGCATGTATATCTATGCATCATATACACGCCTGGTATCTGCAGAGTCCTGAAAAGGGTGTCAGACGCTGGAACTGGGGTTATGGATTATGGGTGGGTGGTTGAAAGCCGTAATGTGGATGCGGGGAATCGAACCCGAGTCTTCTGTAGGAAGTAGAAGCCCTGTCGTATGAAGCAAGGAGGTGATCTCCAGTTCCAGAGTATGTTTGTTAGTTGTTAACTAAACCAATTTGACACAACCTAGAATCACTTGGGGAAAGACTCTCAGTGAGGGGTTGTCTAGATCAGGTTGACTGCCTCACCTGATGCGGGAGGGCAGAGCTTGAAAGTGGGCAGCACAATTCCATGGTTTGAGGCCCTGGGTTGTCTGCAGAGGAAGGGAGCTGAGGGTGCATGCCTCCAGTTCTCTCTGCTCTTGACTGTGGATAGGATGGGTTCATCTTTCTCAACGTCCCTGTAACATTGGGCTGCAAGCTGGAGCTGTCAGCTAAGACTAGCCCTCTCTCCACCAAAGTGCTTTTTGTCAGAGTATTTTTTCACAGTTGACAGAAATGAAGCTAGAACGCAGGCTTCCCACATGCCAGCTAAACTCTCTACCAACTGAGCTATATCCACAGCCTCTAATATATTTTATAACAAAAACGTCTGTGGATGTAGATGGTTGTGACCCATGGCTGCCATGATCCCCCTGTACAGTCTTAGCCCAGTAAATTTACTGACGTATTTAAAACATGTCATGTGATCTAAGCTTGTATATACTACCATCAAAGATTTAATTTCTTTGTATTTATTTGTTTTATATGTATGCGTGTTTTGCCTTCATGTATGTCTGTGCACCTGGTATCCTCAGAGGCCAAAGAATATGTCAGATCCCTTGAGACAGGACTCACAGACAGTAATGAGCCACCATGTGGGTGCTGGGAATTGAACTCAGGTCCTCTGGAAGAACAGCTAGTGCTCTTAACTGCCACATGGTGGCTGACAACTGTCTATAACTCCAGTTCTAGGAAATCCTACATCCTCTCTCATCTCCACAGGTACCAGGCATGTACCTGATGCCCATACATACGTGCAGGAAAACACTCATGCACATAAAAAAATAAAATAAATAATTTTTTAAGTGAACTAAATTTTTTTATTGGATACTTTTTATTTACACTTCAAATGTTTTCCCCTTTCCAGGTCTCCAGAAACCCCCTATCCCATCCCCCCTCCCCCTGCCTCTATGAGGGTGCTCCCCCACCCACCCACCCACTTCCATCTTCCTGCCCTGGCATTCCTCTACACTGGGGCATTGAACTCCCACAGGACCAAGGGCCTCTCCTCCCACTGATGTCCAACAAGGCCCTCCTCTGCCACATACAACATGGCTGGAGCCATGGGTCCCTCCATGTACATTCTTTGGTTGGTGGTCCAGTCCCCAGGATCTCCAGGGATCTGGCTGGTTGGTACTGTTGCGCACCCCCTCAGTTCCTTCAGTCCCTTCTCCAACTCCTCCATCAGGGACTCTGCGATCAGTCCAATGGTTGGCTGTGAGCATCCGCCTCTGTATTTGTCAGGCTCTGGCAGAGCCTCTCAGGATACAGCCATATCAGGCTCCCGTCAGCAAGTATTTCCTGGCATTCACAATAGTGTCCAGGTTTGGCGACTGTACATGGGATGGATCCCCAGGTGGGGCAGTCTCTGGATGGCCTTTCCTTCAGTCTCTGCTCCACACTTTGTCTCAAAAAAAAAAAAAATTAAAGTTACTGCAACAAGCACACAGCCCAGTCTCCAGGGAGAACTAACATTGGCTGTTATTTGGCTTGTGATATCTGAGCAATATGACCCCATGGGTTTGTGCTGTTACCAGCCCATACCACAGATGAGGAGACTAGTCCTTCTGTCCATCTGTCCATCCATCCATCCACGCCCCCATTTGTTCATCAATCTGTCCATCCATGGATCCATCCACTCACCCATCCCAGTAAGGCCAGGATCAGGCTTTGAGCTCTCCAGCTTCAGATTCCCGAGGTTACTACAAAAAGGATGCTCATACCTATTTATAGTCAAGTCTAGGCCTCCAGAGAGGCCGCTGACCCCCTCCTTGTCCCTACTCAAATCTTGCCTCAGTCTCACATCCTTGGGATGGCCCCTATAGAATGCTGCTGCTATATCTCCAGCAGGTGGCGCCAAAGGCCTTTTCCTTACCTTGGTGACCTGACCAGTTTCCCACTGGATGACACTGAACAGATGTCCCACACCTTCCTGGATAAGCGGAAGTGAGATCCTGCCCCAGCCCATGACCAAGTGGGCAAAGGCTGTGTTTGGTTCCACTGAGCTTCTTTTGGGGGGGCTACATTAAGGAGTCCATTTGTTTCTCAGAGACTGCAGCAAGCCAGCTTACTGTCCTGGAAGGGAGGGATCTGATTGGAGATGTCCTTCCTCTGTGGGAAGTCCCATGTATCCGGACTCTAGAGGCAGGGTTAAGACTGGTTTAGAGGGTTAGGAAGCTCATGGATGGGACGAG
The DNA here is from genome assembly GCA_028551405.1 of Uromys caudimaculatus. NCBI lineage: Eukaryota > Metazoa > Chordata > Mammalia > Rodentia > Muridae > Uromys > Uromys caudimaculatus. The sequence goes on from CM052702.1 coordinate 132,014,547, forward strand.
GGGCCACAGGAAGCTTGTGCATGGGGTATGATCTCAGAGGCCGGCAGACTCAGCTTGGACACTGGAATCTACCCATCACTGACCCCTGCTGGCCATTCCTTTCTGCATTCCACAATGGCCCCGCAGGGTGAGGACCATCTGCACCTCAGAAACTTAAATCTCCGCTCTGAGCTTTTGGGTGGATGCTGAGAGCAGGGAGCAAGGGTGATGGGTGTGGGTCAGCACTCCTGGGAAAAGTAGGTCTTGGTGCTGTTGGCCGACCTGCTCCTCTCCCCGACCCCATAGCTTTGGTACAGTAGATGGAAGAGAGCACCCACTTTGGAATAAAAGACATTCTAGCTTACATCTCAACTCCTCCGGTGCTGCGTGACACTCCCCAAGTGCTTCATTTAGCAGGGCCTCAGTCTTCCGGTCTGGTTTAGATGGATTCCAACTAGTTAGATGGGTGGGGCGGACCTATCCAGGCTGGCTCACAAGGTCGGAGTGACAGGTAAGACAATACGGTTTCTTGGAGGGATAAAGGAGCCGTGTCCTGTATGCCAGGCTGCTCTCGAACTGACTGTGTAGTTGAGAATAACCTTGAACTTCTGGTCCTCGTGTTTCCACCCATTAAGTCATGGGTTACAAGTTTGCACCACCATGCCTGGTTTACGTAGAGTTAGGGACTGAATCCAGTGTAGTCATGCATATTAGGCAAGCATTCTATTACTGCTCCATATCCCAAGCCCAGGACAATGTACTTTTAAAAAAGATTTATTTATTTATTTATTACATATATATAAGTACACTGTGGCTATCTTCAGACACCCCAGAAGAGGGCATCAGATCCCATCACAGATGGTTGTGAGCCACCATGTGGTTGCTGGGAATTGAACTCAGGACCTCTGGAAGAGCAGTCAGTGCTCTTAACCGCTGAGCCATCTCTCCAGCCCAACAATATATATATTCTTTTTAAACAAGAAAAGCATAACTTTCATTTGGGCTGCCTCCCATCTCTCGCCACGCACAGCTGAGCACAGTTGTAGACATGTTTTATTTGGAAAACTAAACATTTGAATTTCTGGTGTTGCTTTCATCTTTCTAGGGATAGAAAGGGAACCTAGGGCCTTGTGTGCTAGGTTAAGGGCTCTCCCATGGTGCCATACCCAGACCTCAACCTTATAGAATCATTTCAAAATCAGATTTTTCCAGAAAACCATTTTAACTGTTCCATAATATCTTGTTCTACTTCTGTATCTGGCAAAATGGCCCATTCCCCTGAGAGACACTGCCCCTGCCCTCTGAGCACTCTGGGCCCCAGTGTCCTGTTATGCCTGCAATACCCCCAGCCTGCAGTCAGGTGCCATTTGTCACTGGCTGGCATCACTCACTGCAGGATCCCTGCAGGTATGTTTGAACTGCAGTCCCATAGAGCTAGGCCCCTGCCTTGCCATGGTTCCCAGGCCAGCTCCCTCTGACCTCTGTGTTTCAGGGTTTGCTTGCTTTCTCTGACCCTCCTGGTGCTGAGAGCCAGCTCAGGAGACTGGGAAGCACTTGTGGATCTGCTGGGCCCTGACTTCTTGCAGAAGAGTCATTGTCCTCTTCAATAATAAACGACATGGTCTGTCCTGGGAGCCAAAAGCCAGTGGTTTGAAATGAAGGAGCTACCTACAGCCCAGAGTCATGCTTTTCTCTGGTGAAGTAAAGTGGGCCGGCAGGGACAGGATACCGACCTTTAAGCCCTCTCCTCTTACCCCCTTCCATTCTGTCTTTCCCTACTCTGCTTATTATGACCCTGTGGTCAGTCTCCTGGGTGGCAAGGCAGAAGCCCTACCGGAGGGGTCCCAGGAGGGTGCTCCACTGCCCACTGTCTACTGGGGAGCCCTTCCAAGTGGGGTTTGACCTGCAAGGCCTAGCCTAGCTTTTTTTCTTTGTGATGTATCCATTGCTCAGAAGAACCTGAATCCTAATGAGCTGTGATCCTGGGAGCTGCTCAATCACGTTTCCAGCAACCAATCATTTCATTTAGGGAGCGGTTCCTGGGCTACACACGTGGCTCAGTGGTGGAGCGCTTGCCTAGCCTGCTCAAGGTGTCTGTTTCTATTCCCAGGACTGCAAAAGCAGGGTAGGGGAGTGGGCTGCTTGATTACCCAGGGATCAGGGCTGCTCCCCCACTAGTCATCTCCTGGAAACACCTCCTTTGCCTGGATGTGCCTGGCCTTGCACATGACTGTCTCTCAGATCTGTCACTTCCTGGCTAAGCCACAGCCTTCTTCTGGGAACGCCACTTTAGCTTATAACTGTGCAGCCGAGTGTTTGGGCTATGACCTCAGGCCACCCTTCTGGGCTGCTTTGTGCTATAGAGTGCTTTGTGGAGGGGCTGAGACAAAGACAACTGGAAGAAAATTACAAGGATTTAAAAAGAAAAAATCAGTCCCATGTGACCCACAGATGGCTGTGAGCCATATTTCCTGAGTTTAGATTCATCCTTTGGCTTCTGTGTGACCTTGGGGACAATTTTAAGTGCTTGAGAGAATTGAACCAAATCATGCACAGGAAGCAATTAGCATCTACTCAAGGACTCAGGCTAGGTGAGCCACTGTGTGGGAGATAGAAAAGAAAAAGCACAGAAAAAGATGGGGAGACGTGTTTTCCCTAGTTCAAGCGGTCCACTCACCCCCAAGTCCTACAGGTTGATATGGGTTTGTTTAGGCAGCCCTGATGTCTAGGTTCTGGGGACCTGACTTAGTTTCTTGTCTGACCATGGAGATTGGCAGGGAGGAAGGGGGGGACCACTCACTGAAGCCAGGCCAAGATGGCTGGAGCAGGTCTTCTGATGGTGCCAGTTGCTGCCCTTGGCCAAAGACAGGTCCTCTTCGTCCAGCTTCATAAACACGGCAGGGACAGAACCTGCTACACTGAAACCCATACAAGGCCTGGAGACTGCACACCAACTCGGATCACGGGGAAGCAGGGGGTTCACCTCCTCCAAGGAAGAGGCAGGGATAGGAGCGAAACCAGGGAGCTATTTCGAGAAGGTGTCAAAGGCCGGAACACTAAAATTAGAACCTTGGTTCCTAAAAAGACATTGGCGCCAACCAAAGTCTAAGAGAGGGGCTCTTCAGCGCGGAATGTGACCCCAGGAAGCGCTCCGACGATCCTGGGCAATGAGGTCAGCAGGACCAATGGGACCCCTCCACCTCCCTTATGACCACGTGGTGGTCACGGGACCTCTCCTGTGGCCAGCTCCGGAGCTGTTTCCAACCACTTCCCTTGTGTACCAAGTCTGGAAAGGCGAGCGGGCAGAGCTGCTGTCAGTGTAGGACTGACCTTCTGGGCTGTGCCTTTCCTTTTTTGACTGTCCTTTGTGCTTTCTGTTCCATCCTCCATAAAGAGTAAGAGAAGCAGACGCTTGGAAGAGGCAGCCATCTTGGAACCTGGTGTTTTGGCCTGGGAGATAAAGCAGGAAAGGCCTAGGATCCCTATAGGTCTTCCCCTCTGTCACATAAGAGTCCTTAGTACACCCCTTCTCCATTCAGGTTCATGATACAGACACCCCAGGGATCTGGCTGCAAAGGACAGTGCAGAAGTCCTTATGAAGCTACCTTTGAGGGTGAGACACAAACAGCTCTTGGCTTGGCTGCCTGAAACAGCTCTTCTCGGCCTACCCAGGCCCAGAACATAGACAGTTCTGATTACCAGCCCACCTTTGACCAGGGAATGCCTGGAGCTCTCCCTCTCTCGTCTTGTGATACCTTACTCAACTAAAATATACCTCCTTGGTGCCTGAAGGGATGGTTCCGGTGGTTAAGGCTGCTCTTGCAGAGGAACTGGGTTCGATTCCTAGCACCTATGTGGCAGCTCATAATTGCCTTTAACTTGAGTTATGTGCTGGCCTCTATGACCACTGAATGCATGTGGTACCTACACATACATGCAGGCAAAACACTTATACACATAAAATAAGTGTGTGTGTGTGTGTGTGTGTGTGTGTGTGTGTGTGTGTGTGTATGTATGTATGTATATATATTCAACTTTCTTTTTCATTACAATCAATAGAAGCCAGCTCTCTGCAGCCTGCTAATGGCCTGCCTCTTCTAGAGATAACTTCCCGTTTTCTTCGTTACATGCCTTGGGGCTTTTTACTTTACTGTTTTGGTTTTTTTGTTTTGTTTTGTTTTTTGTTTTTCGAGACAGGGTTTCTCTGTGTAGCCCTGGCTGTCCTGGAACTCACTCTGTAGACCAGGCTGTCCTCGAACTCAGAAATCCACCTGCCTCTGCCTCCCAAGTGCTGGGATTAAAGGTGTGCGCCACCACTGCCCGGCTTTGGTTTTCGTTTTTTAAATTTTCTACCACAGGTTTCTGGGTTTGGGTGACCAGGTGTGGGAGCTAACCTTTACCATCATCGTAGTAACAAAACACCAACAAAAATTTTGATCTTTTTTTGTGTTTACGTGGGGGGAAGGGTAATAATCCATGCTTGAACTCACTCTGTAGCCCAGCTGACTAGCCACTCCTCTTTATGCCCCTAAGTGGAGGGATTACCACATACCTGGTGGTCTTTCCTGACTTAGAGACTCCTGGAGAGGAGGGACCTTTTGGGTCCCCTTCTTCCAGTACGGTACAGAACTCCTGTGGGTGTCAGTAGTTTTTGCTGAGCTCAGCCCTCGGAGCAGGGACAGGCCCTTCTCTAGCATCTCCCAGGGACCCTCATCCCCAGGGGCACTATTTACCCACCAGGGCTGGCAAACACACTGACTTCACCCTGTGCTGGGGCACAGGGTGCATAGAGGACTACTCCAGGCTGGATGAGTGGTGTCTGCTTCAGCAGGACATGGGAGGGTGGCAGTGCCGATGTGTGCACGTACCTGTCACCTGCACAGAGCAGTTTGCCCGTTCTTTCCTTTCTGCCTGACTGTGGCTGCAACTCTGGCTTTTGTCCAAGCACTTGCAGGCTCCTCTGGGTTCCACATGGGCGGTGGGCTGAAGAATGCCAAGAACGTGTTACAGCTGCTGACAACACTTCACTCTCTGCCTGTGACCTGTCCATGTGACTTCCTCCAGAACTATGTGTAGAGGAGTGTTGAGGGTGGGCAGCAGCACCCTGACTAAATATCTGAAGACTCCTGGACTCCAAAGATGCTCCTGAGAAGCAACACCATATGGGGCTAGAGGGGGACCCACAGATGAAAGCCAGTGGTCACAGCTGGCTATCAGTAACTAAGCCCCTTAGGCTTCCAGTGACCAGTAAAGACATCCACATAGCAATGCCCCATGGGACCTGAGTATGTTCTGAGAAGTTCACGTTTCACCTCATTTAACTATGACTGGGAGCTGGGAGTGTAGCTCAGTGGGTAGAGCGCTTGCCTACCACGCACAAAGCTCTGTATTCCAGCCTCAGCACTTCCATGTAAGACTGGAATGCGATGATGATACATGCCTGTAACCCCAGTCCTTGGAAGGTAGAAGCAGGAGGATCTGAAGTCCAAGGTCATCCTCAGCTACATATGAATTTGAGGCCAGCCTGGTCTACACAAACTCTTGTCTCGGAAACAGAACCCAAAAAATTCATAGCTTTTATTTCCATCTTACCAAGTGGGATGCTTGAAACAAGAAGCCCCTGAGGGATCTACCCAAAAGCACACAGTCGGTGAGTGGTAGAGGCAGGATCTGAATCCAGGCTTATTCACCATCTGAATCCTATCTCCAACCATGTACTTGTCAGCCTCTACTGGCTGCAGGGCCACACAAGTTCCCTTTCCCCTGTCCTTGACTGATACTTGCTTCATTGGCCTGGCTTGCAGTTGAGCAGGTTTGTGTGGGTGCAGGACGGAGGCCCCAGCAATGCACAGCAACCTTAGCAGGAAGCCATAGCCTTGCCTGAAGGGGACTCCTGCACAGAAAGTATGCGAGACACCTGGGGTGCCTGAGCTCCTGAACTGTACAGTTGTATTTTTGGTAGGAGCGCTGTGATGACGTCCCAGGGCCTGGCTAAAGTCTGTTTGCCCCAGTGAGGGAGTACTTACTATTTCAAATGCTCTGATACCTCAGCCTGACCTCTGCTGTCATGGTCACAGGCTTGTCCCCTGTTTACTTGCACTTCTTTATGTCCAAATGCCCATTTAAAATTATTTTATTTTTGTCTTTTATATCCTTATTGTTTAAATACTTATTTTAATTCTTATTAGATGTATGGGGGGACAGTTCTGTACATGTGTGAATGCAGATGTCCTTGGGGTCCAGAAGAGAACATCAGATACTCCAGGACTGGAGGTACAGGCAATTGTGAGCTACGATGTGAGTGCTGGGAATTGAACTCCGGACCTCTGGAAGAGTAGCTAGTGCTTTTAACCAGTGAGCCATCTCTCCGGCTCCTTATTTGTCAGTGTCTCATATAGTCTCAGTTTGCCTCAAACTACCTAAGTAGCAGAGGCTGGCCTTGAAGTCCTAGTCTTCCCAGCTCTACCTCCTAAGTGTTGATATGTCAGGTATGCAACATATTCAGTGTGGCAAGTTGTCGTGCATGCACCTAGACGTGTGCACGTCTGTGTGCGTGCCGGCCTGTTTGAGCCCACGCATGGGCACATGGAGACCGTAAGTCGACACAGGGTGTCTTTCTCTATCACTCTCCCCCTTCAGGATCTTTCACTGAAAATAGGAGTTCACAGATTGGTGAGACTGTCAGGCCAGCAACCTTGGGGATCCTCCTGTCCCCTCTTCCTCAACTCTGGGTTATAAGCACACACTGCCATGTCTGACCTTTTATATTCATTCTGGGCACCCAAACTCAGGTCCTTGTGCAGTAAGTACATTACATGCTGAGCCATTTCCCTAGTCTTGAAGTCGTGGGGTTTTTTAGTTTGGTTTGGTGGGTTTTGGTTGGTTGGTTGGTTGTTTAATGAAAGTTAAATGAGCCAAAAACTGCAAATTATTTGGCACAGTTCCTGCTACACTGAAGTCCCGCAGGGGCTAGCCAGCCTTTTGTGATCCTTGAAAGGCTGAGGAACAGCTTTTGAGTACAGGTGTGTGTCACCACACCCAAATGCCAGTCACATTGGATTAGGCTCACCTCTAATGATTTCGCTTTACCTTGATGATTCTCTGGAGACCCTGTCCCCAGATGAGGTCACATCCCATGGCCTTGGAGCTTGGGACTTCAACAAGCTACCTTTCTAAGGGACATGGTCCAACCTGTAGCAGGGTTTACACAGGAGCCAGGCACCAGCTCTGAGAATCACTTTCCTTTCCCGTAAGATGGAATTGGAGAGGACCCCACAGGTCCTCCCAGAATGCTAAGTGAGTGTAACTCAAGGACTTGCGCTGTACTCAGGAAGGGATTGGTATCCTTCTTACCATGGTATTGGCCTTGAGGCCACAAGGTTAGGAAGCTCCTGCACTTGCTAATAAGGTGGGAAGAGGTGCTGGCCCTGGTCCATGTCAGGATCCCTTGTGTGGATTGGCATCTCTAGCCCCTGTAACCCAGCTTGGGCATTTTCTGTCTGAGTAGAGTGGAGAGTTGGGGCTGATTAGTCATTTTGTAGTGGAGGGTTACCCTGTACACAGTAGGTTGCTTAGTAATTTCCTTGGCCTCTACCTACTAGATGTAGATAGCATCCCCTCTTCCATAGTCATAGGAAGAACGCTGACGCATGCTGCCCTGAGGCTGCTGAGCCTCCCCCAAGAGTCAACAAAAGTACCTGCTGATAACACAGGGAATGGATGGAGGAGCTCTTGATGTTGGGGTCTCCACCATTGTGGACCCCTTGAAAGAAGTGCCAAAGATACTCTTCTCCCATTCCTTCTTCCTGCCTTTGTGGCTGGCTCCCTCGGGTCACCTCAAGGTGTCCAGCAGTGGCCATAAACAGGCAGCCTGGAGCCTAGAATGGGTGCCAAGGGAGGCTACAAGAACACAGCAGTACGGACATTTGCTGGCACTTGCTGACAACTCGGACTTATCAGGGTGGGAGGCCCAGGCTCCAGACCTGCAGGCTGTGGGGCTTTATCAGCTGCTAAAGTGACAGAGTTCACAGCAATGCTGTGGCTTCCACAGGTGCTGACAGCCAGTAGCTCCGGGAAGGCAGCTTCTCCACACCACTAGCTTCCAGCCACCAGGAAGGCAAGGCGAGCCAGGCCCAAGCGGGAGGTGCATACCCTCAGGGACACTGGAGGAGAAGAGCTAGCATCCACCAACTAGGGGTGGGGGGCAGAGACTGTGATCATGAGCTGAGTTCTCTCTTTTTTCCTTTTCAAAGATTATATAATATGCTTACAGTCTCCCAAAGCTACAAAATTTAAACTAGACAAGGTAGCACCTTAAGATTCAAGACTAATATCCTGTTGTGTACTTAACCTATTTGTTTAACCTGCCTTTAAAACAATATAACTTACTTGCCTTGTTTCCCCATACAATCAACATAACACAATGCATAGCTTTAATCTTAAGTGATATATTCTTCCATGCCCTGACCCAGAGCAATGCACATGTGTATATGTGTGTATTATCACAGTAATTTCCTGGAAATATCAGACTAGTTGAAAGCAACTTTGTTCAATAAATATATACCATGAATTTTGAGAGCAGCATGGAGCTTATCATCTGGGTCAGTTGGCGTCAGTACGTTTCATCCGTCCTGATCCTGTTGAAGAGTTCTATAAAGTATCTCCCATTCTTTCCCCATGCAATGCTTTCTGTGCCATTCAGTAAAGACGGAGAGCAAAGCCCTTGTTTAGGGACAGACGACATTCAGACGAGACAGCACTCAGGTGGGCACAGGTTCAGACACTCAGAGGAGGAGGAAAAGGAAGAGGAGGGGAAGAAGGAAAAAGGGAAGGAAGGAAGGAAGGAAGGAAGGAAGGAAGGAAGGAAGGAAGGAAGGGAGGAAGGGAGGAAAGAAAGAAAGAAGGAAGAAAGAAGAAAGTTTCAGAGTTTCAGATGGTTTGTTACACTCTGAGATGAAAACAGCAATGAGGTGGGGGAGAGAGAGAGACAGAGACAGAGACAGAGAGAGACTATTTGGGAATGTTTTGGACTTTTGAAAACTCAAATTCCACCCCCAATGGCACCTCTTCCAACAAGTCCACACCTCCTAATCCTTCCCAAACAGTCTCACCAGTTTTGCCACATGTACTCTTTTTTAAAGAACTATTTATTTAATGTATGTGAGTACACTGTAGCTGTCTTCAGACACACCAGAAGAGGGCATCAGATCTCATTATGGATGGTTGTGAGCCATCATGTGGTTGCTGGGATTTGAACTCACGACCTTCTGAAGAGCAGTCCGCATTCTTAACCGCTGAGCCATCTCTCCAGCCCCCAGTCTCACCAGTTTTAAACCAAGCATTTGAACATATTCACTCCCCGACTCCCATAGGCTTGTAGCTATATCATAAAAAAAAAAAAGTCCTCATGGCCTTTCAAAATTGCTTATAAGTCTCCAAAGTCTCTTCTGAGTTTTGTTTTTGTTTTTGTTTTTTTGAGACAGAGCCTTTCTACATAACCCTGGCTTTTCTGGAACTATGTAGACCAGGGTGGCCTCAAATTATAGAGATTCACCTGCCTTTGCCTCCTGAGTGCTGGAATTAAAGGTATGATCCACCCATTTGGCTCAAGGCAATCTCTTAACTGTGACCCCTGTAAAAGCAAAAAGCAAATTACATACTTCTAACATATAGTGGCACAGGATATACATTACCATCCTAAAGTGGAGGAGAAGGGGCATCATGAGGAAACACTGGAGCAAAAATGCAGCAGGGCAAACTGAAAGTCCTGTAGCTCTGTGTCCAATGTCCAAGGGCTTAGACGGCTCTCCCCTTCCAGCTTTGCTGACTGCAATACGCTTCTCCCTCCTGGGATGGCTCCACCCGCTGTCTACAGCTCTCCTTGGCAGGTATCCCACACCTCCAACACCGTGGGGTGGCCAGTACAATCCAGGCTTTATCTTCACGGCATCATGCAATAGCCTTTTGGAGCCTTGATGCAAGGACTCTCCTGCCACACATCTGGTGGCAGTATCTTTCTTTAACCACAACCCGTTTCCTCTTGTGTCCTTCATGAATCTCGATCAGATACACATGGATGCTGCTGCCAAGGTCTCCCTCCGCCTGTTGAGATGGAACCTGGCCCTCCCCTTGACTTATATTTACATAAGCTTTGCTTTGCTGGTGCTTTTCCTTTGTTGACTAAGTTTTCTTTTGCTTTAGGAGCAAAAGATTCCTCTTTAAAAGTTGGAAGCTCAGGATCTTGCGTTGAGGGCGCTGCTCCCTTATTCCATTTCATGAGGCCTTTCTTTAAATTTCTCATCTCTTTAAGTATGAAACTTCACTCTAACATTCATTACATGGTGCTTTTTTTTTCTCCTCAAACTGTACATTTTATATTTCTTTTTGCTCCACTTGCTCAGTTTCATTGTAGACCAGCATAAGGCTGATGACTAATAGCCATGAAATAGAGTCAACACTGGGCTGTTTTTGAAATTGTCTCTTCCCACAAATTTAGTCCAAAACTCTTCAATTTAGGTTTAGGCAGACTCTTAGGACAAGGACAAAGACCAGCCATATTCTTTCCCAAAATGTCATAAGAATGGTCTCTAACCCAGTTGCTAATATTTTTCCCCCTCTGAAACATCTTAACCTGGGCCTTCATAGTCCACATTGCTCTTAGAACTGTTGTCTTTCAAGATCTACCTCAGGTGGCTCATTAATTCCCACCTACAGCATTCAACAGCTTTCCTAGTCCAGAGTCCCAAAGTCTTTCACATTTCTTCAAAAAAAACCAGCATGGTCAGACCTGTCACAGCAAAACCCCACTCCTGGTACCAATTTCTTAGCTACTTTTATATTGCTGTGAAGAGACATTGTGACTTTTGAAACCTCAAAGCCCCACTCCCAGTGATATACCTCCTCCAACAGGTCCACACCTCCTAATTCTTCCCAAACAATTCTACCAACTTTGGCTCAAGCATTCAAATATAAGAGCCTATGGGGGCAATTCTCATTCAAGTCATCTGTCCAGACTTCACTGAAAGCCTGGATAGGAGACATCACCAAATGTTCCTGCCAGCAGAGCCTACCAGTTCAGGGCCATCTCTCTGACATCTCCCAGCAACTCTGAGGATAGATATTGGGCCAGAGTGGCAAGCCACCTGTTAGAGGCCTTGGGGGAAGGAACTGCTTTACTCTATCCCAATATAATAAAAATTAAGAATGATTTCTGGGTACCGATCCTTCAATCCTCAGAGAAAGTGAGTGCTCAACAGCTATCATGTGCATTAGCTGGTTTCTGGAGCTTTCCAGTGATTCTTGCTAGGGAAGTTCTGCACCAGGGAAAGATGAGAAGGAAGTGCAGAGAAAGAGAAGCTACATAGTGTGGAAGAGTGTTCACCTGGCTGGGCTTTAAAAGGCTCTTTTTCTCAATGAGTTTTGAAATCCCCTTCGCTTTTTTATTTGTTTGCTTTTGTCTTTTATTTTTCAGTTTATATTTTTTTTTTTAAAAAAAAATGTGTAAATAGGGGAATAGCAGCTAAGAGCACTGGCTGCTCTTCCAGAGAACCAGAGTTCAAGTCCCAGTTATCCTCCCAGCTCACAACTGTACCTCTCACATCCCAGAGGTCCGGTGCTTTCTTCAGCCTCTGTGGGCACCAGACACCCACGTGGTAGATATATGTGTGTGCAGACATACACATAAAGGGACTGTGTGGGTACAGCACAGCGTTAGAAGGGAGACTAAATAAGAATAACTTCACGTGACGGGGAAGAGTGCAGCACGGGCAAAAGGTTGTGAGTCACAAAAACAGATATAAAGCGTGCATGTGTGTGTGTGTGTGTGTGTGTGTGTGTGTGTGTGTGTGTGTGTGATGGATAGGTGAATAAAAACATAATTATATTGTAAGTGTACTCTAGGTGAGGTTTACTGAAATATATTCAGTTTATGGTTGCACAAGAGTCTGAATGGCTTGCTCAATCTGTGTGTCTTTCAATCCTCACCAGAGATGTTCTATTTGCAGCAGATGGTGATTAATACACAGACCCACAGTCAGTCAAGGTATGGCAAATAAGACACTGCAGAACGCTCAGTCCTAAACGGGGCATCTGTACTATATTCCCTCCTTCCAAGGCTCAGATGATTGCAGAAGAGGAGACTCGAAGGGTGTAAGAGCCAGAGGCTAAAGTTCAAGGGACGTGTTTTCCAGACACAACAGGGCAGCTGCGCATCTCGACTCCTCACAGTGGTTATGACTGCATGTAAACGGCCCATAAAGCTCAAACCAAATGACATCCCAGGCTGGGGAGGACAGGCAGGCATGAAGTCCCACCCCAACTGAGGAACTACTGGCCATCGATAGCTGCTGGGAGAGGGAGAGTCAGTTTTGTTGGATAGAACAGCTACTGGTAAGTTGACCGTACCCTACTGGAAAATTGTATATCCAAGAATATATAGGCAACACATATATTGGGCTTGACAGGCATAAAGGAAAGAAAAGGAAAGAAAGAAAGAAAGAAAGAAAGAAAGAAAGAAAGAAAGAAAGAAAGAAAGAAAGAGAGAGAGAAAACATAAAGTAGGAAGATGGATAAAAGGGAAAGGTGGGTCTGGGGAGGGGTAAATATACTCAAAACACACTGCACAAAGTTCTCAAAGTACGAATCATAACGTTTTAAAGATTTACTATTCAGACGTGTGTATGCATGCTGTGCAGGCGTCCCAGGAGGCTATATGAGAACATCTAATCCCTTGGAGCTAGAGCTTCAGGTGGTTGTGAGCTGTTTGGTGTAGGTGCTGGGAACCTACACTATTATTGTGCTACCCACTCCTGGGATTTGCTCTCTAGGGACCAAATGCAGTGCTTCATGTACTCAACAAGGACCATGTCAACTAAGCTACAGCACCAGGCTTTATGGGGAGCTGGGATTGAGATAGAGTCTCACTATGTAGACCAGGGCGACCTTGAACTTGCTTTATGGACCAAGTTGGCCTCAGCCTTGTAGCGATCCCTCTGCCTCAGCCTCCTGAGTGTTGGGATTGTAGACGACATGTACCTCTACACTTAGCTCAATGACAAGTGTGCTTGTGAAAGAAACATAAGGAGTTTTGAGACACAGACAGAGAGCGCTACATGAAGACAGAGATGGGAGTGGAGTGAGGTGTCTACAAGCCAAGGACAACCTGGGGCCACCAGTGCCTGGAAGGGGCAAAGAAGTGTTCTCTAGAGTAGGAGAGGTGGTGACAGCTGGACAACATCTTGCATTTGGGCTTTTGGCACAGCACAGAGCCTTTGCACCAGCCATTCCCTCTGCCCGAGACACTTTCTGTTCATCTCCAGCAAGTGTTGGTTCAATACCACCCCAGTCAGCTGTTGCTTGGTCCTCCTGTTTGCATCTCCTCAGCCCCCCAACAGCCACCTCTTCTCTGTGTTATTGTTTCTGATACATGAACCGACTTCAGCATTTGGCCAGTCACCATCTCCTCCATCCTGGAAGGAAAGCTGCTCTGAGACAGGGATTTCATCTCTTTTGTACACAGCCTTCTCCACAGCCCAGACAACAAAGCAGACTTTGATACACATTTGTTGAATGAATAAATGAGACTTTCTAGTATAAGTACAGTTACCACAGAGACATCCTGTGGGGTGCTTACTTCTGAGCGACCATGTCTGCCTTTCCTTTCCCTGTAGGGAGACAAGATGCTGGACTTCTGAATTGGAGGGACCTGGAGGCCAACCAGTCACTTCCTGGCCAAGATCCTTTTACAGCCCCCAGGTCCCCTTTGACCTCTCCAGTGGGAAGAGGTTGTGAACTCCTCATGGCCTGACCCAGAGCCACAGCCAGACTCTTCAGGCCAGGGGCAAGAGCTGAAGACAGTCACATGAGAGTCATCCCTTACGCTCCTGGCTGGCATGTCCTGCAGAGATAGTACTGAGGGTGTTCGATGCCTTAAGATAAATCCTAGCTGGATCGTGTGACTCCCTTGGCTCCTTCTTGCCACATTTCTGTGCCCTAAAGTACTCTCATATTCCGCAAGTAGAGGACTATCTCAGCTACTCTGTCCTGGAGTCAGTGAGAGAACTGTCTCAGGGTCAGGCACGGCAGCTGTAACAAGAGAGATACTGAGGTTCAAAAGTGGTAGAACTTAGGCATGTGGCTCAGCTGGCAGAGTGCTCACCTAGCATACACGGGGCCCTGGGGATGGAACCCAAGACTTTTACAGGCTCAGCAAATACCCTCTTAATTTAACTATAGCCCCAGATTGTCAAATGCAGGGCCTCACACCAGTATCAGATCCCCTAGGACTAGAATACAGATGGCGGTATCAGATCCTCAGCACTGCATAAACCAAGAGTAACGGTGCATGTTTGCGATCTCAGCACTGGGAAGGTAGAGTCGGAGGATCAGGCAGCTAAGGTCATCTTTGACTACATAGGGAATTCAAGGCCAGTCTGGGTACTTCCCTATGGGAGAGAAGGAAGGAAGTAGGGGGATATTAAAAGAGGCTTTTTACTAACTTATAGGATAAGGGTATCCTGTTTGAATGTGTTCCCAGGTATTAGAGGCTTAGTCCTAAATGCACATGTGAGTGGAGGGAGAACCTTGGGAGCTTAATTCATTCATAGATTCATTAGTGAATGCCTTATTTCTGCAGAAGTTTGATCGTAAGGCTAAACTTTCAGCTGGACACAGTGGTGCATGTTTTTAATCCCAGTACTTGGGAGACAGAGACAGATGAATCTCTGTGAGTTCGAGTCCAGCCTGGTCTACAGAGCTAGTTCCAGAGCAGCCAGGGCTACACAGAGAACATAAAATCATGTCTTCAAAAAACAAAACAAAACAAAACAAACACTGTAGGGAGTGGGGCTGGAAAGATGGTTCAGTGGTTAAGAGCACTGGCTGCTCATCCAAAGGACCCCGGTTCAATTCCCAGCATCCACAAGGCAGCTCACAGCTGCCTATAACTCCTGTTCTGGGGAATCTCACTGACATACATGCACGTAAAACATCAATGCACATAAAAATAAATGTAAAAGTATTAAAACAGAAAAAGAAAGAAAGAAAGAAGAAGAAAATGATTGTCTTCATCCTCTACACATCACAGTACAGGGAGAAGCCCCTCCTCAGATGCAAACACCATGGTCTTCAAATCCCAGTCTCCAGAACTGCAAGCTGAATAACCTCTTTTTCTGTAAGAAGTATCCTGACTCTGACATTTTGTTATAGCAACCAACAGAAAACAGGATACCATGCTAGGAGGCAGAGAACACAACAAAGAGCATTGCTTGGAGGCTGTCTGCTGCTACTATAGGTGTATGAATAAGAGACAGCCAGGGAGGGCAGTCCTAAGACTCAGTGGAAGGCAGGAGAGGTGACTCAGCAGTTAAGAACACCGATTATTCTTCTTGAGGACCCGGGTTCAATTCCCAGCACCACATCATGGCTTACAACCGCCTGTAACTCCAGTTCCAAGGGACTTGGTGTCCTCTCTAACTTCTGAGGGCACACAGCATACATGTGGTGCACAGACATACACGCAGGCACTCACACGCATTAAAAAAAAAAGACTCAAGTGGAAAGGCCAGAGAGATGACTCACCGACAATATGCAGCCAGTGTGAGGCCCTGAATTCGACACTTAAACTAGGGCTAGAGTTCAGAGGATAGAGTGCTTGCCTACCGTGTGAAAGTCTTGGGTTCCACCCCTAGCTCTGCAGCCCTGCATTAAACTGAGTTTAGTGTTGCACGCCTGTAATCTCAGCACTTGGGAGATAGAGGTAAGGGGGTAAGAAGTAAAGGTTATCCTCAGCTACACAGCAAGTTCAAGGCTAGCCCGGGCTACATGGGACCCTGCCTCAAAAAAGGAGAGGGAAAAAAAGAAAGAAATTTCACCATACAGCACATACACAGTACACATACATGTATGTAGGCAAGACACTCATAAACATTAAAAAAAAAACCCACTAAATACATCTTTACAAAGAGGACAGAGTTCACTGGCAAGACAGAGACAAAGTGAGAACCCAGACTCTCCAGGTGCTGCTGTGAGCAGGTTGGGAACACAAGCAGCTCCCTGCTGCCCAGGGTCCACAGCAGCCTGACTACATCACAGGCCAACCAAGCCCCATTCTTTGGCTTGTCTCATGTAGTCCACCTACACAGCAGAGGCCATGTTAACCAAGCCTGCTTCTTAGAGGTCTTGGACTGGCCCATCCTTCAGAAACCTTTAAGTCTGGATGCCTTGCTTGGCCTAGGAAGAATGAAATGCTCTGCTTTCAGACCCCTGCCCCTGCACACTTGGCATTTCTAAAGGCTTTTTGCTTAAAAAGATGACCTAACAGTGTCCCTCTCAGACTGGATTTTTTAACACAGTCTGGGATTTGACAATACCAGCTGCAGATGGCTTAAAGGCATGTAGTCAGAAGTGAGGAGATCAGAGGCTATCTCCCTAAACTGCTTTGTCTGAAGATCTAGTGGCTAGACAAAGATGCTGAAGACTCCTTTCTGGTCCCATTGCTGCACAGAGGTGGGATCTACTTCTGCTTTCTTTGGAGTCACTGGGGTCTGTTTTAAACAGTGGAAAAGGGTGGAGCAGACCCCACATTGGTGCTAGGCCCAGACCATACAGGGAGTTACCAGCAGCTGTGAGCTGCCATGTTGGTGTTAGAAACTGAACCTCAATCCTCACTTGTCACTACAGACAACTGTCCTAACAGCCTGCATCTGTTCTGGCTACCTCTTCCCAGAGAGTGCCTAAAAGAGTCTTCAAGAGACTCCAGCACCAGGCCACACCCTGAAGAGGGGCACCAAGTAGGAGTCCCACAACAGGGGTCTACCAACCACCATGACTGGACGGTGCAGTTGAAAGATGGTCACTGTAAGCCACCAAGCTATGTGTGCCTCATGGCACCCTGAGTATGCCTCATGGACAGAGCTTGTGGTACAGTGCTTGCCCAATATGCACAAAGCCTTGTGTTCCATCTTCAGCCAGCATAAAACAGGCATGGCATGGTGCATGCACCTGTAATTTGAGCGCTTGAGAAGTAGAGGCAAGAAGATCTGGGAGTTTAGGCTAGCCTGGGCTATGAGATCCTGTCTCATAATACATACAATCCATTAAACACAGCATTCAGGAGGTAGAGACAGGCAGATCTCTGTGAGTTCAAGGTCAGCCTGGTCTACAAAGTGAGTTCCAGGTCAGCTAAGAACTACACAATAAACTCTGTCTCAAACAAGCAACAACAAAATAAGTGGATGCTGAAAGCAGGCATCAGATCCCCTGGAGCTGGAGTTATAAGTAGTTGTGAGCCACCATGTAGTCCCAGGAACTGAACCTGGGTCCTCTAGAAGAGCACCTCAGCCACTTCTCCAGCACTGCAGATTATTTTTATTGTATTAGTTGAGGCAAGAAGACCTACTGTGGGTGGGCCTGTTCCATGAATGGGGTCCTGGACCATGTAAGTGGAGGGGGAGAGAGAGAGAAAGAGGGGGGGAGAATTTACTGCTCTCTGTTTCCTGGTTGTGAATGTTATGTGACCAACAGCTTCAAGTTTCTGCCACATGCAAGCCAGATGACAGGAATGCTGACAGAAATGTGGATAGTGGCTATCTCAGAGGAGAGATGGGCTCTATCAGGAACGTGACTGGGAGCCATTTGTATGACATGTTAGCCAAGAATCTGGCTTTATTCTGCCTGTGTCCTGAGAATTTACTGAAGCTGAATGTGGGGATGGTAGATTAATTTGTTTCTCAGAGGGAAATTGTGTGAGAAGGATTAGAGGCTGTGTGCTTCGCACTGGGTCAGTAGGAGGGACACCTTCAGGCTAAAGGCTCCAATTCATAAAAATGCAAATTCATGTACAAGAAGGTTTAAGCTAAGAATGGAACTGGAGGGGTTCTCTGCCCCTCAAAAACAATTGCTTAGGAGAGAGAGTGTTTCCCTTGGGTTAGAACACAGAAACTCATGCAATCATGGGTCCAAGAGACCCAGAGGTTTGCAGAAGAACCTGACAGCTTTCTCCAAACGTGACTGGTTTTGGACTCATGGTCTTCTAACGATCCCCTTTCTCCATCTCTGCCTTAACCCACTGCCACTCCTGGTCATTGTCCTCGACCAACCTGTTAACACAGATTCTGCAGAAGGGATAGTGACATTGGGCACACACCGGGTGTATATCCCACAGACTCAGAGTATCATTTCTCATCTGAGTGAGAGGCTGGGTGTGTGAGGAAGAAGTCACTGCTGGCCGATCAGCTAAGAGAGCTGGGAAGAGGCCCTTCCCACACGTCTAGTGTCTGTTCCACTCACGGTGGGGGAGGAGACTTTGGCACCCGGAGATACCCCAGAAGGCATTGATACATGACCTCATCTTTGGGCCAGGCTCAAAATTCTATCCTAATCAGCTCTCCTTGTTAAGGGGCAGAAAGGAGGGTTGGAATTACAGAAGTTCCTGGTCATATCCCAGCTTTCAATCAGTTGACACTGGAGAGTGAGCAGCCTCCAACAAAAATCTTCATAAGGTTTTGAGGGGGGTTGTTGGAAGCTGGGGCAGGGTATCAGAACCGTTTGTGTGAGCCACATGGCTCCTTCTGGCCTGGAAATCGGTTGATGAGAGAGCTTGAAAGTTTGTGTGACGTTCACTTGTGGCGATCAGAACCATGGACAGCAGCTACCAGAGTGCCCGGAAGTGGTGCAGTCCAGCCGTCCAGCTAGGTGCTTGGAAGCCAGGCAGGGCCTGGATTACAGGTTCAGAGGACACTCTCCCCGGGATGCTGGAGATGGTGGGTGTTGTCTGGGAGTGTTTTTGATGAGTTACTCCATAAACCCCGCACTCGGCTGGGAAAGCTAGGATTCTCCCTGCCATTTCCAATAGGGGTGGGGCAGAATATTACAGGCCCTCAGGTTTTGCATGAAAGAAGGGAGCAGGAAACAAGGACATGTTAGTGTCCCCCGCACACTCCCACCCTAGCCCAGCCCATTTCTATACAAGGCCTGCTCTCCACAGCCTCCACCCACAACGAATACTCCACACAGGCACAGAGGGGTGAATTCTCAGGTCCTGAGCTCAGCAGGCAGGAATGTGGCTGATAAATCAGAGATAATCCCACCCCTACTCCATGAGAAGGGCTGGCCAGACACCCAGCCCCAGGATAAAAGGCAGAGGTACCGTTGCTGAAGACGCCAGAGCACAAGCTGCTTGAGGAGGCGAGACAAGAGAGAGCAAGGCACCATTGCAGCAGGCTGGCCCATCGCTTCTGCGGCATGGATCTCCAGAAGGTGCTGTCCCAGATGATTCTGCTCCTGCTTTTCCTTTATCTGTCACTGCTGGGAGGTCACTCCCATCCTCTGGGAAGTCCTAGCCAGTCTCCAGAACAATTCAAGATGCAGGTGAGCACCAAGGGTCTGCATAGAGAGATGGGGTCTGCCTGAAGGGCTGGGCAGCAGCAATGAAAAGACCTCGTGTCCTTTGGGAATTAGCCATGTGAGAGTCAGAAAACCGAAAGATTGGGCAGCAGGTCCCTTAACCAATGAGCACTATGGAAGGGTGGGGGAGTCAGGTGCGTGTGCCTGAGGTCTGGGCTCCCCAATCCATCACAGAAGCTACTGGAGCTGATAAAAGAAAAGACAGAGGAAATGGCTCAGACACAGCTCTCGAAGGACCAAGGCCTCACAAAAGAACCTCTAAAAAGAGTCCTTCGGTCTCAAGACAGCACCCTCCGGGTCCTGCAGAGACTTCGAAGTCCCAAGGCGACGCATATTTCAAGCTGCTTTGGACACAAGATAGACCGGATCGGCTCTGTCAGTCGTTTGGGCTGTAATGGTGAGCACCCATCTTGCCACTTCCATGCAAAGCTGCAGTCATCCCTCCCACTCCCGTGCATGCCACCCTCAGAGGCCCTAGGTTTGCTATCTGGCATGCTTACACAGTCTGCCTCCATCTTGCTGACAGTCTCCAAGAGCAAGGCAGCCTGTCAGGAAATATCACATGGGTCCTTCACTACATCCTCACAGGTCAGCACCTACCTTCCATCAAAGGGGTCACATGCTCCTCAGGGAGCAGACTGTCTGATGTCTGATTATCCCTTCACAAGGTAGAAAGAGTTCTGAGCATTTCCCCTTCATCTCCTCCAAACTGCAGTATCAAAGGCAAAGGGCATTCCCAACTCACTTCCCAGTAGAAACAGAGGCCAAGTGAGAGAGATAGCTTCTCCCAGAGCCTTAAGCTTCGACATCATCTGGGGACTGCAGATGGGGGTGTGGGGTGGTGGGGGAAGCTCAGCTCCTGCCTCAGTTTCACTCCCAAGTCTGACATTTCCCTGTCTCTCCTCCCCACAGTGCTGAAGTTGTTTTAGGAAGAAGACCTCTTGGCTGCAGTAGGAAGACCTCCTGGCTGCAGACTCCAGCTTCTGACTCTACCTGGGGCTCTTTCCCCAGCTCTGGGACCACCTTTGGAGTGATCCTACTTATTTATTTATTTATTCTTATTTATTTTGCTGTTTTTCTACAAGACCGTTTCTTATCTTTAAGCACAAACTTCCCACAGGGTAATAAACATGGCGTATTTCTTGCTTTTGAAAAGGATTTGTGTCCGTGAGTTTCAATTCATCCCTCATCTTTTTTACTTTGCTTTTGTTTATTTTGGTTTAAGACGGGGCCTCTCTATAGAGACCTGGCTGTCCTGGTAACTCACTCTGTAGACCAGGCTGGTCTCAAACTCAGAGATCCACCTGCCTCTCCCGCCAGAGTGCAGGGATTAAGGGTATGTGCCACTACTGCCCAGCTGAAACCCTCTCCTTTGAATGCTATGTGTCACCTCAGCTCAGATGAGGGCCAAAGGTCCTCATGACCAGTAATGTCATGATTACCATCACCCCCCTTTTATGGGTGAGAAACTGAAAGTCAGACAAGCCAGGCATCCTGGCACATGAGGGGACAGCTGAGTGTCTGGCACATCTGACCTGGCTGGCCTGAGTAGAGCTCTGAAAAGTGTCTAATGGAGAGAGAGGGGACCGAGAGGTAGCTCTTAGTGGGATTTCTCATTTCGATCCTGTGTGCACTCAAGGTTGTGGATATATCTAATGAGAGCCGTGAAGATTTTTTTTTTTTTAAACTGAGGTTTAAAGAGTAGCTTATTTTCCAAGCATCCATGAGTCATCTTCTGATGCTTCTGATGCAGAGACAACAAGTAGCTTGAACAGTTGGTGTGGACAAAGCCCTCTTTAACAAGGCAGGCACAGTTTCATCCGCTGGGACAGTCCCTTGTGACTCCGAGAAGAAGCGGAGCACCCTCCTTTGGCAGGCAGGGAAACCCAGGCACAGAGAGGTCCTGTGATTTGCCCAGGGTCATGATGTTAGTAAGCAGCAAAGTGATGCTCTGACCCAGGTTCTAACCACTGCCCAAGCTCTCTCTCCCAAGGCAGGGACTAAGGCTTGATGCTGGATTAGACACTCGAACCCCCATCGTACAGATCCATATTTGGGCTATCACCTGCTTGCAGCCTGCTCCTCTGTTCAGGGGACAGTACACACCCATTTTCCCAGGAGACCAGGTGCATCTGTAAATGGAGGTCCATTGCTTGGGTGTGGCTCATGCTGTACCCAGTACTTGGCTTTCTTTTTCCAAGCAAAGTCCTGGAAAGAGGACCCAGAGGGACACCTCACTGAGCTCCCAGGAGGATGTTGCTAGCAGAAAGCACTGCAAGGCACAACCTTTAAAACCAGTCTCCTGGCTGGCCATGAGGCTCAGCCACAGAGCACTTGCCTTGCGTTGGTTTCACGCCTAACACTCCTCTGTTCTCCCACCAATAACACGAAATATACTTTTAGAATCAAATTTGAAAAGATTTGGGTGATGGTGGCACGTGCCTTTAATCCCAGCACTTGAGAGGCAGAGTCAGGGTGATCTATGAGTTCGAGGCCAGGCTGGTGTTCAGAGTGAGTTCTAGGATAGTCAAGGCTACACAGAGAAACCCTGTCTTGAAAAACAAAAAAATTATAAATAAATCATAGAAGGGAGGCTGAGGCGATATATAGTTTAATTGGGAAAGTGCCTGTCATATGAATATAAGGACCTGGGTTTGGATTCTCAGCATCCTTAGGAAAGCTGGACACAGCAGCATGGATCTGTAACCCTAGCTTTGAGGTAGCTGAGACAGAAGGCTTAGTTCTGTGCAGCCAGCATAGCTGAATCGGTGAGCTCCAGGTTCAGCAAGAGAGCATTTGAGGAAGGCACATTGATCTCTGGTCTTCACACACATGTACATGCATGCAAACACACAGAATATATATATATATATATATATATATATATATATATATATATATATATATATATATATATACACACACACATATGTACACATACACATACCACACACTCATAAAAATAATACACAAATAATTGGAGCAGGGCCTGTGGATATAGCTGTTGCTGAAGTGCTTGTGTAGTGTGCAGAAGCCCTGACTTCCATCCCTGGTGCCACATAAATGTGGTTTGCTCTGTGTCCTTATGTCTCCCAGGAGGGAGAGGATCCGTTCCGGGCCTTCCTAAGTTACATGGTAAGTGTGCTGGTTAGGCCTTTTTATTTGTTTGTTTGTCTGGGTTGGTTGGTTTTTGTTTTTGTTTTTTTGGTTGGTTTGTTTGTTTTGTCAATTTGACAAGGGACAGGGTCATCTAAGAAGAAGGACTTCAAGCCAGGCGGTGGTGGCGCACGCCTTTAATCCCAGCACTTGGGAGGCAGAGGCAGGCGGATTTCTGAGTTCGAGGCCAGCCTGGTCTACAGAGTGAGTTCCAGGACAGCCAGGGCTACACAGAGAAACCCTGTCCCCTGTCTCAAAAAACCAAAAAGAAGAAGAAGAAGAAGAAGAAGAAGAAGAAGAAGAAGAAGAAGAAGAAGAAGAAGAAGAAGAAGAAGAAGAAGAAGAAGAAGAAGAGGAAGAAGGAGGAGGACTTCGGACTTCAACAGGAGAAAACGCCTCCATCAGATGATTTGCTTGCAGGAAAGTCTGTGGAGAATTTTCTTGATTAATAACTGATGTAGGAATGCCTAAGCCACCGTAGGCAGTGCCACTCTGGGCAGGTGGTCCCGAGTGTCGTAAGAAAGCAGGAGGTGGGCAAACCATGGGTGGCAAGCCAATAAGCAGTGTTCCTCTATGGCCTCTGCTTCAGTTCCTGCCTTGCATTCCTGCCCTGCCTTCCCTCGGTGATGGAGGACAACCCGAGAGTTGTAAGATGAAATAAACCCTTTCCTCTCTACGTTGGTTTTGGTCATGGTATTTATCACAGCAGCAGACAGCAAACTAGGATGGAAGCTGGTACCAGGAGTGGAGCCCTGCTGTGAGAGTGGGCTAGACCCTTCCACATCAATGATTAACTAGGGAAATACTCCACAGACTTGCCTGCAAGTCAACCTGATGGAGGTAGTTTTTAGACTGAAGTCCTTCTTCCCAGATGACCCTGCCCCATGTCAAGTTGACAAGAAAACCCTAGTCAACATTCTCACCATGCTGTTTTGGGGGGGGGGGGGGCCTGTGCAAGCATTTATAGTTATGGGCTGGAAAAGCCATTATAAGTGTTGTGGATGGAACAGCCAGAGAAATGGAGGTGCCCAAGCCCTTTGGAGCCTAGAAGATTATGAGTGAGTCCCAGATTTCACACATGGAGTTATTTACACTGTTAACTTTTTAAGCTTTGCTTTGATCTGCTTGTAACTGTGCCCTGGGTTTTTGTTACTGTTGTTGTTGTTTATTTGTTTGTTTTCTGTTTTTTCTTTTGTTTAAACAGGAGCCCACAGTTGAGAGACTTGGGGATTTTAAAGAGAGACTAGACTTTTTTTTTTTGGTTTTTCAAGACAGGGTTTCTCTGTGTAGCCCTGGCTGGCCTGGAACTCCCTCTGTAGACCAGGCTGGCCTCGAACTCAGAAATCCACCTGCCTCTGCCTCCCAAGTGCTGGGATTAAAGGCGTGCACCACCACTGCCCGGCTGAGAGAATAGATTTTTAAAAAGAAGTTGAACTTTTAAGCATTTAAAAGATTGGGACTTTTGAAGTTATACCATGCTTTGTACTGACTATTAACATAATCTTGGGGAAAAACAAGAAAAGAAAGGTTATGATTTAATAATGATGTATTTGGATGTCAAGTTGACAGGGGGTCAGTTGTGATAGTTGTTAGTGATGTTTTTTTGGTTTCTTTGTACTTGCGGTTTGAGATGGGCTCAAGTTAATTGGAAGAGAAAACTTGAATTGAGAAAACACATCAGTCAAATTGGCCTGTAGCAAAGGGGGACATTTTCCTGATAAGTGATTGATGTGAAAGGCCCAGCCCACTGTGGGTGGAGCCAGCCCTTGGGTAGGTGGTTCTGGGTTGTATAAGAAAGCTGACTACACAAGCTATGGAGAGCAGGCCAGTAAGCAGCACTCCTCAAGTTCTCTACTTGAGTTTCTGCCTCTGGGTTCCTGTCTTAATTAAGCCCTTGCTTTGGCTTCCCACAGAGATGAACTATGATTGGGATATGTAAGCCAGATACGCTCTTCCCTCCCCAAGTTGTTCAATCATGGTGCGTTAGCACAGCAATAGAAAACAAACGAAGACTGAGTTCAAGGCCAGCCTGAGGTAGTGACTTTTTCTCAAAAATGAATAGAGAACAGAATGAGCAAATAAAAAGCTTCCTAATCAGGGGCACACTTAATTGTACACACACACACACAAACAAACACACACACCATGCACACTCACACACAAACACATACACCTACAAACACCACACACACACACACACACACACCATGCACACATACACACAAACACATACACACACAAACACATACACCTACAAACACCACACACACACACCATGCACACATACACACAAACACATACACACACAAACACCACACACACACAGGCACACACCTACAGCCTCCCTAACACTTCTTCTTGAAGCCACAGCAAGCCTCAGTTTCCCAGGTTGCCCTTAAAGAGCTGCCATGACTTCTGTCTCCACAAATGCTTATCATTTGAATTCCTCTAGAAGAGAATTGTCTGTGGAACAGAACGGAGGAGACTCAGTCCTCAGTATCAGAGCTAAGGACCCTTAAAGAGGATGAGGAGGGCAAGCCAGCTTTGCCCGGCCTGAGTGCTAAGAGTACAGAGCATTGCCTTCTGGTCATGCCAGCCACTCGGCATCTGTGACTCTCAAGGATGCAGAGTCCCTCTCTATGTCCCCTTGCTGCAACTTCATCTGAGGAAGAGTGTGGCAAGGAAAAATATGTGTTTCTCTCCTAACCAAGCCAGATCCAAACCAATAACTTGGCGTCTGGTCTCCACTCATGGTGGAACTCTCACTTTCCGTCTTCTAGGTCTTTCCAGTCACTGACTTACCGTTAGCCCATCTCCCATCCACTCGACTCAGCATTCTATAGAACTGGATGTCAGAGAAAGGCGAAAAGCCGGTCCAGGTCTGTGTGCATCGCTAGACACTGGCTCCCTGTCTCTATTCCTCGACACTGTGTGTGATGGAGACTGACCCTGAGCTTGTGGGGTGTATGTGTGTGTGTTCATGACATGTGAGTGTGTGTGTGCATGTGTGTGTGTTGTGTATATGGTGTATGTGTGTGGTATGTGTGTGTTGTGTGTTGTGTGGTGGTGGTGGTGGTGGTGTGTGTGTGTGTGTGTGTGTGGTATGTAGGCTTAGATTTTTCAAAACCTACTTTAATAAGGGTTCTCAAACACTTTGACCCCCCCTTCTATCCCGCCTTCCAAAGGTAGGGGAGGAAAGATGGTAAATAGGACAGTGGGGATGTAGGCCTGTTTAGAAGAAGTTCTTTGGGGAGATTCCAATCTCTGTTGTCAGGATACCAGCAGCCATTCTAAAAAGGGTCACCAAACACGAATGAGTAGCAGCGGCAAAAACAGCCAGGCCTCCAGCGAATCGGCACAAATCAGTTGGAACAGACAGAGCCAGGTAGAACACTAGGGGAATTCCTTTGCCATGCCTCTCTCAACGCAGTGAAGATCAGCAAAGATGTGAGCTGCCCTGCTAGCTATGCGAGCGCACTGTCACTGTCTGTTGGGACCTTCTTATACTCTCTCCGAACATCACGGGTCTGCTTCAGCAAAACAGCACACGAGTCTGCTTCAGGAAAGCATCACATGGCACAACCAGAAATCCCCACTTCAGTGGTATGTGTGTGTTGTATGTGGTGTGTGTGTGGTATGCAAGTGGTGTGTAGCGTATCCGTGTGTGGTGTGTGTGTGTGCTGTGTGCAGGTGGGGCAGTATGGGGGGTGTATAGTGTGCATGTGTTGTGTGTATGTGTGTGTGGTGTGGTGTACACGTGGTGTATGTGTGTGTTGTATGTGTGTTGCATGTAATGTGTGTGTGTGTGTGTGTGTGTGTGTGTGTGTGTGTGTGTGTGTGTGTGTGCGCGCGCCAGAGGTCAATGTTAGGTACCTTCCTCTATCACTCAATTCTGTTTATTTTAGACAGGTTTGTTGATGAACCAGAAGCTTGCTGATTCAGTTAGACTGACTGACTGGCCAGTACCTACTGGAAATTCCCCGTCTCCATTACCCCCCCCCCACACATTGAATAAGTGTTTTGCCTGGTGTCCATGGAGTCAAAAGAAGGCGTCATGTCCTTTAATACTGGAGTTATGAATGGTTATGAGTCACTCAGTGACTGCTGGGAGCCAAACCCAGGTCCTCTGCAAATATTCATAACTACTGAGCCATTGCTCCAACCCTGAACCATTCTTTAGTATGAGTAGATTCTCGGGCTTGTGTCACCACACTTTATCATCTGAGGTTCTGTCCAAACCCCATATGAGGACGGGGACGGGGTCTCCTGTAGCCCAGGCAGGTTTCAAGTTCCCTATGCAGCTGAGGATGATTTTGGAATTCTGATTTTTTTTTCCTCCACCTGTTTGAGTGTTGTGGTTATAGATGTGTACTATCCTGCCTGGTTTATCTGACAGTGGAGATTAAACCAGGATTTCGTGCACGCTAGATGGACACACCACCAGCTGAATCACATCCCTAGCCCCAGCCTCACGCTTTTTGTGGGAGGATTCCCCTGGTGTTCAGAGCATGCAGAGCTCCCCGGAAGCAGCAGGAAGCACGGAGAAGCCGATGTACTAGGAGCCGAGCTCATCATAGGCAGCACCGATTTCCTGTGCTGCTGTCTCCGGTTCTCTGTGGGGAGGGGACTGGAGCAGCGGCAAATCTTGGCAGTCTTTGCCTGTGCTTTCCCTCTGGCGAGGCCCTCCTCTCCTGTTGCCATTGCCTGTGCTCATCTCCAAAATAAAGCCCTTGCGTTTGAGTCCGTTTCCTGTTTGGGAAAGCCTAAGGGAGATTCTCCCTAGTGACTAAGCCTTTGCCCAGGACCACACCCTGGATGAGGCAATCCTTAGAATCCTACTTGGCTGGACCACCCAAGCAGGTATCACACCCACTGGCTCTCTCCTTCCCCCTTCCAGGACCTTTCACTTCTGGCCCTGGTTTACGCACTAGGACCATTTAGCTGTACCAGTTTTATATACCCTGCCCTTCCTACGCTCCCCCTCCAGACATCAGGAGAAAGATCACAACTTTCATGCTCCATCCAAAAAGTGATTTCACCCCTAGGGAGGCATTTGAGTATACATGAGGTGCGGCCTGGTAGGGGAGTTAAAGAGAGCAAGCACGTTGATCCCGTCTTCCAGAAAGTATTTTTCTAAAGAATCAGCGTGTATCCACATAATGGTGTCTTGAAGCTGACTCCTCCCAGCTTCGTCTGCCCAAACCTCTGGTTTTCCAGCAAATGCTGTGGTTGATAGATACTCGGGCTGGTATATCAAAATCCTGCAGACCCAAGAGATCCCTCAGTTAGCTCTCTGTCTGGTAAGAAGAAATTCATGAGCTGGTTCACAAAAAGACCAGACGCAGCCACCACCTGGATGACACAGACTAGGATAAGGGAGCACCCATGGCCATTGGTAGACATAAGGCACATGCCAGCAAGAGACACAAGATGGGAAAGACCCTCCCTATTCAGTGTCCATTAGGGGTCATTTATGCTCCCCCCCCCCAAAGACACATAGAAAGCCTAATACTCTGAGCCTCCGAATGTGACCATATCAGGCAAAGAACTCACTATAGGCATGCCTAGTGACATAGGATGGGGTCCCAATGTGTTATGACTGGTTTCTGGCTGAGAAAGCTGCTCAGGAGGTAGTTGCTCACTTAACATGCAGGAAGTCTTGGATAAATAAACTCAGCATAGCGGCGCGAGCCTGTGACTTAGCACTGAGGTGGTAGAGGCAAGAGGGTAAGGACTTCAGGAGCTGAAGGTCATCTTTAGCTACACCATGAGCTCAAAGGCCAGCCTGTGCTAGATAGAAGACACAGAGGGACGGTGGCAGTGCCAGAGGCTGGCACAATACAGCCAGAAGCCAGGACAGTTGGCAGCTGGAAGAAGAGTGTTTCTCTTACAGGTTTCAGAGGGAGCCCCACCCTGACAGCATGCTCATCTCAGGACCCCACCTCTGGAACAGAGTCCATAGATTTTTGTGGTTTTCAGCCTCATGCTTTAGGATGCCCTGTTGTCTCAGCCTCCCATTCTCTCCCAGAAGACTCCTGCAAGGCGCAGCTTTCTCTGTGAATTCAGGAGCTACCCAGCATGTCTACCCAGATGCTAAGGATATTTTTCAAGGCCACGGCCAGCTAGATCACATGTGATTCTACATTTATTCTTCCGTCTTCATCCCTGAGATGTCCCCCTCCCCAGGACTTTTCTCCTTCTGGTACTCAGGCCTTGTTGTAGCTCCTCTTCCCTTAGCCTGTGAGCAGGGCCTAGGGACACAATGGAACACAGCCCAAGGTGACAGGCGCCACTTCCATCCGGGACGAGGTGGCAAAGGGGTTGTGTCTTCCATGAATCTCCCCCCTCATCTTTTCTCTCTCTTGCTTGACCTAAAGGGAACCCACTGCTTCTCTCCAGAGAGGCCCAGGGAGCAGGGAGCAGGAAGCAGGGAGCTGACATCTCCAGGGCGCTGCCAGAGGACAGCAAGGAGGTAAGGCCTCAACAGCCACAGGCCAGAATCTGAGAAAAGACATTCCCCAGCAGGCTTGCAATGACAGCAGCCTGAGTCAGTGCTTCCATTCATTGCAGCTACGCAGTGCTAAGCCAGGGACACCCAGCTGTCCAGAGCAGACTCAGCTCCTTGCTGCAGAGACAGTTGTTACGTAACAATGATGACTAGCTCACTACCCACTTCTTCCCCAAGCCCCACTCTTGCTTCATATAAATAGTGCTGTGATAAAGTTGTCTCAAGTCAACGCCTGCCTTGGGAACCTGTCCCCACTGCCAACTTCCTGAATATTCTAATAAAGAGATAAACTACTGCCCTCCTTCCTTCCTTCCTCCTACCCGTCCGTCGGTTTTTGTGTGTGGCTGTGCATGTGCACATATGAGCGGAGGTCAGAGGTTGACGTGATCGTTGCCCATTTCATTTATTTTTAAGTATTATTGTACCTGGGCATGGTGGTACATCTCCCCACCCCTTTTGGTATTTTCAAGACACTACAGAGCCCTGGCTGTCCTGGAACTCAGTACACCAGGCTGGCCTTGAACTCATAGAGAACCACTTTCCGCTGCCTCCCAAGTGCTGAGGTTAAAGGCACATGCCACAATCCCCCACTGATGGTGGTGGTACACACCTTTAATCCCAGTACTTGGGAGGCAGAGGCAGGCAGATCTCTATGGGTTCAAGTCCAACCTGGTCTACATAGTGAGATTCAGGCTAACCAGGGCTATAGAGTGAGGCCTTGTCTCAAAAAAACAAAACAAACAACCTTGAATAAAATAATCTTTTAAAAAAATATTTATTTGGGGCTGGAGAGATGGCTCAGCAGTTAAGAGCACCAACTACTCTTCCAAAGGTCATGAGTTCAAATCCCAGCAACCACATGATGGCTCACAACCATCCGAAATGATACCCTCTTCTGGGGTGTCTGAAGACAGCTACAGTGTACTTACATATAATAAATAAATAAATAAAAATTCTTTAAAAAAAAAATATTTATTTATTTAATGTATGAATGCTCTATCTGCATGTACACCTATGTACCAGCAGAGGGCATCAGATCCAGTTACAGATGGTTGTGAGCCACCATGTGGTGGCTGGGAATTGAACTGAGGACCTCTGGAAGAGCAGTCACTGCTCTTAACTGCTGAGCCATCTCTCCAGCCCTGAATAAAATAATCTTTGTATACATGATATGTATATGCGTGCCATGATGCTCGAATAGAGGTCAGGGGACCACTTTGTGAATTAAGTTCTCTCCTCCTGCGTTTATGTAGATTCCACAGATCAGATTCGTGCTGCCAGGCTTATGTGGCAAGCACATTTACCTACTGAGCCACCTCACTGGCTTCTGCTTGATTTTTCTGAGACAAGAACTGTTGGCGTTGGTCTGGTTTTGATATGTGTTCAAATACTAAATACTGGCCCCCCCTAAGATCTGGTTGCCCCTGACAAGGAGATCCTCACCTACACCAAGTGATGTATGTAACCTTGTTTCCTAAGTTAATTGGTCAATAAAAGGCTAAAGCCTGTGATTGGGCAGTAGATAGATGCAGGAGGGTTTTCAGTTACCTGGTTTGGTGTCACAGGCGGGGGGGGGGGGTGGAAGAAAGGACACAGATAGAGGAGGAAGCTGCCATGCTAGGAGCTGGACCGTGAGCAGTGGCCAGGAGAAATAGCAAGTATCAAGAGACATATGGCTGGGTGCTGGGGACAGCATACAGTGACAGGGACTGCCTACAGGAGACATTTCAGAAGCCCGCAGCAGCTCCTTGTAAAAAAGGATGACATCTGGGACCCTGGGAAGCAGGAGACCTATCCCTCCAGGGGACCCACCATCTGAAATAAGGGACTGCCTGCAGTAGTCTGGGATGAAGACATCTCAGTAGCCCGTGGCAGCTCTTTGTAAAAATACAGTCGTTCCCATTTCTCCTAACCTTAGCCCTGGATAATGGCTGTATAGATTTCATTTGTGTGTGACTGTTCTTGAGTTGGCCTTGGTGTGCATAATTATTCTATTGTATCTGACTTTCCTATTTCTTTCTCCTTCTGCTCTGGTGAATTCTGTGAAACTAGATGGTCCTTGATGTAATGATTTTGTTTTTAAGATTTACTTATTTATTTATTAATGTATGTATATGAGTACAGCGTTGTTCTCTTCAGACACACCAGAAGAGGGCATCGGATCCCATTATAGATGGTAGTGAGCCACCATGTGGTTGCTGGGAATTGAACTCAGGACCTCTGGAAGAGCAGCCAGTGTTCTTAACTGCTGAGCCATCTCACCAGCCCCAATACATAAAATCTTATACTAGTAAAATTAAGTCAAAACACTGGGACTTAGGAGAGTCATTGTGTGCAATGTGCAGAAGCAGAAAGCTAACGGAACTGCTGAGTTAAGGGTTAACTTGGCTCTTTCTGGCCGCTGTTTGGCAGCTTTGCCCACGTCATTTATCATTAGAGCACCATAGGAAAATGCAAGTAGCTGACCTCAGAGCTCTGAGCTCTGAAGTATAGTAAGTCAAAAGTTAAAGCTTAAATAATGATAAGTTTGCAATTATTATTATTTTGGCTACAGGCCTGGGAATAGGGGAAGCTTGAAACTTTGGGGAACAATTGTAATTCTTTATTCTTTGTGGGATGTGGTTATTCTTTTGAATTTGATTTGGCAATGATTATACAATTTTTTTTTTAACCTGATTTTGGAGTATCAGTAAAGGACTGGGGCAAGAAAAAGGCGAGAGAGCATGAGAAAAGCACGTGAAGAGTGAGGAGGAGAAAACGTGAGGTGTGCGTGAAGAGTGTGTGTGTGTGAGTGAAAGGGGAACGCACAGAGGTGTGCACGAGTGTGAGTTCAAGAAAAGTTAAGTGCACAGGAGAAAAGCAGAGTGTGCAGGAGAGTGCAGAGTGTGTGCAGCCTCAAGCTGCAAGAGAGAGAGAGAGAGAGAGAGAGAGAGAGAGAGAGAGAGAGAGAGAGAGAGAGAGCAGAGAGTGAACGAGAAGAGAGAGAAACATTAAGCCTTGAAAAATTGCCTGTCATTTTGTACCCCAAAAGTAGTCTGTGACTATTTATTATGAGCCTTCCAGATATCCCTGCTTCCAGTTGAGAATGCCGATCCTGTGTTGGGGCTGGACCCTGACAGCGGGATGGAGGTTAGAATAGCTCACAACCTGCCCAGTCTAGGCTTACAGCTTGTGAATAAAATATCTGGATTGCGTGTCTTTTATATGAGCTAGCTAGAACAAATAATTCCTTTTACAAACATCTCTCGATGAATCTCGCTTTTATGTGGACACTGGGGACCCAAACTCAAGTCCTCATGCTTTCAAAGTAGGCATTTCACCGACTGAGATCTCTCTCCAGCCCTGGTTCTTTTTATTTTGGAGACAGGGTCTCATATAGCCTGGGCTGGCTTTGAACTTGAGACATAGTTGATGATGGATTTAAACTCCTGATCCTTCTCTCTCAGCCTCAAAGTGCTGGTATCACTGGCGTGTGCCACAAGAGCAAGCAAAATGTTGATTCCTTGTTCGAAACAGCTATGCCTAAATGTTCCACAGTATCTTATCTGCCCAGCCTGAAAGTCACACTGCTTCTATGCCAGCTGTTTGGATGTGTGGCTTTAGGGACATTAAGCCTCCCTGCAGCAGCACACAGTGTCCCCAGGGATAGTTATGAAATCAAATCCCAGACTATGAACTGTACAGACCAGAACTCTAGACCCTGGATCCCCATATAGAAGGTTCGTTCTGCCCACCACTGGCTGAGGTGACTTCTTCCCTGAGGTGAGCATGGAGAGGCTTTGCACCTGAGAAGGTGGGCCTTTCCATGTTTCTTTACATTTCTTTTTTAATTTAATTTCTATTTCTTGTGTGCATGTGTACACGATGTATGTGTATGTGTGTGAGGCCAGAGGCAGGCCAGAGGAGGACATTAAGCGTCCTGTTCTAACACTCTCTGCCATATTCCCAGAAGGCAATGGGCCAACCCCTTTGAAGTCATGACCCCTTTGATGGGGTTGAATGACCCTTTCACAGAGGTCAAATATCAGACATCCTGCATATCAGATATTTACTCAGATATGACTCATAAAAGTAGCAAAATTAGTTAAGAAGTAGCAGCGAAATACTTTTAAGGTTGGAGGTTACCACAAGCGGAGGAACTGTATTGAGCGCTGAGAGGTCTCTCCCTGAACTTGAAGGGTTTTGTTTGTTTGTTTGTTTGTTTGTTTGTTTGTTTGGGCTAGGCTGGCAGCCAGCAAGTTCCAGAGAGCCTCATGTCTCCTCCATCTCTCAGCACTGTGTGCCATGAATGCATTCCTGCCTGGGTCTGTGAATGATGCTAAGGATTCAGCCTCAGGTCCTCGGGCCTGGGAGATCAAGCATCTACTCAGCCCTACCTATTGCTTTTCTTTATCTTATCATTCCTAAAGCTAAGGCTGGCTGACTTCTGGACATCCAAAGAAGGATTAGCCCCTTTGCACCCCAAAGCAGACCAGGGCTAGATATGGAAAGAAACTTCACATTAGGTTGCCTTTCAACTGGCGCTCAAATCAAAGGCTTCTTAAGGACTGGGCTGAGTGGGTGATGGGCTCCACCACTTGTCAGACACAGAGGATGCAGTGTTGAATGTGGTACCCCTGAGGCACGCAGAGCATCACAGAAAAGCATCCTTTGACCCTACCCCTCAGTGAAACCCTAAGGTCACAGAGTGGGTGACATTCATGTCCCCTCCAGCTCCACTCTGGAAAGTTGAGTATAACCAAAGAAGATAAGCAAACCTTGAAATTGACCTCCTGGGGCAGTGGTCAGGACTGTAGGTCTCCCAGGGCCACCTAAAGACTTCAGATGTGGCTCAGGACAGAAAAGAAGCAGCAGTCATCCGAGGCCACCTGCCTCAGCCATTCTTCAAGTCTCTGCCTGATTCAAAGACCATCTCCAGGAAATAGGCCATGTGACACACACAGCAAGGAGCCCGAGTCCCCCCAGTAGGGCTGCTCACTGCTGCAGTGAGTCCTCTTTGCTAAAGATAATCCGCAGTCACACAATTAAGCAGTGAACGCATTCCAGGGACTCATCTGGAGGCGACAGTTTGGACTTGCACTGATTTCAGATTTCAAGTAGAGACTGGCCAACCTGAACTGGCTGCCTACAAGCCTCAGCTCTCTCAAAGGGCTCTCTTTTCCTTCTATCTTAGAGAAAACATCACCACAGACACCTCTTGTGACTTCCAGCCACATGACAACTCCACCAGGCAGCCCCGGGGTGGGCACAGCTGAGGAGGGAACTAGCCATCCTGAAAACAATACATTAATGCCAGAGTGGATTGATACATGTGGGTATGGAAATCTTCCAATAGCTCATAGACAGTCAGGAAGGAGAGAACAGCAGACAACACACACACACACACACACACACACACTTATCAGACACACAAAGCATACGTATGTTGAATATGGAGACATTGAGGTGTGGAGAACCACTCATTAAAGGTGGACTGCCTGTTTATGCTCCTGGGGATGCCAGAGGAGCTGAGGCCTTCATGGCTCACTTCCTTGGTCTCAGAGGTCATGAAGGACATTACAGAAAATGGTGTATGCCTCCTTCAATTCCTTCCCTCCTCCCTCTATTTCCCTGGGAAGGGTGGGACCACCACACATTACACACTCAGAGTCTGAGCTTCGAAAAGCAGCAAGGCCAAGAGAGAAAAGTGGTCTTATCCTCTAGGCCTGTGCTGTGGGCACCTTGGACACGAGTTTTGGGAGACGGTAAAAATAAGCTGTAGAGGAAACATGTTCTCCTAACGTCACTTGGTGTTTACACGTGAAGCTGAATTCCTTAGAGCCTGTATCATGTTGGCTTCCTGGCTGACTTCATACTCTAAAAAAAATAATAGCTCTTTCACCTGACTACTAACAGGGACATCTAGGGTGGGGGTGGGCTGTCTGGGGCCAGAGGTCCAGCCACAAGGCCGATGAATCAGGTGTGAAGCTAGCTCCAGCATGCATACTCCCTAGCCAGCCTAGCTGCCTGTCATTACCTCCTCTCCCGCCCTTATTTGGAGCCCCTGACAGCTGAGCTGCAAGCAGGGGGAGCTGGGTGCAGGCCAGCCGTCACCCTCTGCTTCCCTGCATGGGTCCTGTTGCCAGGGAGAAAGAATCCTGAGGCGAGCACCCAGGAAGATAACCAAGGACTCTTTTCTGCTCTTCTCACACCTTTGAAGTGGGGGCCTCTTGAGGCAAATCAGCAAGAATGTGACTCTTGCAGCTGAGGGTCTGGGGGAGGGGGGTTTACGGGAGCTGCTCAAGGCAAAGAGGCTGTGACAAGCTTTGCCGAACTGATAACTTTAAAAGGGCATCTTCTGCTGGCTCCTCACTCCATCGCTTTATCGCTGCAAGTGACAGAATGGGGAGGGCTCCAGCCCTCCGGCGTTCTCAGAGTGCTGGGGGGCTATAAAAACAGGAGACGCTGGGCAGCTGGGAGACAGTGACGGACAAAGGCTGAGAGAGAGAGAGAGACCAGAGAGTGAGCAGAGACAGCAAACATCAGATCGTGCCCCGAGCCACGCCAGCATGGGCTCCTTCTCCATCACCACGGGCTTCTTCCTCGTCCTGGCCTTTTGGCTTCCAGGCCATACTGGAGCAAATCCTGTGTACAGTGCGGTGTCCAACACAGATCTGATGGATTTTAAGGTAGGGCCAGGAAGTGGGACACAGACTGGGACCAAGGTCTCTTTGGTACTGGGTCCATTCCCCTTTCTGTATTTGTTTTCCCTTTATAAAGAACCTGCTAGACCACCTGGAGGAGAAGATGCCAGGAGAAGATGAGGTCATACCCCCACAGGCCCTGAGCGAGCAGACCGAGGAAGCAGGGCCGGCACTTAGCTCCCTCCCTGAGGTGCCTCCCTGGACTGGGGAGGTCAACCCACCTCAGAGAGATGGCATCGCTCTAGGGCGCAGCCCCTGGGACCCTTCCGATAGATCTGCCCTCTTGAAAAGCAAACTGAGGGCTCTGCTCGCTGGCCCTCGGAGCCTACGAAGGTCCAGCTGCTTCGGGGGTAGAATTGACAGGATTGGAGCCCAGAGCGGACTAGGCTGCAACAGCTTCCGGGTAAGAGGAGCTATGGATGGAAATGGGATAGAGGTCAGGTGGGGTCTTGATAGGGCTCAAACCCTGCCAAGGGATACTGCCAGGGAGCATCTTTGGTAGTAGAGAGTCCAGTGCAGGTGTCTATTTCCTCTGAGAGTTCTGCCCCACTATGATAGATGTCCCTTGAGCTTCAAGATAATGACAACAGCTGCGACAGGGTCTGAGCCACGAGCACTGGGAAATTAGAATACAGGGCCAAGAC
This sequence comes from Uromys caudimaculatus, assembly GCA_028551405.1. Taxonomy (NCBI): domain Eukaryota; kingdom Metazoa; phylum Chordata; class Mammalia; order Rodentia; family Muridae; genus Uromys; species Uromys caudimaculatus. The sequence continues at coordinate 132,050,918 of CM052702.1, forward strand.
TGCCCGCATTAATGCTTACCAGTGCCTTGTTTGCCAGTTTATCACAGAGGCTGGACAGTGGCTGTTGGGAAATAGTTGGTCACTGGTGAAGTTGAGCAGTTTAGCCCAGTAAAGGCAGATCATCAAGCCAGTGTATTTTTCTCTTTGTAGTACCGAAGATAACAGCCAAGGAGGAGAAGGCAGCCAAATCTGCTCAAGCAGATCGCAAAAGATCCTAAGCCCTTGCGGTGTGTCACGCAGCTTGGTCGCGTTGCAACTGAGGTGTGGTGAACACCCTCCTGGAGCTGCGGCTTCCTGTCTTCCTCTATCACGATCCATTTTAAATGTAGATGAGTGGTTTAGTGGGGACTTGCCTCTCCCACTCTGCATATTAGGGTAGATCCTCACCCCTTGCAGAAAGCAGTTGGAAAAAAAAAAATCGAATAAACTTCAGCACCACGGACAGGCGCTGAGGTCCGAATGTGCTTCTTTGGCTTCTGCTCCCAGTTCCTTGCTGTCCCCAACCTTCATTTCTCCCTCCTTGCCTCCCTCTTCTTGCTGAGTGTGTGTGGCCCTCACACCATGGTCCTCAACATGCTCTGCCTCCATCACAGAACCCCGGGAGAGTCTGCCTAGACTGAAAAGGGCATTTATTTTTAATTCGTGGAAAAGGAACACATACACGCCTTTTCTGAGGGCAGGTAATGATACCTATGCTCAGAAGTCTCACGCATCCCTCTCGCTTTCGGGTCACAGCCTGGGTGGCTTTAAGGGGCATTTAGAGAACCAGGGACTGTCCAGATCTGTTACAGAGTGCCAGCTGCTGCAACCATGTGAATTGCACTCAGTCTGGACAAGCATGAGTGGAGGGTGGGTAATGCAGCTGCGAGGGGGAAGGTTTCCAGGCTGACAGGCGGCAGGTTCAAACGCTTTGCGAACTACCTCGCTGGCGCATCACTACCTACCCGCGTCGATCACTCAGTGGTGGAGATCAAACTCGGGGAGCCAAATGCATTTGGGAAACAGCCACAATCTCCCTAACTCAGGCCTGTGGGGCTTGAACTTGGGTGAAGGAGAGAACCACGAGGAAACACGCAGTACTTTATTTCCTTTTGGTCTTACTATGTAGCTTTGGCTGGCCTCGAACTCTGGGAGATCTGCCTGCCTCTGCCTTGCTACATTACCAAGTCTGGCTAAGGTGCAGTATTTTTATATCAGCTTGTGAAAGGTACCACCCTAAGCAGAGAACACATTCAAGAAGATCACACAGGTCATCTTCTAACTCCAATAGGACATGGCTTGCTACCCCCGTGTGCCTGTGGACTTGTATCTCTAACCTGTACTGGACATGTCGTATAAAACGGGGAGGAGGAACCGCGGGGCATCATGCATCCCTGCTGAGGGGCAGCAAGGCCAGAAGCAGACATGATGGGCTGGAGAGGGAGGAAGACCTTCAGTCACTTCCAATCAAAAGGTTCCTATCTGAGCCAGGCATGGTCACATATACCTTAGTCCAGCACTGGGGAGAAAGGGGTAGGCAGATCTCTGTGGAGTCAAGGCTAGCCTGGCCTACACAGTGTGTTCCAGGACAGCCGGTGCTATGCAGTGAGACCCTGATTCAATTAAAAAAACAAAACAAAAACCCACTTCCTATCTGGAGCTCATTATTAGAGGGTACAGAGAGCCGGTCAGTGGAGAATGACACACAGGGACCAGTGTGACTGAAGGGAAAAGCACTAGGCCTGCACCAGAAGTTCCAATGCTAAGGGAAAAGAGAATGAGTTGCTGGGGGTGTCCCCCAGATATCCTGGTAACAAAGGGACAGAAAGGTGACAGAGCAGGGGCCTGGTGGGTGTGGCTGGTGACAAGGTGGCACAGCCACAGACAAAGCAAGCGGTATTCCTTGTAAACTAAGACAAGCAAACAGAGAGCAGGCAGGAGCGCATGCGCACACTGGGAGAGCTGCGATGGCTTCCTCTTCCGGCTGCTGTAAGGCTCTTGTCTGTGGGGTAAGTCCCTAGACAGGCAGCTGAGAGCCTAAACACACTGTCCACTGTTGCCCTAGTGCAGCTGGCAGGAAGAGAAGATCAACAAACCAAAAGTGTGCATAGGTGACAGGTGCCATCTAAGAAAGACAGTAGACAGACAGGGGTGGGGACAGGCAGTGAAAGGGAGGTGCGGGGCCAGCAGACTACCTTTCCTGGCTGGGTGTGATGGCACAGATCTGGAATCCCAGCACGTGGAAGGTAGGGGCAGGGCAGCTCAGGTCATCTTTGGTTACAGTGAGTCTGAGGCTAGCCTGGGTTACATCAGACCCTGTCTCAGAAACAGACTGTTTTGCTGTAGCACCTTGACTTTCCCTACTTAAAAAGGGAAGAAAATGGAAATCTGGAATGAAAGAGCACTGGAGACAAGGTCTACAGAGAAGGTGCAGACATTTTATTCTGACTTAAGAGTGACCACAAGAATGTCCACCTTCCAAAGAGCCAAATAAAAATAGACTTTTACAAATTAAAAAAAGACACCATTTATCTACACAGTGGAATCAGCTAATGTTACCATATAAACAGACAGTATGAACGGGAAGGCAGAAGCTGCAGCTGGACAGTCACTGGGGTCCACGTCAACACGGCTGGGCCAAGAGGGCTGGGCCGGCCTCTCCGGAAGCTTTCTTGTCACCAAGGTCTGCATCAAACTGTCACATGTCACCAAGGTCTGCATCAAACTGTCACATGACAGCTGAGTCAAGCTAATGTCCGTTCCAGCTGTAACCGCTTAACAAGGTCACATGCAGACATCTCATAAAATACCAAACTTCCACAGCAGTACCAGGGAGTCACGAAAGTGCCCAGGCGCAGAAACCAGCCAGGAAAACTGCCTCAAGCCAACCTCGGTGCCCCTCCATGGAGCTGTGTTTGACAAGGTGCTGTGGCACAGGGGTAGGGGGACACCGAGCTTTGACAGGTAAGAGATCAAGCCACTAGTTCCAAGGGACTGCCATGGGGGGAGGGGCCCAGGGCTTACAGTTCTAGGTCACAGGTGAAAAAGCTGTTGTCTTTGGGCTTTTCTGGAAAGGCAGGTTCAGTGGGGAGGGACACAGAGAACTGGGTGTCCTAGAGGAGCATGGGCTCGCAGGTTCCAGGGTAGGTATGTCTGGACCCCATCCATCCTGGGCTAAACTGATGGTGACACCCCCCCCCCCCCCACACACACACAGGATGGACAAACTGCGCAGGTCCCTAGGACTGACTTGGAGGCAGGAGGCTGTGGACTGAGAACCTCCGCAGGCTATAATTTTGCAAAGCCACCAGGCTGGGAAGACAATTCTGTGGTGTGTCACACTTTTCCCTTAGTGTGGGCAACTGGTTTTCTTCTTGATGGAGCACACAGCAGGGCAGGCATTAAAATCAGCCATAAAATGAAGCTGGCAGCAGGCCAAACACAACCCTGTTTAGCTATTTTCCCAAGTACTTGTGGGAAGTTTCAACCCCCACCTCCCACCCCCACCCCCCAAGTCAGAAGCTGAAAACAGAGTAAGTCCAGCTCATTCTGGTAAAAAAATAAGCAAGTGAGGAGAACAGAGGGCCAGGCTCACTGTTGGCCCTAAAGATCCAAGGTAGCTCCTGACCAAGGCTGTGGAACAATTTCCCAAGGGCTGGTCAGAGGACTCTGCCAGGCCTGGTGGCCTCACTGCTAGAAGCCAGGCCCAGCACAGATGCCCTCCAGCAAGTTCCATGATGTAAAAAGTTTCTAACACAAATGAATGCCACCTGTATCCTAAGAACAGCTGCCACAGGAGCCTGGGTTGCAGGAAGATGGGTGCAAATGTGCCTACCAGATGTTCACTGAGGTGCCGATTCAGAGAGGACCAGCAGCCAGGAGAGAAAGAAGCCATGAAGCAGCGAGGCACACAGCAAGTGCACCCCACTCCCTCCCCGGCCCCGAGATCAGCAGCTGCCCAGGTTCCTTTCCAAGTCCTCAGGAAGAAGACTGAGTCGGAGTGGACTGGGAGGCTGGGCTCAAGCAGTGACCATGACAGGGCCACTGGCTTTCTCCTAAGGCTGTACCTTCGATTAACCTGGCTCAGGACAGCTTGCTTGCTCGTGTGCAGAGCAATCCCAAATTCGCTAGGGCTCTGGGCAGTGGTTCTGTCCAAGGGTTCCTCAATTATGGTTGACTCTGGGAATGAATCGAAGATGAAGTTGTGGCTGCCCCACCAGGAAGACAGATGAAGGCTTAGAAAGTCCAGCAGCTGTGGAGAGGGAAGGAATGACAATGGGGGGAGAGCTGTGTCACTGGGAGAGCAGGTGCAATCAGTGAGTGGGGCTACTGAGTGTTCAGAGGGAGGAGCTGTGGTCCCGTGCTGGGATGTAATGCTTCAAAGGCCATTAGCTGGAATTTTAGTGCATCAAGGGTCTGATCAGGAATGATTCTAAGGACGGTCAAGCCACAGGGTCGAGAGCATGAGCTCGCTCCTAGGAAACAGAAGGAGAAGAAAGATGGGCCAATGAAGGGGCAGGGCGTATCTGAGGTCCTGGTTTTGATCCCAGGCTTCCCCAAACATGGGGAACAGTTCCCAGTGCCCAATTCCTGAACTTAGTAATGAACATGATATGCAAATAACATCCTCAATGTTCGCCTCAGTCCAACTCCTTCCCGGAAGGGCCAACAGCTGGGCTCTCCAAGAAACAGCAACAGAGAGGTGCCAAGTGTCCACCTAGCATCCAGCCCGACGGCACCCTGATATCTCTATAGGGGAGCTGGGGAGTGGGAGAGCCTTACAGAGGAAGTTAGTAAAACCCCAACTTCCTGCTCAACACATCCCCCAAAACCTGACCCCCATCTTCCAGGACTCCAGGCATCTGAGCAAATGGGTGACTGGGAGTCTTCGTGCCGGCTGTGGGGCCAGCAAGTGAGCGGGCCACCTGCAGGGGCATCTCTGGGAGAGTGGGCTGGCTGCAGCTGGGCTCAACGGTCAGAGGGTCTGGTAATGCTGCCGCAGCCGGGCCTGCAGGAACTCATTCGTCAGGTTGTGTCGGGTAATGATCCCCACGATCTAGGGCGAGGAGAAAACACCCAAGTCAGCACCGGGTAAAGGCCACCGGGAAGACGGTGAAGAGAGCTGGTCCCTGTCAGTGTACCACAGGATGTACAAACAGAAAGACAGCAGTGGGACCCGGACAGTGTAAGGACACAACAGGACTTCTGTGCTCGTGGCACAAACTTTCTCCTCTTAGGGGAGGTTAGGGGTCAGAAGCTGGAGGCCCCAGGGTCAGATGGAGCTGCACCAGAGGAATCACTGGGCCCTGAAATGGGAGTAAACTGGGAGCAGGGAGAGGGCTGGAGGGGACTCGGAGCCACCTGCTTTCTCCCAGCACAGATCTCTGTGTGGCCCAGGCATTCTTTTTGGTTTGGGTGGAGACAGGGTTTCAGTCACAACCCCGTCCAGGATAGCCTTGAACTTGCCTGTGTGCAGGGATGACAGGTGTGCCACAGCACCTGGCACGAGGCCTTCATTTTATCCTGTGTACTTGTTTATGACTAAACGCTCTATCATTTAGCTACAGCCCAAGTCAAGTCATGTCCTGGCTTAGGTTTCTATTGCTGTGATGGAACACCATGCCCAAAAGCAGCTCGGGGAGAAAATCTATTTCAGCTATGTCATAGTCTATCCCTAAGCAAAGTCGGGGCAGGAGCCTGGAGGCAGAGCTGACGCAGAGGCCACGGAGGGTGCTTACTGGCTTGCTCTTCCTGAGTTGCTTTGCCTGCTTTGGTATAGCACCCAGGACCACCAGCTCAGGGCTGGAACTCTGGGCCTTCTCCCATCAGTCACTACTTAAGAAGATGCACTAAGCCTTGCTTACAGCCCTGTATAATGGAGGCATTCTCTTACTTGAGAGTCCTTGCTCCCAAATGACTCTAGCTTGTGTCAAGTTGACATAAAAGTGGCTAATATGTCCTTAACCAGGGCACATGGGAGGCCTGGCTACATACCTGTAACAGCACTTTGGGAGGCGGAGTTAAGAGGATTGCCTCAAGTTCAAGGCCAGTCTGGGCTACTTAATGAGTATCAGGCCAGCAAGGGAAGGATGGAGGGAAGGCAGGCTGTCCCCTTAAACAGGAACCACTTCCTAAAGGGTCCTTTTGATGACAAAGGACCGGTTCAGAAGGGAACTGAAAAGTAACTAGATGAGAAGGACTGGGAAACGGATGTCACAGAGCCACGATGCTCGGCTGTCACAGAGCTGGGGTGGGACAGTATGGGTACCTGCAGGCAAACCCACTATGAAGAGCGACCACAGTGACCTCTGGGCATGCAGACCCCGTGTACAGCAGAGTTGACAAGGTGATGACCTCAGCAGGGCAGGAATTAGGGCTTATTTTTATTTGTATTTTCTTATTTTGCTACAATATAGTACGATAGTACAGCAATAACTATATAATTAAAAATTAAGCTGGGCTGACAAGGTGGCCCAGTGGGTAAGTACGCTTGCCCTGTAAGCCTGGTGACCAGAGTTTAATCCCCAGAACTCACTGAAGTGGAAGGAGAGAACCAGCTCCACAAAGCTGTGCTCACCTGCCACACATAAACAGGTTTTTTTAAAAAAAAGTAACTCTGGGGCTGGAGGGATGGCTCAGCAGTTAAGAGCACTGACTGCTCTTCCAGAGGTCCTGAGTTCAAATCCCAGCAACCATATGGTGGCTCACAACCATCTGTAATGAGATCTGATGCCCTCTTCTGGTGTGTCTGAAGATAGCTACAGTGTACTCATATACATTAAATAAATAAATAAATAAATAAATAAATAAATAAATAAATAAATAAATATTTTTTTAAAAAAGGGAAGGACTAGATCAAAGGAATCATTTTAAAAAAGAAAAAAGTAACTCTGAAATGATGGCAAGACTATAAACACTGGGCATTCTACCTTAGATTCTATTAATGCTACAACTGCCCTTATCGAGGTGGGAACCAAGAAACACAGAGCACAGGGAGTGAGGAGACAGAGACACCCTGGAGCCAAGACAAGAACAGGCAGAAAAGAATGGAAGGCAGGACACGAGGTGCCCCCTGCTGGACTGACACGAGTGGAAAAGCATCCAGTGGGTGGAGCTGAGAGGCCACCAGGGACACTGCTTCTCCGCCCAACCCACTTACCTCTCCCACAGCATTCACCACCGGCAAGTGGCGCAGGCCCATGGTTCTGAACAGGTTGAAAACTTGAGAAACGTGGGTGTTGGGGGAGACGGTAAATGGTGAAGGATTCATATACGGTGTTACATCCTGTAGCAGAAAATCAAGAATCACCCCCAGCCTGGGATAAGCATGGCACAGAGCAGCCTATGGAAGAGCTCCAAGGAGCAGGCCTCCTCACCACAATCATTCGGGGGTTCAGCAGTGTGAGGTCCAGGTCATGTATGTCCGGATATCGAGGGTAGTCCTCAGCCATCTCAGCATATGAAAGACGTGGTTGGCTGGCACTCTGCAATTCCAACCAAGACAATGTCCTTGCAACAACCCTCAGATGCTAGGAGGGTCACTCTGACAGTCCCCTTCCCTAGTTATGATAGTATCTTCCAGTCATATGCCACCGGGGGCGGGGGTACAGGAGCCATAGCAGGTACTGAGGAGGGAGACAACCTGATACCAAACCAGTTCTAATGAATGATAAGACTGCTGACAGGGGTTATGGTTGGGTTGTGTCCCTCCAAAAGACAGCCAACTTGTAAACCCTAGTACCTATCAGTGCCTTTGCTGACAATAGGGTTCTGCAGATTTACTTACAACAAGCTCATACTGGACTAGGGGGCCTAATTCCAACATCAGGCATCCTTACAAAGTGGAGAGAGGAAGCAGAGTGAGCACCGTGTGTCAACAGAAGTAATACTGAAGTAATACTTACAACCAGCAAGGCCTTGAACTGCTGGCAACTGTTGGGCTAAGAGGAGGCCAGGAAGGACCCACTCCTAGCCCCTTCAGAGGGCCAGCCTGTGCACTCTGGGTCTTGGACTTATGGTCTTGAACTATGGAAGACCCTGCTTCAAGCTCCCAGGCTGATGACAATCTAGCACAATGGCTACAGACAGTGTCACAGGAGTGCTGTCACCATCCCTCAGATTTCACTACTGTGACATGTCAGGGAGGCCAGCGCAAGTGCTCACAGGACAGCACAGTGGCTACAAGAGCTGTCCGGCCACTGCTATCTGAGTGGGCTCCTGCTCCCTTACTCTACTCTGTGCACCTCACCGGCTCACAGCTGGCCCTACTGCTGGACAGCCCCAGAATCAACTTGCTCTAGCAGGCCAGGCCAGGTACTTCAGAACCTAAGCTGTCACCACTCCAACTTCCTTGCCCCTAAACTCCCCCACCAGTCTCTACCCACTCCAACCAGGCTGGTCACCCATACTCCACTCAGGTCCCTGTGCCAGAGCAACTGCTCTTCTGCAGGCTTATCAGACCACAGAAGGACTCAGGTGGCTACAATGAGAGAAACCTGCAGCTGCCAACATCAGTAAAGTCACTCTGGAAAGCAGGGCTCTGAGTGACTTGCTCAGGCTCCTGCCAAAAAGGTGTGCAGGGTGTAATCTTGGGTGCCATGGGGACATCCTAACCAATGGAAGAGAAAAGATGTCTACAGTGGAGCTGGGGGGGGGGGGGGGGGACGGACGCTTCTTCCACTACCACATGCAGAAGAGTCCACTTGTACCGGAAGTCAAAGCCGGCAGGATTAAGGGCAGGCATGGCAGCCGACGCCTAGGATGGAAGCACATGCGTGCTGGAGACAGCATCTGGACCGTGCATCTATCCTCAGCTACCCTGTGAGGTAAAGACCAGCTTGGGCTACAGGGGACCCTGTCTCAACAACAGAAGAAAACAAAGGGAAAAACCCCTCGGGATATGGAAAGCTCACAGACCAGCAGGCAGGAGACACTGGACAAAATGTGGCAGAGGATAAACAAGGGACAACTGGGGTCAGCTTGCCCTTACCTCCCTCATGACCTAGGGGCTCCCAGACACAGCAAGAGGCGTGTGCGGCTAAGTGCCCTACTCAGCATGGTGTACACGTCACATGCACTGAAGCACCTCTTCTGGAACAACAGGGTCTGTCCCTGTCACCATCCTGCCTTCCAGAGCACCAGAGCCCAAGACTTACGGACTGACTTTCCGAATAACACACTCCTCGGACAAGCAGGGTGACGAGCTGAGAGCGCAGGACGAGGCCATGGAAGGTCAGTGGACGGAAACGCTCCTCCATGGTCCAGTCTTCACTCGGGGACTGGTCAGGGTATAGGTTGGGGTAGGGAGTGTATCTGTTACACAAAAACCAGACGCTGCCTCGTATCCCCTCAGCAGGGCCACTCTGTCACATTCTCACTGCCTCCCCGTAATCTCCAGCAGCAAGGACTTCCTCACACCCTGTGTGCAGGGTGCTCTCATGGTGGCTGTGGGCAGCCAGTGTGAGGCCCTCACCTCCTCTCCAGCATCTGCTGTAGCAGGTCCTCCTTCTCTGCTGGCTCCTCAGAAGCCACATGCTCATCACACACGTTGCGCAGCTCGCTGGAAGGGTAAGACTTCATGGACTGGCCCCGCCTGCGCTGCTCACCAGCACGGGTGAGGATACTGGATTTCTATGGATGGAGGTGGGGGCAATGATAGTCTTTACAAGGCCAAGATGGCGGTGCTGGGCATAGATACAGACGCATCTCTAGTGCTGTGGGGGTAGGAACAGCACTGTTCATGGAGGTCTGCAAGACACTCAGAGGTGCAGGCCAGTTGGTCTTAGGCTTGAACATAAACCTGAGGCCACACACAGGAGAGGTAAGCCTCTGCCACTACACTACATCCCATGACCCTGCCCAGTCCAAATGTGTCACTGATCTTGATGGTCAGTTTGACTGGGATTTAGTGATATGAAGTAGTCTGGGTGTCTGTCTGTCTTCACAGGACCAGATCCCAAGGGCTTTGACCTCAGACAGATGGAGAAGAGCTAGAGTCTGGATGGGGAAGTAGGACACAAGTGTACGTGCACGCATGTGTGCCGTGTCCTCGGGGGCTTTGTCTGGCCCTGACCCCTTCCTGGGCCCTTCTGTCTGCTTTCTCCCCTCCATGCCTAGAGAGTCCACTCTGTGTATTCTTGGCCCTGATGGACAGAGAGTCTCTGAAACACAGGACAAAAGAAATCCTTCTTCCAAGTGGCTAACTCTTGTTGTTTTTTGCTCTGGGTAGCAAGGCTGTCTGCCTCTGCCTCCTGAGTGCTGGGACTAAGGCCAGCCTCACCACTGCCCGGCCTGGTTGGTCTAAGTGCGGCAGCTCTGCCTCCCGAGTGCTGGGACTAAGGCCAGCCTCACCACTGCCCGGCCTGGTTGGTCTAAGTGCGGCAGCTCTGCCTCCCGAGTGCTGGGACTAAGGCTGGCCTCACCACTGCCCGGCCTGGTTGGTCTAAGTGCGGCAGCTCTGCCTCCCGAGTGCTGGGACTAAGGCCGGCCTCACCACTGCCCGGCCTGGTTGGTCTAAGTGCGGCAGCTCTGCCCGCCTTGTGTGCGCGCGGTCACACCACAGACTTCAGCACGGTGGTGTAAAGTCATCTGCTGCAACAGACCTCGTGCTTCTGCTGACCTTTCCAAAAGGACCCATCCACTTGCTTCCTGCTGCCCCCATGAGCACACATCCTCCATGAGACCCACTGTGTCATGTGTGAGAGTACTGCAGACTCTCCCTAGACTGGCCCGGTCTGAGTGCAGCCCCGCTGCAGAGGCAGCATTACCCAGCCTGGGTGTTGGGCCAGACAGCCCTGCCTCAGCGGCCTTCCCTTCTGGGCCTTTTTCTTTACCTTGAACTTAATGTTGTTGCTTATGAGCTGGTTGCCTTTCATGAACTCCTTCTCGTTGCCCCGGTTCTCTGTGACCACGGGGAAGGCATGGTGGACTGTCGTGCGCAGGATGCTCACCAGAGACTGGATCCGAGTATGCGGGTAGACATACGTCAGGTTGGGCTCCATGATGTCACTGGCTCTCAGCCTGCAGAGGGGGAAGCTGTAACAGCCTCAAAGACACCACTGCCATTGGCGACAGGCTGGGCTGGGCGATGGTGCCCCCCCCCCCCGTCTCCTTCCCCAGCAACCCCTCCAACCTCTGCACCATGCCTGCTACACTGCTCCTCACTTTATCATGCTGGGGGCCACTGCTACCTCTCCGCAAACCCCACCTGCCTTCCCAAGGGTTGGCCAGCCACTACTTGACACACCACATCACACACTATGATCAATCACCACTAATCACTAGTTATCTGGAAGTTAAAGGGCAATTCTGGAGCCCTTGTTTGGACCAGGATGGCAAGCCAGAGCCTGCAGATCAATTCCAGCCTTGCACACTCATTCACATCTGGTTTCCTGCTATAGTGGCAGGGCTGTGGGGCTGACAGGCTGCTGACCCTGCACTAACTCTTAGGCCTGCCTGATATCCAGATAGGGTGGACACCTGTGGATGGTCCCGGCTGACGTGGTGCTTGGTTGGCATGTGAGTAGGCTGGTGGACGGCCAGGGCTGTGTGTGCTCTCAGTGTGAACATCTAGCAATGTTCTCACAACTGACTTGGCCAGCATGCTAAGGAGCCACATAACCACAAGCAGCCCTGCTTCCCTGTGCCTCACCATGCTACCCAGTCCTGGGCCTGCTCTCCACATTCCTAGCCTACTCAAGGTGCTCAGCATCCCTAAACACACAGGGACAGGGGTGCCTTCTAATCTGAACAAGATGACCTACTGCTTTCCACCCTGGCAGGCCCTGCAGCTTAGAAACTGGGGCAAAGCCATGGGAAGAGGCCAGCTTCTTACTTGTCCATTTCCACCTCTGTCTCCCACTCCAGAAGAGGCACACCTCTCAGCCCAATGTGGATGTCATAAATGCCCTTATTGAAAAAGTCTCCAGTCCACTTGGCCACCTGGAACATAACGCAGAGACCTGAGGACAGCCCTTGGAGGGAGCCTGGCCCTCAGCCTGCCGGCAACCAGAGGGACCCGCTCACCATCAAAGTGATCATAATAGGAAGGCCGTAGGTGATCTCATTTGTAGACTCGATCAGGATGACGGTGAGGCTGATGGTCATTCTCACAACCCCACCCAAGAAAGCTGCTGCACCAATCAGGGCAAAGGTCCCAGAATAGAGGTGGCCCAGTCCGATGTAGCTGGTGAAGAGAGCAACAGAGCCAGGCTCAGACTCACAGTGGTAGTATGGTAAACGCGGGAACACGTGCACTCATTAAATCCACACTACCTTTTCAGGACATTGGCAACTAAACGGCCGAAAGCTGCTCCACACAGCAGGGAAGGCACGAAGAGGCCACTGGGGACAGACGTGCCGAAAGTCCAGCATGCGAGCAGGAAATAGAGGATGAAGAATAAGGCCAGGGTGATGGGGCTGAAAGTCCCTGCAGGGTGAGAACAGACCTGAGTCACACCAGCAGATGCCTGCACAGTTCAGAAACCCGTGTTGGGTCCTCCATGGTGGTTTCTGCACACCAGCCTGGTCACCAGCCAACAGCAGAGGCAGAAACGTGACCCTCTGGCATGGGACACTTGCAGAGAGATGCTGAGTGGCGGCTGGTAGCGACCCCGGGCTGTGCAGCACTGACACTCACCGTCCTGATGGAAGAGCTGTAGGATGGCAGACTCCTGAGAGTTGAAGAAGAGTGTGGCCATGTCATTGTAGGTGTCATTGGGACAGAAAAAAGTCTTGATAGTTGAATTTACATCTTCTGATGTGACCTGCAGAGGGGAGCGAAACGTCAGCGCAAAGGCACCTGACTGGGACATCCAGGTCTTCAGCGTCTGGCTGGACAGCAGCGCCTGTGGGAGGAGCCGGGGTGCGGCTGGAGGAGGAAGCAGGTACACATCTGCTATGGGCACTAGATGGCAGCTGACTGATGCTGGCTCCTGCAATGAATGTGGAGTGAAGCAGCATGGGTGCGGGCGAAGGCCTCTGCTCACCCACTTTGTAAAAGGACTTGTGTGTGTCTGTGTGAGTAGGTACACAACGGCCATAGCATGAACGCCACGGTCACACGACACCGAGCTGTGCGACTCTTACTCACCATCACACATGCCAGACTAGCGGGCCTACAAAGTGCCCATCTCCACCTCCCATCTTGCCAGGCGGCACTGGGATTTCGGACGTGAGCTGCCCTGTTCGGCTTACGAGGGTTCCAGGACCTGACCCGGTCTCCGACCTCCCATGGCCAGCGCTTCGCGCTGCACCATCTCCTCAGCCCTCACTCGCACTCCCACTGAGCATAACCGCATCAGTTGGTAAACGCGGGCTTGGTTTCCTCCTTGGTGCAGATTCTGAGATAACACAGCTGAGAGCTCAGAGTGAGAGCCCCGAGGACTACGGGAGGACAGTGAAGATGAGAGACCAGCTGAAACCCCAACTGTGGTTCCAAATGAAACCAACCAGCCAATCAACCTTTATTCTGGATTTTCTACAAAAGAAACCAACCTTAACCCGAGGCCCACCAGCAATGTCATGCTCTGGGCCACCTTCCTTCCAACCCCACTAGAAGAACACTTGCCACCCTGTGTGAATGTAGGATCCCGATGCCACCTGGATTGTGAGTATTAGCAGGGCATCTGCAGAGGGATCGCTCTGGATGTCTGGTGCGTGGCGTGCAGCGGCTGAGCCTCACCGCACTGCTGTCCCTGCGAATATGGACAGTAAGGAGTGGACTGCACTAGCAAGCAGGACAGCGCCTCCTGCTGCACAGAGGCGTGAGTGCAGGGGAACAGTGGACAAACTGTTGGCTGCAGCTTAACAACGGACACATGCAGGGTTTCCCAGAACATGTCTGGAGGAAAGCCCATCCCACAGTCTCTGAGAGAGGTCTTGAGGTCGGCTGCACGGCTGAGAGACCACCTGTCTGCTGGCGGAGAACAGACTACAAATTCAGATGGCTTCCCCACTAACTCTGCACTCTCTGAAGACCCTGGGAAGACCTTTAACTTTGGAAACTCCGGCATTTCCTCATCTACAGAATGAAGTAGTACCTTCCCCTTCATGTTACACGTCACCAGCTAAGGAGTCTCTGGAAAAGCCCTCACGTTGCCTCTGTTTTCTTTCCTGAAAAATGGGGATACTATTGTCAGCCAGCACAGCAGAAGAAAAATAAAAATAATGGTAGTTGTGTGAAGTACTTGCAAAAGATCCGAGACACAGAGCGCCTGAGCGGCTCTGGTGCTTGCTGGACTGCTGCAGGCCCAGGAGTCCTATAGCCAAGAAAGTCGTTCCATCCCAGGACAGCCACCTTTGCCTTGTTTTAATTAATTTTTTTAAGTCAGCCAACTTGAGCCAGAATGTTTTATGTTTTTTATATTATTTGTGCTCCATAACAAAATACATTTTGAAAAGCTTGGTCTCATAAGTGAAGTGGGCGTGGGAATAACAAGGTGTCAGTAAACCTCAACTCTGTGTGGTACCTTCTTCTGTCCCAAGCACCCTATGCCTGGGGCTACACAAAAGGCTGCTGCAAGGGCCGGGTGGAACCCTTGGTTATGGCTCGTTGGCCTTTCATCTAAAACATCCTGGGAGTCACAGACTGCTTCCCTCCCAACCAGACTCTAGAGGGCTCTGAGAGCCCTGAGTTGCTACTTAGAAACAAGAAGCCAGCACAGGACCAGTTAGCACCATCCTATGAGTGACTCTCCTATCACAGAGGTGAGGTGGCTGGGGGGGGGGGGGGGGGCTGAGCCAGTGTGCTCCTGCAGGCTGTAAAGTGTAAGTGGGGCCTGCAGAGAGTGAACAGCGCTAGGCAGTGTAGGAAGGATGGCAGGCAAGTGTGCTCATCCCCTCAGGGAAAGGACGCAGCAGCTGGCAGGAGCCGCATGGTTCTGAACGGACACTCATTTCTGCTTGTGGAATAAGAGACCAAGTTTGTGAGGGTTACCTGGAGCTGGAATGAGCCATTACCGCTTTGACTCGTGGAAGACATCTGTCTGCATTCTCCTAACACCATGGAGGCCACAAACACCACCACAGTGGTCACCAGGGACACCAAGAGGCTCTCTAAGACCCTGGAAAGCAGAGCACAGCTGTTACAATGCAATCAAAAGATGCTTAGGCTTGAGCACACACGGTCACTATACCTGCCCCAACACCCCTCCCCCACAGGGCAGGCCCAGCAGCCCTGGTCAGGACACACGCATCCAGGATCCACTCCCAACTTGCTGTGTCTGGCTGGCTGCAATAAAGGGCAGGCAGCTGATGAAGGAGGCTATTGCACACACATCATCTCTTTCTCAAAAGCTAAATGAGTTTTCCTTGCTAAGTCCAGGGCAAGGGCAACTCCTGACAGACAGCTTCTCAGCAGAATCTGCTGAGCCTCCTGACCTTGGGTCATGTGTGCTAGCAACAGGTCAGCAGAAGAGGGTGAGGCACCCAGCCACTCAGACATACACTCAGCCTCGGCTTCTCTGGCCTTCGGGGACACTTATGAGCTTGTTTATGTGCTTAGTCTCACGAGAAACCACAGTGGGTGTGGGAAGCAGGGTCTGGCCACAGAACCATCTTCCTTGGGAGAGATGGCCGCCCACAAGGGGCTCGCTGCAGATACCTGACGAGCTTAGGTTTCGGGTGCACGTTGCGCATACGGTACTTTGCAAGCCTCTTGTTCAGACAGTTGAATGTGGCTCCCAGGAGGCCCCCAATGACCCCCATCACGACGAAGAAACCCAAATCCATAGCTGTCCAGAGATGACATTTTTTATCAGAGTCAGAGCACTGAGAGAAAAGGGAAGGGAGGGAGAGAGAAAAACCAGAGTGGCCATGAGAACAGGGAGGGAAAGCAACAGAGACAGGAACAGGAGTGGGATGCCTTCCTTCCCTGCCGAGGGCTCAGCTGCCCAGGCACACTGCCCCCAGGAGCAGGAGTGTGCAGGAGCGAGGCACCTGCCCGATGGCCTCTACGTCAGAGCAAGTTTCATGGGTGAAGTGAAACATCCTGGATGGAAGCACAGACATACCTTAAATTCACCAAAGTTCAGCAATCCGGGCAGCTGGAAGGAACCCCAACTTCCAAACTGAATTCCAGAGCGGAAGAAGTTGAGGGTGAAGGTGGCAGACATGGAACAGAAGAGCTGGAGGACAGGTAGTGAGACAAGGACACGGTGACATCACCCTCTCCTTTACACTTCCTCTTACTTGCTTATTCACTCATTTATGTATTTATTCTGTGCATATGTGGTGCTCAAAGGACTTGCAGGAGTCACTTCTCTCCTTCCACCATGTGGAGCCAAGGGTTCAACTGAGGTCTGGAGTGACACCAAGCGCCTCTATCCAGAGCCATCTTGCCAGCCTGATAGTCCCTAGGTGTGGTGGCACAGGCACTCAAAAGACAGAGAGGTAGATTTCTGTGAGTTCAAGGCTAGCTTGGTCTACATAGTGAGATCCTGTCTCAAAACCAAACCAAAGCAGTAACAAAAATAAATACAGAAATAAAAACCCATGGCTCCAGAAGAAGCCTTCAGAAGTGGCTGGGTTCAGGACCCCCCTTGGGGAAGGCAACTGAAGGCAGGCTCTGAGCCAGGGTCTCCCTATGGTCCTCCATAGTGCCTGATGCTGAGAGCTCCTATGCCCAAGACAGAGGACAACAGGAGATGATTTCAAGTCACAATCCTGTCATTGAGACTTGCACATTCTTATGGCCGAGGGTTCACAAAGAGAGCGGCAGCTGTTTGGCACGGGTGTAGAGTTGGGGGTGGGGGCGGGCTCACAGGAAGAGCACAGAAGCCTACTGTTTGGAGGCCATGGCTGCTATGACAGGGAAGTTCCTTGGAGCCAGTCTGTCAGCTCCAACAAAAGGACAGTTACATGTCTCAAGTGATGCCTGTGCGTTCTGGACTCATGCTCTAGTCTAAGAGGTGGCATCCGGTCTCCTTACCACTTTCCACGTGAGCCCCTGGTTCCAGAAGGACGAGCCCTCCTCCAGACTGAACAAGGTACCCCCTATAGGGGCCCCAAAAGCTGCAGCAACGCCAGCAGCTGCCCCCGCTGATACAAAGTCACGCTTGTCTCTGAGGAAGAGGAGGGAAGGGAGAGAGAGAACGCTTGTTTATTTAAGAAAGAGCCTTCAGGCTGAAGAGGCAGTTTCTCACTGCTTTACCTATGAACCTCTCCCTCACAGCTAGGAGTGTCAGAGTCCGGGCAGTAGTCACAGCTGCCTCTGAGCCACACAGACCCTGCATGCTTGAGTGTGAATGTGAACTATCCTCCAGTGTGTCAGGGCCCTGAGGCCCTGCTGGAAGGCCTAGGAGGAGGAACTCAGTCACCTGGAGTATACTTGTAAGAGGGTATTGGGACCCATCCCAAGCCACTGCGTGAGGAACACCAACACCTCTAAAACTGTGAGGAGGAACACTCCTTCCACTTCAGCTGCCCATCCCAAAAGCCAGCACACTGCATCGCACTCACTTTGTGGTAACAGCTCTTCACCTGAGACAAGGAGCTCCCTGATCTGACATGGCTTCTGTCTAGGAACATGGCATGGGAGCTGGGAGGTGAGAGCGGTGTACAACAGTAATACACAAGCCCACAAGGCTAGAGTCTGCCTAGCAGGGCACCCTTCCCTGGCTGGGTTTTCAGTTTGAGACCATCATCACTGACTGAAATGGCTTTTACGACACGTAGGGATTAAAGTCAGGACAATAGCTAGGTCCTTTTGCTTCTCACTCTCAGGAGAAAAGCACAGTGTGCTCCTTTTTCTGACAGCTTTGGGTCACAAGAAGTCAGGCTAGCATGCAGTGAGGCTGGGCCAAGCACCTCACTGCTCCCATACCTGTCGCTGCGGAAGTAGGGGAAGTTAAACTGGATCTTCCGGAAGGAGATGCTCTGAAACTGAAATGGGGAAACAGTGTCAGAGAAGCCATGAGGGCAAGGCACAGGACATTACAGCCTCACGGAGGCCCCTGTCCATCTGCACAACTGTACCAGTGTGCTGCAGGAAGGAAGTCACCTAGGGTTTACCCTGTGCAGTGTCAACAAGTCAGGAGGAGGGGGACAGCAGAGCTAGGGCCTGGAAGGGATGTAGACCTGCTGCATATGATGTCACTAGCTCTTTCAGGGGATGTCACTGGCACCGTAGATTCGCACACAGGCCCCCATGCCATGCTGGCCTCTTTCCTCTTTCAGGCTCGTTCCTGGGAGACCCGGTAGTCGAGCAAGGCAGCAAGCAAGACAAGCAGATGGGCCTGGAACAAAGAGCCTCCGTCCCTCATCCCAACAACCTGCACTCCAGATACGTCCCTTTCCTGGGACAGGGAGGAGGTCCAAAGTGAATGCTCTGGGACTGTACTGGCTGGGTCTGTGTCAACTTGACACAAGTTGGAGTTATCATCACAGAGAAAGGAGCCTCCCCTGAGGAAATGCCTCCATGAGATCCAGCTGTAAGGCATTTTCTCAATTAGTGATCAAGGGTGGTGGGGCAAGGGTTCATTGTGGGTGGTGCCATCCCTGGGCTGGTAGTCCTGGGTTCTATAAGAAAGCAGGCTGAGTGAGCCAGAGGGAGCAAGCCAGTAAGGAACCTCCCTTCATGGCCTCTGCATCAGTTCCTGCTTCCTGACCTGCTTGAGTTCCAGTCCTGACTTCCTTTGGTGATGAACAGCAATGTGGAAGTGTAAGCTGAATAAACCCTTTCCTCCCCAACTTGCTTCTTGGTCATGATGTTTGTGCAGGAATAGAAACCCTGACTATGACAGGTACTAAGACTTCTCAAATGAAAGCCCACGTGTCCAGAGGAGCCCTTAAGACTAGGAGCTTTGCCCAGGTTATATAAGTAGGAGGCTGAGGCAAGGAGGGTACTGAGTTCAAAGCCAGTAAAGATAGAGTGACACCCTGTCTCGGCCAATCAATCAATGAAACCTCATTTTTAAAAGGAGATATTAAGTCTTGAGCTAGCTCTTTAGCATCCTCGTCTATGCTTAGGGGTATCATCAGTCCATGACTACAGAGAAGAAAGGAAGTGTGACACACAGTCTAGTGCACGGGTGACTTGCCTGGCCTGTGACTATCAGTGCATAACCTAATGTGGATTGAGCAGAGGTGGGCCTCAGACTGTGCCAGCCAACTTTTCCAGACACACGGCACTTGGTAGCATGTGATAACCTGTCAGCCACTCTGACTGTCTGGTTTTCCTCTGCTTCTTGTTTCTGTTCTAAAGACTCAGCAGCAATGCTATACTTTGAGGAGCAATAGTTACATGCTTTGCTGGGACAGACCACAGTTTTCACGTCAACTCCAAAAGGCAACAGGTTCTGAAATTACATCAGGGATATCATAAAGAATTTTTCCAGATCTGCTGGGCCTATCCAAGAGGCCTATTCTGAGGAATGCATCCCCTGGCCCACCAACCCTTACCTGAGGGAGGCCAGCTCCTACCACCGCACCACTGTGGATCATGGGGCCTTCTTTCCCCACAAAGAGCCCTGGGGATGGGGAGAAAGGAAGGGCACACACAGTCAGCAGAGGGCCTCTGGCCTAGATTTTGCTATGCAAACCTTTCAGCAACTAAAAAATGCAGGCAAGCATATGACTGACTCTCTAAGGTAAAGAATGAGCCAGAGCCAGGGAGACAGCTCAGTCAGTAAAGAATCTCCTGCACAGATATAAGGACAGCTCCAACACAGAGAACCCAGAAGAAGTGCCCACCTGTCATCCAGCACTGGGGAACTAGAGGCAGAATTCCTGAGGCTCTCTGAACAGCCAGCCTAGCTTAATTGACAAAATTCCAGGCCAGTGAGAGAGCCTATCTTAAAAAACAAGATGGGTAACTCCTAAAAAGTGACATGTAAAGGTTGTCATGTGGTTTCCTCTGTGCCTCAGCCCATCCCCCACACACATGGGCTGGGCCAAATTCTCTTCAGACAAGCTCCACTTGTTACAAGAGATAATAGTTCTCATTTTCAAATTCCGGTGCTAGAAAACCACAGCCTGTGGGGCGGGACCACCACGCCTGCTTCTGTACATCCGGAGAACTAACCCTTTACTCCCTTATTTATTGATGGTGCTGGGAATCAAACCAGGAGCCTTGTATAGTCGCAGCAAGTGCTCTGCCTGTACTCCCAGCCCTTTATCTGTTTCTTTTTGGCTTTTGAGGCAGCATCTTACTACGTAGCCATGGCTGTCCTGGAACTTACTATGTAAAACCAGGCTGGGCTCAAACTTGAAGCTACTCTGATGCCTTCGCTGGGATTACAGTTATGTGCCACTGTATGGTATGGTTTAGTTTTATTTTGACATAGGGTCTCACTAAGTTATCAATGCTGCCCTTGAACTCACTCTGTACCCTAGGCAAGCCTTGAACTTGAAATCTTCCTGCCTCAGTCTCAAAAGAAGTAAGGATTACATGCCTGTACTGACAGGCCCAGTATTCTTTCTTTCTTCCTTCCTTCCTTC
>CM052702.1:132071432-132190348 GCA_028551405.1 Uromys caudimaculatus
AGAGCTGCGATTTTTAAATGCGTACATTGTACGATTCCCTAAGTTCCTACACTATGTCCTCAATTATCTCTCCTGGCCTACAAAGGCTAAATCATCTGTCATCTGCCATTTATACAGAACATGGGCTGCCCGTGCCAGAGCCAACCCTACAAGCCAACTGCATGATCGTTCCTCTTCAAACAGAATGGTAGTGCCACTGGGTATATCGGACTAACGGTGTACTAACAATGTCTGTATTTGAAAGCCCATACACAAGTCACCCTGGGCTATCTAATGAGACAGTATCTCAGGAGCGGGGGAGGGCATGGGGGACGAGAGAGGAGGACAGAAGAGGAGAGGGGGTTAGAGAAAGAAAACAGAAAGTTAAGGCAAGGACTAAAGGAAACAGGATTGTGTGGACATGATCTGCCCTGGGATTTGAAGCTGAGCTTCTCCCAAATGGCTCATGTTCTGAAGCCCCTGGTGTGTAGAGCTGTTTTGAAGGCTGTGGAACCTCAGGACATGGGGCCTGGCTAGCAAAAGTGGGTTACTTCGAGGTGGCCTTCAAAGGTTACAGCTCAGCCCTGGTTTCTGCTTCCTGGTGCCCACAACAACAAACTCCCTCCACCAATGAAGTGTCCCTCATCTTTCCAGCAGTGACAGACTGAAACCCTTCTGAAACTGTGAGCAAACGCAAACCAATCCTCCCTCAAGCTGTTTCTGCCATGTTTGCTGGGACACAGAGCTGACACAGACAAAGAGTCGTTAACAGACGAGGAGCAACCGTAGCCCAAATCTAATTAATGCACAGGATGCCTTCAACACTCCATGGGAAGAGTAGAAAGCCTCTCCCCACCTCCAGCCACACTGAACAGCACTCCAAAGACTTTGCAGAGCAGGGTCCGGAGCCGGACAATTCCTGGCACTTTCACACCATTCAGATAGCACTTGATCTCAGGGATTCCAGAACCTGCTGCCACCGGCTGTTAGGGAATGAAACACACAAATAAATTAAAACCCACTCTGCAGCTTCCACTCAACAAGCAGGGATGCCCACATCTTCCTTCCCAAGGCCTTGTTCACTCACAGATGCTGGGCCCCAGTTCGAGCCCTGACTCAGCATCTAACAAGCTCCTCACTGCATGTGGAGTCTGGTCACATGGGACCATTCCACCTCACTGCAGAGCCACCTTCCCCACTCTGATCGATGTGCTCGCCAGGCAATCCCAAGGTGTTAAGGAGGACAAAAGCACTTTTCCCATCCACATGCTCCTCGCTAACCCCACCACCTTCCTCGGGCTTTACTTCTAGAAAGGTCTCCAGGTGAACAATGGAGAATTTCTGCAATAACCTACAAGCCTCACGGACCTGCTTCCCAACACATGGCTGAAGAGCACTAAGTTCTTCTAGCTGGGCAGCGGTAGCACACCTGAATCCCAGCAGTCAGGAGGTAGGGGTAGGTGGATCTCTCTGAGTTCAAGGCCACAGGATTAGTTCCAAGATAGTCAGGCTACACAGAGAAACCCTGTCTCAACCCACACACACACACACACACACACGCACACATACACACAAAGCACACAGTACTAAAACCTCATAGACAGTCAATTTTCCAACCACCTTACCTCTATTAAGACAAGAATGCTTGCCAGGAAGACAAAGGTCAAGTTAAAACCCAGGAGTTCCAGGAGGGACAGGGCAAGGCAGCCTTTCTGACTGCATTCCTCCACCGCTGCAGAGGCTGAGTGAAGGAAAAGGGCTGAGCCTCGTGCCATAGCACTTGAAATGGGGCAGCCATGGTGGCTGCTTAGTGCATATTTCCCTGTGCTCCACATGCACAGCGTTTTATAATGTTTTCTCAAGACAGGGTCTTTCTCTGTAGCCTTGGCTGTCCTAGAACTCACTCTGTAGACCAGGCTAGCCTCAAACTCAGTGATTTACCTGCCTCTGCCTCTCAAGTGCTGGGATTAGTTTAAAAATGTGTACCACTGTGGCTGGCTACATACAAGAGCTTTTAAACATGTTATTTGTGTGTGTGTGTGTGTGTGTGTGTGTGTATGTGTGTGTGTGTGTGTGTGCACATGTGTGTAGATAGGTATATATACACCTATGTGCTGGTACCCAAAGAAGCCAGGAGAAGGATTTGGGTCCTTGGAGCTGGAGTTCCAGGTGGTGGTAAAGCTGTGAGGATGTGGGTACTGGGAACAAAATTCAGGTCCTCTGGAGGAGCAGCAGGTGCTTTTAACTGCTGAGCCATCTTTCCAGCCCCACAACTGCTTTTGTTGGTTGTGGCAGTTCATATCTTTAGTTCAAGGTAGGTGGGTCTCAGTGAGTCCAAGGTCAATCTATCTACATAGGATCATTCCAGGCAGTCAGGCCTACATGAGACCCTCTCTCAAAACTAACCAACAAACAAAAAAGAGACAATTTAGGGGCTGGTCGGACAGCTCCATGGGTAAAGGTGTTTGTGGCCATGCCCGACAGCCTGAGTTTGATCCCTGACACCCACATAGTGGAAGGAGATGACACGCTGTCCTCTGACCTCTACACACACTGTGGCATGTGAAATACCAACCCCCCACACACAAAATAAATAAATTAAAAGAACAACTTTAAATTTACAGGATTCCCCACCCCCAAACATTACAAAAGGTGACTAATATCTTCCAAAGCCCCGCCTGAACAAACCTCTACACTATGCCCGGTACAGTGCCCCGTTTGCTGTACCTCATGTCCCACAGCTCTACCGTATCATACCACAGTGTCTCTCGGCGCCACCCCACCAGAGCATTAGCCATGTCGATACACACAGTGTGCGTAGTTAACTTCCGCATTCAACTACAGCACTGGGAAGGAACCATACTTCCCTCATCTGCTGACTCAGCCTTCTGCTGTCACAGAAGCTGCCTTTACGATACCTGAAGTCCATCTGAGAAGGAATTTAAAAGCCACACACAGAGGATGTGCACACTGCTGTTTCTTGCCATAGCTTGGCCTCTCCATGTTTTCTTGAGAACTTGAGGAGTTTGACTTTGTTCTGATAAGATGTAGACATTCTTTCTAGATGCGTGGAGATGAGCCATCTGTCTGTCTGTCTGCCTGTCTTGTGTACTAGGTATTGACAACATGACCTCCTATATATAGGTTGCACAGGTGCTCTACCACTGTGTTAAATCCCCAGCCCTGTTTTCCTTTCATTTTGAGACATGGTCTACATTGCCCAGGCTGGCCTGGGACTCACTTTGTAGCCCACGTAGGCCTGGAACTTGTGCATCTCCTGCCTCAGCCTCCCTAGTAGAGCACCAAGAGGCTGAGCTTTGTTTCTTAAATGCAGGGAAAACCTATCCCAGGCTGTGAACTCAGATTTCCCTTTATTTTTAGAATTTTGTTGTTGTTGTTTGGGTTTCTATTTGTCTTCCTAAATGGAGTGTTTTCTTTTCTTTTCTTTTCTTTTTTAGATTATTTATTATATGTAAGTACACTGTCACTGTCTTCAGACACACCAGAAGAGGGTATCAGATCCCATTACAGATGGTTGTGAGCCACCATGTGGTTGCTGGGAATTGAACTCAGGACCTCTAGAAGAGCAGTCAGTGCTCTTAACCACTGAGCCATCTCTCCAGACCAAGTGTTTTCTTAAATGTGGTCAAGCTTTAAGATCAAAGGTCCAGGATGAATGTCTTTGCCTCCAAGCCACGTCTCAGGAGTTTTAAGAACTTATATAGTACTCCTGCCGTCATCCACTCTCTCGGTTTGCTCTATTTTATCTTCATCCCAAGCCTAGGAGAGGTTTCAGGCCAGTCTCTGCCATACAATGAGTCTGAGGCCAGCTTGGGCTACATAGATACTTGTAGGACAACCAAGGCTAGCTAATGGACAGTAGCTAAAAAAAAAAAAAAAAATCTTGCCTTGCTTTCCTGTCCTTCAGTGACAATTTAAAACCTCCTGCCTGAATGGCTAACAAACATCCTTTAAAATACCACATTTACTGATAAACTTCTCAACAAGAAAGAGCCTCAAGAATCCAAGGGTCTGAAACAATGGAACCGCAGAAAGGATACACGTTTGAACCACTCCGAACTTGAGTTGGGTGAAGAGTCGCACAGAAAAGTCCACAAAGAGACCCACCTGCAGAGGACAAGAGAGCGGACATCTTCATCTCCAGGTAAGGCACAGGCCTCTTAAAAGCCTCACCTGCCCTCACTGCACTGCAGTGGTCGCTCAGGGAGCCGGCAGCGGCGGCAGCGGCAGCAGCGGCAGCAGCAGCAGCAGCAGGAGAGTGAACTCTGCTAGTCACGCTGGCTTTGAGGGATCCCACCCAGAATGGCCCCACTGACTCTCCCAAGAAAAGAGGAAGTGAAGCAGGGTAAAGATGGGAGAGTCTTCTGATTAGAGAGGGTAAGCCTGAGGCATGGGGGCCACTCAGCCATTTCTAGGTTCCCAGGGAGGATTCACAGAATGGCCCCACTGTCCCCAGGGGTGCCCAGGGTTTGGGATTAGCCCTTTTTATCTTCTAAGTCATTATTTCAAGTGAGAAGCACTGTATCAGTGCTGGCTACCTGGGAACCTACAAGCCACTGCTGTACTCCACAGAGTTTACGGGCCCAGGAAGCCCCCTAATGTGGCAGAGTGACAATCAAAGGTCGTGCTTTAACTCCAGCCTCTCTCCAGCTAATGCCTAGAAGCCTCCTAACTGAAGCAGAAAGTGGAGACAGATCAAAGGGCTCTGAGAGAAGAGCTAGGGCTGCAGCAGCTGCACAACAGAGGAGGCTGCCTTCTTAGCATCTATGGCGTGAAGCCACTGCTGAGGCAGTTAAAAGGCTTCAACACACAGAAACACAACAACTACACGCAAATGATGCTTATTACAGAGAGAGCCACAACCAGAAGTACATAGGACAGGTGCTTGTGTTTTTAGTCCCTGCCCCCAATGTGGACACTGAAATTATATAACACAATTAAACCAACCCCATTTCATTCCCATGATGCCCTCAGAATATCAGCAAATAGGCCTCCTGACTGCACTACTGCCACTAGATGTTTCCTGTGACTTTACCACAGTAAAACTCTCATGAGTACAATGTGAATGGAATATGGCTGTCACTTGGGGCTGTGTGACACGAAATAAACGTATACGCTACCTAGATATGCCACCGAGAGTTAAGCCTAAGACTGGCCAAGTCCTGAGAAAGGCAGTACAGAAGGCGGAGCCCCTCTCTGCCATTTTATTGACAGAAATCAGCCTTGGCATGTGTCCTCTGGCTGGATGCTGACTTTCCCAGCTTGCCTTCTTTGGTTTTAGTGATGTTAAGGCCATAGTTCTGGCACCAGACATAACTGCTATCATAACCCTGAGTGATGTGTCCAGCTTTCCCTGTGTGTGATCCATCTGTGAACCTGGGGAATCCAGGAGCCCTGTTCAGTCTGGCAGAGCCCTTCATCTACGACTGCCAACTCAGTGTGAGCAGGACAGTGTGACCTCAACATCCACTGGGCTCTGACTGCCATGTGTTACCTGCCACCAGAAAGAAGGACTGGCTCACTTGTTAGAGTTCTGACCAAGCAAGCCTGCATGGCTGAGAGAGCTCAGAGTCTGTGACTCACTTCCGCAGTACCCAAAGCAAATGCAAAGTCACGTGACAAACCAGCCAGGATAATTAATTCTCAAAAGAAGGAGGAAAAAGAAAAGGCAGTCTTGAACAGAGTGACAAGTATCCCAGTGCTGCAAACATCACAGTGACCAATGACAAGGGTCATTCGGGCAAGGCCTTCCCTCTAATCCCGACCCATGCAGCTTGCCAGCTTCCAGGCCCCACTACTCACCAGCCCTGTACAGACGCCAATGGCAAACACCACCATCCACTTCACCGCCTCATATCTTCGCCCTTTCTGTTCACAAGGGAAAAGAATGGGTCCGTTTGTGACAGGGGGAGAAACGTATCTTGGCTAACCAGTTCTGGACTAAATCTACAGAGACAGCAAGCGTGATGAGGAGGGACAGCTCCAAGTGCCCCACAATGACACTGATGAGCCCTACAGGACTGAGCTGGGTATAGTGACTAGGGGTACACTGGATGGCAGGAGGAAGTCTAAGAGTGTACCAACACTGTGTGTGTGAGAGAATGTATATGTGTCTGTGTCTGTATGTGTGTCTGCGTATGTGTATGTAGTGTCTACGTTGTATATGTCTGGTGTGTGTCTGTATGCATGTCTGTGTACATGTATATGTCTCTGTGTGTCTGTATGTGTGTCCATGTGTATATCTCTGTGTGTGTGTGTGTGTATAGTGTGTCTATGTTTGTCTATGTGTGTATGTATGTATACTTATGTGTATATCTGTGTGTGTGTGTAGGGCTGTGTGTGTGTGTGTGTGTATGTGCGTGTGTCTGTGTGTGTGCCAGAGAACAATTTTTAAAGCTAGTTCTCTCCCTTTACCATCTGGGTCCTGGGGGTCAAGTTCACGTTGGCACGCCCAGCAGCAGACTCCTTTCCTGCTGAGACATCTCAGCAGTAGGGTTGAGGGATTTAAATGCCACTCTTTCATGAAACGGTTTAAAGACAAAAGTGGACACTTATGGAGTCACATGAGGACAGAAAACAAGCTGCTGAGACTTCTTCAGTGCTAACACACCAAGAGCTATGGCCTCACCTTATTATCCATGGTCTCCAATACCTCCAGGTAAGGGTCGTTGATACAGCGGTCATAGTCCAGACTCTGAGAGAACACAAGAATGGTAATGGTACACATGTAATCTCAACAAAACCTAACCCAAGAAAAGCTCCAGTTTCCTCCTGTTCAGCAGGAAGTGACATCAGCAGTGCCAGGGAAGGCTCAGTGTAATGCAGATTCCAACCCTGTGGCCAGTGGCTTCTGAACCTGGGCATGAACAGGACGCCCAGGTGAGTCATATTTGCAGTAAGAGCCAGCAGCACTGCTTCTGAGAAGCCTCATGCTCAGGAAAATGATTTTGTTAGCAAATTTTTAGGGTCTGGGAAATAATGCTCAGTGGTAGGATATCATTCCTAAGGCCTTGTGTCACATCCTAGCACTGGGAAAAAAATAAAAGACAGATTTTCCTGTTTCTACAAAATAGTTAAAGACCTTCAGCTATCACCAGTCTTGCCCAACTTATTCCCTTACATGTGAACAAACCTTCAATTAACCAGAACCAAGTTAGCCCAGATCAACTAATTGTAATTCTCTTTATAGGAAGCCTCCAGGGGCTGGAGAGATGGCTCAGTAGTTAAGAGCACTGACTACTCTTCCAGAGGTCCTAAGTTCAAATCCCAGTCAACCACATGGTGGCTCACAACCATCTGTAATGGGATCCGATGCCCTTTTTTTCAGATCCTGGTGTGTCTGAAGACAGCTACAGTGTACTTATATACATAAATAAAATCTATAGGAGGCCTCCATGAAAATGAGGTTAGCTACAAGATAGACCCAGATGGACTCTATTTTTAAAAGCAATTTCTCATGTCTGTCACAAGAGGCACAGATTGAGCCCAGCTCCTCCAGTTTCTACCCCTCGGGCAGTATCACTTCAGCCAGGCTCCAGAGATCACAGACATCCTGCCGGCTGTGTGCAGGTGCGCCCTGGACAGTCAGTCAAAGGAAATCATCTAAATTCTAGGGCTCCTGAGAGAAGTAGCAGTCTGTCAACAAAGAAAAGGTCCAACCTATTTTCTCCCTTCCCCATAACCAGCTCCACTGCCACGCCAGTTAATAAGCAAGCTGGACGTTGACCTGTGGCCTGATTCCCAAACACAAGTTTAAGTCAGCCAAATATATGTGTGGTGTGTGACAATTTAATCCATCCATGACTGCTGAGGGCAAGTCCAAATTCCTTTTGTATAAAAGTCCTGGAGTAAATCAGTTATCATACATCTCAACACAAGACTAGGTAACAATCAAACTGTTATAGTAAAATATCACCAGATATAAAAAATGTTCAGACTCATTAAGGGGAAAAAAAAGAAGTGATAAGAAGCAAGATAAGGAGCCAGAGAGATGGCTCAGCAGTTAAGAGCACTTGCTGCTCTTGTAGAGGATCTGAGTTCAATTCCCTGAACCCACCTCAGGTAGCTCACACCCACCTCAGGTAGCTCACACCTCAGGTAGCTCACACCCACATCTGGTAGCTCACACTCACCTCAGGTAGCTCACACCCACCTCAGGTAGCTCACACTCACCTCAGGTAGCTCACACCCACCTCAGGTAGCTCACACTCACTTCAGGTAGCTCAACCCACCTCAGGTAGCTCACACCCACATCTGGTAGCTCACACTCACCTCAGGTAGCTCACACCTCAGGTAGCTCACACCCACATCTGGTAGCTCACACTCACCTCAGGTAGCTCACACCCACATCTGGTAGCTCACAACCACCTCAGGTAGCTCACACTCACCTCAGGTAGCTCACACTCACCTCAGGTAGCTCACACTCACCTCAGGTAGCTCACACTCACCTCAGGTAGCTCACATGCACTTCAGGTAGCTCACACCCACCTCAGGTAGCTCACACCCACATCTGGTAGCTCACAATAGCCTCAAGAGGCACAGCTCTCACATACATAATCCATACTTACACACACACACACACACACACATACACACACAGATTTTTATTTTTAACGTAAATTTTTTTAGATTTATTTTTATGTGTATGCATGTTTTACCTGCCTGTATGTATATGCACCATACGCGTGCCTGGTGTCTGTGGATGTTAGAAGTTTCAGATGGTGCTGAACCACCATGAAGATGCTGAGAATAGAACTTATGTCCTCTGTAAAAGCAACAAGTTCTGTTAACCACAGAGCCATCTCTCCAGCTCTATACATATAATAATAAAAAAAAGATCTTAAAGCAAGACGCAAGCCAGGGGTGGTAGCACACACCTTTAATCCCAGCACTTGAGAGACAGAGGCAGACCTCTGAGTTGCAGTCCAGCCTGGTCTATATTGTAAGTTCCAGGCCGGCTGGAGCTACACAGTGAGACCCTCTCAAAAGACAAAATGAGAAAGCATCATGCAGAGTAAAATGTATAATCAGGGGCCAGGGATGTACATAGAGGCTACCTGGCACCACAGAAACAGACTCTAAAATGAATGGCTCAATCTTATTTTGATTTAACAGAATTCAGCATATGTAATGGGAAAACGTCTGTAAGTATCGTTTTGAATGCTCATAACTGGGTACGGAAATTCTCTCTTGGTATGTGCTTTTTTTCCCTCCTACGACAGGATCTCATGAAGCCCAGGATGCTCGGATTTACTATGTAGCCAACAATGATGCTGACTTTTTGATCCCCCTGCCTCTATCTTCCAAGTGCTGGGATCGTAGTATGCACCATCACGCCCGGTTTATATAGAGTTGGGGATGGAGTACAGGACTTCACGCATGCTTCTCATGTAAACTCTAGGCCTCTGCTTGGCTTTTCTATTAAATAAGGAAATAACTGAGTCTTGGAGAGGTGGCTCAGCTGTTAAAAGCACTTGCCCTTCCAGGAGACTCAAGTTTGCTTCTTAGCATTCACATGGCGGCTCACAATGGCATTCGGCTTGTAACTCCAGTTTGAGGGGACCCAACACCCTCTTCTGGTCTCAGCAGGCACCTGAATTCACGTGTATTCATGTTTGCCTACCCACACACAAACCCACACATACATTAATGAAATTATACATATAAAAAACAAGCAGAACACAGGGAGGAAATCAAACTCATTCATGAGTGACTAGACATATATATACCGATTTACACACACACACACACACACACACAACACACACACATTTTAGAAAGTCAATCAGAGTAACTACTTTCTAGAAAACTAGAAAATGAAAATACTGCAATGTATTGATCTCTTTTTGTGTTTAAAAGAAAAATGAGAAAGGGTAGTTAATGAATGACAACAAGCTATTGAGACTTCTTCAGTCTGAGAGACCAAGAGCTGTGGGCTCCATATTATCTGTGGTCTCCAATACCTCCAGGTCATGGTCCTTGATGCAGTGGTCATAATCCAGAGTCTGGACTATGGGAATAAAAGGGATTGAAGGCGCATGCCACCACACAAGGCTCGTATCTTGCTTGAAGAATTTTTTTTTTTCTAATTTCTTAAAGGTGGGTGTGTCTTTCTCCTACTACCTGAAAACCAACCCTTTCAGAGCCCTGGATCTCCAGAGTGTGAAGAAGGCCTTCTGTATGTTATTGCAATGACTAGGCTGAGGGCTACACCACTAAAGAGAATCAGGATGAGGTTGGCCACCCCAGACACTGATTAGTAAGTTCAATTACCCAGGCCTATGCCTATTACACAGCACTCAGAAGGATCTTGAGTTTAAGGCCAGCCTGGGCTACACAGCAAGACCCAGATAATCTTCTGTTTAGTTTTCTATGTCTCTCCCTATCCTGCCTCCTTCCTTTGTTGTGCTGGGATCAAACCCAGGACCTTCCACGTGCTAGAAAATCATCCTGCCACTGAGATACAGTTCCAGGCCATGGGACACTGTGTCTCAAACAGAAAAAGGGAAGGAGGGGAGAGAAAGATATTTGTAACTTCTGACCTCTGAGAAGAGAGGCAGAAGACTAAGCTGCTCACCAATGGCCAAGGATGCCATCAGTCACACCTATGTAACTAAGCCTCAAAGAAGCTGAGAGGACTAGGTCCCAAGAGCTTCCAGACTGCTGACACAGGAGGGTACTGGAAGGATGGCTCCCCCAGGAGATCAGGGAAGCTCCCACAAACCTTACCTGCGCACCACCTCTATCTGCCTGTACAGCTATACTCTTCAGCAACTGCCTTAACAATAAACTGGGTACCCAAAATCATGTTTCCCCAAGTGCTGTGAATGGCCCTACCAATGTAATCAGACTGGGGTGGCAGGACAACCTATCTCTTTCTTTCTTTTTTATTTTTTATTTTTATTTTTTCGTTTTTCAAGGCAGGGTCTTACTAGGTAGCTCTGGCTGTTCTGAAACTCACTACATAAACCAAGCTGGCCTCAAGCTGAGAGATCCGCCTGCCTCTGTCTCCCAAGTGGTGGCATTAAAGGTGTGTGCCACCCCATCCAGCTTCCTACCACTTTCAGCGGCAAATGCAGCCCTCAGCCTGTAGGGTCTGTTGCTACCTCCAAATAACCAGCCTGTGTCTGCTGGAGATCTCCTTGGGGGGTGGGTAAATAAGCCTCCTGCACTGGTGTCAAAAATGGGGTAGAGAGCGGGGTGAGAGTGAAAGGAAGTGCTTTCTCTAAAGCCTCTGTCTACCCAAGGTCAGGATTTGCCATAGGACAGTCAAGTACTGGGAATCCCTCTCCAGACTTCCTGTCAACAGAGGCAGATAATGGAGACAGAATCACAAGGCAGCACGGAGAACTAGCAGACAGCCCAAACTCTGTCAGGCAACTCTCTATTCTTTAAACTCATTCATCTGTCCACCCTAAAATCCATGTAAAACCCAATAAAGATGACTCTATTTTAAAGGTCAAAATTTTTAAAAATTAAAACCAGTGGTGGCGCACGCCTTTAATCCCAGCACTTGGGAGGCAGAGGCAGGTGGATTTCTGAGTTCGTGGCCTGCCTGGTCTACAGAGTGAGTTCCAGGACAGCCAGGGCTACACAGAGAAACCCTGTCTTGAAAAACCCAAAAAAAAAAAAAAAAAAAAAAACCAAGTTCTCTCTTCTGAAGTTGCCTCTACCCATCTGCCCTGAGAAGAACACAATCCTATTTATCTCTCCCGCTGTGCCTGGCTCACAGGTATGCACCTGCCTCTCTTGTCTTAATCCAGCCATGGCTAGTTTATTTCCTGGCAGGGAGAAATGGGAATGGTCTTTGTCCCACACCAGGGCTCCACAAACAAGTTTCAGTTGTTCAGAAGAAGCAAATCTACAGAGGCAGAAGGATGAAGGGTGGCCTGCACTGGGCGTGGGGCTAATACAAATACACTGCTGTATTGGAGACCATCTAGGGCTACATACAGTGACCCTGTCTTCAAAAAAAAAAAAAAAAAAAAAAAAAGCTGACTAGATGGCTCAGTGAGTGAAACCACAGGCCCACAACCCGGGTTCCATCCCCAGACCCCAAGTAAAGGTAGAAAAATGGACTGACCTCCACATGTGACCCTCTGACAATAACAACAGATTTTGCCTGCATGCATGTATGTATACCACATACATACCTATTTCCCAGAGGCTAGAAAGGGACACTGAATACCCTGGAATCAAACCCAGAACCCTGGAAAAGCAATCAGTGCTCTTAACGGCTGAGCCATCTTCCCAGCCCCTCATAATAAATTTTAAAATTAAAAAAGAAAAATGTCATTGCACCCTCCCAACACAAATAAATAAAAAAAGCTGCTCAGAGGGCCAGGCGTCCGTGACGTATGCCTTTTATACCAGCGCTTGGGAGACAGAGGCAGGGGCATCTCTGAGTCTGAGGACAGCCAAGGTTACAGAGAGAAACCCTGTGTCAAAAAACAAACAAACAAACAAGAGTCAGGGGCAAAAAGAATGATGTCCAGCAATTGTTAATGAGCACGGGTTTCCTGGAATGGAAGGAATGCTCTAAAATTGGCTAGTGACTAGCTGTATTCTTATGTAGATATACTAAGATCCACATGGGGTGCACTGGATGGGCTGCATCCAGGTCAGGCTGCTGAGGGAGGCAAACACCAAGGATCCTCATTTGGTTCCCATGTGCCAGGCGGTCTGTTACCTTGTCAACCACAAGCTTTCTCTCTTGCACTAGGACAGATCTGTTATTTCTGTTGTATATATTGTCCTTTGGTTTGGGGAATGAGCAGCTCCTCCACCCTAACCTCCACAGTTGAAACCTTTAGTGTTTTGTAATTTTCACTCATGAAATATGACACTCTACCCAAAATCTCAACGGAAGAGTTTTCTGGTTGATCGTTAGATGTGAGCTGAGCCAACTTTCCTGATCAAGTGTCTGAATGAATTTGCTTTTATGAACATAAAACAAACTGCTTCCCACAAGCTTGTATGTGGGGATGGCTAAGTGGGAAATATTAAAGATTTGAATGAAAAAACATTCATCCATCAAAAAAAGCTCACATGAACATGCTACCAGCCTAAGGCAAGTGAGTGACAAATAGGGGTGATGGAATTACTCAAAAGGTTGGATAGGGAGGCTGGAGAGATGGATCAGCGGTTAAGGCGCACTGACTGCTCTTGCAGAGGTTCTGAGTTCAATTCCCACTCACATGGTGAGTGGCTTACAACCATCTGTAATGGGCACCATTGTCCAATGACAGCTACAGTATACTCATATACATTAAATAAATAAATAAATAAATCTTTAAAAAAATAAATAAAAGGTTGGATAGGATTGATGGAGCGCCCTTTGTGGGTTCCCAGAAGGGGTCTTCCCATCTCAGCCTCCCAAGTCCACTGTAAGGTATAAAAGTTTAATGGCAAACTCGCTCTTTATCTAGGCAGAACTGGAAGGCATCACCACCAGACCAGACTGTACGTCCAGGTTAAGGTGAGAAAAGGACTTGCTAGGCAGCACTTCCCAAGTCGGTTATCTTCCCCCACCCCCATTCCCTGAGGCAGAAGGTCAAAGAGCATCTCTGGTTGGAGGCCTGAAGCACCCAGGCCTCTCACTACTTCACTTATCCAAGACAGCATCCGAATACCTCACCTCATAGTCTTTCCGTGGAAGGATCTCATCCTCCTCTTCTTGTGTCTCCCCAAGGATGGTCTAGAAAAACAGATTCACAGAATGGAGACCTTTTTTTATTGGTTAAAGGTAGAAGGGGGGGTAGTATTATTAAAATCGAAATTAGTCAGAGCCATCTTCAAGAAGGAACAAATTTCAGAAACACGTTGGGTGGGTATTTAGTCACCAGCTGAGCTCTACATTTCAATTGATCGACGACTTCTTTAAATCATAATGCTCACCTTCAGGACACCTGAAAGATGTCTGATGGCAGCTTAGTTGAGGAAAAAATTCGCGTATCATTTGACAATAGACTGAATATGAAATCGGAGAGAATGTATCAACTCTGGGAACACAACTCAAGTTTTCCCAGGTTGCTTTGCAGGGGGAAGCTGGATCATCAGTGACCCAGAAAGAGTGAAGGGTAGAATAAGAAAAGGCTGGAGAAACTAAACCAACTGCAGGAGCATCAAGTCCTGCGAAAGGGCTCATTCTAAAATGCATGCTTCATTCAAAACTCCTTTCCGATAAAAGAGAATATGGATGACATTAACCCAAGCTGGCCGAGATCCTCCCTCAGAGTCCAGAGAGAGGTTATGAGAATAGAACTCTGACTTGGGCACGCCAAGAAAGACGGATGCTTCCAGAGCCCAGGCAGCGGTCCCTTGGCCCCACCCGCAGCCACCTGCAGACGCAGTTCGGCGCGGCCCCACCCCCGGCAACGCCTCTTGTCATCCTGTCATGCCTCAGCAACTACCCCTTCCCCAGCCAGGCTGCCGCTCACCAGCTCCTCGGGAGTGCGGCTCTCGCGTTCACCGCAGCAGCAACACCACCTGCAGCAGCAGCACACAGACCCCCTGCACCCCGCCATCTTCCTCCTTTCCTGTCACTCCGGACCACCTAGGCCAACCCCCCTCCCACCCAGGATTCGCGCCTCACGTGACTGGCCCTGGGAGGGTCACGTGGCCCTCTCGAGCTCCGGGTCGGGAGACAGGGAGTGGCTGCAGACGGGTGGGGCGAGAGCTCGCGTCACATGACGCAGTACTTGGCTGGCTTCCCAAGAGAACACCGGGCGCGGCCATGTTGGGGCGGGACTTCCGGCCATCGTCTTTTGTGGCTTCCGCCTGCCGCTCGTCCTGTTTCCCTTAGCAACCGACAGCTGCGCCCCGCCTTCTCTGCCTGCGCTAAGGAGGAGGCACCCCCGCCGTCAGCGATCTGACGCAGGAGGTAACGCAAGGGACTTTGGACGCCGCGGAGGGATTCGCGGAATCTGGAACACCCTACCGCAGGCTAGACTTCCTTGTGGGCGGGCAGTTGAGGGCTGGCCCGCCCCCTGCACCTGAAGGCTCAGTGGCTCCTAGGGCCTCTGAACTGGTGGCTGTCACCCCAAGCCCCACTACCTGCACGAAGGTATCCCAAAGTTAAAGGAGTCCTGAATCTGGGGCAGTGATCCAGCCCCTGCAGCCGTCTGGGACCCGCATCCCCGCCCTGGCTTGTGACCCATTGACCAGGTGACCCGATTCCCATCCCTCAGGCCAAGGTGGCTGCCTGCCATAGTGTCTGTCTGTCTAGCTCTCTCGCTCGCTCTCTGGGATTTTGTTTGGTTTGGTTTGTTTTTTCGAGACAAGTTTCTCTGTGTAGCCCTGGCTGTTCTGGAGCTCTCTCTGTAGACCAGGTCTCGAATTCAAGAGATCCGTTGCCTCCTGAGACTAAATATGTGCGCTGTCATGCCTGGCCGCGAGTCTCTTAAACCTGCCTCCCTGACAGCATCTGGAAAGGAACAGTAGACCATTAGCTTCAACGCCCAGGTACCCATAGCGTCCTGCTGTTCACATCTATTACAATGCTTCTGGGGGTGGTGGGCTCTGTTTGCCACAGTCTTAATTAAATAATCAGTAGGTGGCAGCGGGGCATTTTGAGAGCGATGTGGAGGTCTTGGCAGTTTTGGGCCCAGTGAGTACTGCCTGTTACTACTCTGCCAAGCACTGGGGATGCCACATCTGAGACTGGTCTCTCTGGTCCCAGTCTCAGGCAGGGGACCAGACAGTGGAAGGGTAAACAAATTTGTCAGTTCACAGTCTCAACCTTGTGTGATATGGGAGCTCAATAATGCATAGCCGGTGGGTGCTGGTTGATATATGGCGCCTATTAGAAATGCTTAAACCTTGGAGCAGTTTGCTGTGCCTGAGTCAGCTCCTCAGGTTTTCTTCCAGCAGTGAAAATGAGGCATCGCCCTTGGATGGAGGAGGAAGGTCTTTCTCACTCTCCATGAGAACAGACAGTCAGAACAGAAGTGGCACAGATAGATTGGGAATAACACTGGCACTAAATCTGGAATCTGGGAGGGAAGGAGCAATGGATTTCTGTTCCTGAGGCTGAGACCCAAAATGGTACATTGACTTAGAGGTGGAAGTTTCTGGAAAGAAACGAACCTGACCCGGCCGATCTGTGTTGTTCCACGTCACCACACAGATAGCTACTACTGTGTTTGCACATCACTGTGCAGTGGTAGTGTTTGCTTGTCTTTTCCAGACTCGACACCAGTATGGCCCTGTGCCCTGTTAGCCAGACTGTGATTGCTGCGGCCGGAAGTGCATATGTGATAGACTGGGATCACTGATCCTTTTGACTTAATTGGCATGTTTAGGGAGAGCTACTAGCAGGGCAGGTACAGATGGGACGTAAGTCTCTACCCTTGGTGACTTCAGTCCACCTGCTTCTGCAGCCCAGCCCCTGTCAGGCTCCAGCTCACAATACAACAGTCTTTTTGAAGTAGTGTGATCTCAGGAGATCAAGCTGCCTAGCCATGCTACAGAAAGCCTATAATGTGTTCCAGGCGGGGCCAGCCGCAGTGAGCTGTTCTTTCTTTGGAAGGGGGAATCTAGTGGTCCTGAATGGCTAATAGCCTAATCTCCACTACCCTCTGCAGTCCCTGCCTGCCCACTCCTCCCCTCCCCCACTCATCTTCCTTCTCTGACTTGTGCCTGAGCCTTCTCCAGCCTGGAAACCTTACTCCCGCCCCTTTGCGTGGCCCCAGCTTCTGCTCAGGGCTCTTTGTCACAGCTCCGCCCACAGTTGGGCACACCCTCTAGGAAAGGTTCCTTCCCCACTCACTCTGGGTCTAAGCAGATCGGGATGAACCATCTAAAAGCCAAGGTCCTTCCAGCTGGGCACTGTTACCCAGCCCTGGAGATGTGGGCCTCAGAGGCTGGCTGCGTGAGGCTTTCTGTGCCACCCTCTATCAGGTAGCTGTCACCAAGGCTCCGTGAGCTGAAGGACCCGAGAGCCACCGCTCAGTGCTTAGTGGGAGGTGGTCATACAAAGAGCCAGAGGACAGCAGGGGGCCAAAGCGCATGGAGCCTCTGGGTAGGAGCTGCGCACTCGTGCTGGCTGACAAAGCAGTGACCGCCACCAGAGCTGCCTACTCAGGTGTTGGGTGTGCATGGGGTTTGGCTACCAGCCCTCTAATACCCCCGGCCTCCACCCTCTACAGTAGGAACCCAGCCATGGTGAACGAGGCCAGAGGAAGTGGCAGCCCCAACCCCCGGTCTGAGGACAGCAGCAGTGGCAGCGAGAGTCCCAAGGACAGTTCGAGATGTTCCACCCCCAGCCTGGACCCAGACCGGCACGAGAGACTCCGGGAGAAGATGAGGCGCAGAATGGACTCTGGTGACAAGTGGTTCTCCCTGGAGTTCTTCCCTCCTCGGACTGCCGAGGGAGCTGTTAACCTCATCGCGAGGTGAGTGGGGAGGTTAATAATGGGGGTGGGCGCAGGGGAACATGAGCTGCCCTTTAACCCGGCAGGAAAAGGCACTGGGGAGGGCAGGCAGGAAGAAGCAGAGGCAAGACATGGAGTTTAGTCTGCGACTTAAAACTTCTTGTCTGTGAAAGTCCCTCTGAAGCAGCACTAGATATGTTTGGACGCACTCTCAGTAAGGCAAAAATGTTCATTTTCAGGCTGCATTCTTTGGCAGAGCTTGGGGCTGGCTCGTGAGGAGCTTGGGAAGTCAACAAACCGCACGCAGCTCAGGGAATGTGTTGAGCTATCTGGACACAGAGAGTGTGCTTTTCCAAGTCAGGAAACACCACATGCTTTGTGATAGCACTTTCTGAGTTCCAGTTCCTTTTCTTCAAGTCAGAGAGTGATTTGCTAGACCACAAGACCCCTGTGCTATATCCACAGCTTCACAAAGACAAGAGAAAGAAAGTCAGGCATACTGGTAATGCCTTAATCCCAATACTCAGAGGCAGGAGGATAACTGTGAGTTCAAAGCCAGCCTAGGCTACCTAGAGTCCAGGCCAGCCAGCCAGGGTTATGTAATGACATCCTGTCTTAGAAGGGAGGAGGAGTAGAGCCAAGCCGATGGAGTGAGTGTATAGCTTGCCAGAAATCTTAAATTTGCTCCCTAGCACTTTATAAACAGAGTGTGGGAACATGCCTGTAATCCTAGCACTTAGGAGGCAAAAGCAAGCAGATCCGAGGTCAAAGACAGCCTGGTGGAGAGCCAGGCATGGTGGCACACACCTTTATTCCCAGCACTTGGTAGGCAGAAGCAGGCAGATCTGTGAGTTGAGCTCAGCCTGGTCTGCAGAGTGAGTTCTAGGACAGCCAGGGCTACATAGCTGAACCCTTGTCTTGAAAACAAACAGCAAAGAAAGAACATCCTCAGCCACATAGGGAGTTGAGGTCATGGGCTATGCCTTTTAATCTGTATTTGTCGTGTGCTGCTCCCTCGGTCCTGAAATGAAGGCCCACATGTTTAAACACACCACTATAGCTTTAACACGGTGCTGGTGCCCACAAAAGCCTTTGAATCTAGTTCAGGAACTCAGCCTTCCTCTGCAGGACTGTTGGCTGATGCAAGGAGGCCGTGGTAGCAACACAAGAGTCTGCTAAAGTGAAGCTCTCTGCCCACCACCGCTGAGATTCCCGAACCCTCAGTTCTCAAGACTCTAAAAAACTAGTGTGCTTGCACTCCGAGAAGCACAGAACGCTGTTCACACAAAATAGTGGCATTGTTATACATCAGTGTGATAATCACAGTGGTACTCACTGAGCTCAGGCCCTGCTCTGAGGGCTGCACAACCATCCGACTCAGAACCCTGATGGATGTGGAGTAGGTTCTGTTATCTGCCACATCTTACACATGAAGATACTTAGGCTCAGATGGATAGATGGGTAATGTACCTGGGAGATAAACACCGAGCTGTGATACCAACTTGCATTCTATGCTGCTCCAGCTCCCTTGCCCCCAGGGAGGATGAGAGAGCCGACTTAAGGAGGAAATCCCCTACAGGTTTGACCGGATGGCAGCAGGGGGCCCCCTCTTCGTAGATGTCACCTGGCACCCAGCTGGAGACCCCGGCTCAGACAAGGAGACCTCCTCCATGATGATCGCCAGCACAGCAGTCAACTACTGTGGCTTGGAGACCATCCTGCACATGACCTGCTGCCAGCAGCGCCAGGAGGAGATTACAGGCCATCTGCACAGAGCCAAGCAGCTCGGCCTGAAGAACATAATGGCACTGAGGGGAGGTGTGGCGCCAGCACCCCTCCTCTTTGGGTTCTTGCTTTCCTGGAGGCTTCTCCTGTCCCCAGAAAAGTCCTTTACTTTCCCTGGGCTCTACACTAAACACATTCAGGGTCAGCTTGCTGCAGGAGAAGCAGTGATCGTTGTGGGTAATGAGTCCATTGCAGGTTTCACACAGGTGGGATGGCCGCTTCTACAGCTTGACCTGTATACCATCCAGCTAGGATGTGGCTTGTGCCTGATAACACTCTGTTAGGATTACACGGGGCCATCAATCTGTTGTGGCACTGTCTGACCTAGAGTGGTGTGTTGGAATTCCCCAGGAGCAACTGGGCGCTTGCTATCTTCAGGGCACTCAAGAGTGGGAGGTGGGAGCTTGACGGGTAGGGGGGATCTGTGGCTTCTGCTCCCACCACAGAACTCCTCATGATGAGTAGAAACTCAGAATCCAGGAGCTCTAAGAGAGCAGAGGGGTGGGAGAGAGTGTCTGACCACACCCAGGGCATCAGGCTCAGTGGAGAGAGAGCCACACCTTCTCAGGTCCCACCGCCAATGGGGCACCTGCAGAGTAAGCCTTAGTAGACATCTGACAACTGACCACTGCCCTGCACCTCCGACTTGTCAGGTGTCAGGCTAGACTCATGTAATAGGAAATCTCTGCCTTTGAGGGGCCCACAGCCAACTGTAGGGATAGGTAGAGGGAACAAGAAGACTCTGGAGGTCAGGGGACACCCAGTGACCGTGACCTCCAGCAACCCTGCAGATCCTGTAGGTGACCACTGGGAAGCAGAGGAAGGAGGCCTCGGCTATGCCACAGACCTGGTGAAGCACATCCGGAACGAGTTTGGCGACTATTTTGACATCTGTGTGGCAGGTAAGTGAGGACAGGGAAGGGACAGTCTTCAGTTCAGGACGTGTTGACTGGGTGGATACAGGGCGGGGGGGAGCACAGAGATGAACTGAATGGCACCAGTCCTGGCCTCCTGCCACCTGCTGCCCCGCACCCGCCCACACACTGCTCCCAAAGCTTCCCTCCGCTGCCTTCTGTGCCCACCTTCTCGTGGGAGAGAGGGAGGGGGGGAAGGATGTGTTATGAAAGATTCCAGGGACAGGACTCATTGGACCCTGAAAGGTGTCAGGCACTTCATTCCCTCTGTACCCACAGGGTCCTGGGCTGGCTTCTCCCTGTGCATCTGCTGCATGAGAGGCCTTCATAGACACACTGTTCTGTGCTCACTGTGTGAGTCCTGCTTCTGTGTGTGCATAGTGTCAGCCCCAGACAGCCCCTACTCTGTCTATTCTCAGTGTTAACTCTTAGTTTCTAGGAAATGAGACTCACACTGGCTTAGCTCTAATCCTTGCACTAAAGGATGAGGAGGTGGGTAGAAGAGAAGGATACAAGTTCAGGGTCAGCCTGAACTTGTCTTAGAAATCCAGAGCTGGAGTGGGAAGGTGGTGGTGCAAACCTTTAATCCCAGCACTCAAGAGGCAGAAGCAGGCGGATCTCTCTGAGTTCAAAGCCAGCCTGGTCTACATAGCCAATTCCAGGACAGCCAAGGCTGACCAGAAAAAAGAAAGAATCCAGAGCTGTAGTTTGGTGCTAGAGAGCTTATGTGTTCTAGAGGAGCTAGTGTGTGCCAGGTCCCGGGTTCCATCCCCAGCACTGACAAAATAGATAAATGAATGAATGCCTAAGTTATGGAGTAACATATCAAGTAGTAACATTCGGTGCGTGTGTGCGTATGTGCACGAGTGGAGGTCAGAGGCCAACCTTCAGGAGTCAGTTCTTTCCACCACATGAGTCCTGGGATTCAGACTCAAGTGGTCATGCTTAACAGCAAGCAAGCACCTTTACCTACTGAGCAACTCACAGGCCCTCAAGTAATGTCATTTAAAAACAAAGTTTCAGCTGCAGAAAATTGTCACATGTGACTTTGGGCTTTCTCCAACCTCCCATGTGCGTGCGTGCTCCTCTCAGCAGGCTACATAACTGGCTAAGACTGGGAAACACTGCTGAAGAGTTGAAGGGGCGGGCATTGCTGGCTACTCTGATTGTCACTGCTCCTGCTGGCTTGGATGTAGCCATCTGGGGACCATGCACACCGGCTCTAGCTGTGGGTGTGAGGTGATGAGGGGAACCTAGCAGAGCTGTGGGCTCACAGTTGTCAAGTGGTGCTGTGCTTTGCCTGTTGTAAAGTGAGTGGTAAAACTGGCTGCTTAAAGTATGGAGCTTGGGGGAAAAGCAGGGTCAGCAGCTAAGAGTGGTTGCTGCTCCTACAGAGAAACCCTCTGGCGCCCATACCATGTGGCTCACAGACATCCATAACTCCAGCTCCAGGGATCCAGTACCCTGTCCTGGCCTCCATGGGCTCCTGCACACACATAAACACAGACGCAGACACATACACATAAAACTAAAAGTAAACAAATAAAACCTTTTTAAACTACCAAGCTGGTCATGGCAGAAAAAGAACATAGCAAAGTGATGGAAGCCCTACGGTGGGCCCGTATGGATTTGCCTATCAATGCTCAAACTGCTTAGCTGTGTGGTTTCAGAATTTCCCACTGGAAAGAGTGTTGCTGTTCAAAGTTGAAGTTCTGCTGCCTAATCTCCACACAATAGTTTTTCTATCCTTGGTGACTGTGGTGTCTTAAGAACCAAATGACCTTATCACAGAAAAGCAGCTTGGCTCCCAGACTGCTCTGGCTTCAGGTTGGCTCTCTGCTTAGCTCTGCTCCTGGGGGAGCTCAGGCAGAGGATTATCTCTACCTCTCCCCCACCCCTCACTCTCCCCCTCCCCCACTCTGAGGTTGTCTCAAAGCTGTGCCCTCCTACTTTTCTGCCTGGGTAAGGCTCTTCCCTACCCCCACCCCCACCCCGAGGTTGCCACAGAGCTGCCCTTTTCTGCCTGTGTAAGGCTTCTAATGAGTTTGGTCATTGAGAGGGGGAGTCATCGAGTTCACAGGCCACCAATGGGATCAGAAAGCCTCTGGTCCTAGTCTCTGTGGATTTGGAAACCCCATCTTCTGCATGGTCAGCTTAATAAGATCATTCCACTGTCCCATCCCCCACACCCACCCCCTTGTGTAATCAGACTGCAATGAAAAAAAATAATTTTTGCCTCTTTATTTTGTGTGTGTGTGCGTGATTGCAAAAGAGTAAGCACTCTTAACTGCTGAGCTATCTCTCCAGCCTCTATTCATTTCTTAAAGCACATTTTCACTTTCTTCAGTTCTTCATATAGTGTGATTTTTATGTATGTTTGTCCTGCCTGCATGTATGTCTGTGTGCTATGTGCATGCCTGGCACCCACAGAGGCCAGAACAGGGTGGTCTGTAAAAGTAGTGAGTGCTTCTAACAGCTGAGCCATCTCTCCAACCCTAATGGGATTCCCAGCCTTTCAGTGTTCAGAGGGATTTTAGTGACATATATACTTTTTAAAAAAAATTAAAAAAAAAAAATACTGTTAGGTTTGGGTGTGATGCTGTTTTAAGCACAGCATTTGGGAGGCAGAGGCAGGTAAGCTCTTTGAATTCAGGTTAGCTTGGTCTCCAGAGTTCTAAACCAGTCAAGGCTACATAGCTATATAATGAGATCCTGTCTCAAACACACGCACACACACACACACACACACACACACACACACACAAGAATGTTTGCCTAACATGCGTAAGATGTTGGGTTCAATCCCCAACCAAAACCAAAAAACCCACATGAACCAGCTCCTGAGGTCCAATGTCAGAGTCAAGTCTGGCTCCCTAGAAACAACCCGGTTAGTATTCAATGTGGCAGTCTGTCTGTGGCCGCAAAGTGCAGGCCTGCCTGACTAGCTGATTTGCTAGCTGAGTGAGACTGAGACAGGACCATGTAGAGCACCTGGAACAGTCCACCCCTCTCCTGGAGGCTCACCCACAGGGTCTGTGGCACAGCAGCAGCTTGGACACCCACAATTCACCTGGGTGCACTGCTTCTGGGAAGAACACATGCAGTGCATGGGCTGAGGACTGCTCAGGCCCCAGGCTTTCTGGTGGTTGAGACCAGCCTCCCTACCCTCTTCTCCCCTGGCAGGTTACCCCAGAGGCCACCCCGATGCGGAGAGCTTCGAGGATGACCTGAAGCATCTGAAGGAGAAAGTATGCGCAGGCGCCGACTTCATCATCACTCAGCTCTTCT
The DNA here is from genome assembly GCA_028551405.1 of Uromys caudimaculatus. Taxonomy (NCBI): domain Eukaryota; kingdom Metazoa; phylum Chordata; class Mammalia; order Rodentia; family Muridae; genus Uromys; species Uromys caudimaculatus. The sequence continues at coordinate 132,094,792 of CM052702.1, forward strand.
TTGAGGCCAGCACCTTCTTCAGTTTTGTGAAGGCCTGCACAGAGATAGGCATCTCTTGCCCTATCCTGCCTGGGATCTTCCCTATTCAGGTAAGGGCCTCCAGAGGACCTGATTTCCCTCATTCCAATGCACTGTCCTGGGCCAGGGCTCAGGCCCCCGGGTCATACGGAAGTTCTTCCTCAGTAGTGCTCAATGCCCATCAGGAATTGTCCACACACTGCATTTGGTCACCTCATTTGTCACCCCGAGACAGTAGTGATGTCTATAAAGGGCTTGTACGGAGAGTGATTACTAACTCTCATCAGAAGTTTGGGTAAGCTGAACCTGATGACATGCACTTGTAACCCCAGCATTCTGGAGCTAGAGGAATGAGGAGCAGGAGTTAGAGGCAGCCTTGGCTCCATGACACTCTTTATCAAGGTCAAAAAGATTAACTTAGTGTTTTCCAGTCTTGACTCTCACCAGATATATTTAATAAGGTAGTCCCACAACTGAGTCCCCAGACATCACTTCTAGGCATCTGATGTGACAACCTGTGATGGTTTGTATATGCTTGGCCCAGGGAGTGGTACTATTTGGAGGTGTGGCCCTGTTGGAGTAGGTGTGTCACTGTGGGTGTGGGCTTTAAGACCCTACTTCTTGCTGCCTGGAAGCCAGTCTGCTCCTAGCAGCCTTCAGATGAAGAGGTAGAACTCTCAGCTTCTCCTGCATCACGCCGGCCTGGACGCTGCCATGCTCCGTCCTTGATGATACTGGACTGAACCTCTGAACCTGTAAGCCAGCCCCAGTGAAATGTTGTCCTTTGTAAGTCTTGCCTTGGTCATGGTGTCTGTTCACAGCAATGGAAACTCTAAGACAGAAGTTGTTACCAGGGACTGGGGTATTGCTGTGATAGGCCTGACCATGCTTTTGTTTGGAAGAATGTGGATTTTGGGACTTTGGATTTGGAAAGCAGTGGAACGCTTTAAGTGGGGCTTAATGGGCTATCCTAGGAGGAGTATGGAAGACTTTGTTACTGAGAGTGATTTCAATTGTGTGGACCTGGCCTAAGAGGTTTCAGTGGAGAATTTTGATATGTGGCCTAGAGACTGTTTTTGTGGTATTTTGGTGAAAAGTGTGGCTACTTTTTACCCTTGTCTGAAAAGTTTGCCTGAAGCCAAGGTGAAGAGACTCAGATTAATTGCATTGACAAAGGAAGTCACAAAAATGCCCAGCAGAGACTTTGTTCTCTGGTTAAGTCTGATGAAGAGCATTTTGAACAAACGTAGCAAACGGAGAAAGGAGAAATACAAACTATATAGTTTGAGTTTAAAGGGACACCAGGAAGTGAAATGGAGCTGAATCCTGTGTCAAAAATTTTAAATTGAATTAAGGGAGAAGTGATCTTGGGGCAAGATTCCACCCAGTTAAGTTTAGGTCCAGACATGGTAGTACAAGCCTTTCATCCCAGGAGGCAGAGACAAGCAGATCTTTGAGTTCAAGGCCAGCCTAGGACAGAGCAGGTTCTAGGTGAAGAAAAACTTAAATCCAGGCTTGGTGGACCACACCTCTAATCACAGTGCATAGGAAACAGGCATGCAGATCTCTGAGTTCAAAGTCAGTCTATGAAGCAAGTTCCAGGACAGCCAAGCTTAGACAGTGAAGGAGCTGGGAAACAGAAAGCTGGTGATAATGTGTTAGAACAAGGGGGCCATGTTCCAGCCCCAGCAAGCAGCAGAACCCAGCAGCTTTGGATACATGGCTCTGGCTTTAAAGTCCAGGATAGAAGGGACTACTGGGACAATTGATGCTGGCTAGCTAGAGCTAAGAAATCAGTAGTGATTAAAAAGGGACCAGCATCACTGAGGTGAAATCTTCTGAGAAGTGTTTTCTGAGAGCACAAAGAAGCTGGGTTCCAAAGATAGCCAAGGTTGTACCTCATGCTGCAGCTGGACTTGGTAATGTGTAAGAGTCACCCAGGTGGTACTGGTTTTGAAGGCATGAAGGGGTCATGAAGAACAGCTGAGGTCTGGGCACTGTGAGAGGCCAGGGAAGGCCATTGGTGAAGGTGCAGCCTCAGTTGCAGTTGATGGCCCAGGACTGAAGGGGTCATGCAAAGGATTTGAGGCTTGGCACCATGAAGAGAGCCTACGAGAGGCTATTGGTGAAGCCTGGTTGCAGCGGAAGACCCCAGTGTATTGGAGATGCTGGTACCATGGGATGATCACCAAGAACAGCAAGTGGCAGTGGAGTGGATCAACCTGAGCTTAGAGTGCTACAGAGGGCAGAGCTGCAGAAGTGACGTCCGCCCTTTGGAGGAGCCCAGAAGATCATGTGTGGATCCCAGATATTGGAACAAGAAGCTGTAACATTGAAGTTGCCTTGGAGACCCCAAGATGTTTGAGATGCCAGAGCCGTGGGCTACCTGCTGAGGAAAGCTGCTAACAGGGAGTGGAACCAGCCCAGGAGAAAGACCTTTGTTGCAATCAACAAAGATGAAAAAGGAGTTGGAGACTTGAAGACTGCTTTGACATCAGACATGGTGTTGTGAGTTTGGGGTTTGCCCAGCTGGTTTCCTGTCTTGCCTTGGGGATTACAGTAAAGTGATTGGATGAATCTCAGACTTTGAACTTTGGACGTTTAACATCGTTGAGACTGCTATAGACTTTGTGGACTTTGGAAGTTGGACTAAATGTACTTTTTTATTATGTATATCTAGGTATGGCCCCATAGGCTCATGTGTTTGAACAAGCCTGTGGGGGCCAGGGAGTGGTTGTGACGGTTTGTATATGCTCGGCCCAGGGAGTGGCACTATTTGGACAGTATTTGGAGGTGTGGCCTTGTTGGAGTAGGTGTGATCTGGTTGGAGTAGGTATGTCACTGTGGGTGTGGGCTTTAAGACCCTACTCCTAGCTGCCTGGAAGTTAGTATTACTACTGCAGCCTTCAGGTGAAGATGTGGAACTCTCAGCTCCTCCTGCCCCATGCCTGCCTGGATGCTGCCATGCTCCCACCTTGGTGATAATGGACTGAACCTCTGAACCTGTAAGCCAGCCCCAATGAAATGTTGTCCTTTATAAGTCGTCCTTGGTCATGGTGTCTGTTCACAGCAGTAAACCCTAACTGAGACACAACCTGAGGTGGGATCTATGATTTAAACCTTAAGTTTGGCAGACGACTGGCTGGCGAGGCTCAGGAATAACTGAGTTAGATGACTGCCATGTTGAGCTCCAGGCCTGGCTTGGGCTGATGGCAGGAATGCAGCAGGCCGCTCCCAGACTACAAATGAGAAAGTAGGGCAGGCCGAGCCCTGACTTGCAATGCCACCTACCTTTCCCAGGCCTTTCCCATGAACCTAACTGGCCAGGAGACCAGGATGGAGATAAAGTGGAACACAGGCCAGAGATGACCCCACGCCCCTTGTGTCTCGGACAGGGCTACACCTCCCTTCGGCAGCTTGTGAAACTGTCCAAGCTGGAGGTGCCACAGAAGATCAAGGATGTAATTGAGCCGATCAAAGACAACGATGCTGCCATCCGCAACTACGGCATTGAGCTGGCTGTGAGCTTGTGCCGGGAGCTACTGGACAGTGGCTTGGTGCCAGGCCTCCACTTCTATACCCTCAACCGCGAGGTGGCCACCATGGAGGTGCTGAAGCAACTGGGCATGTGGACCGAGGACCCCAGGTGAGAAGTGGAAGCCGGAGGAACATCCCACGGGCGTCAGCAGCACAGGTGCAGTACCAGCGCTGCGCTAAGGATGCCCTTAGGTGCCACGGCCAGCAGGGTCACCCAGTCCCAGCCTCCACCTCAGATGCTCAGAGTGAGGTCGCAGTGGCCAGGCTTGGTGAGTTCCTCTAGCTCAGTCCACCTAAGCCCTCGGCTTTCCCCTCTTCCTTCTCACCAGGCGTCCCCTGCCCTGGGCTGTCAGTGCGCACCCCAAGCGCCGGGAGGAAGATGTGCGTCCCATCTTCTGGGCCTCCAGACCAAAAAGCTACATCTACCGCACACAGGGCTGGGATGAGTTTCCCAATGGCCGCTGGTGAGGAGGGAAGCCACCCCGTTAGGAATCGCTGGTGCCTGGGTGGAATTAGGGAGGGATTTACAACAAAAGTGCCTTGTCCCCTATACTCCTGCCAGGGGTAATTCTTCCTCGCCAGCCTTTGGGGAGCTGAAAGACTACTACCTCTTCTACCTGAAAAGCAAGTCCCCCAGGGAGGAACTGCTGAAGATGTGGGGTGAGGAGCTCACCAGCGAAGAGAGTGTCTTTGAAGTTTTTGAGCACTACCTCTCAGGAGAACCGAATCGCCATGGTTACAGAGTGAGTGGGGTGAGGAGGAAACAGCCCAGCCTTGTCTCAGCCTTGGGCTGGATATGGGGCTGAGCTGTTTCCCCTATCGGAGATGTGCACCTCAGTTGAGGGAAGGGGTAGGAGATCCCACTGAGGAGCCCATAGAGGTGGAGACAGACCAGGTCTCTATAGAGACTGTACAGAGGGGAAACAGCCCAGGCCCAGACTCAGCGCTGCCCTCGCTCAGCTCGCCTTGCCCTGCAGGTGACCTGCCTGCCCTGGAACGATGAACCCTTGGCAGCAGAAACCAGCCTGATGAAGGAGGAGCTGCTACGTGTGAACAGGCTGGGCATCCTCACCATCAACTCCCAGCCCAACATCAACGCAAGGCCGTCCTCAGACCCCGTTGTGGGCTGGGGCCCCAGTGGAGGCTATGTCTTCCAGAAGGTAAGCTAGGATGCTTGAAGCTGCCCAACCTGTCCAGTACTCTCGCTATCCCCAGAGACTGACATAGATCCATGGCCTCCCCTAGCCCTGCATTCTGAGTAACTATAGAGCAGAGCAAGTAATAGGCTCTGTGAGCCCCAGTTTATCCTATAAAACGGGGCGAGGGGGTAATTTACATTCTGGGGCAAAATATAATAAAGAACTTGACAAGATCTGCCTGGAGGAAGAACAAGGAAACAGCTCTCAGGAGCAGTGACTGCTAACGAGACCGATAACAAGATTGACTTTAATCCCAGCCCGCTAGAGCTAACTTACTCTGGAGCAAGGCCTGGAGCCTTGGACTCACAAGGCCTGGATTTAGGTGCCACCCTTGCTGTTTCCCCTAGTATAGTCCCAAATCTGGCTTCCTCCTCTGGGTAAATGTACCCACCCTACAGTATTCTGAACATTCTAAAGAGTGAAGGCAGAGGCCCTCTGCAGACAGAAGTGCCTTGCCCGGCCCTCTGGGTATCATTCTCATCCAGTAGCTGGGGAAGCTGGCCTGTGCCAGGCTTCTCCCTCATCCTAAGCTTGTCAGAGTGGCTGCCTCTGTTCAGTTCCTAACAGGCTTCTCTTTAGTGGCTGGCTGGGAGAAGTGGCTTGTACTACCACTTGGACCATTCCACACACAGAAGCCTCTTTCCTTCTGCATCAGCCAACTCCTCAGTTCATCCTGCTCCACAGTGCCACCTCAAATCCCAAAGCCTTCACTGTCCCACACTTTATTGACGGTCCTCTCCCTGGTTGGCTAGGAGGATAGACATCTGGCTGAGAGATTGAGTGGGCAGATCTAGTCAGATGTGGAGACAGATTGGAGCAGGGAGAGAAGGCAGAGAACTTGGCAAGGAGCAGGCTGACATGATGGGTGTATTCTCCCTCAGGCCTACCTGGAGTTCTTCACCTCCCGTGAGACCGTGGAGGCTCTTCTGCAAGTGCTGAAGGCATATGAGCTGCGGGTCAACTACCACATCGTGGATGTGAAGGTAAGCCAGCTCCTGGCTTCGAGGGCAGCAAGGCTTGAGAACACCTCCATTTATTCTCATAGTCCTCAAAGGCCCAGCCCAAGCCAGGCATATTATACAAGACAAACAGAGCAGATGGAGGCAGGCCCCCAGACTGTGAGGTAGCTGAATATATGCCCTGACAAATCTGTGTAAGTAGAAAAGGCAGATTCCATGTAGGATGCTACAGGCTCCAGGCGAGAGAGATGTCACACTGGGGAGGTCCAGGGTTTCTAGAAGGGATCCTGTGTGGGCTGAGTCTAGGAGGATGCCCGGTGCCCTGCTGTGTCACTCTCTGTTATTCCCTTGAGACAGTATCTCTACTGCACCTGGAGCCATGTTGGCAGACAGCATGCCTTGGCAATCTGCCCCTCGACCCCATGTGGTAGAGTGGCAGGCACACGCAGAGCCATGCACAGCTTTCTACAGGGTGCTGGGGTCCAGACATGCACAGCAGGCCTCTCACCCACTGCGCCATGTCCCCAGGCCCTGGTCTGATCATTTTAAGGACAAAGACTAAGGAAGGGGCATTCTGGGGAGAAGGCAGAAGGAAAGGCTCTGTGCTGCACTGCCTGTGGAGAAACTGCAGATGGGAAGACATGGTAGTGTTGTCCTGATGTCCTGCCAGAGGCCTAGAGACAACCTAAAGCAGCGGGAGCCTTTCTCCCCAGGGCAGAGAGACTGCCTCCATTTCTTTTTTTGTGTTTCTTTTTTTGTTGTTGTTTTTGAGACAGGGTTTTTCTGTGTAGCCCTGGTTGTCCTAGAAGTCACTCTGCAGACCAAGGTGGCCTTAACTCAGAGATCCACCTGCCTCTGGGACAAGAGATGTGCACCACCACTGTCCAGCACCTCCATTTCTTTTTACAAAGATCACAGCAGGCAACTATGAGAGTGGCAAGGACATGGGGACCCGTGTGGCCCCGGTAGAAAGCCGGGCTGCTACTGTGGGTCTAGATAAGAAGCAGCAGAAAAGCCAAGTAATCCCAGCATTTAGTCAGCCAATGGCTGGAGGATCTTACTTCAAAGCCAGCCCGGATTATAAGCAAATCCTTGTTTTGTTTTGTTTTGTTTTGTTTTGTTTTGTTTTGTTTTGTTTTGTTTTAAAAGTGTAAAGCAGAGTAGAAGTCTAGTCAGGCTGCCTCTAGGGCTGTGGTTTAAGGAGAGGGTGGTGCTGTCTGTGGTGACAGGCCAGGAGGGCATACAAGCAGTGAGGTTGCGCTGCCCTGCCTCAGCCCTGCCTCTGTTCTCAGGGAGAGAACATCACTAACGCCCCTGAGCTGCAGCCCAACGCTGTCACGTGGGGCATCTTCCCCGGCCGAGAGATCATCCAGCCTACTGTGGTGGACCCCGTCAGCTTCATGTTCTGGAAGGTAACTGAATGGGAGGGCGTGTACCCTGGCTACCTTGAGAGCCCTGGGCAGAGAACAGTCCCAAACACGAGGCCGAAACCCATACCCCAGGTGTGATAGACTTGGCCCAGGATGCAGTCTGTTAGCACATGGTGTTTATTTCTGGGCTAGCTGGAGTGGCCCTGTCTTGCTCTTCTCTGGGTGGCCTGCAGGGAGACAGCCGGAGCCCAGACCTGGAGGTACCAACCCTGCTGAGCCTGCTCATGTGTCTCTGCCCACATGTAGGATGAGGCCTTTGCCCTGTGGATCGAGCAGTGGGGCAAGCTATACGAGGAGGAGTCCCCGTCCCGCATGATCATCCAGTACATCCATGACAACTACTTCCTAGTCAACCTGGTGGACAACGAGTTCCCACTGGACAGCTGCCTGTGGCAGGTGGTCGAAGACACGTTTGCGCTGCTCAACAGGCACACCACGAGCAAAGAGACACAGGTCCCATGAGCCCGCATCCCGGTATCTTCCTCTCCTGGAGCCCCTCTCCCTCATCTCTCTACACAGGATAATGTCAGCTAGACTGGCAGGAAGCATCCAGGCTCTGGCTGGACCTGAGATGCCCCATTGAGGTTATGTTCTCTGCTCAAACCCAGAGCCCATGTTCTTGCAGTGGCAAGCGCCTCCATCCTCAAGGGGAGGAGACCAGAGATTGCCAAGCCATTGCACCAAGGCAGCTGTAGGAGGTGAACTTCGACCTGGGGTCTTTGTGAGACAGGCAGGAGGCACTTGTACTGAAGGAGGTAGGAAGAGATGTGGCAAGTGAGGGTATAGAAACTTCCTCCCTACTCAGCAGACTACACCCCAGGTCCAAAGGAGAGGCCTGGCTGATAACACAAGCCTTTCTTGCCATTTTAGGTCAGAGAGTGCAGAAGTTCTGTCTCTTCCACGGGGCTTCAGAAGGTGTTATCTGTTCTGTGGCTGGGAAGAAAGTGCCCCTTAAGGGTTAAAGGCATTCTGTCCTCAGTGGAGGCTTGCTCTTGCCCTTGTTTTTTGTCTTCTTCAGGAGATTCACCTGGGCAGGGCCCGCCTACTCCCTAGCTTCTGAGCAGACTCTCCTGCCAGCTGCTGTCTTCTCTGTTTAGGAGCTGTCCCTGGCACTCCTCCCCAGTCAGCCCTCAGGCCTTGCTGCCTGGGGCAGTGACTGGCAGGCACAGATGACTGCTCCTGAAGCCTGGCTCCCAGCCTGCTGGGCAGCAGGGAATGGGAGGAAGCTGTCCATAGAGCAACTTGGGTAGAGCAGGGGATTTCTGCTCCCCTTGTCTTCCAGGCCTAGATGACTGCAGTGGAGAGCAGCTCGGAGAGACTGAGCCGAAGCAGCCAGGATGAGGAGGTCCTTTTATTGTCCCGGAGCTCCAGGCACTGGCTCCTCCAGCTGCGGGCCTGTTCCCTCCCTCAGAAGTCTGGGCTTGGTTATGCTCATGACCCAGGAACATTTCATAACTGCTGCTGGGCCCTACTCACCCCATGCCTGCTACATCTGAGCCACTGTCCACTGTTTCCAGGGGCACAGGCTGCTGCTAGCTCCTCTTGTGGGCTCTTGCCTACCAGGTGCTGGTGCCACTTTTCAAAGGCCTGGAAGCAGGGCAGGACAGGAAATGCCACTTGTTTCAGGCTCCCTCCAGGACCTGTACTGGGCCTGTCAGACTGACACTTAAGCCATGTTCTGTGTGTCTCAACCAGAGGCCCTTTCCTTTGCCCTGGCAGCCAGCCCACCCTATCTCTGCCAAATATCCAGGCTCAGAATAGACTGGACTTGTGACCTGGGAAGCTATGCCCATTGACCAAATAAGATGCCTGTGCTGGACCCAGGCCCTGCAGGGAGCAGCACGGGGAGCCACTGCCACAAGCAGCCTGGTTCTCAGATGAGTGAAATTGACACTACGCTGGGCTTAAGGCCACTAATCAAGGGCTTTAATGTCCAGGCTGTGTGCTCTGTAACCAGTGACCAACTCAACTGAATGAGGAGAGCCCAACGTGGTGAGCAGGGACACCCCTCCCCTCTCCCTGGCTCAGCCTGTAGGTGGTGCTGGTTTTGGAAGGCTGGCTTAGTGGTGAGGTGAAGTCACCTGGGAGAGGACCCAGCTCTCTTCTCTGTGGTGTTGAGCCACCCAGAGCTGAAGGACCTTTTTCTGCCATGTCCTCCACGCCTGTTCCAGGTGCCATCATCTGAGCTACAGAGAGAGTTGAGAAAAGACCCTCTGCCATCCTGTCAGCCCAGGGTGAAAGAGATGTGACAGGGCTGTCCTCTAACAGATGTTAACGGATGAGGATGCCTGAGCCCATCCCTAAGTCTTCAGACATGAGATGCAGTTCGTGTCTCCAGTTAGCCAAGGGATAGATAGGATGAATGGGAAGTTACTCCCAGGGCCTCTGCTTGGTACAGAGGAACTAAGCCAACCACCAGAGCCCAAGACAGCTGCTCCACCCAGTGAACGTCTCTACAGCACTACCATGTCCTTGCCAGGCCCAGGCCTGTAGGCCAAGAACATCTAACCTCTTCATGGGCAAACAGCAAGAGATCAGGCTCTGCCATCCTGCCAGAGCTGAAAGCCCCAGGCCTGAGCGGAATGACCACCCCTCCCCATGTACAGTTCATCCTGTCCTAGCCACCTTTGAGGAGCCTCACCTTGGCCTTCGAGGGCCCTGGTCTCAGAGCTGCAGAGCTCACCTAGTCCTGTAGGGGCCCAGTGGAGGGCCCATGCAGGCAATAGCAGCCAGATCTGGAGGGTTGGACAGAGGGATCTCCGTGTGTCACCTGGAATGGAGAATTGGGTCAGGAGAGGATGATGCCTTGATTTAGGAGAACAGAAGCCCCCCTCAAGTCTCCAGGCTGTGGGTTGGCCCAAGGCACTAGTGGGAAAAGAAGGGAATTCTCCAAACAGCTAGGACACTCAAGAAGAGATAGATAGGGGCATTGTTTCACAAGGCTTGGCCTGAGAGTTGAGACTCAAAAGCCCAGATGTGATCCTCTGTATGCCTCTTCCATGTGGCCGTGTCAGGCTGGGCCGCACATTCTCTGTAATGGGTGACCAACAGCTGAGTCTGAAGGAATAGCAGGAGGGCAAAGATCAACTGCAGTGACCCTTGGTCAGGGCTTGAGCCTGCTGACCAAGAGGGAGTCCTGCCTGCCTTGTGCCAGAGCAGGCTCCCACCTGTGTGCATGATGGGGTGCTTCACCTGACACTCAGGAGTCCCAAGACCCACAGATGAGGCAAGCCATCAGTACGTGGCACTACCCCCTCTGACCATCCTCCCCGTTGACTGAAGACATATGAGCAGAGGCTGGTCCAATAATAGCTGCCCTGTGGTGGAGCTCAGGCTAGCCCTGAGATTGACATGGCCTGAATTAAGCTTTAGGATGTTGATGACACCTTACCTCTCACGTGTGGCCTGACTCCAAAGTCTGGGCTCCCAATTAATGCAACATACACAGGGGACACCCAGCATCACAGAATGGCTCACCACCTGCACATGTTGCCAGGGGAACGTTACCTGGGCATGCATGTACCTGTAGTAAAGAGCTCTGGTACCATTCTCAGTGTTTGCTGTGTTTCTAGAAACCTCACTTTATCCGCATATCAGCCTTGCCCTCACTAACGAGAATGAAAGTGTATATATACTTTTAAAAGGTGGCGGTGTACTAGTGAGATTTCACAAGGTTGAGGCAAGAGGACCAGAGGCTGTCTCGTGAGCTTGAGGCCACCTGGACTACACAAACTGGGTCTACAACACCTGTAACCCTGACAAGTCAAACAGCACGAGGTCCCCATAGTGTGTGCTCACCCTGAGCCCACACAGGGATTCTGAAACCCAGTGTGAGTTCTCTCACTGTTGTGTCAGAGCTAAGGACTTCTGGTCTGAAGGTGACATTTTGGTACCAAAAAAACAAAACAAAACCCTCCGACTTTCTACTTTATTTTCTGTAATGAGCACTTTTTCATTTTTCCAAAAAAAAAAAAAAAAAAAAAAAAAAAAAAAAGATTGCTGTCTCCATATAGCTGTTTTTAAAGACTTAGCATGATTTATTTTTGTGTGCCTCTGTGTGTGTGTATGCACGTGCGCCCCTGTGGAAGCCAGTCACTGAGTCAACAGATCCCCTGAAGCTGGAGCTTCACAGGGTTGTAAGCCACCAGTGTGGATGTGGGTGCTGGGAACCGAACTCAGGTCCCTCTGGAAAGAGCAACTAGTAACCATAGAACCATCGTTCCAGCCCCCAGATTGTGCTGTAACTGAATTTAAGATCTGGGGGTGTAGCTTAGTGGAACTTCCCCCCCCCTCTCTCTCTCTCAAAAAAAATTTAGTGTTTGTGGTACATGTGTAGGGAGGGGCATACATGCCTTGGTGCACATGGAAGCCAGAGACAGCTCTGTGGAGTTTACCTCCTTCCACCTTTACATCAGTTCTGATGATCAAGTCGTCATTGGGTTGGCACAGCAAGAGCCTTTACCCGCCCAGACACCCTGCTGACCCACAAATACTTTTTTTTTTTTTTTTTAGTTATTTTTATTATGCAGCCCTAGCTAGCTTCAAACTCAAGGAGATCTGTCTTCTGTCTGCCTCTGCCTTCCTAGTGCTGCAATTAAGGCATGCAACACCAGGCCCAGCCACAAACACTTTTAAACAGTGTCCATCTCGTTAATAGATAGAGACCCTTTGAAAGCAGACCTACACAGGGCTGTCACTCAAGAGGTTGGCTGATGGGTTCTCCTGCCTCCACCATGTTGTTGACCACCCTGAACTGGGTTGTGTGTGTGGTGTCTGTAAGTCTGTTTGCCCCTGGAGAAGTGTCTAGCCATGATCCAATCATGAGCAGAAACCAACTGATTTAAACACACACACACACACACACACACACACACACACACACACACACACACTCACACGCAACCCAACTCACCTGCATCCAAAGGTCCAAAGGTCTGGGGTGTTCATCAGCAGCAGGAGGTGCCCTCTGCTGGCCAGCCTCAGCCAGTGCCCTAAATCCATTCCCTGTGCCTGCATCTGTGGCTCCAGCCTCTGTTTGAACAGAGTTGAGACTGAACCCGGTGGGTCCTAAGGAGACACCGAAGCCTCTGCCAGCATTGAGTGATGTTAGCTTGTTGGACACAAGCCTGGGCCGCTAACTGCATCCAGACCTCTGTGACCCTGGAGAAAAGGAGGAGCCTATCAGAGCCAGGATTCAAGGGCTCTGCAAAAGGCAAATGTTCAGACCTGGCCCCCTCCCATCCCTCTTCTGGATAATTCACAAAATATGCATGGGAAGCACCAGAAAGGAAAAAATTATCACACAGCAGAGGCAACCTTCCTGTTTCAAGAGACAGAGAGGGCAGTCCTAACAGCTGCATCCTGTCCTCTCCCCTGGCAAATGCCAGTGCATTGCCCACTTCTGCTGAGTGCATGCACACACTTGCCCAGGCTACAAGGCGAGGCAGTTGAAGTCAGCAGCTTTTCCAAAGACATGTCACACTAGAAAGTGACAGACTTGGGAACCACTCCAACGATCAGGATGTGTCTGTCCTCCTGACAGCCAGACACTCAGGCAGGCACCACTCAGCCACTCAATGTGTGCCCCATGACCAAACTCTGAGTTCAAAACCTAAGCTGGAAGCATGGTGTGAGGTTGACTCCGACCTTGGGCACTCACCGAGTTGTCAGCTGCTGGGCGGCATGAGCTAGCCTAGGCAGGACTGGTACAGCCACAGGATCCAGCACAGGGTCACCTGGACTGAGGTCAAGACTTGAGCTCTCCTTCCTGCCTGTTGCTGGGCCTCATGGCCCTACCCTAGGGTGACTCGCCACACCACAAAAGCCTGTTGGGCCTGGGTCCTCCACAGCTGCCTGACAACTCCACTCTGAGGCATAAAACTTCTCCAGCCCAGGACAAGGCCACATGCTGGTCCTGTTCCAGGGTCCCTACTCTGTAGGTCTCCTGTGAGCTATCAAGTATGACCCCCAGGTCTCTTCTCAGGCTGTTTTGGAAGTTTTCATGCTGGTTCTCGGACACGCCTATGTCCCTCACATGGTCACACCAGCCTGGAAATAGCTGCGGGGAGTGGGGGTGTCGGTTCTCAGTTGGGTTTTGTGTTTATTCAAAGTGATACCTGCAAACATGCCTGTGATCCCAGCAGTTGAAGCAGGGGGATTTCTGGGGCTAGCCTAGGCTTGAAGACCTTGCAAGGGCTGGGAATCTAACTCAATTGGTAAAGTGCTTTCCTAATGTGCACAAAGCCTGCACAATCCCTAGCACAAAGTCTGGGATCCAATCTTTAGCACCAAATAAACTAGGCATGGTGGCATATGCCTGTAAGCCCAGCATGCCGTATATAAAGGCAGGAAGATCAAGATTCAAAGCTATCCTTGGCTAGCTACAGGGAGTTAGAGGCCAGCCTGAACTATATGATTTCACTCTCTTCTGGCCACTTTAAGCAGACTGAGGGCCTGGACCTCTTCACAGCTAAAGGAAACACCTGCCTCTGTCGCCTTCACTGGCCTGTTTAGGAGGTGAACTGTGAGGCTTGTTACCAACCCCAAAAGTAATGAGAGGCTGCTGACCACCACCTCTGGCTCAGACCAACTTTCTCGTCAGGTCTCCACCTCACCTAAGTCCCAGGCCTCTAGCCAGAGTCCCCAGAGTTTTTCATGCCCTGGGCTCCCAGCCTTTCCCAGGAGGCAAGGGCAGAGCCCTCCTATCCCACAAGCCCCTACCTCTGAAGGCATCTCAGCTGCACCCTGCTGCCAATCTAGACACAACCTTCTGAAGAACCTGGTATTGTTCAAGGAGAAACTGCCGTCCTGGGGCCAGAGAGACCAAGAGCCACTGGGGACTCCCCCAGCCTCTTCCCTGTGCCCTGGTCAGCCAGCCCTCTGCCCTACACTCTATCTGCCTGGCTAAAATGCTTTGGTCACCAGGTACTATATTCAGGAAGTTGAGGCTCTGTTTTGTTTTGTTTTTCTTGGTTCTGGGGACTGAACCCAGAATATCAGCCTTGCTAAACTCACATCCCCAGCGAATGTCATTCCGACTTTTTGTTGAAGATTTTGACAATATTTAGGCACTGGAAGAATTCAGAGTTTTAAAAATCTAGGGGCTGGGTATATAGCTCTGCTGCAAGAGCACTTGCTTTATCTCATGCATATAAAGGCCTGGGTTCGATCCCTAGTATTGCACAACCCAGGCCTGGTGTCACAGGACTATAATTCCAGCACTTGAAAGGTGGGTGATGGAGAGTTCAAAGTTACCCTCAGTCAGCTACACAGCAAACCAGAGGTAAGTCTTGGCCACAAGAGACCCTGTCTTCAAACAAACAATAAGAAAGGAAACTTTAAATCTAGATTTCCAGGGGTTGGAGAGCTGGCTGTGCAGTAAGAGCCTGTATGGCTTTTCCAGAGGCCCGGGTTCCATCCCCAGCATCCTCATCCAGTGGCTCACAACTGCCTCTAACTCCAGCTTCAGGGATCTGATGCCCCTGATCTCTGAGGGCACCAGCATGCATGCGGCCTACACTTGCACAAATACACACAAGCATACATGAGTAAAACCAGAAGACTGGGCCTTCATGCCTGATAAACAAGTATTGAGCAGGAGAAGCCACTGTCCCCGGGGGGCAGGACACCAGCTGTCCAAGGCAGTCAAATCTACCTAACAGTTCATTCCTACAACTGGTGGGTGTACAGAACATTGAACATGGCTGCCAATGAGCCAGCAAGATGATTCAGTATGTAGAAGTACAAGGTTAGGTTGTAAAGAGACAGGAGCTTTGGGCTAGCTCAGTGGTTAAGAGCACTGTCTGCTCTTCCCGAGGTCCTGAGTTCAATTCCCAGCAACTATATGGTGTCTCACAACCAATAATGGGATCTCATGCCCTCTTCTGGCATGCAGGCATATATGGGGGGAAAGAGAGAGAGAGTCTTTCTGGTTGTGAGGCTAGCCTTCAATGGCCGGAGTGGGTCCTGCAGATGTCCTGTGGTGAGACTTACCAGCACCCACAAGGGAACTTAAGAAGTGGGTGCCTAGCCCCCACAGAGCTTTCAGATGTAGCTCTAGCCCTGGGTGACCTCTCGCTGGCAGCCCATTGGGAGAGAAAGAAACAGAGGGGAGGCCCTAAGCCATTGGACTCCCTCTTGCTCCGTTGACACCATGATCTCAAAGAGTGTGGTTTAAAAGTATAACCTGGCATCCTGAGTTTAATTCCCTGGACTTGTGTGCATGATGAAAAGAACTGACTTCCACCAAGAGCTGTGGCACACACACAACCCACTAATTAACTAAGAAATTAAAACAAAACTGTAGGCCGGGCAGTGGTGGCGCACGCCTTTCATCCCAGCACTTGGGAGGCAGAGGCAGGTGGATTTCTGAGTTCGAGGCCAGCCTGATCTACAGAGTGAGTTCCAGGACAGCCAGGACTACACAGAGAAACCCTGTCTCGAAAAACCAAAAAAAAAAAAAAAAAAAAAAAAATAGGGGAGGATGGCTCAGTGGTAGACTGGAGTGCTGGATTCTATCCCCAGAACTGAAGTTAATTAGTTACATAAAATGTCCGGTCTATTTGTTGCTCAGGAAGGCGTGGGAGCTTCCTGGAGACGTGACTACAACTTGGCTGGGGTCAAACTGAGGACAAAGATAAAGATCTTCTTTGTTCGGAGCTAGGATTCTGGGAAGCTATGAGGGGATTCATCCCGTTCCTTCCCCACACAGGCTGCTACCCCCACTGAGAGCACAGGACTGTCTTCCGGGACCTTAGAGCTTTGGCCAGCAACATCTGGAGGCCAGGCAAGGCAAAGGTGACGGCTGAGTAGGGAGGTGCTGATATTCCAGCCCAGAGTTTGCTGTGGACTGTCTGATAGGATGCCCACAGGTGCTTAGTGAAGTGTGCACAGTCTTATTCCTGGTTTACAGACGGCCGAGCACAGTGCTTAAGTGGCTTGTTCGAGATCCACACAGCAAAAGACGAAAAAGCAGAGACCTAGTCCTGGGTGTACCCTCCGTGATCCAAGCTTAGGCTCTGAGATGGCTCTGGAGCCCAGAGTGTCACTAAGAGACCCTGGCCTCCTCTCCCAGGTGTCCCAACCCACTCGCATCAGTCCCTGGCCTCGCTCCTGGACTCTCCTGCACTGTCCACCAGTGCACCAGCCGCGGCCTCCACAGCCCCATCACAGCCCAGAAGCTCTGATCCCAGGCCCAGTGAGCAGCTAGCTCTCCTCAGGCCCCTTGAGCTGCAGCCCAGTGGTTCCAGATGAGGAGGGCACTGGGGAGGAAGGGGAATATCCACTCTGAGCACAGCCATTGGGCTAGCCTCACCTCTTCTCTTCCTTCCTCCCCTCAGCAACAGGTATGGCCTGGGTGGATCTTTTCCCAGCTCTGATGAACAGATTAGAAGGGTCTGGGGTCCTTCCAAAGGACACAGTGACAGGTGACAGGACTACAAAATGACACTCAGCCTCCAATGCCCAGTGTTCAGCCATCAGGGTTGGTGCTGTAACTGTCCTCATTTTACAGAGGTTAAAGCAGAGGCACAGAGAAGTTAGGTAAGTTGCCCCAAATCACACAGCCAGGGCACAAAACAAAGCCTTCTCAAGCCTTCTCAAGCCCTGCCCTGTGAGAGCCTCTGAAGAGAAATAGATACTAGGGAGTGCCTGGCCAGACTCCCACCCCTCACAGCAAGAGAGTGCATGAGATTCTGGGGGCCATGCTGGCTGGGCTGTGAGCAGGGAGCCCCCTGAATATGCAGACTCCATAGGGCTGCTGCTGGGAAGACCAAGGATGGATCAGAGGAACTGTCAGTAAGGACAATGGGGTTCCCCTTCCTGGGGAGGGGTTCCTACCGCCTCTGGAGGGTACCTCGCTGCATCCAGAGTCTGCTGGAGCCGCACCTGCCAAAGAAGAAGGCTCAGCCCCTGCTCTGCTACCTGGCTGCTCTCAGGATACCCACCAGAAAGGTCTCCAGGAGGGCAGGGGCCTTAGGAAGCTGGGGAGGAGGGATGAATCCTGGGTCTCCTCATCTCTACCCACTCCAGCCCCTCACCTTCTCCAGTGCCCCTCCTGACGTTCTGCAGCCCAGCCAGGCCTCCCGTCCTAGGCTGCTGTCCTGTGCCTCGAGGGCTAGCATGGTCTTCATGTCGCTTGAGGGAGGGTCTGGACCCCAGACCCTCAAGTGCCACTGGCTCAGGATGGGTTTCATGTCCTGAAAGAAGGAGCTGGGGGAGGGAGGGAGGCGGCTGAGTCCCTGGGACTCCTAGCGCCCATAACTGGGACAGGCCTGCTGTGAGAGAGCCCAGCTGGCAGACTGTAGCCAGTGGAAACCAAGGGAACCACTCTGAGATTCAAGAAATAACGGTGTCATAGCTCAGTGGTGGACACATACTTAGGGGGATGAGTCTCAGGACTACTCTAGTGACTGCCCAGCCCACTGCCCTCTTGTGAGGGACTCAGTTAAAACAAAACAAAACACTTTTCCTGAAAAAAATGCGAGGCAAAGCCAAACAAACAGAAACCAGAAATAATCAAAAGCACAAGCCAGGCATAGTAGCTCGTGGCTGTAATTTTACCACTCGGGAAGCTGAGGCAGGATTGCCAAGAGTGTGTAGTCATCCTGGACTATGTGCCACCATGCTTGCTAGAATGGAATTCTTAACTCAGAAACTGCTGGCTTATTCTCCAAGACAGGCTAGTTTAATAGCTGACTTCTGATGACCCCAGCCTCCCCAGAGCTAACAGTCAGCCTGGTCTCAGAATCCTTGTGAAGGCAGCTGGGAGAAAGTAGCCCCAGCAGCTTTTTGCTTGGTCACTGTCTCAAAGTCCCATGACCACCTCCCAGAGCCTGATATCTGCTAAGCCATACAATGTATCATATCTAGCCTCCTGTCCAGGCCACGGGAAGGCTGGGATTGTTGACCAGGCTCTAAAGGACACAGATCATGTACCCACCATGCCCTGGGCAGAACCTGGGTCATCAGCTTCCGGAAGCTTACACAGCTTGCTGGTGCTGGTAGGTTCATGTCCTCCAGGGATGCAGGATCGGGTACAGGGCCAACTTTTGGCAGATTTCCCATAGGGAGCACTGATTTGGACCCTTGGATAGCTGTTGGGCCTGAGCCTCTGACTGCAGGCAATAGGCCATGGCAGTTCCTGGGACTAAGCTGCTGAGAACCTCATTCCCTAGGGAGAAGGCAGGCAGTGGTTAAGTTCCCGGTGGCAAACATACAGCTGCAGCCTCGGGCCTCCTGGTCCTCACTATCATGGGCACTGCCTTCCTGTGTCCTCCACACGCTCCCCACAAGGTGGCCTCAAGACCCCACTTCCCCAGCTGGGGAAGGGACTGTGTGTGTCCAACCTCACACCAGAGGCTTTCTGGAGCAGAGAGCCTCATGCTTTCTGGGCAGAATTTGTGGGACGATCCAGTGCTAAGCCAGAATCGTCCCCTGCCCAGAACAGCTTACCTGGAGACAGGGATGCAGCCCAGCCAAGGTTTGCTCCCTCTGGAAGCTCCTTCCAGACCTCTAGGCCTGGCAAAGTTCCTCCCACCCCCAAAAGGCTCAGTTCAGCAAAGTCCTTTCCCACGGTAGTATTTTTCCTGAGTTTCACTGGGCTCTTGAACTTGGCTAATGGGGCTCTGGTTAAGAGAAGGGACCCCCTGTGTTTGTCACAGGTTCACCTGCCTTCTGCCAGTAGAGGGCCAACTGAGTCCCCTTTGTCACATCTGAGGCCCGGAGCCACTTCATTTCTAGCCACTGTCCCAGGCATACCCTTAAGGTTTTCACTCTTCAGTGGGCCAGATGTCTTCCGTACTGGGCCCCTCTTTGCATGAACCCTTGTCAGGCCCTAGCACCTACAGTGTGGAGGGAAACAACTCTTGACAGCAGCAGCAGCCACCTGCACACCCTTCAGGAGTCCCCGGCCTTCGCCTTTCCAAGCCTCCATTTCTTGTCTATAAGGTGGAAGGCTGTGAGAGACTGTGGCTCAGGCCACAAGTGTCATCCCCAAGTGCCTGGAGGACCCCGGCATCCTCCTACCTGGCCTCCCACACCCACCCTTGCTCCACTCATTCTGCTGGTTGTGACTCAGTGACCACTGGCATGTTTCCTTCATCCTGAGTCCAGTCGGCTTAAGTACCTGCTCAACCTCCTGGGGTTCCTCTGCTCCTCAAAACTCAGCTCCTCCCCGCGGCCCCCAAGGCTAGGTGGGACCTGACCCCAAACGCCTTTTCCAGTCGTCTCAGAACCCTCAAGGATTCATTTCAGGACCCTCAAGATGCTCATTATTGCTGCTTTTCTCCTTAATATAGTTGGTCTTCCTACGTTGCCTAAGATGACCTTGAATTCCTGGACTCAAGCGATCCCCCTGCCTCCACCTCCTGAGCAGCTGGGACTATGAGCCTTTACTACTACAGTGGCCCCTGGAGTCATTATGTTCCTGCTGAGGCCTTTGCACACTCTGTTCCCTTCGTGTGGTACCCAGGTCCCTTCATCCCCCTACAGGTGCTATTCACCCCTCATGTCACTCATCATATCTAGGTCAGTAGGTCATTTCCAGTGTCAAACGTTCTTGCTGGGGGCGGGGGGTCAACATGAGGGTATGGGATTTTTTTTTTTTTTTTTTTTTTCGAGACAGGGTTTCTCTGTGTGGCCCTGGCTGTCCTGGAACTCACTCTGTAGACCAGGCTGGCCTCGAACTCAGAAATCCACCTGCCTCTGCCTTCCAAGTGCTGGGATTAAAGGTGTGCACCACCACTGCCCGGCTAGGTATGGGATCTTTTAAAAAGCCCACAGATGGGAGCTGGAAAGATGGCTTGGTGGTTAAGGACACTGGCTGCTCTTGCGGAGGACCCAGGTTCGGTTAACAGCACTGACATCTGTTGGCACACAAACCACCTGTAACTCCGACTCCTGGGGACCCACTGCCTTCTTCTGGACTCTGTGGGAACCTGCATGCATGTGATGTGCATACAACCATTCAAGTACACACACATAAATAAGTATAAAACATAAATAAATAAATAAAACATTATATTGGCTGGTAACTCAACAGCTTACCATATGGTTAGGCGGGCCCCGTCTCTCCTTTTTTTTTTTTTTTTATAATTATGAATGGTGCCATGACTGGCATATTTTTGTCCGAGGCCAAGGAGGGGGCAGGCCACCAGCTGCCTAAGGCCACACTGCCTGGATTTGGTGTCCAAGCTCTACCTGGATCTCCAGGTGAGATCTGTGGCGGCTTTACTTTTCCCAAGGAAAGGCTTTCCCTAGAAGCAAGGGATGTTGGTGCAGCCTGGCTATGAGGTTGCTCCAGTTTCTGCTGCAAAGTGACACGTCTCCACTGGGTCGAAAGTCAAAGGGCAAAAGGATGCTGGCCGAGGCTTGGAATGAGGCTCCCAAGAGAGCAACAGGGAGGGGCAACTGGGAGTCACAGTCCTGTCCCAAAGCTCTGGTCCATGCCATAGACTACCCCATTTCCTTGGGAATGAATTAATTAATTAATGAATGAATGAATCCCCAAAGGTAGAGCTTTCCTTTGGAGCCAAACCTTCCACCCTTCCTTACTCAGTACCCAAGGAGGAAGAACACCCACACATCCTCTCAGCTAGCAAATAACAACAACAACAACAAAACCTAGCAGACCATTGGAGACATCAGTTGTGAGCTACAACCTGGGCCCAGCAGGTGCCCCCTCTCAGTAGAAGTGGTCCTCCTCTCAGACATACCAGAGCCGTGCCATTCCACCCAAAGCATAACCTAGAGAACCCAGACCTCTCGGAAGCTCCAGGCCAAGGGGTCCTTTGCATGCTGCCCCCAAGCTGCCTCCTGTCGGGCCTCCTGGAGCCACAGGATCCAGCGAAGTTCTCTGAGGCTCTCTCGAGTCAGCTGCCTGTGTCTCATAGCGGTGGCCTTAGCCACTGCTTGAAGCCTCTGTGACAACTGCCTCCAGACTCTGAAACTTTTGGACAGCAGCTTCCAGCTAGGGATAGAACAAGACTGATGGGGGGAGGGGTAAGGCACAATTCTCAGCTCCCCCAGGACACCATTCTTGTGATTTTTCCAGTAATCATGAAGGTGATTCCCCCTTCCATAGCAAAAGACCCAAAGAACTCTCTTGTTGATGCCTTGGATTCCCAGAGAGCAAGAGGCTCCCAGAGAGAGGATAATTCCCCCATTACACTAGTGTCCACACTTCCCAGTGATCCAAACCCAGGGGCAAAGAACATGGCCTCATAGTTCTTGGGCCCTGGAGGCCTCTGATTTCCCATGAGTGTGAAGATAGTTCTGTCCCCTTGAAATCCTGCCAAGGCTCTGCCATCAGATGCCTAACTTCCTCAAGTCCCTATGATACAAGCAGATGGGTCAGAAGCTGAAGTGGCCCCGACTCTACCCCCACTCCCACACAGCAGGGACTTACCAAGCTGCCTGGGAGTCCAGGGTCCCAGTGCTTTGAGCCTTGTTCTACAGAACAAAAGCCACAACAGTTCTCAGGCCAAAGGAGTGATAACTTCAGCTAAGCCGATTTTCTGGGAGTGGCCCGCCCCCGGCCTCCGGAGGCCTCTACCTGCAGAGTGCTCAGAGCCGGGGCTGTCCTCTCCCCATTCCTATCTGTTTTTCCCTGTGGGGCCTTCTTTCTTCCTACCTGCCCAGGCAGGACACTGAAGATGGCTGTAGATTCAAGTCTGGTCTCTTTGCTGCCCGCCTTGCGTGTGACACTGAAGTGCCTTTTGTTATATAGAAGGCCTGGGGGACCCCTCTCTTTTGCCCTAAGGTGCTGGGTAGAAAGAACCTCCTGGTCTGAGTCAGAGAAATCCCCAGCCAGTGTTCCCAGCGTGGCCTCACGTGACAGGGGCTTGTATATAGGGGACTCAGAGAGTCTAGCTTGGACCCCCAGAGTCCCCAGGAAGCATATACTTTCCCCGGAGTGGCTGAGCCAAAGTTGGGCAGGAGTTGACTGGCTACCACGGGTGTGGAGTCCCCTGGGTAAGGCCTGGGTGCTCCCAGGATGTCTGGTTCCCTAAACGGGTTGCCTCGGGCTCTAGGAGTTGGATGGAGTCCAGCAGCCAGTCGGCAGCACTGCAAGAGGAAGGGCATGGGGCCTGAGACTGACTGTGGGCAGAGACAGACAGGTCCTCCAAGGTGAGGGGCTCCCCCACAAGCCTGGGTGCCCAGCTCCCTGAACTACACCAGGGCCTGGGACCAGACCATGTGCACCCATCAAAAGGTGCCAAGCCCCCAGAGAGTCTCACGTCTAAGCAGAGGGTGTCTGTGACCTGGAGTGTCTGCTTCTGGTGGCAGGATGGGCCAGTTGGTGGCAGGCAGCTGTTCTGCAGATGGGGGCTAGTGGTCCCTCGGAAGCACAGGTTACTCTGCTGTACAAAGGGCTCTCGGGTCCTCCCCTGGGACCTCCCTACTGGCAGCTGTAGGTTACTCTGCTGCAAGAGCCCTGTGTCACCCAGTCGGCCAGCTGTGTCCTTCAGGGCAAGGGTCAGGCAGGGACGTGGGCTGGCCAGGTTACTTTGGACTTGACAGGGCTTCTGGCATAGCACTGGGCCTTGGGCATGTGTGGTGACCTGGCACACGGGCATCCTCTGGCCTCCTCCACGACCCAGGCTGATGTCCAGGTTTCTCCAGGGTCTTTTCAGCTCTGTAAGGAAGAGAGACAGCCACACCCTGGGGCAAGAACCAGGTGATGTCTTCTCAGGTAAGACAAGCGCTGTATCCTGGCCCCAGAGCTGGAGAACGGCTCCTGGTAGGAGGGGTCGGGACTTCAGCTCTACAAGCCTGAGCGGGCCAGTGCTTCGGGAGGGTTATCTGTAGGTAGGACCAAGGTACATAGAGGGTTGTGGAAATGGGGGTAACCGGTTGAGATGAAGGATGGAGAGAGAAAAGGAGAGAGTGAAGGGGGACCAGCTTACAGTCTGCCCAGTGGTCTCTTAACAGCATCATCTGGCTGCCCTCCAGTGACCCCAACCGTTCCAGGCACAAGAATCAGCAACTGAATTTGTTCTTAGGCTCTCTGCACCCTCAGCTGGACCAGCTCTGTAGCCTTTTTTTTTTTTTTTTTATGTGCACTGGTGTTTTGCTTCCATGGATATCTGTGTGAGAGTGTCAGGACCACTGGAACTAGAGTTACAAGACAGTTGTGAGCTGCCATGTGATTGTTGGGAATTTGAACCTGGATCCTCTGGAAGAGCAGCCAGTGCTCTTAACCTCTGAGCCCTTTCTCCAGCCCCTCTGTAGCCTGAGAACCCCCACTCCCAGGAGCTCACCCTCCAGACACTCTGGTCCAGAGACTTACATTCCAAATGGCCTATGCTATAGGAACTCCACCCTTCAGAAGTGGGCGCCCTCCCTCCTGAGGTCCCACGCTTCCATCCTTCTCAAGAGTTCTCCCTTGGGGTGGGTGATGCTGTACCAATCAAGCCGACCTAAGGAAGCAAACCTCTAGAGCTACAGAGGGGCTGCGTGGGTGACTGGAGAGGACCCGCTGCCACCACCTTACCAGTCTCAGTGAGCTTCTGACCTGGCCTCAGGGCAGCCACAGTCTTCGGGGGTATTTTTTCTTTATATCCAGTGGCAGGTCTTGGTTCCATGGGTTTTGGGACAGCTGTGCATTCAGTTAGATGGGTTGGGCTGAGGTTGTAGCTCAGGGTGAATCACTGATCTGCATATGTGAGGCCCTGGGTTAGATTCTTGGCATAGGAACAAGGAAAGGGCACTTTCTGAGGAGAAAGAACAAGATGCCCTGGCCACAGGGCCCTCTTCCCTCAAATACCCTTGGGCCACATCCTCGGCTATTCTGGGCACAGTTCCTCTCTGTGTGGGCCTCTTGGGGTCTCTGCTCACTGCCCCACGTAACTTTTCCCCTTTCTGTTGTAATATTTTCTTCTTTTTTGATTGCTTTGTTTTGTTTTTTGAGGCAGTGTGTATGTGACCCTCGTTGTCCTGGAACTCACTATGTGGACCAGGCTGGCCTCAAACTCATAAAAAGTTCACCTGCCACTGCCTCCCAAGTGCTTGGATTAAAGGCCTGCACCACTATGCCTACCTATCTAAGAATACCAAATCCCCAGAAACTGGAGTTACAGATGGTTATGAGCCATCATGCGGAAGCTGGGAAACAAACCTGGGTCCTGGGTTAGGAGCAATAGAGTGCTCCAACCACTGAGTTATATCTCTCCGGTCCCTCTTCTGTTTTGAGAGGTTTTTTTATGTAGATCAGGCTGTCCCAAAACTCACTATGTATAGCCAAGGATGCTACTGAACTCCCCTTCCCAAGTTCTGGGATTACAGGCTGTGCCGCCACACCTACTTTGTGCAATGCTGGATTTCAAACCCAGCGCTTTCTTTGTGCTAGACAAGCACACTACAAATTGAATCCCAGCACCAGCCTTTCCCTCCCTCCCGCCCGCCTTTTCTTTAAAATTTTATGTAATATATGAATGCTCTGCTGCATATACACCTGCAGGCCAGAAGAGGGCATCAGATCTCCTTATAGATGGTTGTGAGTCACCACCTTGTGGTTGCTGGGAATTGGACTCAGCACCTCTGGAAGAGCAGCCAGTGCTCGTAACCACTGAGCGATCTCACCAGCCCTCCCCCTCTTGCCTTTAAGTCCTGCCTCAGACATCGCAGTAAGCTCTTCCATCATCAGTTGCAGCATGCTACCCACCCTTACTTACTCTCTGTACCCTGCATGAGCTCTGCCTGGCACCGTGTCTACTGAAGAGATAATGGTTTCACCTGTACACATGCAGCATACAGAATAGCCTGGCACATGGCTGGGGCTTATACGCGTGTTAAGTGACTGAACCACGCTAAACACCAGTTCAGCTATTAGAGGCATTCTGCACCTCGGTCAGTCCTAAGATTTAGTTTACTGGTTCTAGAAATGGGGCTACGGAGGCTTGGAAAGGCCACCAGCCCGTTGCACAGCCCCTCAGCTGGGCAGCTGTGTTGAGAAGGCTGATCTGTAAGCATTGGTAGTCTCCCTCGCCACTCCCGTATTAAGTCCAGCCCTCTCATCCCCACGCCCACATAAAGACACTCAGACCTCCCTTTTCCCACCATGGAAGCCTGGGGCCAGTTTCCTGCCCTTCGGGACCTGTTCTCACATGTTTCAGTCTTCCTTGGGACCTTTCCTTTGACCAATCAGATTTGGGGGACAGCTAACGTTTAGGATAAGTGTGTGGAAAAAGAATTTCAAACACACGCGCGTGCTCGCCTAGCTCCGCCCCCCGTCCCCACAGTGCCTTGCGCGTTCCCAAGGGAAAGTTGCAGCCTGTTGCGCATGCGGAGGTCTGAATGCGTGACCGCCTTGCTGTGTGCTGAGGTTCCTGCATCTCAGTTACAAGGCGAGTGGCTGCGGGCAGACTCCCTCCCCACTCCACCCCCACCCCCGCTCGCCCCACTACCACATTGTCTATGATCTCCAGGCCTCAGGTCTCCTCAGAAGTAGCTGTAAATCACCCAGTCTTTTCCTTGCATGCTTCCCTCCAAACCTCACGCATTTCCTTCATTTCAAGCCTTTGCCTGGGTTGTTCTGTAGTGCACCTTGCCATGTGTGCTCTTCCTGTGACACTGTAGGAAGATGAAAGAGCCTGGGCTCAAGTCACAAGGCTTGTGCTGTTGGGTGGCTTTAGCCAAATCCCAAACCTGTGACACCCCCATCTCATTTTAAAAAGTGGTGCTGGGGATTGAACCCACGACGACCCGTGCATGCTAGGCAAGATCTTTTCCACTGAGTTAGATCCCTAGCCTTCCTCCACCTCTTTCTTTTAAGTCTGTGTCAAGCCAGGTGTGTGGTAGCCCTCTGGAGGCGGAGACAGGCAGATCTGTGTGAGTTCCAGGCTAGCCTGGTCTACATAAGTGAGTTCCAGGAAGGCCAGCACTACACGGTGAGCCAGGTCTCAAAAACAAATAAGTTATATATATATATATATATATATATATATATATAACTCCTTGTCAAATGTCTTCCTAAACCTGGTGGATGGAACCTCTGGCCACCTTTCCCAACCTCAGCTTGTAAACCGCACTGAATCTTAGGTCGTCCCTTGGATGCTTTTCTGAGAGAGTCCTTCAAACCTGTCTTGCAGGCTACCAGGTATGTCTGCTACATTGAGTTTCTGCTTTAAACCATGTTTATCATCTGTAGAATGGTTACCCTCTTTTAAAATTCCCAGTCACCCCAGCCCCTGCAAAGCACACTCCAGCTCTGAGATCAGCTCTACAGGTTCCCCTGTCCAAGTTGGTGTGTCCCAGATCAGTTTCCCTTTGGGGAGCTAGGGAACCCTATATTTCCTGGGAGTGGGGGGTGGGGTGGGGTAGAATACTCCAACAGGCTGGCTCTCTTTCATATTCTGAATCATAGGTAATTCTGTCATGTAAAGAATTTAAAATGAGCCGGGCAGTGGTGGCGCACGCCTTTAATCCCAGCACTTGGGAGGCAGAGGCAGGCGGATTTCTGAGTTCGAGGCCAGCCTGGTCTACAGAGTGAGTTCCAGGACAGCCAGAGCTACACAGAGAAACCCTGTCTTGAAAAAAAAAACAAAAACAAACAAACAAAAAACAACAACAACAAAAAAGAATTTAAAATGAAGTCTATTTTCAAGGGGCAGGAAAGTGCTTAGCTCTCTCCAGGTTCAAATCTGGGATTCTGAGATCCAGTCTCAGAGAGGACACTGGATGGTTAGAACCATCACTGACTCTGCAGATGGTCTCTGGCTTACATATGTGCTTCACAGAACAAGGCCTCAGAGGATACTTCCAGCCTTCTGATATTGCGCCCCACGATGTTTACACGATTGATAAGCAATAGGTATCCGGATGGGCAGGCTGCTCACCCTTCCCGTTGTGATTAATCACACAGCAATACATACAATAAGCTTTAAAGTTTATTGACCATTGAGGTTCCACTATTCTCAACCTTCACTAGTCCCCGGGTCACACACGATTCTTATCACTTTAATTTACATTTTTACTGAGTGTGTGTGTGCAAGGTCATGCACACAAGTGCCAAGTGTCATGGTGTTCATGTGGAGGTGAGAAGCTTCTCCTCTTATACATGTCCAGGAATCAAACACAGGTCACCAGACTTGGTGGTATGTACCCTTGCCCGCTGAGCTATCTCAATAGCCCATCTTATCCCCACTTTTCAGATCAGAAAACTGAGGCACAGTGAGAGTTTAAAAACAACAGTTGGTTCTTATACAGAAGTCTCAGGGCACCTTTAGGATTTAATTACATTTATTTGTGGAGGGAGCATGCGCCACAGTACAAACATGGAGGTCAGAGGACAACTTGCAGGAGTCAGTTCTCCCCTTCTAGCATGTGGGGCCTAGGGACCAAACTCATATTTTAGTGGCAAAGCCCTTCCCTGGCAGGCCATCTCCACTGGTCCACCTATGAGATTTAAAACAAGGCTCTCTGGTTGCAGAGAGGGCTGGACCTGCAGGGCTATTCTGGAGACTGAGAACAGCTCTGAGCAGGGGCAGACCAGCAGTTTGGCAGACAAGAACATTGAGTGCCTCTGGGGCAGTTTCTCAGGAAGACTCAACTCAGTACAAACAAGCAATTTGCAAACTGGACAAGTGATTTCAGCTCTGCAGACAACAGGTAAGAAAAGACCTCTCTAGAACGACAGACTCTAGACTAAAACCTGGGGCCAGCCTGTTTCCAAATCCCCACAGGGACTTGTGGCACAAAGGCCGGTGCCTGTGAGAACAGCTGGTTGAAGACCTCCATATCACAAGCACAGCTCTTCTGGGCCTTGCCCCGCTAGCCTGTGGGCTCCTCTTTGCCCTCCAGTCAGTGGCAACCACAGGATCCAGCCCCAATCCTGCTGTTAGTGATTCCTGGCTTCTCTCTTCAGTTCATCCGCAGATCCTACTGGCCCAAATTAAAGTGTGTCCAGGAGTTGACAGCTTGTCACACCCCCACAGCCCACAAATACAAACTATCCTTCTAGGGTGTGTCAACCAATCAAACTGAGATTCGGATCCCGACCCATGCTCTCTTGAGCTCTCACTCAGTGGAAGCCAGTCCCCGTGGTGGCTCCCAACCTGTTCTTCTCCTGCTATCTGACACCCAGCGCTCCAGCCACACCTGCCTCCTAACCATCTGCAGGCCAATGCTCCAGGTCAGGCTTTCTGGGGGCTGCCCCTCCATTTAGACCTTCTCTAGTCCACTACTGCCTCTAGGACGTCTCTTCTCTTCACCACTGCCCCGGCACCTGATGCCCCTCTTCATGGAGCTACTTTCTAAGGCAGGTGCCCAGCACTGGCGCCCTCCACGCGCTTGCCTCGGGGCCTCTCCTCCATCAACTGGAAGTCTGTCGTCCTCTGTGGGACAGCCATTGACCAATGAGAAAGCCCAGCCCCCTGCTCTAGTCGGCTTTTGGGAGCTCTTTCAGAGATAGCCCTCCTCTACCCTTCCTTAAAGTCAGTCAGATCCAGGGGAGGACGCAGGTTCTGTGACCAGTCTCAGCTACTTAGGCCAAGCCCTCCCTTGCTTTGTTAGTCTCTGCAAGGATGACCTATTCCAGGAGACACGGGCACTGATACTCCAGGTCTTCCTTCTGCCAAGAACCCTTCCAGAAACATGAGAAAACATCCTGGGGTTTTCATCTTTGCCTCAGGCCACATGCTCCCTTCTCCTCCAAGGCCTCTGCAATCAGGAACTTGACATGTGTCCCAGAGCTTTTGTGTTTTGTTTTTGTAGACAAGGTTTCTCTATGAAACAGCCCTAGCTGTCCTGGAACTCACTCTGTAAACCAGGCTGGCCTTGAACTCAGAAATTCACCTGCCTCTGCCTCATGAGCCCTGGGATTAACCACCCACCAGGCAATATTCTGGGTTGTTTTTACACTTATCTGTTTGTGGTGTGTGTGTGTGTGTGTGTGTGTGTGTGTGTGTGTGTGTGTGTGTGTGTGTGTGTGTGTGTAAAAGCTCATTCCATGACAAGAGTGTGGAGGTCAGAGGACAACTTTGACGAGTCGGTTCCAAGGACCGAACACAGATTGTCACACTCAGTAGTAGACTCCCTTTGCCCGCTGCTGAGTCATTTCTCTGGGCCCCAGCTCATGTTTTATACTGTGCTGCACACAGCCTAAACAAACCTAAGGGTTTCGTGAGAGGCTGAGTCACAACTACCGCCCTCTAGTGGGACATGCTGCTCCTCCCTCTGCTCACACTGGGCTAGGGTGGATGCCAACAGGTCTGGGTTATGAGCTGATTATACAGGATGGTTTTCCACGAAGCAGATGGACCACAGTGACCCTGCCCAGAAGGGGAGGATTCACTTTTCACAGATGCTGTCACTCAGCCTCCCTGTCTACAAGTGTGTAGACAGTTCTTTCAGACACTCACCTCAGCCTATGGTTCCCTATAAGTCTTCAAGTATCTGTCCCCAGAGATCTGGCAGTAAGAGTGGGAACCCTAGCACCTCAGGAGGCAGTTGACTGTGGTCAGAACGCAGGGGCTAGTGGAGGCCACCCATGCCCTGCCTCATGGCTCAGTATCAGAGGCAGTAAAATTAGTCACTTAGTTCCAGAGGACAGATGTCTGTCTACATCCCACACTGACCAGCACTTCCTCTGCCACCCCATTTGGCTGGAGTCAGGCTCCTCCAGGCAGGCTCAGAGGGGAGCCCTTCCTTCTACCAGGCTCGATATAACGGGTGGCTCAGACTGTGCTCCACCTGCAACTGATTCAAAGGCGAAATCATACCAAGATGGCAGGGCGAGTCCAAACTTGGAGCTCAAACATGGTTGAAACACAGCACAGCACAGAAGCCCAGAATTTTAATGTCAGGGCGCTGAGAGGGGCCTCTGCAGACCTACTGCATCCAGGCCTGGGATTCTCAGGCACTGTAATGAGGCAGTGAGGGGCACAAGAACTCTGTTCCTACGCAGAGCAGGCTGAGCAGGACCAGAAGCTCACAGAGCTTCTAGGAAGGGCTGGGTCATCTTGGGGTAGCCGGAGAGGCAGTGATCGTTGCCCCGTAAAGCCTGGCTGGTCCTGAGCACTCTGCACAGCTAAGTAGGAGTATGTTATAGTTACAGGGTAGGAGGGGAAGAAACCAACCACAGTTCTAGCCCAGGGATTAATAGGTGTCTTGAAGGGAGGGGCAGCCTGGAGAATTAGGACTGGGCTCTTCTCAGCTGGGAAGCTAGAGGCTCTTGACCTCCAAGGGCACATGTCTCAGGCCACCTCTGTGGTAGGGAATGGAGGATGCCCCATTGTAGGTCCAGGTAAAAGTGACAAGCATCCTGCTGGGCACCAGGACGGCCAGGGACAGCTTCAGTACCCCCGGGGAGCAGCTTGGCCCTTGTTCTCCAGGCTTGCAAAGGGGTCTGCAGGTGAGTCTGATGAGTCAATTGTCTGGTAGGCACTATGCTCCTGAGAAGGTCCGAAGAAATCTAGAGGACAGGGAACACGTGGATAGAGAAAATGAGACCATGGGGCCGTTTGCTGAGCACAGACGGATCTGCCATCTGTCGTGGCTAGAGTTCAACATCATGATAGCAAGGACAAGGGCAGCAGCAGAAGCCAGACACCAAGCCTTTAGCAAGCAGCGCCCACTCGATCCTAGCATCTGCATGGGCGGGTCTGCAGATGAGAGAACTCTGACGGTCAGAGACAGGCCGATTTGATATCATGTGGCTTGAAGCAGGTGACACTGGGTTCCAACCTAAACAGCAGGTCCTATGGTCAAGGGCTCCTGGCTGCTGTGTCATATCTGCCCAGCAGCACGAGCTCAGATATCTGATGAGAGGTGGTCAGTCCTGAGCCCACAGACTTTTCTCCTCTCTCTGCCAGACACTGACCCATATAAGTCACCATTTATAGAAGCCGCAGAGCCTGGCACAGTTGCTGTGCCCAGAATGCTGGGGCTGAGGGTACAGGGCAGGACAGAAGGCACCCGTGTCTCACACATGTCTCCCTCTGTACATTTGTCCTGGGACCATGAACAAGTCCTAAGGGCAGTGGACCTTCATTCTCCCATCGGCTCCCTTCATACCCAGGCAGGTCTAGGTTAGCACTGAGATAAACCAGAGTGGGCAGCCATAGGCCACTCTTGCACTGGCTCAGTACTCTCTCATGGGATCCCCAGGCCACCTGGGGACCACACCCAGCTCCCACAGCAGAATGGGGCCAGAGAAGGCAGGAAAACGGCTTGGCCCACCACCAGAGAGGACAGTGTGGGCTGGGCCAGAGGCTAGAAGGCTGGCACACAGGGTTCCCTGGCCTGCCTGTCCAGAAAGGGGTGCGCCCCACATGGCAGGAGAGCGCACCTCCAGAGCCAGGGCTGAGTGGAAACAGAAGGAAGGAGTTGTCCCTACAGCAGGTCTGCAGCAGAGGCTCCCTGCTGCCTCTGTGAGCTGAGCACCTCCACAGCTCCACTTGTACTCTGGGTTGAGGGAGGGCCACCAAGTCTGCCTGTAGTCTGACAGCAGGAAGAAGTCATACCAGACTGGCAGCCGGGCCAGGGGGAGGCAGGGTAGAGTGAGACTTACCCGAGCGGAGTGGGAGCTCGCCCCCTCGTTCACGGTGCATGTGGTAGACGAGGCAGCAAGAGAGGGGCTTCAGCAGCAAGCTGAGGATGGCCATGCCGGCGCCGAAGCGGCCAGTGTCCCCAAGGACAACACTTGAGTAGAAGATGCTAATGTAGATAATGTCCAGGAAGATGGTGGCAACCAAGCCACCAAGAAACTGCAAGGAACACCATCACAGGATCATGGCCACTGACACCCCACCAGACCCCAAGCTTCCCTCACACACACTAGCCTGCTGACTGGCATCTTGTGACTGGCACCTGCATGGCCTAAGAGTAGGACACAGGCGTCTGGCTCTAGCCTGTTGCCCCAGAATTCCCCACCCCCATCTCCTGTCATTGAGGTCATGAGGGGCCTGTCTCCAGAATTTCTGAGAGGGAGTCCCTTGGAGTCCATACCATCTGTTTACACTGCAAGAAGACAAGGAAAACCCCCTTTGCAATTCTCCTAAGGAGCCACTGGGGTTCAGGGACCTGCCCCTATGTCTGTCTTCCGGGGGACAACAGCAGAGGTGGGTTGCTAGGTAGCTGACTTAGCTAGGCTTGCCATGTGCAGGGCTTCAGAACAGAAAAGGGAAGACTGGGGCAGATGAGGGGTGCATGGAGCCAGTCCCCCCCACCCCTGCCAACTCACCATGCCTATGGCATCAATAGAGTCCCGCTGGGCCACAGCCCACACACCCAGCGCCAGGATGGTGAAGTTGCCCCAAGCATAGGAGCCTGAGAACACCAAGCAGCCCCTGCATAGAGAGACACTATCAATCAGCTAGTCACCACCTTGAGCCGACCAGCCCGTCCTCCTCTGAGAATAGTCACTCCTGCCCCCTGCAGGCAGTTTTTGGAATAGCAAGCAGTGTGTGACTCAGATCATGTGACTCCTCCACACCAAGATACTTTTTTTGCTGTAGTCTATGGGGTTCCCATGAGAGCCTCACACTTAGCTCCTGGCTGCCACACCCTCGAGGCTTCATTTTCCTGAACACACAGCCATTTCTCGCCATCTTAGAGCTCAAACATTGCCTGAGAGATCTGCTCCCATGCCGACCTGACCAAGCCCCTCCCTGCTGTAGTTTTCAGGCGATTGATCAACCAACATTACCCACTAGTCCGCTTGCTGGGCCGGCTTACATCACAGTTAACACAGGGCACTTCCTGGGACCTGGCTCTGCCCTACACATTCTAAACTCATTCACAGCTGCTCTTCCTGGAGGGACGTGTCGTTGTGAGCCTCATTTTACAGACTCAAAGTCACAGACTTAATAGGTGACTAACCAGGTCGCACAGCTGCACCATGATGGACATGAGGACTGCCCGCTCCTAGGTATGGGTGAGGAGAAGGTTTTGTTGTAGATATGAGGGGAGACAGCAGAAGCATCTGGAAGAGTCCAGACTGAGCATGGCCAGCAAACGGAATAGGGCCATGAGAGGTGTGGGGGGAGCATCAGAGGAAAAGAGAGAGAGAGGAAAGAGGAGAGGGGGCAAAGAGACAAAGAGGGGTTCAGGAGAGGAGCCAAGAGCAGAACCAAGAGAGCAGGTAGCCGAAACAGCTGAGGTATACAGAATCAGACGCTGGGGGAAGGGAAGCCCAGATCCTGGGCTGGAGACGGTTAGGGTAGGGTGATGTGTTTATAAAAAGATAAAGATATATAAGGATATGTTCTGTGGGGGTGTGGTGAATTGTGGGGGAAGGGCGTGCCTCAGCGGGGCCGAGCCCAGGCCTCCCTTCCCCCTGAGGGACCAGCCACACCACGGTATAGTAGAGAATAGAGTTTATTCAGGGCATGGGGAGGGGAGTTAACAGGGTAGTAGAGGCAGAGAGAGGAAAGAGAGTAGAGAAGTAGAGGCCGGCTATGACCACGTGGAAGAGGGGAAAGGGAATGAGGAGAGAGGGGGATCAAGGGAACAAGAGAACAAGAGAGGAAGCAAGAGAGGGGGGGCAAGCAGCCCCTTTATAGTGGGCCAGGCCCACCTGGCTGTTGCCAGGCAACTGTGGGGTGTAGTTTAGACAGAATGCAAACATAGGGGATGGAGTAAGAAGTGCTGGGAGGGACCACAGTCATGAGGGATGCAGGGAGAACTGCGAGGGGCCACAGGTACTGAGGAGATTCCTCCGGGTTTCTTTAGGACCTGACTATCAGCAGGGCTGGGACTGGAACACTGGAATTAGCAATTAGGCCAAGAGGCCCGATGTTTTCCAGTCCTTCCTATCTTCTGCCTCGGGAAAGCAGATGTGAGCTCAGCTTCATCACCAATGTGGAGCTTCAGGGAAAGTGACACCCCACCCCCTGCTGCTCACGGCTGATGGCCGCACTCTTCAAAGTCTGCAAAGCACACGTGATCTCAGTGGTTTCCTGACTTGTTTTTGGCAGCTCCAGACACATGACCAAAGTGACAGCGAGGTCAAGCTGCATCCCGGAGCCCCACTTGGGGGCTTGGTTGGCCAGCAAGGGGTCAATCCTTATCCCACTGTGCAGACGGAAGGCAGACCCAGCCCCTCGCAGAATGGGACCTGACCAGACTGACAGGACCCTGGAGCACACACACACTGACCCCAGGGAAGTGTGGACATGTGGATACAGCCAGACACAAAGAGTCACTTACCAGGTTGTCAACAGCCAGTGAACCAGGAGAATAACCTGTGGCACAAGGATGGAGTTGGATAAGTCTGTGAACGCAAAGTCACAGGTGGTGCGACGCTTCTGGAGCACACAGAGGCCCCTGCCTGGCACCTGCAAGGGTCTCACGAGTGTCTTAAACTCCAGCAACAGTAAAGTCTGTGGTAAGGAAAGAGGAGCCCGCCAGCAGCAGGCACCACACTCCTTCCCTGTTTCCAAGGTCTGGGGCTCCTCTAGGGATCCCAGACCATGAGCCCTGGGAGTCATTCCCTGAATGGGAAAATGGGAAGGGCCTCCAGCAAGGGGGGAGTTCTTAGGACCTGTAGCCAGAGCTATGGGCCAATGGGAAGGCAGCCACAGTGGCTGGTGGTAGCTGTAGGGGAGCAGGGAGGTGGGCTGGGACTCAGTTGGTAGAGTGCTTGTCTAGCGTGCTTAAAGCCCTGAGTTCACTCCCTGAATTAAATAAGCCAGGCACAGTTGTGCATGCCTGTAATCTCAGCACTGGGGGTGGGAAGTGGAGGCAAGAGGATCAGAAGTTCAAGACTTTCCTCTGCTACATAATGTGTTCAAGACTAACCTAGGCCTGTTTCAAAACACATAAAAACAGTGGGGGTGGGGGACGAGGTGGAGGCAGCAGAGGAGGCCCAAAAGGGAGCTTGAGACATCACATGACTCGTGTCAAAGACAAAATTCCTCCTCTCTGCATGAATTTCTACAATATCCCTTTACTGTGTTTGGCATCCTTGAACTCACGGCCCTCGTCCTCGATACGCCTCTATTTATAATCCAGAGGGCACTTCCTGGACACCTAAGATAGGAAGGGCAGATGCCCTGAGAAGATCTGGGCACTCTCAGCTACAGTGGGTCACAGGCTTCCAAGGGCTAGTGGTGAGGGCAATTAAGGAATCAGTCAGGCCAAGGCAGGGAGCCAGGACCAGCCCTCTGAGTGGGAGGAGGGCGTGGCCCAGGCAGAGGCCTCAGCGGGGGCACAGACTTCCCGGGAGGCCAAGAACTATGCTGACGCAGGTAGCAGGGCAGTGTGCTCTACCAGGACAGACAGGCAGGAAAAGGCCCAGGTGCTGGCAAACCTGCCTGCAGGAAGGAACTCTGCAGGAGGATCCCTGACCCGCTAAGTCAGTGAGCTCCAGGTTCAGTGAGAGCCCCTGTCTCAAGGGCATATGGCCGAGAGATAGCATAGGACACTTAGGCAAAGGACTATCAAAAAACTGCAAGCCGGGCAGTGGTGGTGCACGTAAAATCCCAGCACTCGGGAGGCAGAGGCAGGTGGATTTCTGAGTTCGAGGCCAGCCTCGTCTACAGAGTGAGTTCCAGGACAGCCAGGGCTATACAGAGAAACCCTGCCTCGAAAAAAACAAAAAACAAAAAAACAAAACAAAACAAAAAAGAAACTGCATCTTGGGCTAGAGAGATGGCTCAATGGTTAAGAGCTCTGACTGCTCTCCCAGAGGTCCTGAGTTCAATTCCCAGCAACCACATGGTGGCTCACAACCATCTCTAATGGGATCTGATGCCCTCTTCTGGTGTGAAAACAGCTACAGTGTACTCGTATAAATTAAACTAATAAATCTTTTTCTAAAAAAAAAAGAAAGAAAAGAAAAGAAACTGCATCTCAGGCTGGCCATAATGGCACACACTTTTAATCCCAGCACTCAAGAGGAAGAGGCAGGTGGGTCTCTTTGAGTCTGAGGCCAGCCTGGTCTACAGAGTGAGTTCCAGGACAGCCAGGGCTACACTGAGAAACCCAGTCTCAAACAACAACAAACTAACAAACAAAAACAAAACAACAAAAAGAAACAGAAAATAGAGACTAAGCCTCTCATAACTCAGTTTCCCTATCTCTGTAATGGGGATATAATCAGCTCTCAGTGCTAGGACTTCCAAGAACGCTGCAGGGAGAAACGGAGCCAAATGGCCCAGCCCTTCCTGGAGAAGCCCAGCGGCAGGGACCAGTGGCCAGGGGCCTGCCAGCTCCGATTCAGGGAAACAGGAGTCTGAGGCTTCTCAAAGAGAAAGTGGCAAAGGCCAGGCCACAGATGGAAGGGAGCAGAAACAGAGCTGGGGGACTCTTCCCCAAACTAGGTCAACAGGCCAGGGCAGCAGGGGTCACTGGTGCTGGCCGGGAATACAGGCCCCTCTCTGTGTGGTGAAGACGGCGTGTATCACACAGGAGCACCTATCCTAAGGGGACCTCGGCTTCAGGGGAAACAAGCGCTGGCCAGTTCTGGTCATCCGACGTCCCTATGCTTGTCCACCTCATTCCTGGGGGGAGTCCTCGCTCTGCAGTACTTCCGCCAAAGTCCTCCACCCTCCACGGAACCCTCTGCCTACACTGCCTCCAGGCCCAGCTGGAGCAGAACTCACACTAGAGAGACTCAGCGCACCAGGTCCAGTAAGAAAGCCAAACAGCTCAGATGCAAAGCCCAGATCAACCACCCCTGCTCTGAGCTTGCTTTCTGTCTGACTTTGTTTCAGGGGCTTGCAAAGGTAGACCTGTTTTCTGTTCTGAGGGTTGTTTTTTTGTTTGTTTTGTTTCTCTTTTTTTGGACAGGGTTCTCTGTAAAGCCCTGGCTGTTCTGGAACTCTCTCTGTTAGACCACACTGGCTTCCAACTCACAAAGATCCCTGGCTCTTCATACACCGTCCCTAACGACATCTGGGCTGGGTTTTTAATCCCCTCATCCCCCTAGAAGGCACGGCATGCTTTCTACCTCTTGTTACAGTGAGCAAACAGATATGCAGAGAGGTCAAGAAACCTCCTCAGTGTCACACAGTTAACTCAGTCAAAGCCTGGCCTTAAACCTGGCCCCAAAGCCTGCACTCTCTCCACTGTAAGGATCCTCAAGGTCAAAGCAGAGGGAAGTGAAGTTTAACTTAGAAAAGAGTGGGTCAAAGCCGGGCAGAGGTGGCGCACGCCTTTAGTCCCAGCACTTGGGAGGCAGAGGCAGGTGGATTTCTGAGTTCGAGGCCAGCCTGGTCTACAGAGTGAGTTCCAGGACAGCCAGGGCTACACAGAGAAACCCTGTCTCGAAAAACCAAAAAAAGAAAAAAGAAAAGAAAAGAAAAGGAAAGAAAGAACGAAAGAAAGAAAGAAAGAAAGAAAGAAAGAAAGAAAGAAAGAAAGAAAGGAAAGAGAGAGAGAGAGAGAGAGAGAGAGAGAGAAAGAAAGAAAGAAAGAAAGAAAGAAAGAAAGAAAGAAAGAAAGAAAGAAAGAAAGAAAGAAAGAAAAGGGTGAGTCAGCAGAAGTCTAAGGGCCCTGAGGATTAATTAACCCTTTGTTTGGGACTATGGACTGCGGTTCAGTGGTAGAAAGCTTGCCTGGCATGTGGTACCCTACCGCAAGAAAACAAAACAAGCCTTTGTTTGCCACTCCCAAAGGAGGAGGGGTTGAGGATGTCCCAAACCTCGACTTAATACATCCCAGTGTGTCCTGTGCAAACATTTGGTGGCCTATTAGACAAGGTGGTAGAATGCCCCCAGGACAGCTAAGTTCAAGGGCTACCCAGGAGGAGAGGCAGGTCCTACCCTGGTCACCTGGTAGACTTTGGAGTCAAACCATGGAACAAATCCTAGCTCCACACATGAACTTGGGCAAGTCTCCTGACATATAATGGCTACCTGCTCTTCAGTGCAGCAGGGACTCCTTGGCTCTGGAGGACACTGTGGTGGAGGTATGTCAAACACTCAACACAGTAGGTCTCACTACTGTCTCCCCCCCTTCCCACCCCAGCTCCTTCCAGGGCTTCACAAGTCTAGTCCAACCTAAGCTGCTTCGGCTCAGCTCCTGCTTAAGACAAGCATGGGTGAAACCCAGTTAGGGACCTACTCCTTTCACAGAGCCTGGGCCAAGTGCTGAGAATAGCGGGTGTCTTTTTAAAAGACAGAAGGTAGACTGAAAGGGGCAGCCATGGTGTCCCAGCTGCCCTCCCTAGGGAAAGCAGATCTTGCAGACAAAACAACAGAACGCCCAGGCTCATTCTGAATCTCTGTGTGTCCCCAATACTGAGACACACAGTAAAACTTTGTCATTAATGCAAAGCCCAAAAGTGACTGGATGTCCTTCTTACGAGTTACTTCACAACCCCTAATGCTCACTTGCTTCTGACTGGCCCCTGCTAAGATCCATGGAGCTTGTCAATCAGATCAAGGAGGGCCTAGCCTTTGCATTCTGGGCCTGAAAGCCTGCTAGCTTATATTTGTGATGGATACACTGTACCTATCAGGTTCTAAAAGTTGACTTAGGCCATCAAAACCAAAGGTAGCCCTAAGCAACTGATATCAGGAAATGCAAAGCACTGGGATCTTCAGGGGTTCAAATCCTGACTCCACTACTTGTATGATCTAAGCTGAAGTTTGAACCCCAATAAAAGAACATAGCTTCTCTGGCCAGGTATCGTGGTGGACACCTTTAATCCCAGCACTCAGGAGACAATAGCAAACAGATCTCTTGTGAATTCAAAGACAGCCTGATTTATACAGTGAGTTCCAGGCCAGCCAGAGCTAGATAGCCAGACCCCGACTCTAAACAAAAACAACAGAGTACAGCTTCAGCTCTCTCAGTGTGGACTGAGATTAATAAACGCAACACAGGCTGGGGATGTGGCTCGGTTGGTAGTGTTTCCTTACCCTGCAAGAAGCTCTGGGTTTCATCCCCACTACTGTGCAATCCTGGCACTGGAGAGGTGGAGGCAAGAGGATCAGAAGTTTGAGGCTATCCTCAGTTACATAGTAAGTTCAAGGCTAGCCTGTACCACACAAGACCCTAACTCAAATGAATAAAACATATCAGCCCAGGCTGGAGAGATGGCTCAGAGGTTAAGAGCACTGACTGCTCTTCCAGAGGTCCTGAGTTCAATTCCCAGCCACCACATGGTGGCTCACAACCATGTGCAATGGGATCTAATGCCCTCTTCTGGTGTGTCTGAAGACAGTGAAAGTGTACTCACATACATGAAATAAATAAATCTTTTTAAAAAAATCAGCCCATAAACACCACATTTTTCTCACCTGTTACTATGTTTTATTATTATTTGTTAGTGTATGGTACTCAGATGGAACCCCAGTCCTGGTGTGGGCTACTCAAATGTTCTACCATTGAGACTTATGCTGTCCTCGTAATCATTTGAGCAGAATAAGGCCGTGCCTGACCTCTAGGCTGCCTCCAAGCCCTGCAGTAGCCTGTAAATCTCTCCCTAGATAACGGATCCACTCAAGCCCGTTCCTTTGCTCCAACCTCCCTTGAGCTGCTAGCCAGCAGTTTAGGAATGGGAAATCCGCCAGAGCAAGTCACAGCCCAACCCATGTGTAATCGCCCAACTGCTCCAAAGCCACCTCTATCTTCGGTCCCTTTCGTCTCAGACACCAAAGGGTACTAAATGGTTTAACACCTGAGAGTCTTAGCGTTTCAAGGCACTTGCACCAAAGGCCCAAGATGGCCGGTTTACTTCCAGGTCCATATCGCTCTGGCTGAAGCTAAGTGGCCAGCACCTCTGTTGCAAACAAGGAGGGCTGAGAGAGAAAAAGAACTTAGGAATTGAAGACATCACAGGCATCCCCACTGCCCGGAACTCAGCATAGGCTCTGGGGGTTTTTGCTTTTAGGAAACCTCTGCAGTTTCTGCTTCTTAATTATGAAATAAGGACGCTGCATGAGGAAATTAGGGAGAAGCAATTGTTTGGGGACAGCGGATTTCTCCTAATTTGAGTCAGCACACAGAGTGAGCCACCCGGACTGCACTGACCTCTCAGGAGGAGAGGTGTCCCTGTCCTGCTGGGGGGGACACCAGGAGCGTAGGCCCGGGCGGTCCGGGACCCGTGCTGTCCAGGACCCATGCCAGCCTGGGTCTGTCCGGAAGGGGCGGCCCTGTCCGTCTCTGTCCCCAGGTGTCCCTCTCGGTGTCCGCCGCCTCCTCCCCGGGGTTCTGCACCTTCCCTTCTGCTCCGACTTCGTTCCCCAGGTTCCTGGACCCCCGCCCACCCCGGCCGCGCGGCCACCTTCAAGTTCACGGCAGGCAGCTCCATCCCGACCCGGCGGAAGGCACCTGAGCGACGGCCGCGGGGACTCCTGGGCTCCGAACTCGGGAACAAACTTCCTGGCCCCGCCCGTCGCGTTGCGCCAGTTCCAACGGCAAGCAAGAGGCCAAACCGCGCGGCCACGTGACTGCAGTCGGTTGCTAGGAGACGGCGTCTAGCAGCTGGCGCTTGCTGCAAGGCTCAGGCTCCTGCTATTGCCTAGGCCTCAACCAGCTGCTGTGTTTCAAGCAAAAGGTCGGAATTTCTGCAGCCCAGGGCTCAATGGGCTGCCCAGGTGGGATCGAGGTGAGGTGGTGGGACCACCTGCAGCCATAAGAGCCTGGGGCAAGCAGGCATAAATGGCTGGTGTGATAACAGTTGGTGTCTGTCCGGGACATCCTCTTTCCTCTCTTCCTTCCCTTGCACAAGAATTAGTACAGTAATCCTCATCATCTTTGTGAGGGCCAGTGAATTAATTCATGTCCATAAAGAAAACAGTGAGGGCTGGAGAGGTGATCCCGTGAT
Source organism: Uromys caudimaculatus (assembly GCA_028551405.1). Taxonomy (NCBI): domain Eukaryota; kingdom Metazoa; phylum Chordata; class Mammalia; order Rodentia; family Muridae; genus Uromys; species Uromys caudimaculatus. Next base: position 132,135,650 of record CM052702.1, read on the forward strand.
TAAGAGTGCTTGTTACAGAGGCTGGAGAGATGGCTCAGTGGTTAAGAGCACTGACTGCTCTTCCAGAGGTCCTGAGTTCAATTCCCAGCAACCACATGGTGGCTCACAATCATCTCTAAGGAAATCCAATGTCCTCTTCTGGTGTGTCTAAGAACAGCTACAGTGTACTCATATACATTAAATAAATAAATAAATCTTTAAAAAAAAGTGCTTACAGCAGGGCAGTGGTGGCGCACCCCTTTAATCCCAGCACTTGGGAGGCAGAGGCAGGTGAATTTCTGAGTTCGAGGCCAGCCTGGTTTACAGAGTGAGTTCCAGGACAGCCAGGGTTACACAGAGGAACCCTGTCTCGAAAAACCAAAAACCAAAAAAAGAAGAGTGTGTATTACTTTTCCAGAAGACCTAGGTTCGGTTCCCAGTACTCACATGGCTGCTCACAATCATGTACATAAGATCCAACCTCCCTTGTTTGTCCTCCGCAGGTGCCAGACACACAGTGCACACACATACAGGCAGGTAAGACATTTATATACATAAGATAAATATATCTTTAAAAAATTCAAAGCTCAGTTCTTACTATGTTAAATTTCTGTTTCAAACTTATTGGATTTCAAGAGAATTTCGTAAAATACATGAATGAAAGAAAGAAAGAAAGAAAGAAAGAAAGAAAGAAAGAAAGAAAGAAAGAAAGAAAGAAAGGAAGGAAGGAAGGGAGAGAGAGAGAGAGAGAGAGAAAGAAAGAAAGAAAGAAAGAAAGAAAGAAAGAAAGAAAGAAAGACAGACAAAAAGGAGGTGTGGCAGGCCGAGCCTGTAAATAGCAGTACTTGGGAAGCTGAGGCAAAGTACCACCACAAGATCAAACCTACCTGGCTTAGAAAGTGAGACCGTGTTTATTTCTTATTTATCTATTTAGTGGGGTGGGCAGATGCATGCCACACCATGCGTGTGGAAGCAAGAGTGTGGAGAGTTCTCTCCTTCCATCCAGGATTCTGAAGCCTGGGTAAGGAAAGGAAGACAGGACCTGAAGTCGAGAAAAAGCTGATAGCTGAATAGCCTCCACCAGAAGGGAAGCACAGGCTGGAGGACTCTAGAGCCCAGCAGTTCAAAGCCAACCTGGGAAACCGAGTGAGTGGTGTCGGGACTCACTCAGTGTTATAGCGTCTGTTTACCACAGCATGGACAAGGGACAATATCATCATGGCCTAAGTCAAGTTCCAAATGATCAGAGCTGTGCCTGGTGTAAGTGACCAATGCACACAAGCTTTTGTATCTGCTGAGAGCTCTCCAGAGGAGGAAGCTGCCCTGCCTGGGCTCTTGGGTGTGGCTCCTGTCAGGGCACAACTGCAACTTGTTTTGGTTTCCAGAAGAATAGAAGCCATATGGGAACCCATGAAACAGCCTGAGTGGACACATGATGACATCCGGACCACAGATCCCTGTGGGAACAAACCTGGCGCGGTGGGATGAAGTCTGTGTTTCTGGTCGAGCTAAGGTTTGAACGTTGCAGGCCCAATGGGCTGTCCTCAGCCTACAAGGGATGGCAACTGTTTGCCTAAGCTCCTAGAATACAGCTTCTAATCACAGCCCGACAGATGCCCAGATAGGATTTTTTTCTAGGTTGGTGAGGGGGGGTTTTGGGAGGGGAAGGCCTACTTTAATACCCTATTTGAAAGCACAACTCTCAGTTCAGAAGGAAGACCAACTACAAGTCTGCCATTGTAATGGACAGCTATTCTGTTTTCGTTTCTAGGCAGAGTATTTCTGTGTAGTCCAGGCTGGCCCTGAACTTGAGAGTGCCCTGTTCTTCCTAAGGGCTGAGATCACAGGCATGTGCCTTTACCTGGGTCTAATTATGGTTTATTATATAAGTTTATTTAACTGACATAAAAATTAAACACATTAGCCAGGTGTTTCCACACCACGTATGGCAACACATCCTGTAATGTTTATTTCTTTTTTTTTTTTTTAAGATTTTATTTATTTATTATATGTATGTATGTGAGTACACTGTCACTGTCTTCAGACACACCAGAAGAGGGCATCGGATTCCATTACAGATGGTTGTGAGCCACCATGTGGTTGCTGGGAATTGAACTCAGGACCTCTGGAAGAACAGTCAGTGCTCTTAACCGCTGAGCCATCTCTCCAGCCCCCTAATGTTTATTTCTTAATCACGTTTCTTTAGTTTGTATGTTGATATGTAGGCGTGCACGCCATGCCCCTGTGTGGAAGTAAGTAGAGAACCAACTTCCTTGAGTTGATCTTCACCTTTCTACCTTGTTTTTGAGCCAAGGTCTCTCCTTGTTTCTGCCATTCTGAACACACCATGCTAGAACCTGGGTGATCCTCCAATCTCCATCTCCTGCTTTCTGTAGGGGTTCTGGGATTACAGATGCATACCACCACATCTGGCATCTTACATGGGTCCGGGGGATAAAACGTAAGTCACCAGGCTTGTGTGGCAAGTGCCTTTAGCCACATAGCCATCTCCCTGGCCCTTCAGCCTGGGCTTTTTGAAATATTTATTTATTTAACTCTGGTGTGGGGGGTGGGGGGTGCATGAGTGTGTTTATGTGCACATGTGTATGCAGGAGTCTGTAGAGATCAGAAGAGGCACTGATCCTCTGGAAATGGAGTTGCAGATGGCTGTGAGCGGCCATGTGGATGCTGGGAACTAAACCCAGGGCTTCTGCAAGAGCAGTAAGTACTCTTAGGTGCCGAAGCATCTCTCCAGCCCTCTGTGCCGCCTTTTTTTTTTTTTTTTTTTTGGTTTTCTCTGTGTAGCCCTGGCTGTCCTGGAACTCACTCTGTAGACCAGGCTGGCCTCGAACTCAGAAATCCACCTGCCTCTGCCTCCCAAGTGCTGGGATTAAAGGCGTGCGCCACCACTGCTCGACTCTGTACTGCTTTTTAAGGGTTAGGGTATAGCTCAGTGATAGTGCATTTGCCCAGTATGTGTATGTGTGTCGCCATGAATTTCAACAGCACACACACACACACACACACACACACACACACACACATGGGGGGGGGGAGACTGTTGACTTTGCTCCTTTGGTAGAATGCTTGCTTAGCATCATGAGGCCCTGGGAGGGATGTCTAGAACTGTGTAAACAGTGCGGTGGTGTGCATCTATAATCCCAGCACTCACTCAAGGGGCGGAAGCAGGAGGATTCAGGAGTTCAAGGCCAGCCTAGGCTAAATGAAACCCTCTTCCCTTGTGGTAGGTTTGAATGAGAATGGCCCCCATAGGCTCATATGTTTGAATGCTTGGGTCCCAGTTGGTGGGACTGTTTGGGGAGGGTTAGAAGGTGTGGTCTGCTTGGAAGAGGTGTCCTGGGGCAGGCTTTGAGGTTTCAAAGGCTACACCATTCCCAGTTATCTGTCTCTCTGCTTCCAACTTGTGGGTCAAGTTACAAGTGCTCAGCTACTGCCTGCCAACTACTACCATGCTTCCTTCTATAATAATCATGGACTCTTCCTCTCTGGAACCATGAGCCCCATTAAACATTTTCTTTTATAAGTTACTGTGGTGGTATGAATAAAATAGTCCCCACAGGCCCATAGGGCGTGATACTATTAGGAGGTGTGGCTTTCTTGGAGTAGGTGTGGTCTTGTTGGAGGAAGTGTGACAGTCGCTCTCTCCAGCTGCTGCCTTCTGATCAAGATGGAGAACTCTCAGCTCCTTCTCTAGCACCACTGCCTGTGCACCCTCGTGCTTCCTTCCCGCCATGACAACAACGGACTAAAGCTCTGAACTGTAAGCCAGCCCCAATTAAATGCTTTCCTTTATAAGATTTGCCATGGTCATGGTGTCTCTTCACAGCAATAGAAAAACAACTTAGACACCCCCCCTAAAATAAAAACCCCAGTGTGGGTCCTGCCCCACACTCAGAAGGAAGAATGCTGCAGAGACGCCAAGAAGCCAAGAAGCATCTAAGCAGGCAGGCCCTGTATGGCCTGCTTAGTTTGTTGTCACTAGGTCAGATCCTCACACGTCGACAGGACTGTGTGCTTTCAGGTACCTAAGCATAAAAACAGACAGCTCCCTGGGGTCTTTGGGTCTTTGTTTCTGAAAGCTCCCATGTCATATAGACCTTGGATTTTCTATATATGTCATGCTTTTTGTATGCAATGAAAACATGGTCACTCTGTAAAGAGAACACAACCCAGGCCAAGATGGAAGGGATGGAGCCAGGCCAGGACTGCAGGCAGCCGCTGCTGCTCTCGTGAAGAACCGGCTAGCTGGGCAGGCTGGACTAGCGTGCAGTGAGTACACAGAGGAACAAAGGAGAAAGAAGCTAATTGCTCTCAAAGGAGCCAGGGTTCCTGCCACGACCTGCTCCCGACTGATAAGAGACCCCCACATACTGTAAGGTTTCAGAGCCAGTCATTTAGGGAATGTACTTTTGGAATTTAAGCTTAAATTTGTCTTCCTTCCTTCCTTCCTTCCTTCCTTCCTTCCTTCCTTCCTTCCTTCCTTCCTTCCTGAGACAGAGTTCCAGGTTGACCTCAAACAACTCAATATGATGAACTTAAGATTTGTTTTTATTATATTACATTTATTTATTTATTTGTGTGTGTGTGTGTGTGTGTGTGTGTGTGTGTGTGCGCGCGCGCTGCAGCATGGGTGTCTGTGGCGGAGACAATGTGCAGAAGTCATTTCCCTCCTACCATGTGGGTTCCAGGGATCAAACCCCGGGCTCAGCTCGTCAACAAGCACCTTTCCTCAGGAAGCCATCTCTGGCCCTGAACACCGATCCTCTTGACTGATGCTAAGCCTCAGGGGTGTTCGGAGAATCACACACACTCATTATGCAGGGTTCCCAGCCACACAGCTCTCGGTACACAGCAATGGCTCTATACGACTGTCCCTCTGCTGCATGAGAAGCGTAGTGTCTGTCAGCACTCAGTATCCCTGGCACACTGCCATGCCCAGTGAATTGAAGAGGAAGGGTAAGTATCTACTGGGTAGAGAAGTAGTGCTCAGAGGCTCTCCTATTAGTAAGCCAGGGGGCCGGACTACCCTGTGGTGGGACCCTGTCGCACTTTGTACTTTTTCATAATTTCTTAAGTTGTTGTTTGACAGTTTCTTAAGCTTATACAACACATTTCATTCATTTTCATTTTTTTAAGCTTTAGTTTTATTTATACGCATGTATGTATGGGTGTGTGCAATGTATGTGCCGTGTACACACGGGCTGGAAGAGGGCATTGGATCCCCTGGAGCGGGAGTTACAGGTCACTGTGAGACATCTGATAGGGATCCTGGGAACTGAAGTAGGGTCCTCTGGAAGAGCAGGGTGTGCTGTAACTGCCGAGCCATTTCTTCAGGCCCTAATTTTAGTCATGTCACCCCCTATTCCGCTACCCCACCCCTCAATGAAATCCATCTTCCCATCTAGTTCCCCTCCTACTCTCAAGCCTTCTCTTTTATGTGTGACTCACGCTGGCTTTAATTCAAGTTTCTCACCAGAGCGTGGGTGGGAGGGAGATGGTTTCCTAGGGCAGAGCCAGTTATCAGAGGCTACACTTCTGAAGAAAACTGTCTTAGTTAGGGTTTCATTGCTGTGAACAGACACCATGACCAAGGCGAGTCTTATAAGGACAACATTTAATTGGACCTAGCTTACAGGCTCAGAGGTTCAGTCCATTATCATCAAAGTGGGAACACTGCAGCGTCCAGGCAGGCATGGTGCAGGAGGAGCTGAGAGTTCTACATCTTCATCTGAAGGCTGCTAGCACAATACTGGCCTCCGGGCAGCTAGGATGAGGGTCTTTAAAGCCACTCCCACAATAACACACCTACTCCAACAGGGCCACACCTTCTAACAGTGCCACTCCCTGGGCCGAGCATATGCAAACCATCTTTTTCCTACAACTGCAAACTGCCACTGGTCCCTCCTCGAGGGGTGGGGCCTTATAGATCCTTCCTCCACCCCCGGTGAAATGTTGTGCCCCTCCCCCATTATGTTCAGGTCTTACACACCTGCAGTGTGTTCAAAAGTGCAACAGCAGTGTCATGTCCAGACCCATATTCTGTCTCTTACACTCTGCTTGTTGCTTCCTCCCCAGCCCTACTGTGCAGTGCTCCCTGAGCCCAGGAGGGAGTGATCAAACTGTCTCATTAGGGTCAAGCACTCCTCTAGGCACTTTGGGTCAGTCAGAGGCTTCTGCACTAACTGACTAACCGTAAGGAGCTTCTCTCCTTGAGGGCTGGGGACAGCCCCAGTAAACGGCCAATGAAGGCTGTGTAAAATGTACTGGAAGACTCTTCTGCACTGGGAATCTTAAGGTCTGAATCCCTGCCACTTTCCCCAACCCTCTGCCACTGGGTGTCTGTGTCCCTGAGTGAGTCACTGGTCCTAAATGGGGCAGTGACATCAGACCTGAGACATTGTGGGGCTCACAGAAGGCTCGAAATGGGAAAGGGCTTTAGAATGACTCCAGCTGTCCTTTGCTTCCAGAGGTAGGAGGTACCAGTTTTGATGTGAGTCCCAGCCACTTCCTTCCCTAAGAGGACAAGCCACACTGGAAGAAACAGCAGAGAATATAGTTCCAAACTGTGTCTGAAGGGCACACACACCTGTGAGGAAGAGGGATTAAGAAGCCTTTCAGAGAAGGGCCTAAAGGGCAGAGCCCTGGCTCCTCAACAGCTCGGGGAATGTCTTCCGTTGGATTCAGTTTGCTCCCCTATGGTGCTGATCTTCAGAGATACACTGGCTCTGGGTTTCTTGGCCTTGGGTCTGGCAGGACTGGAGAGAGCCTTGATGGTTTGACAGAGATGTCCTTCGTTGTCGTTTTAAGCTTTTATTTTTGTTTTGTGTGTATGGACGTTTGCCTGCATGTATGTCTGTGCACCATGTATGTGAAGTGACCAAGAATGCCAGAAGAGGGCGTCGGACTCCCTGGAGGAGACCATCTTTTAGGTGACTTTTAGAGAGCCTGGAACAGGACAGTATAAAAAGCTGATAGTAGGCCACCGATGGTCACACACATCTTTAATCCCAGCACTCGGGAGACAGAGGCAAGTGGATCTCTGAGTTGGAAGCCAAACTGGTCTACAGACCCAGTGTCAGGACAACCAGGATTACACAGAGAAACCCTGTCTTGGGAAAAAAAAATAAGCTGACAGTGAGGGGCTAGAGAGATGGTCTAGTGGTTAAGAGCACTTGCTGGTCTTGCAGAGGACCCAGCACCCACGAGATGCTTTACAATCATCAGTAACTCTAATTCTAAAGGATCCTTTTCTGACCTCCCTGGGTATCAGGCACCCATGCGGTGTGTGCAGGCAAAACACTCAAACACATAAAAGAAAATAAAAGCCGACAACGAGATACCTGGGTTACTCTTGCCTTTGTACCATAAGGGAATGAGAGAGATAGAATATCCTGGTATGATTTATGTGCCTCAGTGCAGAAGCAAGCAGGTGAGTCACCGTCAGGAGACGTGCACTGTGAAGGCGGAGAGGCCAGGCGTTCATCCTGGTGTTAGTTAGGCTCAAGGGTGGAGTCAGTGCAGTTTAGGGAAGGCAGTTTCAAATTGCCAACGGGTAAGGCTTACACTAGTGGGACCTGTCCAGTCACTTAGTGCTAGGACTGGAGCATTCAAGTCAGGCAGTGAGGGACCCACCCAAAGGCCTGGAGGACAAGAAAGGCAGACAGGGAAATTGCCTCTGCTCTTCAGTATCCCAGGAAACTGGCCAGAAAGAAAGCAGGCACAGAGACCGTTGCCCAGAGGAAGGAGGCCTGCTCTCCAGCTCTCTCTTCTGTGGTGCTAAGTTGTGTGTGGGGAGTGTTCATGTGTGAATGCATGTGTGCATATGTGTGTGTATGCACATATGTGTGTGTGAATGCGTGTGTATGAATATACGTCTGTGCTCAGATGCTCTGTTCTCCTTGTGTTTTGTGCTGAGCATCTTGTCCGATTGCATTCCCGTGCCTGTGCCAAGCCCTCCCTGAAGGCGGCCTGTTGCTCCTCCAACCTGCCATAGTCCAACAAGGCTTCAGGACCTCAGGCCCCAGCCGTCCCTGTATCCAGCCTCCCATCTTTCTGCATGGCTGGTGTTGGAATTTCCACTTCTGGGAGCATGTAGGAGCTCTGTCTGTATACACAAGAGTAGCTGTGGCCCTGGTCCTGCCACCCCCAAGATGCCCATCAGTTACCAGCTTCTCTGGGTGTTTGCTTTCCTTGTATCTGATCCCACAGTCTCTAAGAGGATCGCCTTCCTTGCACAGTGTGGTAAGATGCTGGAGCCTGAATCTGTACCCAGGCAGCTGCAGCCAGAGATAAGAGAGGAATGAAAAGAGGGAAGGGAAGCCTCCACATCCCACCAGGTAGAAAGCGCCTCCCAGGAGGTATCCCCATGGTGCAGTCTATTGGGGAAGATGGGACTCCAGGTTACTGAGGAGAGATGGGTATGTGTCAGTCACCTGATCCTAGCAGGTGCTCTGTGAACTGGTACCAGTTAAGAGGGCCAAGACCTTATGGACACAGGGTCCAGTTTTGGAGTCAGTCACCAGTGAAGCCCCCAGGTCCACCACCAGTTACTTAGCACAACTCCAGCGAAGAGACTGAAAAGATGAGTAAATACTCTGTGCCCGAATTTCTCTCCTCTGTAAAGAAAATCCAAGCATTTTTAGTTACGGTGTGTGTGTGTGTGTGTGTGTGTGTGTGTGTGTGTGTGTGTGTGTGTGTGTCTTCCTTCAATAAACAGAAGCCATGGCTGGGTTTGCAAGAACCTTCCCCTCTCTGTATCAGGCTAATAGGTTAAAGTCGAGGACGTAGGAAGACAGTTCAGGACATCATGTACAAGGCCGCACTGACCAATCACAAGGACCCAGGGAGCCCATGCATCCTGTTTCCAGTCCCCTGTGTGCACCTGGTAGCTTCAGGATATGCCATGTGTGTGTGAGGAGATAAAGATGGAAAAGGAGGCCTGGAGAGATGGCTCAGCGGTTAAGAACACTGACTACTCTTCCAGAGGTCCTGAGTTCAATTCCCAGGAACCACATGGCGGCTCACAACCATCTGTAATGGGATCTGGTGCCCTCTTCTGACGTGCAGATATATATACAGAACACTGTATATAATAAATAACTCTTAAAAAAAAAAAAGATAGAAAAGGAACAAAATGTTTATTCATGTCCTACCCACTTGCTCTGCCCTCTCCCCATGCCAGCCCTGACTGGGATTTCATGTCCTGGGTGATCCAGGCACAAGACCCCACCCAGATAACGGCATCAGCCACTGCTGTCACCCAAAGCTTGGGATGACTGGCAGAGCAAGGACTCCCAGAACTGCACTGCCTGCAAGAGGAGCTTTGCCCCATGACCAGGTGGTGTGATGGACTGGGGAGTCAAGCAGCAGAGCCTCTGCAGTGGACAGTTTTTTGTGTTGAAGGCTTTAAGACCAAAAATGGAGGCCTTGGAGAAGAGATCTGGCCTCAGGCAACATTAACTTCTGCCTCAGTTTCTGGTCTGCCAGCCCATTCTACAGATTGTGGACTTGCTAGTCCACACAGTCTAGACAGCCAAGTGCTTAAAAGAAAGCAAAGCTGTGCATGTTCATATACACAGATACATACATGTCCGGCACATAAACACATAGCTATTTAAAAGTACATGACTATAAATACCTGTTGGGGTTTTTTTTTTTTTTTTTTCTCTCTGATTTTTTTGTTCTGAGACAGGGTCATTATCTTGCCGAAGGTGACCTTGACCTTCTGGGGTTGCAGGCATCTCCAGGCCTAGTTTTGGTTTTATTGCTTTGGCAAGCCAACTGATCTGCCCCCTGATGTGTTTATTAAGAAGATAAAGAGATATATGTTCTATAGAGGGGTCGTCAAGTATGGGGGAAGGGGGTGCCTCAGTGGGCCTATGCGGAGGCATCCCTTCCCCCTGGGGAGGGGAGTTAAGAGGGTAGTAGAGGCAGAAAAAGGCAGAGAGAGGGAGAGAGTAGAGAAGTAGAGGCCGGCCAAGACCACGTGGAGAGAGGGGGGAAGGGAATGGGAAGAGAGGGGGGAAGAGAGCAGGGCGGGGGGAGAAGCAGCTCCTTTTATAGTGGGTCAGGCCTACCTGGCTGTTGCCAGGTAACTGTGGGGTGGTATTTAGACAGAATGCTAACACCCCCATTGAAGCTACCTGACCTCTGAGGCCTGTACCCAGGCTGCTGACACCCCTGTGACCTTGGATTTGTCTGGCCTTGGTCCTTTATCTCAGGACCACTAATATCTAGAAACATATTTTTTTACATTTTTTTTTTTTTTTTTTTTTTTTTGGTTTTTCGAGACAGGGTTTCTCTGTGTAGCCCTGGCTGTCCTGGAACTCACTCTGTAGACCAGGCTGGCCTCGAACTCAGAAATCCACCTGCCTCTGCCTCCCAAGTGCTGGGATTAAAGGCATGCGCCACCACTGCCCGGCCTAGAAACATATTTTTAAGTTGGCATGCCAGAATAGAAATGGTGTGAGGAAACCATAGGCCTTTCTGCAGCCATTGTCTAGAGGTCAGCTATAGATAAATAAACTATAACCCATAGACCAAATCTGGCCTGTCGCTCTTTATGGCGAGACAATTTTATTAGTACACGAGATCTGTTTCCATGCCAACGAATAGCAGAACCTAACAGTTGGGACACTGGGCAGGGGCACAGGAAGAGAAGTTTGGCGCAGGACTCTATAGTCCTAAAATCAAACAGGCCAAGTCCCAGGAGCACAGAGGCAGTAGCCCTCTGGGTTCAGAAACCCGAGATGTCATGGGGGATGCCGGAGCTGGATGGAAGGGTCCACCATTTAAGAAACCCTAGGTTTGAGAAAGCTGGTTCCCACTCACTCTGCTTAGCTGGGCAGGAAGGCTTGCAAGGACACCAGGCTCCAAAAGTGTCTGGGCTCAGCCTGGGCTTTGGGATATCAAAGCCATTGCCACCGGAGCCAGGACTGCTCTGATTAGCCAGATCTGAGAGGACCTAGTTAGTGAGCAGACAGGGGTGGTACTAGCAGGAACAGTACCCAGATAAGAGATGTTCCCTCAGGTGCCAAACCAGGCCACCACAAGCAGTTCTCAAGCTTTTGCAAGATGGCATCTGAGTCTTCCCAGACCCTGCCAGGAGTGACAGGGCTTTGTTCTGTACCACATCGAAGCCCAGCTCTTCCAACCCTGCAGACCTGGCTATCCAACTCTAAGGAACTATGGGTGAAGTCCAGGTGAGGGAGGGAGGACCATGTTTGCCTTGCTCGCTCAGAGCCCACCTCAGTCAAACATGTGGAGTCAATAAATAGGAAATGACAAGAGAAATAGAGTCTCCTCTCAAAGCTCTGGCAATGCTCCCTGACAGCCAGATGGACCATCATCCTGGAAGAACAAGGACAGAGATGGCTTAGCAACTGTCACCTCTTTATTTACAGCTCGGAGAATCCATGCAAGAAGGCATTATAAACCAAGGTCTAACACCCCTTCCCCTGATGCTCCCACATCCCTAAAAGGAATTATTCAAGACTCCAAAAGTCCAACCATAGAGGCTCCAAGTCTAGGAGCCCTACCTGGTGTCCTCTAAAATGTTATTTTATTCTTTACTTTATGTGCATTGATGTTTTGCCTGCATGTATGTCTTGGTGAGGGTGTCAGATATTGATCTTGACGTTAGAAAGTTCTGAGACTATGTGGGTGCTGGAATTGAACTCAGGACCTCTGGAAGAGCATTCAGTGCTCTTAACACTGAGCCATCTCTCCAGCCCCACTAGTGTCCTCTAAGCACAGCCAACAGCCCAGAAGGCAGGCCCTGGATCGTGGAGTTTGTCCTTGCGGCTAAGTTGCCTGGAAACGGACCTCAGAGTTGCCAAGTCATAGTGAATGCAAGAGTTCTGAACCGTCCTAATGCCCCCACCCCCAGCACCTGTCTTCCATCTGTATCCTGGACCCGTGACACCCCATCACACCCAAGAGCATCCTGGAGATTATATTAGAGGTCAGATGCTGGGAGTGGGGGAGCGGGCACCCCTGTGACTGTGGTTCAGTAGATGTGGAGTAGGACTCACATTCCTGGCACCCAGGGCTCCTGGTCCCTTGCTTTCTGAACCTATTTCTTGCAGGTTATGTAGATGATCCTTGTTAGTACCTGCAGAAGTAGCCTAAGGAAGGTTGGAACGAGGCTCTGTGATTCTACCAGACACCCAGATGATGTTGGGCCTTTGCACCAAGAGGGGGCTCGACCACGGATCTGTCCCAGATCACCTGCTCTTCCTTGAGGTTTGGAAACTCCCTGCAGTGTAAACCCCTTGTTCTGCATGCAGCCGGCTCACCCCGATCTCCCGTTTTCTGTGTCCACACAATTGCCATGGCCTGTGAGCACTCACTGCGGTCTGTGAGCATGAAAGCTGTTGTGGAGGGCCAGAATTAGTGTAGTCCAGACCCAAGAACCCTCAAAAGGGAGCCTCAGCTGTTGGCCTCTCATGACTCCACTTTTCTGGCATCCAGGGCTCCTCCTGCTTCCTTAGTTTCTAACCACGCCCCTTGTAGGTTCCATAGATGCTCATTGTAGGCAGCTACAGAGGGAGCCCAGAGAGGACCTAAGGAGGTTTGGGGAAGGAGTCCAATGCAGCGCCTCAGCAGGAGAAGGGGCGTGGCCTTGAATCTGACCTCCTCAAGGGGCGGGCAAAGCTGTCATTTTCCTTTGAAGTTTGCATCTCGGGTCATAGGACCCTCAGCCCTTTCCCACCAGCCATGAGAACGACCGTTCACATCACCAGACAAAAGCGCAGAAAAATTGTCTGTCTAGGCAGCTATTAGCCTCCTCTTGCCCTGCTCAGTTCTCCAGCAGGGTCCCCTTTTGTAAAAACCTGTTCCTGCACAGCCACAAGTGCTTCCACCCCTGCATGGGAATCTGTATGCGTATCCAGAACAGTGATTTTGCTTTGCGACATACTCTGTGTTTTGTTGTTGTTGTTGTTTTGGTTTTTTGTTTGGTTTTGTTTTGTTTTTTCGAGACAGGGTTTCTCTGTGTAGCCCTGGCTGTCCTGGAACTCTCTCTGTAGACCAGCCTGGCTTTGAACTCACTGAGATTCACTTACCTCTGCCTCCTGAATGCTGGGATTAATGCACTTTGGAGACACCAAAGAAAGCATCCTGAACTGTGCCTGGTGGTGCACACCTTCAATTCCAACACAGGAAAGGCAGAGGCAGGCAGATCTCTGTGAGTTCCGAGTCTACATTATGAGTTTCAGATCAGCTAGGGCTGTGTAGTGAAACATTTAAAAAAAAAAATCACTGGAGCCGGGCAGTGGTGGTGCACGCCCTTAATCCCAGCACTTGGGAGGCAGAGGCAGGTGGATTTCTGAGTTCGAGGGCAGCCTGGTCTACAGAGTGAGTTCCAGGACAGCCAGGGCTACACAGAGAAACCCTGTTTCAAAAAACCAAAAAAAAAAAGAACCAGGCATTTACATTTCGAAGATGAAAAGTCCAGGTACAGAGACCTTAAGTAACTTCGCTAAGGTCAGCAAAGTGGGAGAGGAGGAACAGGCTGTTTACTTAGGCAGGTGAGAAGACAGGAGACCAACCTCATGGCCTTGGCTGCCAAGGCCGCTCCCTGGGGAGCTCTGGAGCCTTTGAAGCCCAGACCAGTTAGCATGTAGCTCAGAAATAGAGCACTTGCCTGGACCGTGCAAGGCCCTGGTACTACAAAAAGGAGAAAAATTGTATTAGGTCTTGCTTTCCCATCGCTGCCTTGATCCTTCCGGCTCCTGGCCCTGCCCCCCATTCCCAGGCCTCTCAGACCCAACTTGGAAAGAAGAACAAGCATATTTGATTTCCTCTAGATCTGCCTGCTTTCCTTGGTGCCTGACCCCTGGACCAGACTGGTTACCCCAAAGTAGTAAACAGCCCTGGCATCCCATGGATGTGGTCCAGGCTGGGGAGGGCTTGGCCTGGGAAGGCTCTTGTCCTTTGCAAAAGTTGACCAGGAGGGAGATGTCAGGGGCAGGGATCTAAGGGTTCTCCTGAAGCTCAATCTGCTGAAATATGTTGTGAGTGGTGACAGCAATGTTGGGCTTGTCATCATGATTCTAGCCTGTAGGGGTGCTTCACACTGTACCCCTGTCTCAGAGGTGGGCCCACTCTCCAAGGGGCATTGCTGCTGACGTGGAGGGATGGAGTGTCAGGGAGGCTGGGAATCATTAAACAGTATGTCTGGTGAGCACATGGGGACATGTGTGTATGTCTTTCCGGCGGAGTAGAAACCAAGGACGGCTAAGGAGGGAATGACCCGGGGTCCCAGGACTGGATGATCAGGACTCTGGATGGGCATAAAAGGAAAGTTACTGTTTCATTCTTCACTTGAAAACAGGTGCCATGTGTAGGAGCTGAGGGAAAGGAGGAAACGGAATGGGATCAAGCCCAGGGCCCTGGGCAGGTTAGGCAAACAGCGTATTTTGTTTGCCTGAGATACAGTCTCCTGCAGTCTGGCCTCACTCTTACTATGCATCAGAAGAAGCCTAGGCAGGATTCATGCATTCGAGGCAAGCATGTTACAAACTCAGCCACATCCCCAGCCCTAATGTTTTGTTTTTAAGGAAGATACCCCGCCAAATATGCTCACCCATGTCTATTCCAAAGACTGAGGCAGGAGGATTGTCTGAGATGCCAGCTTGGCCAAAGAGTGAGACTCGGTCCATCAAAAAGACATAAGTCTCTCTTAGGAAAGGCTGAGGACCAGTCGAGTCAAGCTGTCTCTGCTGCCCAAACTGGAGGACCATGGATGACTTGGGACCCTGCACGAGGGAACACGCACCTCAAGTGCGCGTCAGTGGTCTCTTAACACGGTCTCTGTGGAAATCCAGTAAAAATACACGTGGTGCTTGGCGTTTGCCTGGGACACAGTAGTCCAGACCCACGCCTGTCAGGTGTCCCCTCTCTTTCCAACCCTTTCCAGTCAAGGAAGCCTCTTGATTTCACAAATTGAAACTGCTGCAATGCTGGTGTCGAGCAGAAGAGGGTGCGCTCCACAGAGCCACCGCGTGGAGCAGGATCCGTGAGCTAAGTGGGGTCCCGCCCCGGTCCCGCCTCCGGTCCCGCCCCGGGCTGCGGGCTGCGGGCGGGCGCAGGCGCACTGCTCTCAGCCAAGCCGCCCTCCAGCTTGGGGGTGAGTGTACTGGGCCTGCACCTGCAGCCTCAGCCATTGGTTCCCCACTCAGCCCCAAGCTGAGCTAGTTACTAACACGGTCCTTTTTGTCCTAAACCTCCCTGGCTCAGACCCCGGGCCGGTGGGGAGGCACCACTAGGGCGCTAGATGTTGATGAAAGATCCCTGGTCCCCGTTGACTGTCTCAGGTTCCACGCAGCGCCCCTTCCTCCGAGTGACCCTGCGGTTCCGATGGAATTTGGCATAGCAACGCAGCCCTGAGTGGAAGGAGGCAAGGGAGTCAGAACTGAGGGTGACTGTCCCCTCCCTTTTCTTCCCCTCCAGCCTTCCCAGGCTTCTCATCCTACAGCCCCTACACACACCGAGTCTTAAGAAACTGGGCTGGTCGCACAGGCCTGTATAGTATTCCAACACTAAGGCAGCAGGTTTGAGTCTAGTCTGAGGCTGGCCAGGGCTACACAGCAGACTCAAAGCAAAAACAAAACCTAAATGTTGAATGTAGGGCTTGTGGATATTAAGTGCACACTCATTACTGAACTACACACAACCTCATAAATTTAGAAAAAAAAAAAAAGTTGAGCATGGTGGCCCACTCTTTAATCCCAGCATTTGGGAGGCAGAGTCAGACGGATGGATCTCTGATTCTGAGGCCAGCGTGGTGTACAGAGTGAGTTCCAGGCTAGCCGAAGCTACACAGTGAGACCCTGTCTCAAAAAACCCAAAATACTAAATGAACAAATGAAAGACCAAAGCTGCAGACCAGTTGTGGAGTACTTGCCTGAAAATCACTAGGCCCAGGAATCAAGAAATAAAACCATCTGGGGAGATGGCCTAGTGGGTAAACTGATTGCCCTGCAAAGGGTAGGACCCGTGTTCAGAGCCCCAGAACCCCTGTAAAAAGCACTCGCAAGGGATCGCAAAGCTTCGAAGGCAAAAATGGGAGAAGACTTGGCAAGACGGTGCATACAGCCAGGAGGTGGTGGCGCACACCTTTGATCCAAGTGCTCTGGAGGCAGAGGTAGGCGGATCTCTGAGTTTGAGGCCAGCCTGGTCTACAGAGTGAGTTCCAGGACAGCCAGGGCTACACAGAGAAACCCTGTCTTGGGGGGGGGGGAGCAGGGGGAACACACAAACAAACAAAAAAACAAAAAAGAAGGCATGCATAGCAGCAAACAAGAGACCCTGTCTCCAGCAAGGTAGAAGGCAGGGACTGACCCCTAGGATTGTCCTCTGACTCAACACATGACTGGCACACGCACACCTACACTCATATACAAACACACACATATATCACACACAAATACCTCAGACACGCACCACACAAACACATCAGACACACAAACACACGAGGTCTCTCCCGAACACCCTAATTAACGTAAGCGTGGTCCTGCTGACCCCAGTGGGTAGGTACCCTGCCCATGGCTCTGTTTATTGGGGCGTTAGTCTACCTGAGATATGCATAGATGCTTTTTTCATTCAAGATCACAGTAGGTCCCATCGTCCTGATAACAGGAAAGGAGATGTCTCTCTGTGGCCCAAGAAACCCTTGTATTTCAGGGTCGGAGTGGCCACAAGGTGAGAGAACACCTCTGCTTCAAGACCTACTATGTCGTCAGCTGGAGGGCCAAGGGGCTGCTGGGAAGTTTATGACTGGAAATTTGTTACGGTTTTAAGACAAGGTCTCATGTAATCCAGGCTGGCCTGCCACTTGCTATGTAGCTGAGGATGACCTTGGCCTTTTGATCCTCCTGTCTCCATTTCTAAAGCCCTGGGATACAGGTGTGCAGCACCAAGCTTAGTTTTGTGTGGTGCTGGGTGAGTGACCCAAGGCTTTCTGCAACTAAGCCAGCACTCTGCCAGCTAAGCCAGATCCCCAACCCCAAGGCCCAGCACTTGGCCAAAGTGACACTAGAGGGCTGGTTGCAGGAGCAGGCATGTTAGGTGGGTAGAGAAGCCCTTCCAGACTGCTGGCCTGGCCTGCTCTGGTCCTCCTAAGGTCCTTCCTGTATGGCACTTGGATAACCCCCCTTGCTCTCTGGCCATGTTTAATGTATAATGTTTAATGAACTATCCAAGCAGTAGCTTCTGTTGTCTTTGTCCCTGGAACCTGAATCTCCAGGAAGAAGCAGGAATTTGGGTGGAGCCAATCAGTACAAGAACACACAATTAGGCTCTGGATGCTGACACCTTGAGGATCCCTAGAAAGTAGTGTGAGCAGCTTGCCATTTGAGGCCCACAGGAGAAGGCTTTCCCCCTCAGAGCCTCCCACAGCCCCCTCACCAGGCCAACACCAAGGACTCAATGGCTCACCAGTATACTACGCCCCTGTCTGCTCCTCGGTGAACCGGCCTGTGCTCTGAACACAGGTAACACCATCTTACATCTCCTCACTCTGGTCTGTCTCTACCCTCTCTAATCTTCCAGCCTGTTCCCAGTCCTGCAATCAGAGATAACTTTCTGGGGGGGGGGGGGGACACAGGGTCTCATGCATCCCAGGCTGGCCAACTGAGGATGGAGTTAAGCTCCCAACCGTCCCTCTATCTCCCGGGTGCTCAGTTTGTACGTACACCCGATTTCACTGGCAATAGAACCCAGGGCCTAGTGGATGCTAGGCAAGCTAAACTGAGCCTCATCCTCAGCCCCAGAGCTATCTTTTAAATACATCGGCTAAACCATGCGACTTCTCTGCCTAAGTGTGGGCATGACTTCCAGTCACTAATCAAACAAAATCTAAACAAGGGTAACACAGTGTGGTTCTTCTGGAAGCTTCTCTCATCTCTCTTATAATCTTCTCCGGGGTCACTGTGTGCCATGCCAGGCTGCTCCTGCCCAAGGCCCCTGCCTTTACCTTCTGCCTCCGATTAGAGCCCCTCCCCACCCATCTTTCAGCCTCCATCACCCACTCTTTCTGATCTCCCTAAGGACTCTACGTAACATCCTGTGAGACTACCTACTAACCTTCCGGGGAGAAGCAGTCCTTACAGACCTTATGACTATCCAAGGACCGTTTCTTTCTCTTTTTCATTTTGGGGGTGGCTGTTGGGTGGTTGGGATGGATCCAGGGCCCTCTATAGCCCAGGCTGCCCTGGATGAAACTCCATATGGGGCTGAGGATGACCTTGAAACCGTGAGCCTCCTATCTCTACCTCTGGATGCTGAGATCACAGGCCTGTGCCACCGCACCGGGCTCCAGGGACAGCTTATCTATGGATTTGTTTTCTTGTTATCTCATTTCACTGGAATGGACCTCAGGAATGGAGAAGGCCCGGGCTCTTCTGTCGCTGTGAACTAGACTTGGAGTGTGGCTCAGGTTCACACAGCAGCTGGGAAAGGATTTTGCCCTCAGAGCCCGGAATGCAGGCTGACTTTGGTTGGCTTGTCTATTTTGGCACCTTGTATTTAAAAGAGTGTTTATCTCTCAGAGCTGTGTGCCAAAATAAATACTGTATAAATAAATAAGGTTCATACTGAAACAAGGGAAGCCTGTGGCAGTGACAGCCCCATTCAGGATGGCCACATGTTGGTTATTATTGAATCTCAGTGATGGGGACCAGGTGTTCATACTATGGCTACTTTAGTGTGGGTCTGAAGATTCTCGGAAGATATGATTAGAATTAGTTTTTCCACCTTTTTCGTTCATCCTTCTCTATTCAAAAATTTTCTTTAAGATTTATTTTGAAGTCAGCCAATGACGGCACACACCTTTAATCCCAGCACCCAGGAAGCAGAGGGAGAAGGATCTCTGTTAGTTCAAGGCTTGCCTGCTCTACAAAGCAACTCCCAGACCAGCTTGGGCTGCTATACCATGAAACCCTGTCTCAAACAAAGAAACAAACAAAGAGGATTTATTTTGAGTCTGATTGCTTTGTCTGCTCGTATGTACGTGTACCTGCCACGGACCACCCCAGTCGGGTATGGGGGTCCCTGGGACGAGGGACTGGGGTGGTCCGTGGCAGGAACCAACATGTGTGTTTGGTGTCTGAAGGTCAGAGGAGGACACTAGATCCCCTGGAACTGGAGTGTTGGATAGTAGCGAGCTGAGTATTGAGTAGTGTGGGGAACTGAACCTGGGTCCTCTGCGACAGCAGCAAGGGTTCTTAACCACTGGGCCACCTCTCCAGCCCATCCCTGGCTCTGCCTTTCACGTGGGTAGGGGACTGAACTTGAGGCCTTGCAAAAGCTTTACCATGGAGCCACACCTTCAGCTACGTATGTCCTTATTTAGAGACTGGGTCTTACTATGTAGACCAGGCTGGCCTTGAACTCACAGAAATCCACCTGCCTCTGCTTCCTGAGAGATTTTGTCTCAAAAAAAAGCTTCTTTTCCTGTAACAGAGTTATGCTGATCAAACTCATGATCTTCCTGCCTCAGCTTCTCAAACAGCTGGAATTACAGGTCAATGGCATCCTGATGGTCTCTCTCTCTCTCTCTCTCTCTCTCTCTCTCTCTCTCTTTCCTCCCTCTTTCCCTCCACTCTTATCCCCTTTCTTCCTTTTTTGGTTCATTTTCATTTATTTTTGTTTATTGACATGCATGGGCAATGGGGGGGGGTGTCGGCACACACATACTGCAGTGTGTAGGTGACAACTTTGGTTGGCTCTCTCCTTCCGCCTTATAGGTCCCAGGCATTGACAACAGGTCATCAGGATGGCAGGGCAAGCCCTTTACATGCCAAACCAGTTGCTAGCCCTGGTTTGCTTTTTTCCAAGCCAGTTGTCACTGTGCACCCTAAGCTGGACTCAAACTTACGATGTCCCCACCTCAGCTTCCCAAGTGCTCAGATTGCAAGTGTTGTACCAACAAAGCCATTTTTTTCTCTTTTTCATTTTTTCCCTTTCCCTCTTCTCTCCTCTCCTCTCCTTCCCTCTCTCCTCCTTGATCCTTTCTTCCTGTGATAAAAAGAAGGAGGAGGAGGAGGAGGAGGAGGAGGAGGAGGAGGAGGAGGAGGAGGAGGAGGAGGAGGGCTAGAGAGACAGTTCAGCGGTTAAGAGCACTGACTGCTCTTCCAGAAGTCCTGAGTTCAATTCCCAGCAACTACATGGCGGCTCACAGTCATCTGTAATGGGATCCAATGCCCTCTTCTGGTGTGTCTGAAAACAGCTACAGTGTACGCCATCATATATATCAAATAAATAAATAAAATCTTTAAAAAAAAGAAGAGCAGCAGGAGGAGGAGGAAGAGATGAAGTAAGGAGAAAGAGCCAGCAATGGTGCCATAGACCTGTAATCCAACTGCTTGAGAAGCTGAGGCAGGAGGATCATGACTTTGAGAACGGTCTAATACAGCTCAGCATAGCTGTCTCAGAACATTTCCAGGAAAGAAAGAACTCAGCGTAAAGCAGGCACCAACAGGCACAATGTGCACTGGGCACACACTTCCTCTTGAGGCTGGTGCTCAGGGCAGTTTAAGGAGTAGCTGAGTGAACGCCTCCCAGTGACTGCCCGGAAACCCACCCAGCTCCTGGCTCCCACCATCTCACCTGGAAAGCCCCTATCCAGAACTCTACTGAGAAGCGCCAGCCTTCTCGGGTTGGATCTTAAAGAAATGCATTCCTGTCTTCTCCCTTCTCCCTGTCCTGATCCTGAGCGATCACGCCAGCTTGAATTTCAAGAGGTGAGAAATACAAATCTGGGGACCAGTGCCCAGGATGGAAGCACATGGAGCTGACAGATTGGAAGGCCCCGGCAAAGCTGTTTCTATTGGAGCCCTCAGCTCCTAGGGGCTTCTCCTACCCACTCCCTCTTCCCGGGCCCCTCCATCCACATCCACCGTCTGCCAGGAAACCCCGTGCCCCACTCATTGCAGAACTGGTTGGACGACAAAGGTTTCCTGGTTCCCAGAGCAGAGTTGGTGGGGGAGGGCTCCCCCCTTCCCAGGGTCCAAACTGACCTTCCATGCACATGCAGTCATCAAAACATTTGTTGTTGAGGCCGCGGTTGTGGGGTGTGCAGAGATGTTCCCGGAGGTCACAGCAAGTTCCTGGCAACGCAGCAAGCACATTCGGTCAGCCAAGCTGAGCGGCTCCTCCCCGCCCGCCGCCCTACGGAGTCCCACTGGACAGGAGATCCATCATGTGTGTGGCAGGCCAGGCCCTAGTAGGCCATCTGGTGTGTAAGGCTCCGGGCCGGAACTGCTGCTGAATGTCATGGATGAAGTCCCCAGAGGCAGGTGGCAGAGACCCGAGCCTCCCCAGATGGGCCACTTGATTGATCATGGGAGGATCAAAGGTGGTGTGGGGTTCACCTCCCATCGATGGGGTTGTAATAGCTAGGGGTGCCAGGGGCAGAGTCTGCTGAGAGCTGCGAGGGGCCTCAGGGATCATGGGCCAACAGCATCCTCTTGGACAGATGGGGAAACTGAAGCCTTGGGGGTGGGGGTGGGGTTCAGGGCAAATCTAGGCGGGGCTGAGACATCTCTTTGCCCATTACAAAGCTAGCTTCCAAGTTCTGTCCTGTTGGCCCTGACTCCAGCCTTTTCTTCACACTCAGAGTGCACACGGTAGAAAAGGACAGCCTGTCTGCTCTGTGTGAGCCTTCTGCAAGGCCTAATGGCTACTATTTTGCAGACTGTCCTGCTGATGTGCTACCATGGAGATGGCCCCTTGGGTATCCCCAGCCCCCATCTCCCGAAGCACTCATTATTTAGTGGCAAGGGACATCAGTCACTGGTCTTCTGTTGTGAGCAGTTTCAGGGGCCACCTTGGCCCATATCCCAACCATCCCTTCCTCAGCAGCTCCAGACAATGGCCAACCAGCATGGCAGAAACCAGGGCCACCACTCTGCCCAGCACAGGGCTTCCCAGGAAGTCAAGGCTTTTCTCTACAGCCCCCACGGAGCCAGTATGACATCAGACCCAGTATGATATCAGACCCAGTATGATATCAGACCCAGTATGACATCAGACCCGAGGTTTCTCTGTCGACTTGTTTCCTCTCATGCCTTTAATAAATATACCCACCAATGCCATAGATAAGCACTCAAGACAGGATCTGGCCTGGAACTCCCTCCATACCCCCAGATGACCTTGAACTCTTCATCTTCCTGCCTCCACCTCCCAAGTGCTGTGATGACAGGTGTTACCCCTCCACAGCTTCTAATTCCACCTCAGTCTGCTCTGAGGAGGTCCTCCTGATCCCACAGGGCCAGCAGCTCTGGCTCTAATCAAACAGCAGGTCCCTTGCATACATCCTGCCCTGATAGGTAGAGCAGGCAACAGTGTCATTTACACTATCTCCAGAAAGCCAGTTGGTGCCATGGTGAGGGGACTGAGTTAACCCTGTGGGTGTTCAGAGGACAAGGTCAGGAGCAGACCATCTGACTCAGGGCAGGGTGGGATATGGGTAAGAAGTTTAGGAACCAAGTTGGCCCAGGCTGTGTGATCTACCTTGGAAAGGGCCCTTAACCTCTCTGGAGCTTAATTGCCCTGCTTTGCCTGAAAACTAAGTCAGTCAGTCAGCCCCCCCCCCCCCACCTCTCTCTGGCATCATTTTACGAGTCAATGTATGATAGTGACTCTCAGGAAATTGGTGGCTGCTGATAAGGACCCTCAGAAAAACTGGTGGGCACTGCAGTTTCTAAGTATTGTGAATAAAGCATCATGACTTGCTCCCTCCCAAGCCCCGTCTCAATTACCTTACTGGTATTCCCTCCCAGCCTGGTGCCTCAAGGGTGGGTGTTGGGGTACCAGAGTACCTGGCAAACAATCCTGGTGGTGGTCACATGGTTCCCCCTCAGCTGGCGAGGTCTCGTTACCATCGCTGGTAAAATGACTCCAGTGTTTCTCTGGGGACAAGAAAATTAGTGGTCAGATTAGGCACAAGACTTGGGTGTCATGGTGCCAGATGGCCACTCCCACGGTGTGACTTGGACAAGACCCTCTGCCTCTCTCTGCTTCTCTTTGTTCCCTAAAGAGACATGGGACCCGAGTAGTGGGCAGTGATCGAAGGATACGGTTTGTCACAACAAGTGCCAGGTCCAGCTTAGATCAATGGATTCCAGCCCACCTTTGGACACCTGTAGATCATTCTGGACTCAGCAAATGTCCTCCACCAATAGATGCTGGAGAGAGGAATCTAAGCATGGGGTGTGGTGGCAAAGTGGACATACCTTTCTTCTTTGCAGAAGGCCAGACATCTGGCTTTAAGTCTTCATAATCCGTCCAGTCAAATAAGGCCATGTCCAGTGTGGGCATCACCTCCCCATCAGACCTGGGCTGTGTCTGCAGAAGACGAGGCAGGAGAGGGGACCTGGAGCCTTCGAAGTGAAGGGAGCGGGAACTTGGGGTCTCAAGGCCAGAGAGCAAAGGACAAGGCCACCTTATTCTCTACTTGGATTTTGGAATCCATGCTCAAGATGTCAAGATAGTGGCTAGAGAGGCCGTTATGATTGCTCAGCATTTTTAAACACTCCAGGGAGGGAACCAGAAGTGGTCCACTGCTCACTTCTCTGTCCCTTCCTCTGAAGAGTCCTGTAGAGACCATGCCAAGGCTTCAGCTCCACTCACAGCCCTGACCAAAATTCTGGAGACTACCGAGGACCAGATACCACTGGGTCCTCATGTACACGATCATCAGGGTTCAGCAAGACACAGGCCATAACTACCTGCTCACAGCCACAGCTTTTGCCAGACTCTCAGGATTACAAGATGAAGAGGACAAAGAATATCTACAGCCATCTCCTGATACTCAGGAGATGTGGTCCAACCTGCCAGTGATATCCGGAAGAGCTAACGCCTTTATGAATACTGTTTCCACACGCACGTGCATACGCACACATCTTATGAGTCTAACTTGCAAACAAGGCACAATCAAGGCTGGAGAGCTGGCTCAGCAGTTAGCGCGCACTGCTCTTGCAGAGGTCCACAGTTCAGTTCCCAGCACGCACGCACGTGAGGTGGTTCGCAAGTGCCTGTAACTCCAGCTCCAGAAGACCTGTTGCCTCTGGCCTCCAAAGGCACCTCCACTCATATGCACAAACCATCTTCCTCACAGACATACATAATTAAAATAAAACAATCAGTTTAAACAAGGCACAGCAAGAGATGAACAAGAACTCACAAGACAGAATGGCACAGCAGCGGACTGCCTCTCTTCTTTTCTGCCTCTCCCTCCATTTCTTTCTTTCTTCCTTTCTGAAACAGGATATCATATAGCCCTGGCTGGCCCCAAAGTCACTATGTAGCCAAGGACAATCTCAAACTCCTGATCCTCCAGCCTCCACCTCCTGAATGCTGGGATAACTGTCATGTACACCACATCCGTTTTATACAGTGCTGGGAATCAAACCTAGGGCTCTAGGCGTGCTAAGGAAGCATTTTACCAACAGAGCTACATATTGTATTCTATATCATCAATATATAATATATATTATATATATGATCCATTTCAGTGGTGTTACTTCATTTTGAAAACAAAGCAATGTTTTAGCTTTTCTGAGTCAAGGTCTCACTTCATAGCACAGGTTGGCCTAGAATTCTTGGTGTAGCCCAGGTTGGCTTAGAATTCTTGGTGTAGCCCAGGTTGGCCTAGAATTCTTGGTGTAGCCCAGGTTGGCCTAGAATTCTTGGTGTGGCCCAGGCTGGCCTCAATCCTGTGGTGATGCTACTGCCTCTGTTCTCTGGATTGTAGATGTGAGACACCACATTGGGTGTTGAAAGATTTTATTTTGAAACAAAACAAAAATAAAACAAAACTTTCTAAGTGACCTGGTGAATGCCTGTTCATTTCTTTTAGAGTCACCAGCCATCAGATTTGCGGGAAACCCCACCCCCATCCCTAGCCCCCCTGTTCCTCATTTACTTTCCACTTACTTTTTCAGAGTTGGGGAGTACACAAGTCAACCCCCTGGTTGACTATGCCATTTGAGATCTGTTTTGGTTTTTTTTTTAAGATTCATTTATTTATTGAATGTATATGAGTACACGGTAGCTGTCTTCAGACACACCAGAAGAGGGCGCCGTATCTCATTACAGATGTGAACCATCATGTGGTTGCTGGGATTTGAACTCAGGACCTCTGAAAGAGCAGTCAGTGCTCTTAACCTCTGAGCCATCTCTCCAGCTCCTAGATTTGGGCTTTAAATCACCGTGGCTGCTTTCTAAACCCTTCCAGACTTTAAAGGTCCTCCACAGCAGTCCCACCTCTATGTATGCAGGCAGCGGCATGCTGGGGTGGAATTGACTTCCTGGTTGTCCCCAGCCCGAGCCCCAACCATGTCCTCTGGGTGCTGGCTGCCCCTCTACACTACAAACAGACTACCTGGTGGGGTCAGAGCTTAATGGTTTCACTACTACCTTGCTGTGCCTCAGTCTACCTAATAGAACAGGAGGTGAATCAACTAACACCCAAGCACCAGGGCACCCCTGTGAGGGATTTTTCTTGATTGCATGGTTGAAGCAGGAAGACCCACCTTAAGTGTGGGCCACGCCTTCTCGTTGTAGCCTCCATGAAAGGACATGGAAGAAGGAAGCTTTTGCTTTTTGCCTGCTTGCCCTCACTCTTGCTGGCAAGTTTATCTACCCTGCAGCTCAGGCATTCCTTTGCTGGTATATAGAACCTGCTTCTTCAGAATTCCAACATAGACCAAAGACCAGCTGAGATAGCCAGCCTTTCCTTCGGGAGACAGCTACTTTTCGACTAGCTGGACCACAGCCTGTAATCTACTCCAACAAATCCCCTTAGATATTTACGTTCGCGCTATCAGTTCTGTTCACCTAGAGAACCCTGATAGGCAGTTTGCGTGAGGCTCAAAGGCCACGTGGGATCCCTACCTGGGGCCGCAGGGAGGTGACAGGCAGGATGCGGGACTCTTCTGTAGTAGGCATGGCACCGTCTGCCGTGGTTAGGAAGAACATGGTGGGAGCCAGGCTAGTGGAAGACTCCTCCATGGTACCCTCCAGCATCCGGTCTTCAGAGGGT
This sequence comes from Uromys caudimaculatus, assembly GCA_028551405.1. Classification (NCBI taxonomy): domain Eukaryota; kingdom Metazoa; phylum Chordata; class Mammalia; order Rodentia; family Muridae; genus Uromys; species Uromys caudimaculatus. Next base: position 132,161,697 of record CM052702.1, read on the forward strand.
TCCACCTTCTTCATTAGGGAGCTGGGTCCACGGATGGCAGCTCGACCTGAGACAAGGGAAGCACAGGCTGACCCACCTGCCGCTTGGTGTCTACCTACAGGGCATCCTGTCTTTTCTGCTGTAAGCCAAGGGCTGCCGGGCATCACGAACCCTTGGTCTATCCAATGTCCTTGCTATTTACCCTGCTAGAGACCTGGAAATAGGGCAGTAAGGGGGGGGTGTGTTTGAACAGAGGGTTCTCTCCTAGCAGCTGCATTCTGGTAAGTCTGGATCCAGGATGCCTGGGGGTATCCAAGGACACAGAAGGCTTCCTGGAGGAGGTGAGGCTTATGGAGGTTGAGGGACACTGCTTGGGGAGAAGCCTTTGAGATAGCTGGCAGGAGAGCCACTGTTTACACACACACATATGCACGCGCGCTCACACACACACACACACACACACACACACACACACACACACACACACGCATGTGCTTCTTGATAATGCAGGCAGCATGCTGGGTCCCCAATGAACCACTTCATGGTAATTGTTTCATCTGCCTGCTGCAGGAACTCTGAGAAGAAGTTGCTGCTCATGTACAGAGGAAGAACCCGATTCAGAGAGGTTAGGCAGTTTCACCAAGGACACACAGCGAGTGCCTGGCAGAGCATAGATTTAAACCTCAGTCCTGAGTACAAAGCCGATACTTTTAACTCCTGGGGCCATCTTGGAAGACTCTTGGGTGTGGGATACTGAGAGGCAGGGAACAATACAGGGTCAGCACAGGGTCACAAACAATGGGACCAAGACAGAGGCGGGTGGGGGTGGGGTGGAGCTCATCTACACTCATCCATGCAAGACACAGCTGTAAGCTGGTCTGGATCCCTTGAGGTCACCCCACCTTGCAGAAACGAACCCCAGTCAGTCTGAGGCTTCACAAGTGCTGATCAACTGGCCTGGCCTGCGGATATCATCTGCCCTCTACCACCATGTCGCCCTCCTTTAGGACATTCCTGATGCTTCCCTGAAGCCAAGAGCTTCGTGGAAACTAAGGGCCCCATGCTGGTCCTCAAGGCATCAACATCTTCCAGGCTGGCAGAGGGGACCCCCGAGAGTGGGAGGTTGTGTGTTGAAGCTTGTCCTTGTCATGTAGAGATCTCAGTCAACCTGGCAGGGACACAAGGGCCCCCCCCCCCCGTTGCTATCTGCAGGAGAAGTGGGCTGTGGCTCCAGGTTCTTCCTAGAGAAATACCCTGCAAACCCCAGCAGCCCATTTGTGCCGTTGCTCTGCCCCCAGAGGCAGTCCTATGAAAAGACTTGGTAGCCAGGTGGCCTGTGCAGGCTCGGGGCCAGGTGGGGCTGGGGAGGGGCCGGCTGGTTGGTGATGCTCAGGATTGCTGGAGACTGTTTGGGCCAAAGGAGGCTCAGCCTGGGTGACCACAGTAGCATGGGGAATGAACGCATAGATCATGGTAAGGAAGACATGGGAGGGTGACACTGAAGTTTAAGTCTTTGATGTCTCCCGAGGACCCGGGGCTTGGTCTTGGGGCTGGAGAGATGATGCAACAGTTAAGAGGTATCCTGCTCTTGCCAGGACCTGAGTTTAATTCCCAGCACCCATGTTGGACGGCTCACAACTTCATTTAACTCCAGCTCCAGGGGATCTGATGACTCTGGTCTCCGATGGCACCTGTACTCACATGTGCATATCCACACACATACACACAATTAAAAATAAATCTTTAAAAGCTCGATTCTCCAGCCAGTAGCTCTACATGGAAACAGTAGGGTCTCTGGGAGATGGGGCCTAGTGGAGGAAACTTGAGTCACTGGGGTGCCTTTGAAGGGGCTATGGGGACCCAGGTGTTCCTGCGCTGTCCCTTCCCCCCCTTCTCCTCTCTCATCCCTCCTTTGTCTGTCTGTCTTTCTCTTTCTCCTCCTTCTCTGGACCACTGGGCACCAGGAAGTGTGCAGTTCTATGCCTCTTCCATGATGCTGCTTTGTCTCACATCCAAGCAACCACAGGCTGCATGTTCTGAAATCTCCATCCCAAATCAACCTCTCTCCTGCTTAGTGCCGAATCTCCCGGTGACCGTTGACAGACAACTGGTCACCACACGGTGTCACTGGTGTTCAGGGTTGGAGGATGCTGACTAGGGAGCTGTGGGTTTAGTAGCAATGTCTTGGAAGAAGGCTGACCCTAAGCTTTCTGAGCATCAGCTGCCTCCTACACTCAGGTTGGGTTGCAGCAGGACAAACCGAGGCTTAGGAAGGTGACTCGCCCAAGGCACAAACTAGCTAGTATTGGAGTCAGACAGTGGTCTCAGCAGATCTGGCTTCAGAGCCCAAGCTCTCAGCCCCCACTCCGTTCCAGAGCTCATTAAAGGATGTTTGAAGAAGGACTCCCAGCTGTTCTGTCTGTATGCAGGGAGGCTGGGAGGAGGGTAGATTTAGGTCAGATGCAAGGTAGGTCTTCCCGACTTAGGAGGTGACTGATTGCCTAAGGGGGCAGAACTTCTATGTGAGTTTCCTCTCTTTCACCTCTATCTCTCCCCTCGGCCTCTCCCTGTCCCTCTCCCTGCCAGACCACTCTGACTTTAGTAAGATGCCTCCCCTGTCCTGGGAACCCCCTTCTGCCCTGGGTGGAGGAGACTTCTGAGTGGTCTCTTGGGGGGGGGGGCCTTAAAACACTAACTTTATGACCACTCCCTGCTCTTAGCACTGGATTAGAGCCCTTCCCCCAGTGCAGTCCCTCCTCCCCCCAGGTCTCCAGCTACCTCGGTGCAGTCGCAGACGGTCCCTGCGCCTCTTGTGTTCTCTGCCACGCTTCTTCACCCTCTCCCAACCAGGAGGCCGTGCCTCCTTCTCGGGGTAGGGCAATGCCAGCCCCAGAAGCATCTCCTTGCTCTGCAGAAGGCCAGCAGGGGGCTGTCCAAGTGTCATCTGGGAAGCCTGCCTGGTAGCAGTGACCGCAGCCCCTTCCTGGGCCCGGCTAGACCTGCCCGGGCCTCTGTCCTTCTTCCCCAGGCCCCGACGTCCATGATGGCGGCTAGCCTGAGGCACCCACAGTGCAGAGCTGGGGAGGTGGGAGTGGGTCTCGGGCAGGTTCCGGGCAGAGGATCCAGATGCAAGGGTGCCTGCTGTGTGGAGCTCTGGAAATAGCAGGAGGATCAGGAACAGCATGGGGACCCTGAGGACGGTGCACCCTGCCATTGGCTCTCCCTAAAAGAAAACCAGCAACATGAGTGCTGTACACAGCGCCCCCCAACCCCCGACATCCCTTCTTCAGGCTCCATATCTGCACCCCATTATTCAAACTGCTTTCCCCTCGTGGGTGGAGGAGATTCTGCTCCCTGGACACATTGCTGATTTTTAACTTTTAAAACGTTTTTTGGGGATTGTTGTTGTTAATTGAGGTTTTATGCTGTTTTTGAGACAGTCTCCTGTAGCCTGGTAGAGTCAGGGGAGAATGTGAGAGAGTCAATTCTCTCCTTCTCTCCATGGGTCAAGTATCACACACAGATAGATCACCCAGCTTTGTTAAAGATGGATGTGTGCACATGAGTGCAATACCAGGGGAGGCCAGAAGAGGGCACTGGATCCCCTGGAGCTGGGTTCTGAGATGCCTGCTATGGGTGCTAGGAACCAAATTCAGGTCTTTTGCAAGAGCGACAAGCCACAAGCACCCTTATCTTAACAGAACGATCTCTCCAGCTTCTGCTCCCCTCCTTCAGACAAGGTCTTGCTGTGTGGACCTTGCTGGTCTGGAACTTGTTATGTAGGCCAGGCTGGCCTCAAACTCACAGAGATTTACTTTTCTCTGCCTCCTGAATACTGGACAGGGTACTCTTTCTTTCCTCTTTAAACTAAATTTATTATTATTATTATTATTATTATTATTATTATTATTATTATTATCCTGAGTACTGAGTACTCTTTCTTTCCCCTTTAAACTAAATTATTATTATTATTATTATTATTACTACTACTTTGAGATAGGATCATGCTATGTGTCTCCGGCTGGCCTTGAACCCATGCTGCTCCATCTGCCTCAGCCTCCTGCATGCTGGGATGATAGGTGTGAATCACCAGGTGCTGCTGGGATTATTTCCACATGTCAAAACGGAGTTTCTGATAGAGGAGGCCAAGAGAGCAGGTGAACACAGCACGATTGTTGTTCAGTTCCCCAACAAAGGATAGTCCTTATGGGGCTAGGAAGATGGCTCAGTGCTTAAGGGCACGTGTTGCTTTGTTCCCAGCACCCACATGGCAGCTCACAAAGATCTAGAACTCCAGTTCTGGAGAACTAGCGCCCTCTTCTGGTCTCTTTGGGTATTGCATGCACATGGTGCACAGACACATGCAGGCAAAACACCCATACACATAAAATAAGATATAAAATAAAATAAAAATGTAAAATCACCTGAGGTTGAGGATCCTTAGCTTCCGGACTAGTCTAGATGTCCTTTCTCTGCCTCTGCCCTTGGCCACGCCCTCTGAGACACAGCTGAGACCCTCAGAGCCCAAAACACAACCCTTGCCACTGAGATCTGACCTGTATTTTCACATCTAGAAACTGGAGTGCTCTGTCCTCTTAGCGACTCTCTATGGTGACTCCTGTCATTTTCCCCATATTCCTGACGTAGGAGACATTTGCAGGATGGTGAGTTACACCTTATGAGTGAGTGTCTGCCTTCTGAGCCTTTTGTGGCTGTCCAGAGTGGCTTAGCTCTGTCATCGTCCCTGTCATCCACCCCTCCCCCTCTTTGATAGAATCTCACCAAGCCCAGGTTGGCCTGGAATTCATTATATAAAATTCATTATATATTATGAAAGGAGACTGAATTCCTGATTCTCTTGCCTGCCTGCCTCTGCCTCTCTAGTGCTAGGACATACACACGCAACAGAGCAAGCCAACCAGTTCTTGTACCCATCTCAGACAAAGCAGAGCCTCTTGGAGATTCAGTGCCCAAGGAGGAGGTTGACCCCAGTGGGTCCAAAGGACTGTTTCAGAGGGCCTGAACATAGTGGGTTGATGGGAGATGTCTGTCAGTCCCTGAGGATATCCACCCCAGCCTCACTGCCTCGGCCAGGCTCATACCGGGTCAGCTGGCTGATTGAATTTTTATGGCGCAGGATTCCATTAGGGTCCCCAAGGTGCTGATGCCACCATTTCTTTGTGATTTGTGGCTTTATAATTGCCCGGGGCGAGAAAAAGTTGTCAGGTCTGGAAGATTCCCTGGTTCCCAGCATCCATTGCTCTAGCTGGCTCAGCTTCTGAAGCAGGCAGGCTTACCCCAGTGAGGCTCTTCTTCAACAAGCTTGAAACAGGGGCTGCCATGCCCAGCCTTGGAGTCACTACTCGGCTGACCCACGGAGGCTAAGAAAGAACCACATTCCTCTTCATCCTGGGACCCTGGGCTCATCTCAGAGCCACTGGATGAATGTCACCAGATCTCTTTGCTGTCCGTTTTGTCTGCTATCTTGAGCTCAAGACCTGAGGTGCTTTTAAGCCAGCCTGCTGTTCCTGTGGAGTCACAAAGTCAGTGACCCTCAGAGCTTCCCGACCAGCCTGAGTGTGGTCTTGGAGAACAGCTCCTCCCTTGCAGAGTCCAGAAAGCCCATCCCCTGGCTGTCTACTTGATCCCAGTGTGAACTCCAGGATTAGAAACTGGAAAAACTTTTGTTGTGGCTCAGCCCTAGCACTCACCTTTAATCCAAAGAGCTTTCTGTAAACAGGAGTTAAATACAGTCAACCACAGGTCAAGGGGAAAAGAACATAGGAAGCAGAAAGGAGAGACATTGAGTTGAGGGTACTTAAGGCAGCGTGGTAAGGAGAAAGAGCTTCTTCCTTACTGGGAAGTAGGTGGGTGGGGAGGTCAGCCGGCTGCTTTCTCGGCCTCTCTGAGCTAGCAGGCTTTCACCACAGCTTCTGGCTCCTGAGTCTTCATTGATTTTTGTTTTGAAGAGATACCTGGCATCAAGGCTGGGAAGATAGTTTGTTTGACAGAGCGATTGCCTAGCATGGACAAGGCCCTGTGTTCCATCCTCAGCCCTGCATAGACTGGTGTGTAGTGGTGCACGCCTGTAATCCCAGCACTCAGGTGGTAAAGGCAGGAGGTTCAGGAGTCTAAGGGCATCCTTGGCTACGTAGGGAGTTGAGGCGGGGGGGGGGAGCGCTCTTTTATTTATTATTATTATTATTTTGGTTTTTCAAGACAGGGTTTCTCTGTGTAGCCCGGGCTGTCCTGGAACTCACTCTGTAGACCAGGCTGGCCTCGAACTCAGAAATCCACCTGCCTCTGCCTCCCAAGTGCTCGAATTAAAGGCGTGCGCCACCACTGCCTGGCAAGAGAGAGAGCTCTTTTAAAGGTAAATTAAACAACAGGGCCTATGAGATGGTTCAACAGGTAGAGGGGCTTTCTGCCAAGCCTGGTGACCTGAGTTCAGTTCCTGTGATTCACATGTTGGAACTGATTTCTGCAAGTTGTTCTTTGACCTGTGTTTGAGCACTATGCCCTCTTCTCTCTCTCTCTCTCTCTCTCTCTCTCTCTCTCTCTCTCTCTCTCTCTCTCTTTCTCACACATACACACAGACAGACACACAAACACTAAATAAACAAATGTAACAATTTTAAAAAGACATAGGGCTGGAGAGATAGCTCAGTGGTTAACGCATTTGTTGGCTTTACAGAGGACCCAGGCTCAGTTCCCAGCACACACATGGCAGCTCATAAGAAGTTTCAGGGAGTACAATGCATTTTTCTAACCTCCATGTATAGACACATGCGTGTAGGCAAACACATAAAATAAAAATTAAAAAAAAAATCTCTTTTTAAAAAAACCCTCAAACCTACCCATATATGAAGAGCTCCAGACAAGCCACCCTTCTACTCCCACTGGCAGACATCCCGTTGTCGCGTTCTGTGCGGTTGTGGGCTCATCCGTTGCATGTGAGGACCCCCACTCAGCAACGGTTTCCTGTTCCCTTTCTCCCTTTTCTCCAGATGAATCACACACACAGCCAGGTTGGGCAGAAGGCAGGATTTCAATGCACCCCACACCCACACGGCCCCGCCCACGCACCCACACGGCCCCGCCCTCTTCTCAGACCTTAACCGCACCATCCTGCCCCGTCCCTGTGCACAGCTGCCAGGCCCTCCCACCAGGACTTTCAACGGCTAAAACCTGTCCATGGCTCCCTTGTCTTCCCATTTAACCTGTCTCCTCACTTTAACACTCTAAAACTTTGTGTCACATAGGCCCAGCATACCCTCGGCACCTGCGTTCTCCCCTTCGAAGCCTGTGGGGACACTTCAGACACATGCTATTGCCTGGAGCAATGTCTCCCCTCCACGCGTCCCCTTTCTTTACAAACCCATCCATTCCAAATGCCCCTTCCTTTAAAAGGCCTCAATCAGCCCCACCTCAATAATTCTCCCTTGATACTGAGTGTGATGCTCCCCTCCATGCTGACGGTCCTCCTCCACGATAGTGCTCCCTCTAGTGTTCGCCCTTCATGCTGATGCTCTCCCACCCATGATGATAGTTCTCCTCCGTGCTGGTGTCTCCTTATGGCTTCGAGATCTCATGTGCCATATTGGTTTGGGATTATCCACACTTATGGAAGTGCCTGACTTCCCTGGCACAGTGAAAGGAGACCTCTCGGCCCTGCAGCCCATCTAGGATTCTGTATTCATAAGTACTGGGGACCGGGTTTGTGGATGGATGTAAACCCCTGGTGCGTGTGCGTGCATGCACGTGCATGTGAGTGCACAGGAGTTGGCAGACTTCACAGAGCCCCTCTCCAAACTCCAGGGATTTGTAAGAAGATCTTGGCAAAGCCGAGCAGTCAGGATGCCAGCCTGGCAGAGAGCCACTCGGGAAACATGGGCCGCCACAGAAACCGTGCCAAGGATCCCCAGTGAAGATGGGCTCCAATCCATTCCTGTCACTCTGAAAGCCAGTTGGAGGCTGTGTCACAAAGCGCCAGGCATTTGCGCACAAAGCGAGGCAGGTGCTCCCCTCCGCTAGCCCTGTGGGCTCAGCCGGTGGCTTGTTCCCAAAGTCTGAGATGGGCTCAGAACTGTTCCTTCCCACACTGAGGCTGGTCCCCAGGGTCGGTCGGCCCCGTCTCCCGTGAGGCCCAGCAGCGAGTCACCAAGATCAAACAAGAAATGAGTGTGATCCACTCTGTGGTGTTTAAACCCCCTAACTACTTGGCCCATTTAAAAAATGGGGACACTATCCGGGCATAGTGGGCATACCTGCCATCCTAGCATTTGGGAAACTGAGATGGGAAGATTACCATTCATTTGAGGACAGCCTAGGCTAGATGGTCAATTCACAACAGCCTGAGCTAAGAGCGAGAGACTCTGTCTCAAAACAATAACAACAAAAATAAATATAAGAAGAGCCTGAGGCTCTCTGACAATAAAACACAGTTCCCAGCCTGGGCTCTCTGGCACCCTGTGCATGGGGGACATACTGCTTGTCCCCAAAGCTATGTTCAGTGCCAGGGATTATCTGTCTGATGTCATCCGTGCTGTATTTGCTGTGACCAGTAGTATCTCTACTGGTGAGTGCAGTGGTCCTGTCGAGGAGTAAGAGCCAGAAATTGGCAAGGAAAAAATGAACCTGAGGAAGGAGGAGGAAGAGAAAAGGGAGGGCTTGAATTCAGGCTCTGTCTTGCCTGGCACAGTGGGGAGAGAGTTGTCTAGTAGCCTGTCTCCATCCAGGAGGCAGCAGGAGGCAGTGTCATATGCAAATGAGGCATCCATCCAGCTGAAGCAAGCTTTAATTCCTGAGACCTCTCCCACCAACAGCCCTGCATGGGATGAGGCACCACACTGGCGAGGGAGAGGCTCCCGCTGCACCGGCCTGGCGAACAACTGTGGAGTCTGAGCACCTGGTCTCCTACAGCAGCTGCGGCGGCCTGCATTCCTGCCTTGCTGACTGGCTCCTCCCACTGGTTGCTCCGTGGGCTGGGGTAGATGCTATCTGAAGCATCTTGTGGGAAGGCTGCTCTGCTAGAGCCCAAGGATTGGGTAGCTTGATCCAAGTTCACTCAGAGACCTCGATGCAACACCAGGTCCCTGCCCCCTGCCCCCCTCTTCCTCTTCCTCCTCTCCCTCCTCCCCCTCCTCCTCCTCTTCCTCCTCCTCCTCTTCCTCATCTCCTCCTTCTTTGATAAAGCTGAGCCACAGTATTTGATGGAAATACTTTGAAGGCTCAGAAGCATTTGAGTCTAATTAGGTGGCGTTTTTGTTTGCTGGTTAGTCTGTTTATTGGATGGGGGAAGGGGAATTGAGATCTCATTATGTAGGCCTGGTTTTCCTGAAACTCCTAGGCCAGGTTGGCCTCCTGCTCAGAGATTTGCCTGCCTCTGCTTCACAAGTGCTGGAATTAAATGGGTGGGCCACCAACACCCAAACAACTGGGCTTTAAAAACCTATTGTAGGTGTATTGTACTGGGGTTGTAGCTCAGCGGTAGAGCTCTGGCCTACCTACCTCGCATGGACAAGGCCCTAGGTTTCTTTCCCCAGCACTACAAAATTTATGAATTTAAATTTAAAATTTTAACCTATTTTAAAAACAAATAAAAAATGACAAATGTTCTCAAATATGGTCTTTACTGAGAGAGAGAGAGAGAGAGAGAGAGAGAGAGAGAGACTTCCCAAGACAGGGCTTCTTTGTGTAGCCCTGGCTGTCCTGGAACTCTCTCTGTAGACCAGGCTGGTCTTGAACTCAGGGATCTGCCTGCCTCCTGTCTCCCCAGTGCTGTGATTAAAGGCGTATGCCACCACGCCCAGCTGAAACAGGGCTTATGTTTAACATAGTCGGGGTTGGCGTCTAAGTTGACAGATAGCCAAAGATGACCTTGAACTTTTGATCCTCTTGTCTCCACCCCCTCCCCAGAAAGTTCTGGGATTTCGGGGGTACACCACCACACCTGGTTTTCTGTGATTCTGGGGATAGAACCAGAGCTTCATGTATGGTTAAGCAAGTTCTCTACCTACTGAGCCGTGTGCCCAGGCCCTCTACACAGTTTAAACTCAGGGGAAGCTCACCATGGCCTGGGTTTTTTTCCTTCTGGTTCTCCGAGGAATGCTGTGGGGTACCCACAGGGAACTCTGCCACAGCTCCAAGACGTTCTGGCATGGAGGAAAATGTGAAGCCAGCCTGAGTTCATGTCTGGTGTGCTGGCTAATTTATGTCAACTTGACACAGGCTAGAGTCATCTGAAAGGAGGGAACCCCAGTTTAGAAAATGCCCTCCATCACATGCTGTAGGCAAGTCTGCAGGGCATTTTCTTAATTACTGACTGATGTGGGAGGGCCCAGCCAATTGTGGGTGGGGTCATCCCTAGGCTGGTGGTCCTCAGTTCTGTAAGAAAGCGGTGGAGCAAGCCAGTAAGCAGCACTCCTCCATGGCCTCTGCATCAGCCCCAGCCTCTAGGTTCCTGCCCTGCTTGAGTTCCTGTCCTGGCTTCCTTCAGCAAGGAAAGGTGTGATGTGGGGGTGTAGAACGAATAACCCTTTCCTCCCCAAGCTGCTTTGATCACGGCGTTTCACCACAGCAATAGTAACCAGAATTAGGATACCTGACATCAAGCCGGGCAGTGGTGGCGCACACCTTTAATCCCAGCACTCGGGAGGCAGAGGCAGGTGGATTTCTGAGTTCGAGGCCAGCCTGGTTTACAGAGTGAGTTCCAGGACAGCCAGGGCCACACAGAGAAACCTTGTCTTGAGAAAAACCAAAAAAAAGGATACCTGACATCTACTCTCTGACTTTATAACTATCAGAACAGGCGGTGGGTACCCCTGCCCATCACTGATTCACCAGAAGTAGAGCTTCTAAAGCTGTGCAGAGCCATAGCTACACTGACGTTGCTCGGTGAGGACTTTTAAGTTGTGTGTGTCTAAGTCAGGGTGCAATGAGTTACTGGTGTGTGCAGATTGTTTTCTGCACATTATTGGGATCACAGGTTAGATTTCAAAGATTTGCATTGCTCCAAAGATTTGGGGGCAAGGGATGGTGGTGTCTTTATAATATCAGCACCCAGGAAGCAGAGGCAAAAAGATCTCTCAGTGAGTTGGAGGGCAGCCTGGTTTACATAGTGAGTTCCAGGCTAGACCTAGATGGAGCTAGAGTTCTAGGCTAAAGAGTGAGACTTTGTCTTTAAACAAAACAAAGAAACAAACAAAAAAACAGAGGGGAGAGAACCAATACCATAAACCCTTTTCTTTTGAACTACACAGGCACAGTATGGCGTGTGCCCCCATTTCTACTGGGTCTGGGGTTGTGCTCAGTGGTAGAATGCTTGCTTGATGTATGTGCCAGGAATGCCTGGCCTTCATCCCCGAGTCATCAGTACAAAGAGCTTTGGAGAATGGATATCATGGTTCCCAGAGTCCTGTCTACAAGGGAGCCTGGGAATTCATGATCTATAATGAAACATGTCTTCCGTCTGTCTGTCTAACTGCCAGTGCCCTAGAGGGGAAGGTAACAGACACACTCTCCTGGGAGCTTGGAGGTCAGGAGAGACAGCAGGTACTGGGGACATCCCTGGATGGGTTCAAAGGACAACTTGTGAAGGTTGCAAGTAGAAACCCAGCGCTCCAGTGCTGACAGCCTCTGTCTGTTCCCCCTCTCCAGGTCTTCAAGGAGCCCCACTTTGCTCTCTGCTCATGCTCCGAGTGGCTGATGGTCTTTGGCACAAGTGAGACATTTACGGATTTGGCTATGGGATGGCGCCTGGAGACCAGTACGGGGCCTTGTTAGGGCTGCCGCTCTTGTCAGGGGATCTTCAGAATGGAGTTCAGGTTATCAGAGGAGAGTAGCAAAACATGGAGAGTCCTGATCCTGGCAGTTCCCCTGGGATACATCTCAGATGCTGAGATGCTCCTCCCCCATGAAAACACAAGCCTTCCTAGACTTGGAAGACATTTGAGGCAATTGCATCCTGTTAAAGGTGGCTAGGAAGAACCTTTAGACCCCTCAGAAACCAAGAAGAGTCTCTAAGGAGACCTAGCTTTGGAAATGTAGAGACTGGGTCTCATGTAGCCTAGGCTAGCCTCAAACTCCTGATGTAGCTAAGGATGGCTCTGAGCTTCTGATCCTCCTGCCTCTACCTCCTGAATGCTGGGATTACAGGTGTAACTACCCGGTTTGTGTGGTACTGGGGATCAAACCCATTGCTTCATCATGATAGTCAAGTATTTCACCCCAGCCCTGGAAGCACCCATCCCATCAGAACCCAGCCTAGACGCTGTCTCCTCTGGGACTACCAGGGCCAGCAGTCTTGGATCCATGAGATAATTTTTCTTATTTACTGGTCCTGGGTCAGGGTTCTAACCGATAGTCCATAGTGGGCCATCTTGCAACTTCTCCTTTAGGAATCCTGGGACCAAAAACTGAATTCTCTCCTCAGAATTGACAGCCGCAGACAAGATGGGTCTCTGTGCAAGATGGGTCACTACCCTTCAGCCTGCCCTGTTTCTGCTGAAGGGTTCTCTGTTTAAACAATGTGCTCTCAGGCAGCTATACTGTCTCCAGGCCCATCTTTGTCCCACTGGGTTTTTTGCTTGCTTGTTTTGAGACAAAGGATTACTATGTAGCTCTAACTAACTAGCCTGGAACTTGCTATGTAGACTGGGCTATCCTTGAACTCAGAGATCTGCCGGCCTCTGCCTTCCCAGGGCTAGACTTAAAGACCTGTGCTACCATGCCCAGCCAGAAAATGTTTCTTGTGGGAATATTTCTGATAGGGTGTCTCTGGACTTCAACAAAGACACTAAGGGTGAGTTAACTGGGGGTTGAATTGCCTGCCCCTGCTCTCCCCTTCCATCTCCTCTCACAGGAGAGGGAGTATCCCGGAATGGCATCTCTAAACTCCCGACTGCAGCTACATAGCAGCTTGAGGTCAGTCAGCCTAGGGTAGGAATCTTGCCTCCAACAAAGAAAAAAATAAGTTAAACACAGCATACACCCGCACACCCCAAACCAAAGCGAGCTCTGGGCAAGCTTCACTAAGCATGGTGAAAGGAGTCTGGGCAAATCTCTTAACCACTCTAAACCTCTGTTTCTCCTCTAGTAACACGCTGGGAACTGTGAGACTCAAAGGAGCAGGGTTTATAGAAACAGTAATATTGTTGCTTCCACTGAGGGGAGGGAAAGACAGGGAGCCAGTCAGGGTAGACTGTGTGTGGGAGGTTCCTGAGTTTGTGCAGCCTTCTGTTCTCCTAGAGTGATCAATGGAGGACCAGGACGCTTCTGACAGTTCCAGGTTAGCCTAAAGGGGCCATTGTCTCGGTAAATGAATTTTGGCTTCCCTCTGGATGGTTCTGTCTGTGTTTATTGTGCTCATAACTAGCCCTGAGTAACCTACACACACACACACACACACACACACACACACACACACACTGCACACATAACATACACCCTGCTCTCACACACACCCTACACACATAACATATATACACCCTACACAGACACACACACCATGTACACACACACTCTGTACATGTGACATACATGCACCCTGCACACACACACACACACACCTGCTCATACACACACCCTGCACACATAGCACACAACAATCTACACATATCACACACACACCCCCAGTATACACAACACCTTGCACACATAACACACATACCCTGCACACATAATACACAACACCTTGAATACATAGCACACACACGCACATCCTGCTTACACACACCCTGCACACACACACACACACACACACACACACACGCGCGCGCGCGCGCACACACACACACTGCACACAGTAGTATGTGTAGCCTTGGCCATCCTGGAACTTGCTGTGTAGACCAGGCTGGCCTTGAACACAGAGATCTGCCTGCCTCTTCCTCCTGAGTGCTAGGATTAACGGCGTACACCACCACCTCCCAATGTTTATTAGAGTTCTGCTTGCATGTGTTTTGTGCACCACATGTATGCCTGGTGCCCCCTGAAGTCAGAAGAGGACATCCAATCCTCTGGGACTAGAGCTGAGAGTTGTAAGTTGCCATGTGGGTGCTGGGAATCGAACATGGGTCCAACACAAGAGCGACAAGTACTCCTAACTGCTGAGCCATCCAATAGCCCCCTGAAGCTACCATTCTTAAGCAGTCCCAATACAGCTGCTGTGCTTATCAGGGATCAGCAACGTGTCCTGGGGTCTTAACCCAGCACCCAGCACAGAGATAGCATCAAAAAGATCCTCCTCATCCTCCTCGATATCCTCCTACCCTCACTCTAGCAAGGGAGTATACCAGACGGTGAATGCCGGGTCAGATATGGCAAGGGTTGTCAACCCAGGCTGGACCCAGGAAGCTTGTCCCCGAGTAGCAAGTACTTGGCTACCCTCCAGTGACCTTGCAGGAAATCGGATCTGTCCCTAGGCCACAGCTTTAGAAGAAGGACTGGGATGGGACCAGCAAAGGGGGCCAGACAAGACACGCAGATCCTGGCCAAATGGGCCAGAACAGGGACACTAGAATGAACTGTTGCCAGGGACCATCCATGCCCATGGCTACTACTGGAGGAAACCTCTGCTCTTTTCATGGGTCAAGGATGTCTGCGTGTATAACCCCTCCTACCTCTGTTACATTACTCCAGCTGGCAAAGTGGCTAATGGCCAATTGGGATGCAAAGGCAGGCTGTATAGTGAATCTCTCTCCTGGAATGATCAGGCAGGAAAGGAAGTCAGTTTTATTTCCCAGAGCCCAGCCCAGCTCCAGAAACACAGGGACTTCCCAGCCACTTGCTCTGTCTCCAAACAAAGTCTTTGCCCTGGAGGCAGCTCTGCCTCAGGTCTGGCCAGCAGGACCCAGCAGAACACAGGGAGAAGCCTGCAGTTTCCATTAATCCTCTTGACCAAGGATGGTAGGTGTGTGCATCACACCTAGTGGGTGCCAGGCTCTGGGACCACACTGCAAGGAGCCCCAGCTCCCATGTAGGGAAAGGAAAGGAGACTGTCACACCAAGCCTGGGGTCATGAGGGACATAGAGACCAAGCAGAGCAGGAAGGGGACACTTGATCTTAGTCTGAATAGATAGGTAGGCTCAGTCTGAACTGAACACAGGGCTGAGAGAAAACACAGATGAAGGAATGGACCCGAGCAAAGGCTCAGAGCAAGTCAGAGCACAGAGACACTTCTGCCTTCCATTGCTGCTGAAACCTAGGAAGTAGCTGGGGGTGTAGTAAGAGGCAGAGGAGTGGTTCCTGTGGTTAATTTAGTGGCCACACTCGGAGCCAAGAAGACAGAGGAGGAGGCGTCATCCTCATTGAGTGAGGAAAGAAGGGTCTGAGTAAGCTTCCCACGATTACAGAAACTGCTGAGCTGGTTTCATGCATAAGGCTGCGACCAGAAGATGCCGGAACAGAGATGGTGGGGAGACCAGGATGGTTAATGCTGGGTTTGTGTGCCAGGCAGGAGCAGGGGCCCGAATGGGGCAGGGTAGGGGGAAGGCTCCCATCTTCATTCTTGCCTCATTGCAAGAAAACACAGGCTGCAGCTCAAACAAACAAACAAACAAACAAAAACAGTCTGGGAGCCCCTACCCAGCCTACTGAGCAAAGGCTCATCTCCAGAAGCTGCCCTCCTTATCCTGTGTGCTATAGCACTGCCGGACTCCTGGACCAGCCTAGTACCACAGATGATGGACGGGGGAAGGATGAAGGGTTAAAAAGCAGGGTCGGGGCTTGGCAAGTCAATCTACCAGAAGAAGGGAACTGCCTTGGCTCAAACCTGGCACCATGGAATGAGGAGGTAGGGGCAAGACAGAGGTCCACAGCTGGGAGGAGTGCCTCAGACACCTCCAACGCACCTCGGGCATTGGTAGCGCCTATACAGTCACACCACCTTGTTCATGCAGAGGGAGAGGCCGCTGTCAGTGTGGCTCGTTGTATGCGCAGGCAGGGGATGTGTGTGAGTGCCAGGCTGTCAGGAAAGTCCAGAGAATAGAACCCTCAGACGGTGGCAAGGTCTCTAAGCCCGGACTTTGTGACAGGCTGTAGACCTCCACCCCCACCCCACCCAGGGACTGTAGAGTCCCTCTCCTGTCACCACCAGCACCATGTAGGTACCCAGGAGGGTTCTCTCCTTCCTGCAGGTAGATCCTATTGTCCCTGTTTCATGACGGAGATACTAAGGCTCAGACCTGCACTCCTTTGTGTAAGACTGCTTGCTTCCAGAACCCCAAGGCCAGAATGACAGCAACAAACTGGTTGAGAACATCTTGTCTGCTACCATACTCTGGTGATGGATTAGAGGGACAGTCAACAGTAGCAAGGGTCACTGCCTGAAAGAGTGAAGGCCAAGAGAGTACCCAGCTAAGATGCCCAGACAAAACTTGTTAGGGAGACCCAGGCACACTCACACCTTAAACACAAGCTCTGGCTCCGGAAGGCAGCTGAGCCCTTGGGGCTGAGGGAGAAAAGCCTCGTGGTGGGAAAAGATCAAGCTATCCCGGAGAAGGGAGCCAGGTGCCCTCGAGGCAGTAAAGCAAACACTAGTCCAGTCCCGGCTGGGAAAATGTGAGGCCAGGGTATGCCAGCTTTGGGTGAGCTTAGCGTTCCAAACACACCCAGCCTCCAGGGGCGTCGTTGAAAGGGACAGAGGCGCCTTGGTCAGCTTTGCCCCACTCAGAGAATCTCTGGAGACTTCTTCCAACGGTGATAGAGGAGTCCCCGAACTGAGATACCACCCAGAATCAGAGACAAAAAGACAAAAAGGTCCCAAAGGTAGAAAGATAGTGCGGAGGACCCGGTACACCGAAAGGGCAGCAAGGGTGCACGCGAGGCAGTGCCACAAAGCACGAAAAAGTGAGTGTCCAGTCCGGTGCCAGGGAGCAGATCGGGCGGTGGGACACAGAGCCAGGAGCCAAGAGGACACGAGGTGCGAAGTGGAGACAAGAGTCAGACGGACAGACAGACAGATCGACGCGCTCGTCGGAGGGCAAAGAGGAAAGCAGAGCATCCTCCCTTCGAGCAGGTGGCGACCGTGGTCAGGGTGCTCCACCAGGTGAGCGATGGGCGGGGCCGAGGGCGGGCCGAGCCGAGCCTTACCTGTCGGGCGGACGGGGAGGGGACCAAGGGCGCAGGGCCGAGCGCCTGCGGGAGCGGAGCGCAGCGAAGGGCGGAGGGAGAGGTGCACGGGTGGCGGGAGGCTGCTCGGGCTGCGAAGGAGGGAGCGAGCGAGGGGCGGGGACGGCGCGCAGGGAGGGGACGTAGGAGGGGCCGCCGGGCTTCGCGACCTCCCGCCGAGGGCCAGCCCCTGGCCAGGCCGAGCCCCGAGCGCTGCGGGCGCTGCGCCCTAGCCAGCTGCGCTCGCCGATCGCCGCCCGCTCCCCTGAGGCCTTGGCGCCGCCGCCAGGGCGCGGGGCAGACAAAGGAGGCAGACAAAGGCGAGCGCAGCCCGGCGGCCGTGTGGGCACCCGCTCCTCCCGGTGCGTAAAACCCACCTCGGCGAGGCCCCGGGGCGCGTGGGACGGGAGGGGCGCCGGGCAGCGGTGGCGCATCTGGAGTGGCCCCGCGGGGGAGCGGGCGACAAAGGGCAGCGGCAGGGCGTCCCTGGCGGACCCCCTCCCCCCAACAATAGATCCAGGCTGTGCGTTCAGCTGCGGCCGCGTCTGGCGGGGCAGGAACCGGCAGGGTCCCCAAAAGGATTATTCCGCCTAGGCTGTCAAATGGGACGGAAGAAATGCCCGCGGCAGGGAAGGCGGGACCGACAGCGGCAAGGCCTTTATAGCCTGAGAAAGTGCGCGGAGTGGGGGAGGTTCTCAGAGAAGTCTCTTTACCAAGGGGGTGTGCGCGAGAACCTCAAAGAGTGATCGGACCTCACCTAGGTACCTATGGCACACTTATGCCCTCTTTTCACCTTCCTCCCAACACACACACACACACACACACACACACACACACACACACAAACAGAAGTCAGCTTCTCGCCACTCTCTACCGGTCTTGCGCGCTACTCAGCCCAGCCCAATCCGGACAAAGCCAGCCAGCCCTCGGGGCGGCTCATCCATCACCGGCGGGGCGCCCTGTCCTGCGGACCCTGGGAGTCCGGGAATGCTGGGTTACGGGTCCCACGGCCCCCATAACTCACAACGGGGTCAAAGGGGCCGCCGACATTGCTAAGATCAAAGAGTAATGGGGCGGACCTGGCACGTGGCAAGAGGGGGAGGCTTCCATTTCCAGTGTGACAAACTGTGGCTTAGAGGTTTAGAAGTGCGGATCCGTATCAGGCAAGATTCCTCCTCCGGTGCCAAAGGATAACCTTCGGCAAATTAATTTCTTCGACGGGGTCATGGTAGGGAACTGCAGATTTAAGGCTTAGGGGCAGAGGTCTGTGTAGCAAAAATGTTCTGAACCTCCCAGTCCACAGAAGAGGCTCCAGGAAAATTAACGCATTGCCATTGTTGAGGATATCACATGACCGTGGCGGGCACAGAATGGCTTGGTGAGAAGCTAGGTGAATACTACTAGCTGGAAGGTTAAGACGACTGCTTCTGTGAGTACCTACTGGGCACAGCTTCGCTGTGACTCGGGGGCCGGAGAATAGATTGCAGTAGAGTAAAGGTAAAGGCAGTTAGTTTAGCTCCTAGCACTGAGTTCCAGGACTTGGGAGAGATCTCTTATCTCGTAAAACAAACAACAAACAAACAAAATTCTAAAAACTGAAACAGGTAGAGCAGTTAGAAACTGTAGCAGAGTGGAAACTGGTCTTCGGGGAGGAAGTAGTAAGCAGGGAGTGGGGCTCTTCAAGGATCAGGTAGTGGCCTGACGTGCGTGGACATTAGATGCCCCTTGGAGACAGTTTCAAATGTTGCTCTGCCTGTTGCCCAAGTGTGGGACTCTGTTCCCCAGGTTCTTCCAGACTGACTCAATTAGGGGAGGACTAAGCTCCAGATGTTGGTGACTTGGGGGCCTCGGTTTCCCTATCTGTAAAACGGGTCAGTTGATTGACCAAAGCAGTTGAGAGGACAAACACACTGTGGTCCATCAGGAGAAGGAAAGATGTTAACTGGTCCTAAAAAGGAATTCGAGAGCAGCAGAGAGGCTCAACATGTAAAAATGCTCGATGCTAAGCCTGACCACCTGAATTTGAACCCTAAGGCCCACATGAAAGGAAAGAAGTGACTCCCCCAAATTGTCTTTTGACCTTTACACACGTGCAATCGTGCATGCCTCCCAATAAATGTTTTTGTTTTTGTTTTTGTTTAGGTGCGGGGGCCCACACCTTTCTTTGTTTTTTGTTTGTTTGTTTGTTTGTTTTTGGTTTTTCGAGACAGGGTTTCTCTGTGTAACCATGGCTGTCCTGGAATTCACTCTGTAGACCAGGCTGTCCTCGAACTCAGAAATCTGCCTGCCTCTGCCTCCCAAGTGCTGGGATTAAAGGCGTGCGCCACCACTGCCTGGCTGCCAATAAATGTAGTTTACTAATTAATTAGGTAACTGAAGGAACTGAGGTAGGGCTAGGGTTGTAGCTCAGTGATGGAGCACTTGCCTAACAAACACGAGGACCAGGGTTCAATTCCCAGCATCAAAACCAAAAAAAAACAAAAAACAAAAACAAAAAAACCAGCAATAACATCAAACAAGAAATAAATGTGTGCATACATATATATGTATACACACACACACACACACACACACACACACACACACACACCACAACCTGGATAAACCTTATCATCTTTAAGCTAAGTCAAACAAGCCAGATATAAGATGTCACATGGGTCCAATCGCATTTTTGTTTTGGTTTGGTTTGTTTCTTGAGGCAGGGTTTCTCTGTGTAGGCCTGGCTGTCCCGGAACTCATTTTACAGATCAGGCTGGCCTTGAACGCAGAGATCCTCCTGCCTCTGCTTCCTGGGTGCTGTGTTTAAAGGCGTGTGCCACCACCACCACCTGTGTAAATTTCTTTCTTTCCTTCTTTCTTTCTTTCTTTTTTCTTCAAAGAGTAGCTTTATTTAGTTCAGGTGAAAACTATCCATTAGATCTAGCAAAAACAAAACAAAAACAAAAAGAACAACCAA
Source organism: Uromys caudimaculatus (assembly GCA_028551405.1). Lineage (NCBI taxonomy): Eukaryota > Metazoa > Chordata > Mammalia > Rodentia > Muridae > Uromys > Uromys caudimaculatus. The sequence goes on from CM052702.1 coordinate 132,181,739, forward strand.
ACAAAAAAACCCAGAGCAGCAACAAAAAACCTGTCAGTGATCTTTGAACTAGATCTCAGCTTATTGTGAAAGTTTTTTCTTCATCATGTTGTCTGAGGTTAGAATATAATCTGTTAAACATAAAATACTTAATTTTTTTGCTTCATGCATTCTAATGGTAATTACATTCCTGTTGACAAATTGATAATTTTTCACTGATTGATACTCTCTAGCTAAAGGTTGGTAAACTCTCAGTTGTCTTTGTGAGTACAGAGTATCAATGGGAAGAGTTGAAGTTATGAATAAAGTTGGTAAGCTTATCTATTTTTTTAAAATTGTGCACAAAATTTTATCTAGTAAACATTTCTAGGAATTTATCTTGACAAAAATATGTATGTACTGTGGGATATTTATCACAATATTGTATAAAATGGTGAATTATGAGAAACATGTCAAAATTAAATACAGTAATAAATTATGAAATTACTTGTAGATATTTCTATAATAATTAAAATGCTGTTTTCTAGGCTAAAACTTTAGAAACCAATATTATCATCATCTTATAATTTTACATTATAAATATGATTAAAATAAACTGAATCGCCGGGCAGTGGTAGCACACGACTTTAATCCCAGCACTTGGGAGGCAGAGGCAGGTGGATTTCTGAGTTTGAGGCCAGCCTGGTCTACAGAGTGAGTTCTAGGACAGTCAGGGCTACACAGAGAAACTCTGTCTTGAAAAAAACAGAAAAAAAAATTGAGTCACTTTGTAAAACCATTATGCAACTGGAAATTATTTCTGACAGATGAACTCTTACAGTTTTATAGGCCATTCATTTTTTTCTCCTTTGAAATGACAAAGGAAAGTTGATTTCAGTCAGAATAGCACACAACCTAATCTCATAAATCACACGTTTAATGTTACTTGTTTTCAGTAGGTTTTTAAAACCTTACTACTGTCATACCCAATTAGAAATAAGTTGACAACTCCTGACTAAATTCAGAGAAAATAAATATTAATCTTCTAAAATATACAGGACTTACCTCCCTAATGTGAACATAAAATTCAAATAACCTCCAATGTTCTCCCTTGAAGATGTTAGCTTCACTCTGAGCAAAGAGCAACTTTGCATTCCCAAAGCCATTACACTGAGACTCATCAGATACCTATAACACTTGCTGATGTAACCCCTTAAATATTTCTATTCGACCAGTACGAAGTGTCTTTCCTTATCTTTTTTGATAACTTTTGGTTGAAAATTGATTTTATTTGATATTGGAATGGCTACTCCCGCTTGTTTCTTGGGACCATTTGCTTGGAAAATTGTTTTCCAACCCTTTACTGTGAGGTAGTGTCTGTCTTTGTAACTGAGGTGTGTTTCTTTTTCCTTCTTCTTCTTCTTCTTCTTCTTCTTCTTCTTCTTCTTCTTCTTCTTTTTCTTTTTTTCTTTCTTTCTTTCTTTTTTTTTTTTTTTTTGGTTTTTTGAGACAGGGTTTCTCTGTGTAGCCCTGGCTGTCCTGGAACTCACTCTGTAGACCAGGCTGGCCTCAAACTCAGAAATCCACCTGCCTCTGCCTCCAGAGTGCTGGGATTAAAGGCGTGCACCACCACTGCCCAGCTGAGGTGTGTTTCTTGTATGCAGCAAAATGCTGGGTCCTGTTTACATACCCAGACTCTTAGTCTATGGCTTTTTATCGGAGAATTGAGTCCATTGATGTTAAGAAATATTAAGGAAAAGTGATTGTTGCCTCCTGTTATTTTGGATGTTATTTTTATGTTTGTGTGGCTATCTTCTTTTGCATTTGTTGAAAGAAGATTACTTTCTTGCTTTTTCTAGGGTATAGTTTCCCTCCTTATGTTGGTGTTTTCCATCTATTATCCTTTGTAGGACTGGATTTGTGGAAAGATATTGTGTAAATTTGGTTTTGTCATGGAATATCTTGTTTTCTCCATCTATGGTAATTGAGAGTTTTGCTGGATATAGCAGCCTGGGCTGGCAGTTGTGTTCTCTTAGGGTCTGTATGACATCTGCCCAGGATCTTCTAGCTTTCATAGTCTCTGGTGAGAAGTCTGGTGTAATTCTGACAGGTCTGCCTTTATATGTTACTTGACCTTTTTCCCTTACTGCTTTTAATATTCTTTCTTTGTTTAGTGCATTTGGTGTTTTGATTATTATGTGACAGGAGGAATTTCTTTTCTAGTTCAGTCTATTCAGAGTTCTGTAGGCTTCCTGTATGTTCATGGGCACCTCTTTCTTTAGGTTAGGAAAGTTTTCTTCTATAACTTTGTTAAAGATATTTACTGGCCCTTTAAATTGGGAATCTTCACTCTCTTCTATACCTATTATCCTTAGGTTTCCTCTTCTCATTGTGTCCTGGATTTCCTGGATGTTTTGTGTTAGGAGCATTTTGCATTTTGCATTTTCATTGACTGTTGTGTCAGTGTTTTCTATGGTATTTTCTGCACCTGAGATTCTCTCTTCTATCTCTTGTATTCTGTTGGTGATGCTTGCATCTATGACTCCTGATCTCTTTCCTAGTTTTCAATCTCCCGGGTTGTCTCCTGTACTGGCTGGTTTTGTGTGTCAACTTGACACAAGCTGGAGTTATCACAGAGAAAGGAGCTTCAGTTGAGAAAATGCCTCCATGAGATCCAGGTGTAAGACATTTTCTCAATTAGTGATCAAGGGGGGGGCCCTTTGTGGGTTGTACCATCTGTGGGCTGTCAGTCTTGGGTTCTAAAAGAGAGCAAGCTGAGCAAGCCAGGAGAAGCAAGCAAGCAAGCCAGTAAGTAACATCCCTCCATGGCCTCTGCATCAGCTCCTGCTTCCTGACCTGCTTGAGTTCCAGTCTTACTTCCTTTAGTGATGAACAGCATGGAAGTGTAAGCTGAATAAACCCTTTCCTCCCCAGCTTGCTTCTTGATCATGATGTTTGTGCAAGGATAGAAACCCTGAATAAGACATCTCCCTTTGTGATTTCTTTATTGTTTCTGTTTCCATTTTTAGATCCTGGATGGTTTTGTTCAATTCCTTCACCTGTTTGGTTGTGTTTTTCTGTAATTCTTTAAGGGATTTTTGTGTTTCCTCTTTAAGGGCTTTTAGCTGTTTACCTATGTTCTCCTGTATTTCCTTAAGGGAGTTATTTATGTCCTTTTTAAAGTCCTCTATCAACATCATGAGAAGTGATTTTAGATCTGAATCTTTCCAGTGTGATGGTGTATCCAGGATTTGCTATGGTGGGGGAATTAGATTCTGATGATGCCAAGTAACCTTGGTTTCTGTTGCTTATGTTCTTGGGCTTGCCTCTGGTTATTTCTAGTGCTACCTGCCCTCCCTTTATCTGACTGGAGCCTGTCCTTCCTGTGACCCTGGTTGTGTCAGAACTCCTCAGAGACCAGCTGTCTCTGGGATCCTGGGATCCTGAGATCTTGGGTGTGACAGAGATCCTGGGAGTCAAGTTGCCTCTGTGACCTTGAGATCCTGGCGTGACCAAGTTCCTGGGATCCTGTGATCCTGGGCATGTTAGAGCACCTGGGAGTTGAGCTTCCTCTGAGTGTTGTGGAACTGGCTGAGGAGTTCGTGCCCAAGGTCTGCTCAGACCTGAAGGAGACCGTGCCACTGGTCCAGCGTGGTTCCTGGGTCCCTTGGTCCCTCTGGTCCCAGTTACTCCTGGTGTTGGGACAGATGTTGTGTCCTCCTTACCTCTGATCCTTCGATCTTGGGCATGTTAGAGCACCTGAGAGTGGAGCTTCCTCTGGGTGTTGTTGGACTGGCTCATAAATTTATTTTTATGTGTTTGAGTATTTTGCCTGAATGGATGTTTGCGTGCCATGTGAATGTCCTACCCAGGGAGGCAAGAGAGGGCCTTGGAGTCCCTGCAACGGAAATCACAGATGATTGTAAGCCAGCATGTAGGTGCTTGGAACCAACCTGGGGTCCTCTGCAAGATCAACACATGCTCTTAACTGCTGAGCCATCTCTCCAGCCCCCCCCTTTTAAAATAACATTTGTTATTATTATGTGAGTATGTGTGTGCACCCATATGTGTGCCACCATGCATGTGTGACAGGTCACAGAACAGCTTTCTGGAGTTGATTTTTCTCTTCCTACCATATGTGTCCCAGGGACCCAATCCAGGTTCCCAGGTTTGGTGGCAAGTATTTTTATCTACTCTGAGAGCTTGCTGGCCTGACCTTTTTTTGGGGGGAGGGGGCTATAATTGATGAGAATAATCTAGAATTGGTTAGTAGAATGTTCAACCCTTCAAGTTTCCTAGAATCCATTGAAGTACATACAGAAAAAAAAGTGAGCTTTATGATTTATGAATTATTTTTCAATGAAGTTATTCATTAAAAAGTATGCGCTAAGCTAGGTGGTAGTGGCACACACCTTTAATCCCAGCACTCAGGAGGCAGAGGCAGGCAGATCTCTGAGTTCAAGCCAGCCTGGTCTACAGAGCGAGTTCCTGGACAGCCAGGATGGTTATACAGAGAAACTCTGGTTTAAAAAGGCAGAGGAAGGTCTCCAGAGGGGCTCAGGCAGAGCCTGACAAATACAGAGGTGGATGCTCACAGCCAACCATTGGACTGAGCATGGGGTCCCAGATGGAGGAGTTGGAGAAGGGACTGAAGGAGCTGAGGGGGTTTGCAGCCCCATGGAAGGAGCAACAGTGTCAACCGACCAGACCCCCTGCCCCAAGAGCTCCCAGAGACTGGACCACCAACCAAAGAATACACATGGAGGGACCCATGGTGCTGGCCACATATGTGGCAGAGGAGGGCCTTGTTGGCCATCAGTGGGAGGAGAGGCCCTTGGGCCTGAAGGTGTTAGATGCCCCAGTGTAGGGGAATGCCAGGGAGGGAAGATGGGAGTGGGTGGGTGGTTGGGGGAGCACCCTCATAGAGGCAGGGGGAGGGGGATGGGATGGGGATTTCCAAAGGGGAAAGCATTTGGAATGTAAATAAAATAGATATCCAAAAATAAAAATAAAATAAGGAGGAGGAAGAGGAGACAAGGAGGAGAAGGAAGGAAGAGGAGAAGCAGAGGAAGGGACTACCCCCCTTTCCCCTGGAATGATGTTTGCCACTGACAGTCAGGGTAAAGCGTCCCTGCTTCAGTCAATCCTCTCCAGAACGACCCTCCTTAATCCAGACACATCCAAAGCCAGCCTCCTAGCCCATCACAGTTGGTGGTGTGCTGTTCGCCCCTGCAACCAGCGAGACCAGCACCCCCAAGGAGGGAATAGTGTGTGTGGGCCGTGTTGTAATTGAAGGGTTGGAAGCTATCCAGTGTCATGGGCCTGAGGAGGAAGCTTTGGTGTAGGTTGGAGGTCAGCAGTCGATCCTAGGTCCTAAGGTAGCTGTGTATGCCAGGCCCTGCTCCAGAAAGCCAAGTGAGATTGGAGGATTGCATACTGGTCACCACTTTTTTGAGACAGAGGTTTGTGTATACTAGGCTGGCTTTGAACTCCCTACATAGCTAAAGATAACCTTGAATTTCTGATCCTTTCACCTCCACCTCCTGAGGGTTGATATTAGAGGTGTATTCCACCACCACACCTAGTTCATGAGATGCTGGGGACCCCACTGAGGGCTCCATGCACGTAAAGCATACATTCTTCCAAAATGTTTATCCAGTGTGGTCCTCCTGAGGGCTTAAGTAGTCTGTATAGAGTTGTTTGTTTGATTTTGAAACAGTTTCACTGCACTGCTTTGGTTGGCCTGGAACTGTATGTAGAAGACCAGGCTGGCCTGAAGTTCACGGAGCTGTTCCAGCCTCTGCTTCACCAGAGCTGTGATCCAAGGTCTGCGCCACCATGCCTGGTTGTCTGCGTAGATCTTTTCTATTTTTAATATCTTTTTCTTTATACATTGATGTGTTCGCTTGTCCTTGTGAGTGCCTGTGTGTGTGTGCAGACTGGAGGACTTATGGGTGGGAGCGGGTTGTTGTCTTTCCTCATGTGGGTCCTGGGGGTTGAACTCATGTTGTCAGGGTCATCAGTTCTGTGTAGATCTTAATACTGTGGTCAAATGGTCACTAATTGACCAATACAAATGCTATGCATTTATATCTTATTTACTCGATAGTATAGAATTTTATTTTATTTTGTGTTGGAGAGATGGCTCAATGGATCAAGCTTTGTTGGCTCTTACAGGAAGGTCATCTGATACCATCTTCTGACCTCTGAAGGTACCAGACACATGTGTGAGGCACACACACACACACACACACACACACACGCACACACAGAGTGAGGCAAAACATTCATACAAATAAAGTGAAAACATAAATATAAAACAGAATTTTATCTTAACTATTAATTAATTTTGGAGGAGGACTCTTGCTGTGTAACTCTGGCTAGCCTGAAATTTGTGGCAATCTTCCTGCCTCTGCCTCCTACGTGCTAGGACTCAAAGTGTGTGCCACCATGCCCAGATAACCCTTTGGGAATGGATCTAGAATTTCCCATTTCACAGATGAGCAAGCTGAGGCTGAAAGAAGGAAAAGGGTCTCGTGGCTAGAGGAGCATCAGAGTGGTGGAAAGATGCTGAAAGTGGACACACAGGCGGGCTGTAGGTGTGGTGGGTTCCCCGAGGACCAGCCTACAGTCGGCTCTGCTTACAACCTAAGTGCTGGCATCTGAGGCCTTAGCTTATTCTTTCTAAGCAAGCTGGGTTGCAGATCTGGCCCCTGGGCAGGAGTTCCTGCCATTACATCATCTTCCCACCTTCCTTTCTGTCATTCACTTTTTGTTTGTTTGTTTGTTTGTTTGTTTTTTGAGACAGGGTTTCTCTGTGTAGACCAGGCTGGCCTTGAACTCAGAAATCCACCTGCCTCTGCCTCCCAAGTGCTGGGATTCAAGGCGTGCGCCACCACTGCCCGGCTCTGTCATTCACTTAACGCATGTTCTGTGTTCTGTGAGAACTGTGCTGGCTAGGCATTGGGTGGGGTGTTAAGCCCTCCAAAATGAACCAGACAAACCAGGTCCCTTCTCAGGGAGCAGGTCAAGAAGCTGGGTGGAGCTTCAGGGTGTATTAGGACTGGCACCAAGCTTCCTGTGGTTGGTTCTCTTTCTCTCCTCTGCCCCCAATGTGTTCATTGTCCTTGGAACTGGAGACAGATGGGAAAGAGGCTGATTCTTTATTAATTAATTAAATTTATCTTTTACATTTATTTATTTATTGAGAGGTGGGGTTAGCATGTGTGCACTTGCAGGAGTCATCGGTTTTCTCCTTCCACCATGTGGTTCCTGGGGATTGAACTCAAGGTTGTCAGCCTTGGCAGCAAGCCCTTTTGCCCTCTGATCCATCTCCTCAGCCCAGATGATGCTTTTGTGATCCCCTCGGTGGACAGGAACTTGGCTATAGAAGCCTCTCGCAGGTCTGCACACTTTGTTGACAAATGTTTTACCCAATCTGCTCGTGTGTTTGTTCAGCACACCCCTGAGACCCTTTAGCACATCAGTGGAGGCTTAGTCTTTGCTGGGCTGGGGCTTACAGGGTTGTTTTGTTTTGTTTTGTTTTGTTTTGTTTTGTTTTGTTTTGTTTTGTTTGTTTTGTAGTTTGCCTTCTCTGTTTCTTTATCTCTTGGGAGTGATTTCCCCTCCACTCCTATTGTTGGCTCCCAGGGACCTGCTCTAGTTGGCAAAGCATGATACACACTTTCTTTTCACCTTAACTTGTAACTTTCCTTCCCACCCCCGCATTACACATTGTTTCTATGGTGAACGCGTGCAAATAACACAGTGGTGATGCACGCCTTTAATCCCAGCACTTGGGAGGCAGAGGCAGAGGCAGGCGGATTTCTGAGTTTGAGGCCAGCCTGGTCTACAGAGTGAGTTCCAGGACAGCCAGGGCTACACAGAGAAACCCTGTTTCGAAAACCACCACCAACACCACCCCAAAAAGAAAGAAAGAAAGAAAGAAAGAAAGAAAAACAGTCTCTTGCCAAATGGGATTCAAGAAACAATAAGTTGCCTCATACCGCAATCTCTGTCTTACATCATCCATCACGCTGATGTAGTTAACATGAAAACCCAGGCACTGCAGAGTCAAAGGCAGAGGTCCCCAGCTGGTCCCATGTTACCTTAGCCTCCCCGCCCATGCCCTTGTTCCATCCCGGAGGAATCTCCCCCACCCCCACCTCCACCCCTGCATCGGTAATGAAAACGCTGTTCAGAAGCTAGGGGTGGGGTGGATAAAGGATTCGGGTGTTCCCCACCCACCCATGATGAAATCTCACTGCCCTAAGGTCTACAAGGCAGTGAGCTGCCCAGCCAGCTCTTCGTAGAAAGAGCTCTGTTGAACACGGTGTATTGTGGGCAGGGTCCCCGAGTCTTGAGAAGGGTTGATGTGCCCACTGACAGGTGTATCCATTCCTAAAGCCAAACCAGCATTCTACTGGTTAAGCACGGACATGTTACAGAACGCAGGCAAACTCCACCGGCAGCTCCCACATTTTCTTGGGGACACAAGTTCCCTGGGGAGCTTGTTAAAGCGCAGAGCCCCGCTGCTAGCCTGCCCTGGTCAGGTAAGTCTGGGCAGCTGGACAGCCAGGGTTTAATAGGGTCCCTGGGGGCTGAGATGAAGACTTTCTAGGTCTGCATTTTGAGGACTGCTTTGCTCATATT
>CM052702.1:132190448-132211508 GCA_028551405.1 Uromys caudimaculatus
ACGATAGGTAGGAATTGTAATGTAAATATCTGATATGCAGGATATCTGATATGCTACCCCTGGGAAAGAGTCGTTTGACCCCAAAGAGGTCGAGGCCCACACATTGGTCCTAGGGCTAACGAAGGAATTAATATAAATCAGAGTTTGGAGAGGTGGAGAGATGGTTTAAGACCACTGGCTGCTTTTCCAGAGGACGGGGTGGGGTTAGAGGGGGAGGTAGGGTACTGGGTGTTGAGGGGTGGTTTCAATTTGCAGCACCTATATAGCAGTCCACAATCATCTGTAATTAGTTTCAGGAGATCTGACGCACTCTTTTGGCCTGCACCTGCACCAAGCAGTCACGTACTGCCCAGATATACATGCAGACAAAACACCTATGCACATTAAATAAATAGAATTCAGGGTTTCTAACATAAAAGGGTTCCATATAATGGATGTAATTCTCGTACTATTAAAATGATCTGAGGCCCTTTTGGCTCCTCTGGAACTGAGTCCGTCCCTCTGCAGGAAGGACCCCGGAGTAGCACTGCTGCCCGCCCCCTCCGCTTGCTCACGACAACAGACAAGTCCTCATTAGGCTCGTCGGCAGAAAAAAAAGACAGCCAGGAACCCACACGTATTCTGAAGATTTACTGAGTCAACCCATAGACACCCAGCCCAGCGCCTACCGGCTGCAGCTTCCCAAGGTCAGCTATTGTGAAGAAACCATGGGACACTGAATTCTCTAGGGAGGTCAAGCCCCAATGCACTTGGGTTCCCGGTGGGGGTGGAGCGTCTCGGGTGCTTCTCACCCTTCCCTGTCCCCGCCCCCAAGCCTGCGGATTCGCTTTCGGTTGGGCAAGCTAAGAGTCCGGGGACGCTGACTCTGGATTAGCAGCAGATGTCGCTGCCCGCCCTTGGTACCCAGCCGTGCTTGCAGCTTGTTCTCACTTGAAACTACTAAAGAGAAATGCCCAGGAGAAAACACAACGATCGTGTGCAGAGGCCACCGAAATCTCTTTATCGCTCCCACCTGAAGTCCAAAGGCGGCTTAGCTCGCTTGTTGGAGATTCCTGTCGCTCAGGCGAGGCTCCGCCCCTAAGCCCCACCCCCGAAGGTGCCCCGCCTTTCCCAGCAGGGTGAGGTCCGGATTGGACAGCTCCGGGTGGGCGTGGCCGGTGGCTGCGCTGGGACCGCGGGAGCACCGCGGTGGTTACTGAGGCCAGGGGATTCTGGAGTAGTGATAGGGTCTCAGACGGTGGCTCCTGTAGCCCGGTCGTAGATTCGAACCTGAGGTCGAAGCCGGAGCGGACGAATCGGGGCGGAGCGCAGAGAGGGCGGGATTTCCGCCGAGAGGGATCCGGCCGCTCAGGGGGTGGGGCTTCCCCGACCGGGCTGCGTTTCCCGCGTGCGGGGCCGGGTGCTGTGAGTCCCTACAGACACCCTCCACGCCCTCCCCTAGGCGGCCAAGGATGACCACCCTCACGCGCCAAGACCTCAACTTTGGCCAAGGTAGGGATCTGGGCCTGCTGGGGGGAAGGGGGTGCGGTCCTGGTTGGAGTCCTGCTTATTACCAGTGTCCTCTCCACAGTGGTGGCCGACGTGCTCTCGGAGTTCCTGGAGGTGGCCGTGCACCTGATCCTCTACGTGCGCGAGGTCTACCCAGTGGGCATCTTCCAGAAGCGCAAGAAGTACAACGTGCCGGTTCAGGTGAGCCCCGTTGCCCGGCTGGATTTAAAAACCTTTATCTACCTACAAGCTTCCTCACTCCTCAATAGAGGCTGATAGCGGACAGCCTTCTGCCTCTCACCGCCCAGCCCTTCCCGCCCTGAACTCAGATGCAATTCTCTGGGTTAGATAAGGTTAGGGCCCCTGGATGAGAGCTGTTCCAAGCTTTCGTTTTAAGGGGGTTTCTGAGGCTGGGAACCGTGGCTAGGATAGAGAGCATTCCCACAGTGTCCAGCACCTTCTTTCTCTCCTTATTCTCCCTAAACTCCCTAAAACTCTAAGATTTTTTTAAAAAAATTATTTATTATTATTATTTATTATTCATTATTTGAGATAGGTCTTATTGTTTAGTCTTAGCTGGTGTGGATTCCCCACTATGTAGGCCAGGCTAGCCTGAAACTCACAGAAATTCTCTTGTCTCTCAAGTGCTGGAAACAAAGGTGTGAGCCACCATACCTAGCATTTTACTTTTTAAGATTTATATTAATTATGTATGTATGTGCATGTGCCTGCCTATGTGTGTGTGTATGTGTGTTGGGAGGTGTCCACTGAGGCTGGAAGAAGGCATGGGAGAACCCTTGGCATTTGGGAAATGGGGTCTGACTCTGATGATCCGGTGCTCTTAACTCCTGAGCTCTCTCTCCAACCCCTGTTTTCATTTTGCATTTTATTTAAGAAATTCAGCTGGGCAGTGGTGGTGCACGCCTTTAATCCCAGCACTTGGGAGGCAGAGGCAGGCGGATTTCTGAGTTCGAGGCCAGCCTGGTCTACAGAGTGAGTTCCAGGACAGCCAGGGCTACACAGAGAAACTGTCTTGAAAAACCAAAAAAAAAAAAAAGAAAGAAAGAAAGAAATTCAGACCTCATGTAGCTTAGCCTGGGCTTACAGTTGTTAGGAAGCTGGGGGTAGCCTTGAACTCCTGACCGTCCTTCATCCACATCCCAAGTACTAGGACAACTGGAGAACATGGCCAAGCTGCCTGCGTTTTGCTTAATTTTCCAAGGCAGGATTTCTCAGGAGGGCCCTGGCTGTCCTGAACTCTATGTAAACTAGGCTAGTCTCATACTCAGAGATCTGCCTGCCTCCCAAATGCTGGGATTAAAGACCTGGGCCACCATGCCTGGATCCTTAACTTCAGTGAAACAGTAGACATGCTGTCTTCCTCTCAAGTCCCTTTCCCATTGTAAGGGCATCTGAGGCACTGAAAACAAAGAGCTACCTTCTGTGCGTTAACAGTTCAGAGATGTTAAGTCATTTGCCTGTGGCTACACAGCTTCTTGTTTTCCCCCAAGACAGGGTTTCTCTGTACAGCTCCAGCTCTGTAGACCAGGCTGGCCTCCTTCAATTTAGAGATCCACCTGCCTCTGCCTCCCGAGCACTGAGATTAAAGGTGCGGGCCTCCATACTTGGCCTGACAGAGTGCCTGTCTTTGAGTTATCTTCCAGGGATAATTTAGTGATAAGTTGGATCTCTCGGGCAGGGAGACCTAGGAATGGCTGTTCTTTGTCCAGAGATGTATGCGTGTGGGGTCTTGGTGTTTCTTCTATTCGTGCCTTGGGCTTTAACAGCCCTGTGGGATTGTGTGCAGATGTCCTGTCACCCGGAGCTGAACCAGTACATCCAGGACACACTTCACTGCGTCAAACCACTCCTGGAGAAGGTGAGGGCCCGGTCCTAACAGATACTCCGTACCCAATCTGCCTCCTAGCTTCTGGGCTGACTGTGGGGAGTGCCAAAAGCCTCAGTCTGCAGACCACCCCCAGCTAGCAGCAGGTCCCAGGGCATGTAGGTCACATCTGGGATGTATCAATTTGGACCAGCTCTGGTCCTGAACGATCTGGTTCTTCTCATGCCCCCATGGCCTGTCCCATCCCTGCTAGGCTGGGCCCCTTGGGTTTTTTTTGTTTTTGTTTTTGTTTTTTCTCTTTTGTCCTGGTACGAGACTTATTGGGGAACCTCCTTGGGAGCCAGCCATCTCCTCCTGGCCTGTACCATTCATTCGTGAATTGGGAGCCAGCTTGCCCTTCTCAATTGCTGGGCTCCTAGGTAGCTTCAGCCAGTGTCCTGTCCTACCTCTCCCTGGGCCTTGTGCATAGCTCTGGAGCGGGGGTTCCTGTGCTTACAGAACGATGTGGAGAAGGTGGTGGTGGTGATTTTGGATAAGGAACACCGCCCAGTGGAGAAGTTTGTCTTTGAGATCACTCAGCCACCCTTGCTGTCCATCAAGTAAGCTGTCACCCTCCCTTGGCTGGTTGCTGCAGTCTCTCACAGGGATGCCTCTACCAGCTCCACATTACCTTAGTAGCGACCCTGAAATGACAGTATAGACTGTTAGCATCTGAGACGCACCGGCCACAAAACTTTGTAAATCGTACAGAAGTGACAGTCACCCCTCTATGTCACCCCTGGAACATCCCAGGAAGTGGCGAATGTTAGTCCCTAACCTTACTGTGTAGATGGAAAAACCAAGGTCCAGAGAATTGACCTGACTGGCCTCACCCAGTGGTTGCAGAGCCCAGGATGCTGACCAAGCTGACTGGTTACCATGGCATCTCTTGTAGCTACTTAGCTGTAGCCTGGGTGTCCTCTAGCTGGCTGAATATTAGAGCTGCCTAAAGGGACCTTTGTACCCTGCCTCCATTCTGTCAGGTGGGTGGGGCTGGGCTGGCTCTCTCCAGCACCACCGGGGTTTGTCCCAGAGTGCACTGTATGCTGGCGTTGCTGGAGGAGCAGGGTAGATGGGCGACCTCCTTTCCCATTCCCAGTTCAGACTCCCTCCTGTCTCATGTGGAGCAGCTGCTTCGAGCCTTCATTCTGAAGATTAGTGTGTGTGATGCTGTCCTGGATCACAATCCTCCAGGTGAGATGCCCTGCTCCCCTGCTGTTGCCTTGGTTACCATGACATGCAGTCTTCTTCCTAGTTGGCTGCCCTGAGCCATCCTCCAGCACCTGAGAGTTCATCTCTCCAGGACTGACAGATTCTCCATTTCAGGCCCCCATTGACTGTGTCTGTGGGAACAAACCTGACACAGTGAAAAGAAGCCCCCCATGCCTGTCCTGGGTACTGCGGCTCTGGGTGGGACAGGAGACATGCGGGAAGTGGCCACATCTTCCCACACAGTCTGATGGGCAGTTGGGGGCTGTGGGAAGCCTTTGCAGGCCCTGCCCGTGGGTGGGGGAGGGGGGCATTCTCGGGGAACGCACGACAGCTGTCTGTGGGTTCTCTAGCCCGGGACAAAGCAGTCGCTGCAGACAGGCTAGCCGGAGTGCAGCTGGGGTTCCCACCAAGACCGAGTTTCGGCTGCTTGAGGCGCAAGGCTAGCTGCTTAGGCTTGGGTGAATGGGTACTGTCTGGGAGTGCTGGGAAGCCCTCTGTGAGAGGGCTGGATCCCTAGCTTCCCACGGCGTGTCCAGATGAAGAGACAGTCCATAATTCTAAGACGTTTATTTTCATCTTGTGGAGTGGCATGGATGGAATTGTACCCCGTGACCTCTGGGAGAGGCGAGGAAGATATAGTAACTGGGAAGGGGCGAGGCTAAGCCTCTAGGTGTCTCATTAACATGGGGATGGCTTGGGGCTGTGTGGCCACACATCTACCTGAGGAGGGGTGGTACGTGACTGTGACTAGATCCAGAAGCCTCCCAGGAGCCTTGGCATAACGTTTTTTCGGTCCCTTGCGGATTGTTCCGCTGGGTCGCCCAGATTTTACGCCTGTGCTCAACCGGGTGCCAGATTGCCTGTCACAGATCACTGCCCCACATGTGTCTTTCTTTGCATTTGGCTCTACTTTCCATCTTGTATGTGCTGCCCAGCCAGTGATGGAGGAGGGAAGCAGCCTAGTCCAGTGGGATCTGAGGCTGCTTAGCTTTGACCTTGACCAACCGTTTGCTCCGCAGGCTGCACATTTACAGTCCTCGTGCACACAAGAGAAGCTGCCACTCGGAACATGGAGAAGATACAGGTCATCAAGGTGTGTGTGTGTGTGTGTGTACAATTTCAGGGTGCTGCCTGTGGCTGGCACTGTTGTTTACTGCACTGCCTGGCATCAAGTGGGCTCCCCTGTGCATTACCACCTGACCACAGCGGAGCAAGGTTTTGAGCAGTTAGTTCACCCTGGCTCCTCTGAATGGAGTTCTCCAGAGAGAGACCTTATCCTTTGGTTTCAGAATCATTTTAGAACCACCCTGGACCTAAATATTGCTTGTGTTCTAGCTCTCCACTCTAACCCCAGTGGAGTGTGGGCTCTGGAGGGGAGGGTTAACAGAGTGAGCACAGACGGAGGTGTAGCCTCTTCTAACCCTCACCTAGGACTTCCCGTGGATCCTGGCAGATGAACAGGACGTCCACATGCATGACCCCCGTTTGATACCCCTAAAAACCATGACATCGGACATTTTAAAGGTAAGCTGTCAGGGGATGGAGAGAGCCTCGTTTAGGAGTCAGGGCCCAGAGCCTGAGGTTTGGGGTTGGTGTGGTTCTCCAGCTTTCACCCCTTCCTCTGAGTCTTCCCAGCAGGCATCTCATGGTCTGACCAAAGCCACTTCTCTACTAGATGCAGCTCTACGTTGAAGAGCGAGCCCATAAAAACAGCTGAGGACATGCCTGCCACCAGGTGCCCAGCTGTCCCATTCTGGGACCCCAGCCCAGGGCAGTGCTGCAGGGCCCCAGACTCCAAGTGCTCTTATTGCCTTGACATGTGGCTGCCCCTGATCAGGCTGCTCAGCCCTGCTTGCCTTTGTGAGGCAGCCTTCCCAGGAGCCTAGGGAAGGATGCCAGGACAGACGCCATTTCTCAGCAGCCTCCTGGGCTCAGCTGGCTAACACTGTCCATCTGAAATACTGTGCCGTGCGTTATTGTTAATAAAGTGGCCCCAAGGGCTGACTGCATTGTCATTAACCAAACGTGTCAAAGCTGCCCTGAGAGGAGGCTGTTTCTCATCAGAGTGCCAGCAACCCACCTGTAAACCCCAAACCAAGCTGGATTACTGAAAACATTTATTACAACAAAATGTCAGAGCTGTGCGTGTGACTAAATCACTGCTGAGTTGATGGGCTTGCCCGAGGTATAGGGCAGGTGCTCATGGGACGGGACCTGACTGACCCACTAAGGGCTTAGCTCTTGCCAGCTGGCTGGCTGGCTTCCTCCTATTACCACAGTGTCTTCCGGTAGAGTTGTGGCAGGGGTGGGGTTCTTGGCTGTCCTGTGGCTGATAATGATGCTGCTGTTGGTGACACGGGGCCCATACCAGCCTTTCCAGAACTGAGTGTCCTTGCCCCCATGTTGAAAGAGGATATGACGGACGCCTGGAGGGTAATCAGAGAAGGTGTGGGAGATCTGGAGAGGAGAGAGGAAGAGGCCATTGAGGCTTGCTATGGGGAAGACAGCCTGGCACTGCAGAACAAGTGCCCCTGCTCCTCAGGACCAGGCGCTGGGAAGAGTGAGAGATTGGACAAGCAGACACAGGCTCACCTCTTGCCACTTGGCATCATTCCACTGTTCGATGGTCACAGGTGGAGGCTCAAAAGAGGCCAAGACAATGTAGTCAGCAGAGGCCAGCTGTACCCGGAGATGATAGATGCAGCCACAGTCTGCTCTGGGGGCAAACCTAGGGACGATAGACACGGCTGTGAGCTTAAAGCCAAAATGGCTTTCTACAGAGATCCTGTGCAAGCCAGTCACCATATGGTACACTGGATGAGGACCTGAGCTAGTAACTCTGCACAAGGACGGTGAATTTAGGGTGAGACTGTAGCATAGCAGACAGTGTACACTTAGCCCAGTTCAGACCCTGGGCTTCATCCTTAGCGCCGAAGAATCAAGCGGTATGGGGCAATCAGAGAGAAGCTAGCTCACTGGGAGGCCTCAGTGTCCATCTACAAACATGGCTAAAGTTCTGTGTCGACTGTCAGGAAGCAGGAACCCTTGGAGTGAGGGCTGGTAGGGGAACAAGGCGGAGGAGGGTGGTTCTTAGGGTGTCCCTTGCCTCAAGACACTATAGGGGGAGAGTGAACCCTCCATTGGGGTTCTCTCTTGGCAGGAAGGAAGACAGGATGGGGACATAGGTCACTTACCAGTCCTTAACCACAATGTCGGGCCGAAAGGTATCCAGCAGCTCCTCCCAGTAGCCCTCGGCTTTGAGGTCCACTATCTGGGATTTGAGGCACATCCTGGGGGCAGAGGACAGGCTTGTATTGCCAGCATGCTAAACAGAACCCTTCCTTGCCAGGTAGGTGGCTCAAGGGACCCAGGTGACTTCCAGGATAGACCCTGGCTGGAGCTCCTTGGGTCCAGCTGAGGGAAATGGGGAGTATTTGATCCCATGGGACATTATGGAGTGTTGCTCAGTCTTGCCCCCTTTACGTTCAGTGAGCTCCTGTCACCTGAAAGGACCTGCTAAGTTGACTGCTCCTGGAACCTGTTTGGGAACCCCCTCCTTGAGCTTCCAGAGGCCCCCACTTATTCCACCAGTTGGTAGGGTCTCCCAGACTCTGCCCTCAGCACAGGTTCCGTCCACCCCCAATCATCGCTTACCCATAAGAGGTGACAAAATACTTCTTGACCTTGTTGTCAGGAAAGTTGGTGCCATGGTCCCCAGGGAGGTTCTCCACCTTCCACTCATCCCCCTCGTTGGAGTCTATCTGCCATGATCTCAGGTTCTCTGGGGAAAGTGGAAGCAGAGGTGAGATCCCCTTGCAACTGCAGCCCTGAGGCATACACTTGAAACTTTGAGGCCTTTTCTGGTCCTGGGAGACTTAGGGGTGGTGAGATGTTTTTTGGCTAGCGCTTATTTGGGCTCAGATTTCCAGGGTTGTGGATACCAAAGGATTAATCAGTTCGCTTCTGTAGTATATTAGGGAGCCAAGTTTAGCACCCAACCAGTCCAAGAGCATGACCTCATATTGCCATGGGGCCCCTACAAACATCATGTTTCAGTCCTTAGAGGGTATGATCACAAAGACCTGTGATGGAGCAGACTTTTTCCGCTGATGGGAGTTCTTCCCAACATGGCTGCTTACCTGGCCACTGGCTTTTCCAGATTTAGGTGGGAGAGGCCCTGGTTAACTGTGACCCAGATTCTAGGGGCCAAAGGAACCCACTGTTCCCACACGATCAGATGCCCTTTTCCCGGGCAAATGCCAAGAGGTCACATTGGTGTCCCCTGGGCTGGTGGCTGCAGGAGTCCTGTGGTATGGGGGACCTATAGGAACAGGGTCAGATCCAGGAGTTCACTCCCTTCATTTCAAGCATAGTGGACCTAGGAAAACAGTGTTACTTTATGGTGGCCCAGAACCATCACCGGAACTGTCAGTCCACTCACTATCCCCTCCCCCAAGAGCCCACACTATTTTCATGTGTTCTAGGAAGCTCCCGAGTAGAGAACCAAAGGAATACAAAAATTCCAAGAACTGGGCTGGTATGAACTAAAGCCATGGGAGATTTGAGCAAGGCTAGGCTGGTCAAAGTCAGAGCTGCATGGCTGTAAACGTGTCCTGGATGAGCTGGCAGCCTGGTTGGGCAGCTTCTGAGTGGAATCTAGGGCAGATAGGGAGATCGTATCTGCAGCGCTGCCTGTGGGTCCTCTGACTGGCCTGAGTCTTGGCAGGACGGCCCTCAGTGGATGACTGTTCTGAGTGCTAAGCCAAGTCACGAACCTCAGAGCCCAAAGTACTCTGATGCAAAGATAGCCACTTACTGTCTATCTTCCAGAATCACAACGAGGAGAGGGAAAAGATGGCAGATTTCTGAAGTGAAGATAAGACCCCCCCCCCTTTTTTTAGTTAGTGTCCTGGAACTCGCTCTGTAGACCAGGTTGAACTTGAACTCAGAGATCCACCTGCCTCTGCCTCCCAAGTACTGGGATTAAAGGTGAGAGTTGCTATGCTCACTCAGACAAGGCTTCCTAATGGCCACTGTGGTGAATGGAGCATAGGTAATGAGCAAGAGAAAAAGCCCAACCAAGACAAGAGTATTATGGGAAAAAACCAGCCTCAGGCCAAGACTGAGGCTGTGCTCTCAATCCTTCCTCTGTAATAGGAGGCTGAGCTGCACATCTGTAAAGCCGCAGAGAGTCCCTGGACAGACAGCAGAAAGCCTGGAAGGCGCCAGGGGACAGGGGATAAGCAGGATCCATTAGACCTTTACACCATTGCAAAGGACAAAGGCTCTGGAAAGTGTCACAGAGCCATGCAGAGTTGGTGACTGAGAGGAAACGGTCATTGGTCAGGTGTCAACCCAGTGGGTGACGCTGGCTAGGCAAGTAAGGTGCTCGCTGTCAAGCCTGACAACCTGAGTGGGATCCCGCGACCCACGTGATGGAAGGAGAGAAGCAACTCCAGCAAGCTGTTCTCTCCACATGCACACTGTGGCATGTGAGCGTCCCCATCCTCCAACCACGAGCACAAAACAATTTAACAGATGAAGACTCCAGGCAGGTCCGAGACCCAAAGAACAAGGAACCAGAGTGTAGGGCGTGTTCGGGACATGGAGACATTGTAATCAGAGTGGAAAAGCAAGCACCAAGGCCCCGAAGGCTCACCCCCAGCCCACCTTCGGCACACGGGTTCCGAAGGAGGTTCCTCTGCAGGCTGCAGAGGATATAGAAGATCTTCCAGTCATCTACGGGCTCGTCTCTGTCTTTGGTGAGGAAGCCCTCTCGTAGGCTCTTGCGCTTCCACAGGGTCACCACATCGATGAGGTCTCGCCAGAGGCTGCAGACCAGGCGGCAGTTGCGCAGCAGCTGTCGGGCCGGGACATGGGTGAACAGTTCCAGTAGAATGTTCTCGGGCAGCTCGTTGATGTTGACCATGGTGCCACTGGAGAGCTACGCTCCCAGGCCTGGGAGTGGTGGGGGACGACAGTGGCCGTAAGGCCTGAGTGAGGACTTGAAACCGCAGACTCCTCCCCTCTCTGGATCGTGTTAGGCAGGTCCACCCCTGACCGGAAACTGCTAGGAAGCACTTACAGAGTGGGGGTGGAGTGTGGTCCTTGAAATCCGCTGCAGGGGCTGTTTGGGAAAGAGTAAATGTAAACGTTGTGCGGGACTTGGCAGCTTGTGGCTCCAAGGCACAAAGGAGCCTAGAGCGGGAGGATCGCTTGGGCTACTAGGTTAGGTCAGCCTAGGTTGGTTTTCAAAATCCACAAGAGCAAAATTAAGCTTTTAAAAATTCTTTGCAGTGCTAGCGATGGAACTTAAGGCCTCATGTGCCCTGAGCAAGCACTCTGCCTCTAAACTGTATCCCAGGACTTTTAGGTAAAGTCCTTAGGGTAGGGGTGAATGCCATGGTAACCGCCTGATGTCTCAGTTACTCAGAAAGTCAAGGGTGGAAGCTTGCTGGAGCCCAGCGGTTCTAGGCCAGTCTGGGCAGCAGACCACTGCTTCTCAAAAAAGAAAAACAAACAAAACTCAACAACCACAAAAAAAGACAAGAATTTTAAAGATCCCCTTCCCCCACCCCCCGAAAAATAATTGTTTAGAAGCCTGATGTGGTGGCTCCTTGCTTGTAATCCAGCATTGGGGGTTGGGAGGGGAGGATCAAGTTTTCTAAGTCAGCCTGGGCTACAGGAAACGGTCTCAAGATCCACCCCTCACTCCCAAATTGCTTTGTTTTGGAGCCAGTTGGTCCTGTGACCCGGAAAGAGTCAGGGCCACAGGGCTGTCTCTAAATTCTGCCGTCTAGTCCTGCTATGACATCACTGCAGTAAAACACCCTCTCAAGGCTCACTTCACTGAGCCAGAGCATTGCCTTGGGCAGGGCAGAATAGGAGTGTCAGGCTGTCTGCAAGCTCTGGGTTACCCAGGGGACTAGCCCCAGGTGTGAGGTGGGACACTGTTGTCACTCAAATGAGCACGCCTGCCTCAACCTGGGTGTGACTCTTTTTCACCCACTTTCAGGGAAACAGGGTCACTTTCTCTGAATCTTCAGAGGCTTTCCTGGAAGCTGGTGGTCTGGTGAGGGCTCCTGTCTCAGAACACAGGAGGGTGGATACACTCTGGCCCTCCTTGCCCTGGAGGAATATTTATGGGGGGGGGTCACAAGGGATCTGCTTAAATGCTTAGCTAGGGAGCGCAGGGTCTTCCAAATGCCTACAGTTTCTTAAATGTCGTGGGTGATAATCAAAAAAGCAAAACAAACAAAAAACCTGATTGGTGGAGGCACACCCTCACAGTCCCAGAGACTCGGTGGTGGAAAGTTCTAACTTTTTGGCTCAGCCTAATCAGTTTAACCCGTCTCAAAATACGAAGTAAAAGTAAATAAGGTTGGGAATGACTGATATAGCAGGTGCTGTGTACTTCGAGGCAGGAGGGAGGCAGTAGGAGGAATGTCTCCCCCTCAAGGGGTCTGGGGTGCAGCCCAGTGCTAAGCATGCTTATCTAGCCCTTGGGAGGTCCTGGATTCCATCCACAGAAACCAACAAAAAACCTTAAACTATGCGCATTAAAAAGAGGTCCGCGCCGGGCAGTGGTGGCGCACACCTCTAATCCCAGCACTTTTGGGAGGCAGAGGCAGGCGGATTTCTGAGTTCGAGGCCATCCTGGTCTACAGAGTGAGTTCCAGGGACAGCCAGGGCTACACAGAGAAACCCTGTCTCGAAACAAACAAACAAACAAACAAACGAACAAAAAGATGTCCGCAACTCCTAAAAGCTGCCTACACCGGCGAGCCACTGGGCCCCGAGTGGTGGTCTCCCTCTGCCGTGGCCCTGATGGCATTCCACCCCAGTGACACTCTCCCCTACAACCAAGCCACCTTGCAAGGGAGACTACTGTGCCCTTGGTGTGCCTTAGTGGGAAAATCCACACCAGGCTGCGGCTAGGTCACGAGCGGACGTCCTACCCTAGCGCCTGATGCCCTGTGCCCTAAGGAGAAACCGGTGTCGCCACCGTCCGGGACCCTCGCGTACCTACAGCAGGCCCGGCGTCCCGGCGCCGGACTCGGGAGCTCTTGCCGCACCCCGTCCGAGTGTTCCCAAGAGCGCGTGACCTGCGCCCTGCTCCCAGCCCCACCCTCCCGCCGGCCACCCGCGGTCCCCGCTGCCCCAGCGGCCGCGACCTGGGCGGGGGGAGGAGGGAAGGGAAGAGGGCTCAGCTTTCCTAGGCCTTAGGCCTGGACCTTGGCTACGCGGTCCTCGGTCGCCTCGCCCCGCCCTGTCCTGCCTGTCCTCCCACTGGCGTCACGCACCGACCTGTGGCCTTCCGCGTCACTGCGAAGATGATGAGCTCGGAACCCTAGAATCCCTCCTCGCCAAGCTGCTGCAGCCAGGGCTCCACTGCCGGGGTTCCTAGGCTTCCGTCTCCCCCTCCAGGCGACAGGAGGCTCAGCAACTTACTCCGACCTCGGGCCTGCTTCCTCCTCCTGCGAAGGAAGCGCTACCTAGAATCTTGTCCCTACCAGACACACGACTTGATCTGCCCCACCCACGGGGAGAGGCAGAGTTGTACCTTCTGGGTTTCTGGTTGGTTGGTTTTTGGTGTTTTTTGTTTGTTTATTGAGACTACGTCTTTCTATTTAGTCCTGGCCGTCCAGTAACTCACTCTGTAGACCAGGCTGGCCTTCAACACACAAGAGATCCACCAGCCTCTGCCTCCTGAGTGCTGGGATTAAATGCCTGAGCCATCACTTGGTGTCCAGCTTCTTTCTGGATTTCTCTGAGGAGAAAAGCCTTTTCTGGTCCTAGTGAAAAGTAGTTAATTAACTCAAACATTTATCAAGTGGAAGCCGAGGACAGCTCAAGGGGAATTCAGCAATTCTGGTCAAGGCAGGTGGCTGTGAACTCCAGTCCATCCTAGCTTACCCTGTCTGTTTTATTTTTGAGTGAGATAATTAACTTTGATAAGTATTGAGCACCTGTTGTGTACTGGACTCAACCAAAAATCAGTAAGGTTCTGAGCAAGGAGACAGTGGAGCCTGATATAGCCCCCTTGGGTTGCACTCCAGGGTAAGAGGGCTGCCCTCTTGCCTCTTGAGCTGGGGCATGCCATGGCCACACTCCTGAAATGCTCAACCCCTCTTTATAGCATGGGCAGCAGCCACACCCCTGCCTCTCTAAGGCCAGGCAGCTTTGTCCATGAACCAACCCTTCCCTCCAAAACCACGGGGCACAGGAGGTTGGAAACATTTTATTTGGCTATGTAACAGGAGAGATGGAGTGGTGTTGGGGTCAGGGGGTATTGTGTGAATTGATGCTCCTACAGATGGGGCTGGGACATCTCCAAGCCACAGAGAATTTGGCCAGGTCCTCCCACTCTGTTTCTCCATTCCAGCTCTCAGAATCCTGGTCCATCCTGCCTTTCATCCTGAGTCCTCTGGGGAATCCTGCACTCATGGGTACCCACCTTGGCTTTGGGGCTTTGCTGATTACAAGAACAGTCTGATCCTACCTATCTGGTACCAGGCCTGAGCAGAGAGTGTACAGCAGCTGACAGCCAGGCTAAGGACTGGCCAAAGGAGCCTTCTATCCCAGTTATGACATCTGCATCTTTAAAGGCAGCCCCCAAACCTGTCAGATATGTTGTCTGTCCCCGCTCTAAGGACCCTAAGGGAGAACAAGGAGAGAGATCGGGTAGAAACAGACCTAGGCAAGCATACGAGCAGGGGCCCTCTCTCTGAGAAGTAAGGAAACCTCTTGTATCTGCCTAGCCTCAGGCACTGCACCCCTTTGAGGGGCAGCCTTTCTGGCGGGCTAGAGAGAGGAAGGTGACCCAGACATTAGAAGCTCCACACAGAGGCAGCTGGGGGCAAAGACTAACAATGAGGTCTGGGAGTGACTGACTTCCACCTCCTCTTCCCAAGCCTGGGCCTTTCTGATGGTTTACCAGTTAGGGCTCCGAGGATTGGGGCTCAGGAGGCATCCGGGCATCGGGGGCCCGATGATAATGCTGCTGTTGGTGACTCTCGGGCCGTACCAGCCGGCCCAGTAGTGAGTGTCCACGCCTCCGTGCTGAAACCAGATGTAGCGGACACCGGGCGGATAGTTGGAGAATGTGTGTGAAACCTGAGGGGGGCAGACAGAGGGGAGCAGTCAGGGTCTACTAAGTAAGACCTGTCTCCAAAAACAAAGCCAGGGGGACTGGAGAGATGACTCCATGTCTAGGAGCATTGACTGCTCTTGTAGAGGACCAGGGTTCCATTTCCATGGCAGCTTACCATCATCTGTAACTCCAGATCCAGGGGAGCTGAAGCCCTCTTCTGGCCTTCTAGGCACACAGGACAAACACTTATATACGTAAAATAAAAGTAAATCTTTTGGAAGAAGAACAGCAGAACAGAGCTGAGGGAGTAGATTCATCCAGTGTTGTGTAGCACACTGGAAGCCCTAGGTTTCACCCCAGTACCACCATGGTGCAGGCCTTTAATTCTAGCACTGGGGAGGTGAAAGCCGGAGGGTCAGAAGTTCAAGGTCATCCCTGGCTACATATTACCTTAGAGGAACCCTGTCAGAAAACAACAAAAGAACTAATTCAGCGGCCCACACCTTTAATCCCAGCACTTGGGAGGCAGAGGCAGGTAGATTTCTGAGTTCGAGGCCAGCCTGGTCTACAAAGTGAGTTCCAGGACAGCCAGGGCTACACAGAGAAACCCTGTCTCGAAAAACAAAAAACAAAAACAAAAAAATAAAAAGACAAAAAAAAAAGAGCTTGTTCAGTAAAGTAGTCACCCTGCAGAGCAACATGCACACAGCCCTGTGTTCAGTCCTCAGCACCCCATAAACCAGGCAGGTGGGGGTGAGAGGCAGGAGGAGCATGAGCTCAAGGTGCCCTCTGCTACGTAGCAAGCCGGGGACCAGCCTGGGCTACACGAGACCCTGTATCAAAAATCAAAACAAAAATAAATAAATAAAAATTCAATTAAATAAAAAAAAAACAAAACACGTGATTCAGCTTAGATTCAACTCACCCTGCGGTAGTTGACTTATTTAAATCAGGGCGTGGCCCGCTGAATCTTCTGTTAATAAACAGGGCTCACCTGTCTGAGCTGCTTTCCCAAAGCGGCAGCAGCAGAGCTGAGAGGCTAGTCCTGGGACAGGAAGTTCGGAGCTGTGTGTAGGTTTGGTTATGCATGTGCGTGCAGTACCCATTTCTTCCAGAAGGCGGCGGCCCAGGAGTTGGAGTTGCCTGGCCGAAATGTTTTATTTGTTGTTTGTTTATTGAAGATTTATTTTATGTATGTGAGTACACTATCACTTTCTTCAGACACAGTAGAAGAGAGAGCATCAGATCCCATTAAGGATGGTTGTGAGCCACCATGTGGTTGCTGGGAATTGAACTCAGGACCTCTGGAAGGGCAGTCAGTGCTCTTAACCACTGAGCCATCTCTCCAGCCCCATGTTTGGTTTTTTTTTGTTTTTTTGTTTTTTTGAGACAGGGTTTCTCTGTGTAGTCCTGGCTGTCCTGGAACTCACTCTGTAGACCAGGCTGGCCTCGAACTCAGAAATCTGCCTGCCTCTGCCTCCTGAGTGCTGGGATTAAAGGCATGCGCCATCACTGCCCGGCCCATGTATTTATTTTTAACACCAGGTCTCTGTAGCCTAGATAGTCCTGTGATGCATTACAAAACTCAAACTGGCCAGGTGTGGTGACACGCCTTTAATTCCAGCACCCAGGAGGCAGAGGCAGGAGGATCTCTGTGAGTTCAAAGTCAGCCTGGTCATATACGGAATTCCTCAGCAGCCAGGACTACACAAAGACACCCTATCTCAAAACAACAACAAAACTTCAAACTGTTGCCATCGGTGGTGGTACTCTAGCACTCGGGAGGCAGAGAGGCAGATCTCTGGAGTTTGAGGCTAGCCTGGTCTACAAAATGAGATCTAGGGCAGTTAGGGTGACGGAGAGAAACCCTGCCTTGAAAAACCAAAAAAACCCAAAAAACAAACAAACAAAAAAAACCCCCAACCAAACAAACAAACAAACAAACAAAACAACAACAATAAAAAGCCAAAAAAAAAAACCAACCCCAAAACAACCCCCCCCAAAAAACCCAACCCAAACAAACAAACAAACAAACAAACCAGACTTCAGACTAATTTGTAATGTACAGTGATGCCCCTGCCCCAGACTCTCAAGTACTAGTAGTGCAGGCTTGAGTTACCACAACAGGCTTCGTATCTGGCCTCAGTGGTAAAACACTTGCCTAGCCTGTGTCCTGAGGTCTTAAGCTTGGTATCTAATCCCACCAAATAAATAAAGAGAAGAAAGACAACCAGGGTGACCATGGTATAGATAATACAGCTGCTTCTCAATTGATGGTGGGCAAGTCCAGACCCACCATATGCTGAAATCCAGCTAAATTGAAGATTTGATAAACCCACCACCCATTATAAAAAAAATCCTGCTGAATGGTGGCGCACGCCTTTAATCCTAGTGCTCAGGAGGCAGAGGCAGGTGGATCTCTGAGTTCTGAGTTCGAGGCCAGCCTGGTCTACAGAGCTGAATTCCAGGACAGCCAGGGCTACACAGAGAAACACTGTCTCAAAAAAACAAACAAACAAACAAACAAAAAAGAAGAAGAAGAAGAAGAAGAAGAAAAGAAAAGAAAAAGAAAAAAAAGAAAAAGAAAAAAGAAAAATATTCTAAGCAGAAGGCCAGTAAGTCCAGATGTTTCTAGACTCCCAGTGGGGTCACATTCCCATCGTAAAGTACAATTTAAGTTGAGCAGGGAAGCTCTGGGTGATGGCTCAGTAGTTAAGAGCACTGGTAACTCCTGCAGAGGATCAGGGTTCAATTCCCAGCACCTTCATGGCAACTCACAACCTTCTGTAAATCCAGTTTCATGGTATTTGACACCTTCTTCTGGTCTCCTCGGGCACTGCGTGAATGTGGTCCACATACATGCAGGCAAACCACCCATACATATAAAAATACAAGTCATAAAAACAAGTTGGGGACTCTTTGTAGAAATGATAGTTGTTAGTTATTAGTAGCAGTCACACGTGTTTCCTTCCTTTCTGCCTCAGACAGGGTTTTTGCTGGTACATGTTCTGGAAGGTGCTATTGAAGGCCTCTTAATCCTCCTTCATTTGCTTCTTAAGTGTTGGGATTACAGGCATGAACCATCATATGTGGCCCTGACCATTTATTTTAATTAAATATAGTTAATCAGTCAACTAATTAATTTTCTAGTTTTTTTGTTTTTTCGAGACAGGGTTTCTCTGTGTAGTCCTGTCTGTCCTGGAACTCACTCTGTAGACCAGGCTGGCCTCGAACTCAGAAATCCACCTGCCTCTGCCTCCCGAGTGCTGGGATTAAAGGCCTGCGCCACCACTGCCCAGCTGTCCTTGAACGTTTTTATTTTATTTCTCTGTGATACTGGAGTTGAGCCAGCACGTGCTAGGCAGGCACTCAGCCACCGAATGTTATCTTCAGCCCTCTTTTTCACTGTTTCTAATTCTGAGACAGGGTCTCCGTAGGTTGCCAGGTTAGCCTTTACCCATTGCTGCCTCAGTTTCCCAACACTGGGCACTTCTGGTTGCACACCTTTATTATATATATATATATATATATATATATATATATATATATATATCATTTTATATTATGTGTATTTTATATTATATTATGTATATGCACGATGCATGTGCCGGGTACCTGCAAAGGACTGAAGAGGGGATTTGAATCCCTTGGAACTGGAGTTACAGATGGTTGTGAGCCACCATGTGGGTGGTAGGATTTGAACCTACCTTCTGCAAGAGCAAAAGTATTGAGAACTACTGAGGGCATGTCTTTCGGTCCAATTGTTCCTTTTTTTTTTTTTTTTTTTTTTTGGTTTTTCGAGACAGGGTTTCTCTGTATAGCCCTGGCTGGCCTGGAACTCACTCTGTAGACCAGGCTGGCCTCGAACTCAGAAATCCGCCTGCCTCTGCCTCCCGAGTGCTGGGATTAAAGGCGTGCGCCACCACTGCCTGGCTGGTCCAATTGTTTATTTAACTTTTTAGTACGGGGGACGGAGCACAGGGCTTTGTGTATGCTAGGCAATCAGTCCACCATGGAGACATCCTTTCTGGAAATCGTTTTTGGGTTGGGGCTCTCCTTGTCTCCCACCTCTGATTTCTAAGCTGGACCAGGTGAGAGATGGCGGAGTTTGGGTTGTGCACAGGTCCCTGTGGGGTCCTTGCTCACCTACCTCCCTCCACTTGGCATCGCTTTTCTGCTGGATCATCACCGGGTCCGGCTGGAAGGTTCCCAGTGGTGCGTGGGCTGACGACAGGAGTTGGACGCACAGTTGGTACTTGGACCCGCAGTCTGGCCTGGCTGAAAACCTGCAGATAGGAGAAGGAAGGGCCCATGAAGACCTGGGAGATGGGGGGCAGGGCAGGGGTGGGGCGCCTGGGTGGCAGGCCCCCCCCCCAGACCCTTGCCCCAGCACTCACCAGTCTTTGACCTCGATGTCCGGTCGGGTGGTGTCCATCAGCTCCTCCCAGTACCCTTCAGCCTTGAGGTCCACCACCTGGGACTTGAGGCAGGTGCTGAGGGAGGGGGAGGAGGGGCTGGAGTTCAGCACTGGACCCTGATGTTAAGATGCGGGCTCCCCCCACCCTAAGGCCCTAGATCTTACTAATAGGAAGTCACGAAGTATTTCTTGACCTGGTCATTGGGGAACTCCTTCCGCTGGTCTTTGGAGAGGTCTTCCACTTTCCATTCATCTCCTCCGTTCACGTCCAGACTCCAGAACTCAAATCCGTCTGTGGGGAGAGCAGAGTCTACCATGCAGGAGGGCCCTCAGGATACCTTCTCCAAGTACTCCTTCCTCCTGCTCAGAGCTGGGACCTCCAGGCTGCCCTCCAGGCCGTGTGTTGTCATCGTGGGTAGCACAATGAGTGCTTCCTGTGTGCCTGGGGTGTAGGTAAGAGACTCCCATTGAGAATCCTGGATAACCAGACTCCCTCTCGAACGGAGAGTGTTCTGTCAGACAGACTTGAATCTCATTCAACTGCAGTAGTAATGGGCTGTGTGGCTATAGACATTACTTCCCTTCTCTGAGCCTTGGTCCTCTTGCCAGCTACAGTCAAGCATAGAGGTTAAGTTGTGGTTGCACACACCTGCCATCCCAGCAGGCCGAGGCCTGAGGATTGCTGTGAGTTCAAAGTCAGTCTAGGCTACACAGTCAGACGGCAAGATAGCAAGACCCCATCTCAAACAAAAACAAAAACAAAGCCAGCAAATGCCTCATCAGGTAAAGGCCATTACCACCAAGCACTGATGACCTGAGGTGGATATCTGAGGGTCCCACAGGATGGGAGGAGAAACCTGACTCTCAGGTTGTCCTCCGACTTCCACATGTGTGCAGTAGCATGCACAGCTCCCCCACCACACAACCTAACACAAATAAATGTCAAAAGGAAAGGCTCTGGGAAGCTTTTGCAGAGTGCCATAATATCTTAGGTTCTGGGGCTGTGCGCTGTCTCTGTTTTTTGTTTCTGTTTTTATAATCCTTTAAAAACATAAAACTCGGCTGGGCATAGTGGCACGTTCCTTAATCCCAGCACTTGGGAGGCTGAGACAGGTAGGTCTCTATCAGTTCAAGGTCAGCTTGGTCTACCTAGTGAGTTTCGGGACAGCCAGGGCCACCTTTATTGTAATAATAGAGAGACCCTGTGCTGTCCCCCTTACCAAACAGACCAAATCAAACCATAAAACTCTTCTCAATCTGTTGGCTTGGTTTGGGCTGTAGTCTGCTCAGCATGGCTGGGGGGAGGGGGGTCAAAGGACACAGACAGGCAGCTAGAGGCTCTGGGCTGCCCGGACTAATGTCCTCACCACTTTTCTTGATGTTTGACCATGTAAGAGAAAACATGGCCCTTCCTATTTTAGCTCATTCTCAAGCTACAGCACAGCCTGGGCTGGAGGGGCTCCTGGTGACTAGAAGATGATCTCTTCATGAACCAGAATGCAAAGGAGACTTCATCACTCCTTCATCCATAAGCAAGGCCCCTTCTGGAACAGTCTGTAGTCTGACCTGGGGTCTGTGAGGCCTCATTTCTTTTCCCAGGAAAGATTTTAGGTGAGGCTAGCCTCAAACTCATGATCCCCCTGCCTCAGACTCCGGAGTGCTGGGATTCTAGGGATTAGCATCATTACCAACTGAGAAGTAACTGCTTTGCTTTGAGACAGAGTCAAGTAGCCCAGACTGGTCTCTAACGTATGGCCTTGAACTCCCTATCTTCTTGTGTTTACTTCCCAAGAGCTGGGATTACAGGTCTGTGCCCTCATACCCAAGTGGAGAAATAATCTATAATAGACAGTACCTTGACCTCAGTCTACCCATTTGAAAAGTACCTGCATCTAAGAATTTTTTTTTAATTTTTTAATTTTAATTTTAATTTTTTGATACCCTCTTTGGAAACCCCCTATCCCC
>CM052702.1:132211608-132225732 GCA_028551405.1 Uromys caudimaculatus
CTCACAGCCAGTGTTAGGACACATACTGTGGTCACCTGACAGAGCATGTGTCCCGTTGAGGCATATCCTCCACACCAACCTTCAGCACAAGGGTTGTGAAGGAGGTTCCTCTGGAGGCTGCGCAAGAAATAGAAGATCTTCCAGTCAGCTACAGGCTGGTCCCAGTCCTCGGTAATGAAGCCCTCTTGAAGGCACTTGCGCTTCCAGAGTGTAACCAGGTCGATGAGGTCTCTCCAGAGGCTGCAGACAGGTCGGCAGCGGAGCAGCAGCTGGCGGGCCGGTATGTGGGTGAACAGTTCCAGCAGAATGTTCTCTGGCAGATCGTTGATGTTGTCTACAGACATGGTGGTGGCTCCTAGCCTGCTCCTGTGGGTATTGGAGAGCTATACACCCAGCCTTCTCCCTGGCGAGTGGCAATCCCAGCACCCAGGGATAGAGAGATTCCCAACCCAGCTGCCACTGACTTTCTCCAGAGTCACTGTGCTGTCCTGACCTTCAGTTTCCACAGTAAACAGAGCCAGGAACAGTCCTTCCCTCCAGGGTCACCAGCAGCTCAAGACGCATGGGCTGGGGAGTTGCTTAGTAAACGATGAGATCTGGTTTTCCCCAACCTGGGCACCTAAGATGAGCCTCTAAGGAGGCCCAGGGAGCTTCCCAAGGTCACACAAACAGAAGAGGAGGGGAGGCAGCCCCGGCCCTCACTGAGTGTAGAGCCAGCCATTTTCAATAGGCCAGCAGTCTTTTAAGAGGAGGGTAACAATGGGAAGCCTTGTGAGCACTCCAGCCTGACACTCTTCATTTCCTCCCATTCCCCCAAACGGGGAAAGGGGGGAGAGATGATGGTCGGGGGTTATCACTGGCCCTCAGGACGGGTCACGGAGTACAAAAGACTTAGTGACGTTCTCAAGATCTCAGAGAATATGACCCGTTTACCTGAGCCTGAGGAAAGATGTGCGAGTGGAAAAGAGCCTTCCTATCTCCCTCCCGCATCCCCGCCTAGGGCCCCTGCATTCTTCCATTTGTGCGTGGCCCTAAAACGGGCTACCCTGCTCAAGACCAGATTCAGATCTCTGAGCACTGATGGCGTCCATAGCCCAGTTCTTCGAAGCCTCACAGTACAGTGGGGGCAAAGCCTGAGGCCTGGGCCTTAAAGGCGCTATGCCTCAGGATCGCAGAGCACGCTCCCCTCCTCCCCGCTAGGTCTCTGCCCACTGCGTCTCAGTCCCCACGCTGGGCGCTCCCCCTCCCTCAGTCACCTGCTAACTGCGGCGCTGAGCGATCCTGCCAGGCCGTGGGGCTGTACAGCCCGAGCCTGCGCGGCCCGGAATGCAGACCTGCCTACTATTCGCCAAACGTCTCCCTGCTGGGGCGCTCACTGTCCCCTCCTGCTGTCACCTGCTCTTTGGGGTGTTGCGCGGTGGAGAACAGCATCCGAGACACAGCCCCGCCTACTACTCATCAGACCACGCCCCAACCCTATCCCACAACACTGGTCCCTCTTCCTCCCCATTCTCCTTGTCACCCACGTTTGGTCGCGCAACGCCATACCCTTGGTTCTTGGGGGTGAGCCATCCGGGCCAATGGCGGCCCGGGGTGCGACAGGCCCACTGTTTATCAGACCACGCCCCCTCCCACCCCATTCTATGTCACCCGCTTTTGGTCCGGCTGCCTTACAACGCTGGGTCTGGGAACTGCGCCCTTCTGCTCCTGTTGGTTCAGGATGCGGCCCCGCCCACTGCCCTCAAGGTCCCGCCCACCATTCCTCCAGGCCCCGCCCCACCCGCGCACTCTCGGGACTCGCCCCCACCACAGCATAGGAAAATTACCCGGGGGGGGGGGTAGGAAGGCTCCGATACCCCCAACTCCACTGGGCTCGGCGCCCGCACCCTCTGATCCCTAGCAGCCCGACCCCAGAAGTCCTCCTAGAGCCATCCTCCAGGCACACTTGGAGCCCACCCATCCAGTAGCTGTCCCTGCCCCTCTCCAGTCCCCAGTTCCTCCCGGATGCCGCACCTAGGGCTACAGGGGTGCGGGGGGGGGGGGAACTCCCAGCCCTTAGCCGGGGGCCAGAGGCGGGGCGCACGGGGCCTTTAAGAGGCGCGGCGGCGGCGCGGGCCCGGCTGACGCGGGCAGCTCCAGGACTCGCCACCCGCAGCGCTCAGGCTCCTCTCTCTCTCTCTCTCTCTCTCTCTCTCTCTCGACAGCGCCGCAGCGATGGATGGAGATGGTGATCCAGGTATCCGCTGCTGGCACCGCTAGATACAGACCCGGGAGACAGGGCGGACCAGTGCCGCAGACGTCGCTCAAACTTTCGCGCCGGGGAAACCCTGGAGACAGTCTAGGGAGCAGGTTTCTGCCTGGTCTCGCGATGTGGAGGGAGGAGGACGCCTGGGTCTCCAAAATGGCATCGGAGGACTCTGGCATCCGAGGCTCCAGACTTCCTGGGGTTTGAGAGCCGTGTTCTTGCAAGCTTTTGCTTCCATTAACTTCCTCCGTTTGCTAGCGCTGTCCACTCTGCCTCTTGAGCCTCTAGAGTCCCCGCGGGGTCCTAGGGTTTACAAACCTCAGCCTGCATCCATCCTAGCTTCCTGAGGGACTCCGTTCTTTGGAGGGGCCGCCGTGTATTGGGGTAGCGGGCTGCTCCGTGGGGACCAGGCTAGAGGTGAGGAAGGCTGCTTTTGGCAGAAGCTCTGGGTCCTCGAGGATTGCCCAGTCATGTTTTCTGGCACCAAAGACCCCACCCCTTCCCTCCAGCTCACTGCTGGGCCTGTAGGGGGTTGCTTGCTGAGTCAGACTGGGGAGCAGACCTGCCTGCCATGACCCCTTCCTCACTAACCACGCTCGGAGTGGTCACACTTTAGGGGAGGAGAGAGAACAGATGAACTCTAAGGTGACCAGACTTCCCTCCATCCCTGAAACCTCCCTACTCCCAAGGCCCACTCTCAGTCAGTGCATCGCTTCAACATCATCTACAGGGCCCCAGAATAGTCTCCCGTTTTTTCCCTGGGCCCAGGAAGTCCCTGGACTCAGGGGCCCAATCCAGGTGAGTGAGTCAGCTTGGGGTCAGCATCCAGGGCTAGATAACTTTCCTACAGCAACAATGTGGCAAGTTGTGTGCAGGGGAGCGGGTGGGGGGGGGGGCTGTAATCCGATCTGAGGCCTCAATGCCAGGCCTAGGGGCCAGGAGAGAGGACTGGGTGAGGTACACCTTTCCGGGGAGCATCAGGTATCTGCTGGGGCCAGGGCAGGGCTGGGGTGATAGTGGAGAGGTGAGGACATTGGGCTTAGCTCTCCAGAGCTGTTGGAAGCAGGACGGACAATTGTTTTTCTTTCTGCTTGATGACATTCCGTGGTGGAACCTGGAAGAAATGCTAGGACTCTCTGCACGTGTTTCCTCATAGCCAATGGAGGAGGAAACCCCTACATATAAAATGTGACCCAAACATGTTAGAAATGCAGGGAAGGTGCGCCCTCTCTCTCTCTCTCTCTCTCTCTCTCTCTCTCTCTCTCTCTCTCCCCCCCCCCTCTGATTCATCATGGCTGATGGAGGACTCACTGTGCGCTCTAAAGAAAGAGGGGAGATCTTGATTTGGCTTCCCAGTGCCTGACAGTGTAGGTGATACTGCTTGCATCACCTTAGAAGAGGTTTAGGGAGCCGGGCAGTGATGGTGCACGCCTTTAATCCCAGCCCTTGGGAGGCAGAGGCAGGTGGATTTCTGAGTTTGAGGCCAGCCTGGTCTACAGAGTGAGTTTCAGGACAGCCAGGGCTACAAAGAGAAACCCTGTCTCAGAAAACCAAAAAAAAAAAAAAAAAAAAGAGCTTTAGGGAATAGATCACCTATCCCTCCCCTGACCCAGGCCTGCTCCCATATTTTTTTGGCTCCTCAGTGTCAGTCCAGTCTTCAGAAACTCTGAAAGAAGTGGCCTCCATTACCCAGTGTGGCTGGGTCCGCTCTCCACTGGCCCTCTCTCCTTTAGAGATACCGGGCACTCAGTGTCTACTTACTCAAGCCTTCTTCAGTAGCCCAGACAAGGCGGTCTGAGATCCAAGAGATACACAGCTGCCCACACCATCCTGGGTATTCAGTGGACTGACCTCAAGAACCCAGCCTGGGAGACAGTGCTTTTTTTCCCTGGTACCTAGTCCTCACTATGGGATCAAGAGTTCCCACTGACTTAGCAAGAGTGTCTATCCCTACTGTCTTGCTTCTCTGTGGGGAGGGGATGAATTTCAGTATAAATATGATGGCCTGACACAGTGATGACCCCATTTCACAGATGAGGAGACTGAGGAAGAGGGATGGGAAAGGAGGGGAGAAAGACTCTTCCCCAATCACCCAGTACCTCTCTTTGTCTGTTTCCCTTCCCCACCTTAAACATTGGTTGGGGATAGCTGGATCCTTAGCCCATTCTCCTTACCAGAGCCCCTGAATCCCCTACCTTAATGCTGCCAGTGGGGGCCACACCAAATCACTTCATATCCTCAGTAGAGCACCCACAGTATCAAAGCCAAGACCAGATTACCAATTCAACCAGTTCTTTTGGTGGATGGTAAAGCTGGCTTCTATGTTGGACTGAATGGGTTCAAACACAGGCTCCTAACTATTTACACGTTACGTGATCCTGGACCTAGGTTTGTTTGTTTGTTTGAAGATTTATTTATTATGTATTCAGCAGGCCAGAAGAGGGCACCAGATCTGAATATAGGTGGTTGTGAGCCACACCGTTGGGGTCAGCACATGGTTGCTGGGAACTGAACTCAGGACCTCGGAAGTGCAGCCAGTGATCTTTACCTCTGAGCCATCTCTCCAGCCCGATCCTGGATCCCTGTCACTTCTCTGTCCCTCCATGAAGCAGACGTGGGCCCAGCCTGGAGGAGATGGTTTGAGGATTGAGAGAGTAATTCCGATGCTCAGAGCAGTACCTTGCTCTTGATAAGTGTTGGTAAAATACTCCTGACTCTACTCAGGGATGAAAGTGGTGTTGCCCAGGCTACACATCCTTGAGGTCAGCCCATTGTACAAGAAGGTTGTTATCAAACAACCAGAGCAAGTACAGAGGCTAGGAAGTCCTTAAATGCCTGTGACCTCACGCTGTGAGAGGTTGTGCTAAAGAGATGTCCAGGAAGGCTCCCTGGAGGAGGCGAGGGACCCAGAAGTCTGGGAGGGTGCTTAGGAGAACTGACCCATCAGTACAAGGCCATCAGTAATCCCAGATCCCTGTGAGTGTCTACTAGCCCTGCAGGGGGGAATCGGCAGTTTAAGCACTTCTAGTTTAGGGGGAGTATGTATGGGGAATATCGGTGGCTTTGCATCCTTGTTTTGTTTTGCTTTTTGTTTTTTCGAGACAGGGTTTCTCTGTGTAGCCCTGGCTGTCCTGGAACTCACTCTGTAGATCAGGCTGGTCTCGAACTCAGAAATCCGCCTGTCTCTGCCTCCCGAGTGCTGGGATTAAAGGCGTGCGCCACCACTGCCCGGCTGGCTCTGCATCCTTGAGTGGGCTTTCTCCCTGGGCACAGTTTAGGACTGCAGAACGTTTGTGTGTGGGGTGTGTGTGTGTGTGGGGGGGAGATTCTACTCTTTCTGGAACTCAGTATCCCATGTTGGTCTCACACTCAGAGATGTGTATGTCTCTGCCTCACGAGTGCTGGAATTATGGATGAGTGCCAGCAAGTTCCGGTTAAAAACCTCTGCCCCCCTGCTGTGGTTTCCTCAAAGTGGGGCGTGGAGTGGCACAGTTTGGGACTCACAGCTTTCCCTTACTCCCCGGCCCCGCAGAGAGTGTGAGCCACCCCGAAGAGGCGAGCCCAGAGGAGCAGCCAGAGGAGGCAGGCGCCGAGGCAAGTGCGGAGGAGGAGCAGCCCCGGGAGGAGGAGGAGGAGGAAGAGGCGGAAGCTGTGGAGTACCTGGCCGAGTTGCCCGAGCCGCTGCTGCTGCGCGTGCTGGCCGAGCTGCGGGCTACGGAGCTGGTGCAGACCTGCCGCCTGGTGTGCCTGCGCTGGAAGGAACTGGTGGACGGCGCCCCACTGTGGCTTCTCAAGTGCCAGCAGGAGGGGCTGGTGCCCGAGGACAGCGCTGTTGACGAGCGGGACCACTGGCAACAGTTCTACTTTCTGAGCAAGAGGAGGCGCAACCTGCTGCGTAACCCGTGTGGGGAAGGTGAGGGCCGCATAGTTGGATGCCCACCGTCCCTTCTAGAAAACGGCCCTCGGCGCCAGCCCGCTTCAAGGTTAAATAGGATGAAGCGCTTGGTGCAATGAGTCTCTTCCCAGGGCATCCACTCTCAGTGAACTAGGGCGGGACAGGTCCTGTGGACACTGAGTCTGGGGTAGAGTGGAAATCTCTACATTCCGTCATGCATCTGCCCACTGAGGCCTTAAGAAAGTACCCATGCCCACTCTGCTTCCCACTGTCAGGGCAAGAACCAACCTCAAACAGGGGCTGTGTGACCGGGGGGGGCTGTCATATCCCTACAGAGGATTTGGAGGGCTGGAGCGACGTGGAGCACGGTGGGGACGGCTGGAGGGTGGAGGAACTGCCTGGAGACAGTGGGATGGAATTTACCCAAGATGACAGCGTTAAGAAGTACTTCGCCTCCTCCTTCGAGTAAGGAGAAGGGGCAAGGGGGAGAGGGAGGGGAAAAAGCGGGGCCCACCAGGTCCTGACGCCTGTTCCCCCAGGTGGTGTCGCAAAGCGCAGGTCATTGATCTTCAGGCTGAGGGCTACTGGGAGGAGCTTCTGGACACCACCCAGCCCTCCATCGTGGCGAAGGACTGGTGAGCAGCCGTTGGAGAGGATTCGGGACTGGAGGAGAAGGGGAAATGGTGGTGGTGGAGGGATTAGCCGTTTGCCACACTTTCAGTGTTGTGGCCACGTGGGACACGGGTCTCCAAGGATTGGCAACGGATGGAAAGCTCTTCCTGCCTTGAGTTAAAAATGTTAGCGAATAGGTGTGCACATGCCCGCGCTTAAGGCAAGGCAAGAATACTACTAATAAGTTAAGGCTTGCTTACCTCCTAAATGTACACACACGCGCGCGCGCGCGCACACACACACACACACACACTCCCATTTGTGTGCGTGTGACCGTCCCGACAATGTGTACACCCTAGGATCGGTTTGGTTCCAAGGTTGGGTCTGGCTCATTTTGAGTTTGGCTCTGGGGGGCCCAGTCTCCTCTTCTCTGTGGCCGCAGCTTCTTTATCTGTGAAATGAGAACACTGGGGGGGACTCTGGTCCGGCAGGGATGCTGGGCTGGGCAGGAGATCTCTGCAGAGTGAGGCTCTCAGCAGGTGAGGCCTGTGCCCCACCCTCTCCTGCAGGTACTCGGGCCGCACGGACGCCGGCAGCCTGTATGAGCTCACTGTGAGGCTGTTGTCGGAGCACGAAGATGTGTTGGCAGAGTTCAATACGGGGCAGGTGGCAGTGCCAGAGGATGGCACCTGGATGGAGGTGATCCGGCTGGGCCGAGGGGGCAGAGCGGGGGCAGGGCGGGGACATTCCGGGTGGAGCTTGTGGAAGTCCCGTCCACGGCGCTCTGGCGCTGAGAAGGTGGGCCCCTGCTTGTGGAGTCTGTGTAAGTTCAGTCCACAATTAGAGCTGGAGTCGGGGTGCTGCGCCCGAGTGGGACGTCAGGGACAGCCTTAGACCCCTGAGGCTGATGCGATATCCTTTCATCCCCAGATCTCCCACACCTTCACCGACTACGGGCCAGGCGTCCGCTTCGTTCGCTTCGAGCACGGAGGGCAGGACTCGGTCTATTGGAAGGGCTGGTTCGGGGCCCGGATGACCAACAGTAGCGTGTGGGTGGAACCCTGAGCGACCTCCCCCACCCCTACCATACGCCCTCTAAGGCAGAATCCTGGGGTAGAAAGGCCTTAATTTAGTTGGTAGCATCTTCCCCTGCCTCGTCCACGCCTTGCACCTGCCTCTCTCCCGCCCCTTCCTCCAGTCTGGTCCCCAAGGGGAGAGAAGGATTTTTTTGCTTTACTGTGGGATGGCTTCCATTTGCATCTCCACGGGCAGTCGCTTCTAGAATGTACGATTAGAGAGGGGGGTATGGGGCTGCTGCTGGATCCCGCGTACCTAGCATTGTGCTCGCCTCAAAGTGGGCCCTCAATAAATATTTGTCCAAAGAAGGCAACAACGAAGGGCAGATGAGTGGACATCTCCCCCTCCCTATCGCTCCCTGTCTCCCCAGGGCCCCTGGCCTGGCCTGGAAAAGTACTTGGTGGCAGTCCAGCTGCTCGGGTTTCCAGGGGCTCTTGGGTTGGTGTGGGGCCAGCTGGGCCTGGGCAGGCCAGCGGACAAAGACTAGGATTGTGAGTCTAAGGAGGGGCTGGCTGAGCCTGGCGCCTAAGGACATCCAAGCTGCCCAGAATCCACAACAGGGCTTGGTAAAGAAGTGTGGGGTGCCTACCCAACTGGCTCTCTTGGCCCAGTAGTTAGGCTCTGTCTTGCTGCGTTGTTCCTACCCTTCTCTGGAGCAGTTTGGCAGTGACCCCACCAGGTCTGGATACACATTCTCTTGAGCCTAGAGATGAAGGGTGTGGTGGTGCGCGCCCCCCCCCCCCCCCACACACACACACAGAGCACTGGGAGGAAGAATCTTGGCTACTCTTTTTATTCAACCCTGATTCATACTAACCTTCCTGGCCAGGACAGGATTGGTTTTATTTACAAGCTGGCTCCCTGCGCCATACTTGGGGTAGGCTGTGGTAGGGTGTGTTAGGCTGTAGATTTAGGCTACTTGCTCTCTGGCATCTCAGCTCCTTCTCAGAAAGCTCCATGGCTGACTGGGGGTGAGGAGAGGTTTCGTCACTGTTGTCCTGATATAACCACTGTAACCTCCCCCACCCCTCACCCCACCCCCACCCCCCACCTTCATTTTATTCTGAGGTTTGGTACCACCTGCTGGTGAGGAGGGACAGCCGCCTGAGCTGGAGCTTCCTTGCCTTGGTGCCTTGACCCTTCTGTCTAATTGCTAAGTCTCTGTCTTGGGTCTTCCAGGTCTACATGCATGCGTGTGTGTGTGTGTGTGTGTGTGTGTGTGTGTGTGTGTGTGTGTGTGTGTGTCACATGTGTTCTCATGCCCATAAAAGAAAAGCATCAGATCGCCTGCATTTGGGATTATAGGTGGCTGGGAACCTGACATGACTGCTGGGATCTGAATGTGATTTCTCTGGAAGGACAGCAAGTGCTCCTAACCTCCAAGCCATCTCTCCAGTCCCGCTCCAAACTCTCCAGTTCCCCCATTCACCCCAGTCCTTTCTAAGGGAACCCCGAGTCTATGGGGAAGGCAAGGTCCACACCCACCTTAGTTGCTAATCATAAGGGGAGCAATTGGTGGCCTTGGGCCCAGCATAATGGGAGGAAGTGTGAACTCATGAGCTTCTGGGTTGAAATAAATATTAGGTAAAGTGGAGTTTTAGGGCAAAGAACTGGGATGTGTGTGTGGAGCCTGTCTGGCTCAGAGGAGGGAGCCCAAAGCACCGAGGTTGTCCTTTCTTCCTTTCTGCCTCTAGGAGAGAAAAAAAAAAAAAGCTTCTCAAGGGTCAGGAACCCGGAAGGGTGGCGTGACAGCTAAATTCAGTAGTTCGGGGAGGGCAGCTGGTTGACAGAGATGTAGGGGTCAGGAGATGTTGCTAGGGGGAGGGGAAGTGTGAGTTCTGGGGCACAGAGTGCTTGCTGTCCACTCAGAGATGAACAGAGACTGTCACCACTCTTCCCTAACATGAAACAGAATAAGGTTTCAAGTGGCACACAGAATCAACAAGAAATACAGTTCCCATTGGGGAACTGTGATCCAAGTTCATTCTTAATCCTCAACTGGGTTGAGCCCATTCTGGAGGGCACAGAGGAACCTCATGGGGAGCTGAGGTCAGCGTTCCTCTAGGAAAATTCCAAGTTTCAGCCAGCAGGTGGCACCAAAGGGCTCTCTCTCTCTCTCTCTCTCTCTCTCTCTCTCTCTCTCTCTCCCTCCCTCCCTCCCTCTCTCTCTGTAACAAGTTGAATACGTATCAAGTTCCTACTGCGAATCAGGCAGAATCAGGCAGAGATCACAATCAGCCTCTGC
This sequence comes from Uromys caudimaculatus, assembly GCA_028551405.1. Lineage (NCBI taxonomy): Eukaryota > Metazoa > Chordata > Mammalia > Rodentia > Muridae > Uromys > Uromys caudimaculatus. Next base: position 132,221,683 of record CM052702.1, read on the forward strand.
TGGAATACACACTGTAAAGGGAGAACTGGAACTACAAACAATCGAATGAAGCCAGCGGCCACCAGGAGGTGACACTCTCCCTACACAGCAGGTGACCTTTAAGAGCTGTGCATGTGTCAAAGACTCACAATAGCCAGAGGGTGGACAATTACTAACTTACTTTGTTTGTTTATGTTTTGTTTGTTTTTCTGAGACAGGGTCTCTCTATGTAGCTTTGGCTGTCTTGGAACTCACTCTGTAGAGCAGGTTGACCTCAAACTCCCAGAGATCCACCTGCCTCTTCCTCCCCAGTGTTGGGATTAAAGGTGTGAACCACCAATGCCCAGTGACAAGTTTATTTTAATGTCTGGGCATGGTGGTATATATCTTTAAACCCAACACTCTGGAGGCAGAGGCAGGTGGATCTCTATGAGGTTTTTTTTTTTTTAAAGATTTATTTATTTATTATATGTAAGTACACTGTAGCTGTTTTCAGACACCCCAGAAGAGGGCATCAGATCTTATTACGGATGGTTGTGAGCCACCATGTGGTTGCTGGGATTTGAACTCAGGACCTTCGGAAGAGCAGTCAGTGCTCTTAACCGCTGAGCCATCTCCCCAGCCCCTCTATGAGTTTAAGATCAATGTGGTTTCTACACAGTGATTTCCAGGCAAGCCAGAGTTACGCAATGAGACCCTGTCTCAAAACAAAACGAAAAACCAGAAAACCACAACCCCCTCCCCCAGAAAACCCCAAATCAAAAACAATAGCAAAAAGATAAAAAATTATTTTAAATATCAATTTTTATTTCCCGCATGTGTATATGTCTCTCTGTGTATAAGCCACATGTGTGCGGATGCCAATGGACAGCACCCAATCCCCTGGAGTGCAAGTGACCATTAGCTGTGAGCCTCCTGATGTGGGTTCTGGAAACTGAACTTGAGTCTTCTGGAAGAACAGCGAGTGCTCCTACGTGCTAAGCCATCTCTCCAGTCCCTGTTATTTCTATTTCTTTATGAGTGAGACAAAGCATAGACAAGCCAGGTCATTTCCCTGAGGTCACACAGTCCTCTAGTCCATCAGAGAAGTAGGAGTCTACCTAGCTACTCGGGGACCTGGTCTCCACAGCACTGCCAGAACTGAGGGTGACAGGGTGGCGTGGCTAAGGGTATCAGGAAGGATCTCTGTGAAGGGACCTTTGGAGACGATGAGGAGGACCCAGCCATACAGAGGTCTGGGAGAACAACACCACAGGAGTAGCAAACGCAAAGACCCTGGGTTGGGAATGAATTTACCTACACACCAGGAAAGTGGCCAGCATGCCCGGAGCAGTGGGCACACAGTTTGATGTGAGCTTAGAGATGCAGGTGCTAACCCAGAGAGTCTCCCAAGGGCGCACTGTACACTGTGCTACATAGTGTGAATGCTCTAGGGAAAAGGGGAGACATGAGCTTCCTGTAGGGACAGAAAGTTGCTGGGAACGGGGGATTAGACACCAGCAGTTTACTGTTGCCAGTGAAATCACATTTCCAGAGAACACTGAATGACCGGACAGTAGCAGAGATGACGGTGTTGTCACCGCAGTGTCTGCAGTGGCAACAGGCACAGGCTGAGGACTCCAGTGCTAGTTTTCATTGTTAAGAGCTCAGGCTCAGACTGGGAATGGTGGTGCCTGCCTTGAATCTCAGCACTTGGGAAGCAGAGGCAGGCAGATCGCTGTGAGTTCCAGGACAGCCTGGTCTACAAATTGAGTCCAGGACAGCCACAGTTCTGTTACCCAGAGAAACCCTGTCTCGAACCTGCGTCCCCCAAAGAGCTCAGATTTATCCCACCTCCTCACCAACCCCTTCTAGGAGACACTCATGCATTGTAGGTATCAGTTACTGTTCCACTGCTATAGCAAAAGGCCTGACAAAAGCCGCTTAAGGAGACGAAGGGCTTGTTCCGGTTCACAGTTGGAGAATACAGTCTTCCAAGGCATGGAGCAATCCAGGATGGAGTCAGGAGTGTGAGGTGGCTGGTAGAATTACATCCATCCTTAGGAAATCCTGCTTGCCTTCTTGTCAGGACTCCCAGGCCGTGGGATGGCGCTGCCCACATTCAGGGTGGATCTGCCCACCTCATTTAACCTAGTGGAGAAACTCCCTCATGGACAAGCCCAGAGACTTGTCTCCTACATGATTGCAGGAGCTGTTAAGTTGACAGTCTTAACTTGTCAGAGGTGGGAGAGGCCGTAGTTAGATGTAGTGGTTGCTCATGAGGACAGGGGAAGTGTCTTCCAGCTCAGGGATGATTTACGTCCTCATGGTACAGGATCGGACATGGGCTCCTACTGGAGCCAGAGCTGAAATGGACATGACGTGGAAGGTGACTTCAGGGTTCTTGCATGGGACATACCCCAGGCAGATCGAATGAGCATTGGGGTGACATTTTAATTAAGGTGTCATAGGATGTAAAATGGATTTCCTTGTAGATTCCTTATTTCTGTTTAGCAGTTTTGTAATGGAAAGGTCTCTTATTAATTATGTGTGCGTGGGTGTTTTGCCTGCATGTATGTCCGTGTGTGCCTGAGAAGACTTGAAGAGGGCATTGGATCCCCTGGAGTTGGAGTTACCAATGGTTGTGAGCTACCATGTGGATGCTGAGAACTGAACCCAGATCCTCTGGAAGAGCAGTCAGTGCTCTTAGCCACTGATTCGGTTTTTCCAGATTCTCTTTCTTTTTCTAATTTGTCTTGTAAATAGAGGTTTGAGAAGGAAGCAAATGGCAGTTCCTTTTACCACCACCAGATGGCAGCATCGTTATGGCAGTCCTCAGCCTGGTGGCCTACACCTGAGATTTGAATCTAAAGCCCAAACAGGTCCCTTGCTGAGGGCTGAGTCCCCGTCCTCAGGGGCTTGGAAGAGGTTCAACCTTGAGGTCTTTCCATGCAATTTGTCTTTTGTTGTTTTGAGACAGAATTTTAACTATCCCAGGCTGGCCTGAGGCTGCATTGAATGTCTGCTTCTCCTGCCTCTGCTCACTGGTCCAGGGATTGCAGGTTTATAACACCATGTCTGGCTTACGTTCAAGCCTGAGTCTTACAGGACCTAAAGGACCCTGAGAGGCTTGGAGGTGGTCTTTAGGAGCTCCCGTGCTTCTGCCTTCATTGAGCCCCCTTGGCTGAAGAAAGGATAGGATACCCAGACAGATCAGATCTAATCTCCTAGTGAGTAATGAGTCCACTGTTCCCCCTTCCCCCAAATTAAACCTAATCTTGTGTTGACTCTGCTGAGCAGAGAGAATAATGCAGAAGATTAAGACAAGATGGTATTCATTCTCCTCCAACAAAAGCCAATTAATTGCTGGTAGGATTATCTCGCTGAGTTAAAGCTGCTGTCAGCTCAGCAGACAACTGGGATGCTTCAGCTTTGGTCCATGCTGACACAGCAGGAGATATTCGGGGAGATATAAGGAAAGACTGCCTGGATGGGTAAGGGGGCTTGAGGATGGTGGACCCAGTCATGTGGTGATGTGGTCAGAGGGGAGCTCTGTGGAGCCCCCCATTTCCAAATATGCACCCCGCATTTGCTTCCTGAGGCCTAGCCACAAGATCACATCTATCCCATGCCATCTGGGACCCTTCCCTGCCCTTTTGGGCCACCTTCCATCAGTGAATGTGGGGGTCAAGCCTCCTCCTCTCCCCTGACTTCCCCTCTCCTTTCCTCTCCCAGGAGTCAGGAGAGCCACTTGTCTAGGGACAAGAGCACACATTTAGCTTAGGCCTGTAATCCTAGCTACTGGGAAGGCTGAGACAGAAGGATAGCAAGTCCAAGGCCAGCCTGGGCTACAGAGTGAGTTCATTGTTAGTCTGGGCTATAGAAATGAGGGAAATTAGGCAAACTCAGTCTCAAAAATAAAAAATGAAAGCCGGGCAGTGGTGGCGCACGCCTTTTATCCAAGCACTTGGGAGGCAGAGGCAGGTGGATTTCTGAGTTCGAGCCAGCCTGGTCTACAGAGTGAGTTCCAGGACAGCCAGGGCTACACAGAGAAACCCTGTCTCGAAAAACCAAAAAAAAAAAAAAAAAAAA
>CM052702.1:132232564-132271981 GCA_028551405.1 Uromys caudimaculatus
CCCCATCTGTTACTCTCACCAATCTCTTCTCAAGTCTGTCTCACTGAAGCCAGGTTGGTGACTTGAAATTGGCCTTGATATTCAACACTGAGGCAAAGAGCAGATGTCAGGAATCAGGGCATTTCCACTTTAGGGAGTGAGTCAGGATTCGCCGTAGGCTTCTATGCCCGATGCTTGGACTAGGACTCACCTAGAGAGGAAGTCAAGAATTGTGTCTCCTTGGGGTGTTCAGTGATGCTCCACTTACTGGTGAGGGGCTGCTCCCAGGGAGGAGTTGGCGCTTCTGTCTCTGCATTGCCACCTTCGGCATCACAGGTGGTTTGAAGATCGGGAATGCGGCTCCTCGCCACCCTTCCCTCCCATGCCTAGGTTAAGGATGGAGATAAGACCTTGAGCTAATTGAGGTCTTGCCCAAGGTTAACTGCTACTTTCGTTGGTGTGAATGATAGCTGCTTCTGGGTCTGAGAAGGAGGCAGGGATGTGATGATGCAGAGCCCAGAGCCTCCCTCCCAGAGGGAGCTGAGACTCCTAGATATACTCTGTAGCTGCCATTTCCCCCTCTCCGATCATCTCAAGAGCAGCCGAGGCGTCCTGTCTGTGGCAGGCTTCTCTCTCCACCCCCACAATGTCCTCATTAGTTTATTTTCTACTCATTTACTTCTAGTGTGTGTGTGTGTGTGTGTGTGTGTGTGTGGTGTGTACGCTCACTGCTGGGCACCTATGCATGCGTGCACACTCGAATGGTTTTTTTTTTAGAGTCTGTCACTGAACTGGAATTCACCAAGAAGGTTGGGCTGGCTTGTCAGCAAGCCCTAGAAACTCACTTGTCTCTTCCTCTCTAGAGATGGGATTACAACTGAGAACTGGAAGGTTCATATTTTTAAAATTTAATTAATTTCTTTAATGTGTAGGGGTGTTTGTCCTGCTTGTGTGCCTCTGAGCACCACGTGTGCACCTGGTACCCGTGGAAGCCGGAAGAGGGCTCCTGGAACTGAAGTTCCAGATTGTTGAGTCACCCTGTGGGTGCTGGGTATTGAACCTGGGTCCTTTGGAAGAGCATCCAGTGCTCTTGATTGCTGGGCCACCTCACCAGCCAGATTTGTAAGGGGTGCTAGGGGATCAAAGTCAGAGCTACATGCTCTTGCAAAAAGCAGTTTACTGACTAAGCCTTCTCCCTTGCCGGGTTGCCTTACTTCCTTGCCTGCTCTGCAAGGTGGGAACCAGAGGGCAGAGGCTTTGCAGGCTGCTTTCTACCCCCAGCTGCCTGCTTTGCTGCCCCTTACTCTCAGTTCTTCAATGGCACCACCCAGTCCTGACTCCCACCCAGCTGTGTGCATCTATTTACTTATTTGCTTTGAGACCTGGTCTCTTCTGTCATCCATTCTGGTTTCAAACTTGTGATTCCCCTGCCTTGGCCTCCCTCCTTCTGGGATTGTAGGTGTGCCCCACTCCCTCACCTGGCTTTGGATGTGGTGTAAGTGTGTCCTGGGAAGTCTCAGATGGCTGGGAGCTTGGTCCTCACATGCTGGTTCAGATGTGTAGAGATTTTTAATATGTGGGACTGAATGGGACAGTGAGGCCGTGGGCTGTTTGTCACCTCTTAGCTCAGCTCACCCATTTCTCAAGACTGGATTAGTTCTCATGAGAAGAAAGTGTTGTTGTTGTTGTTGTTGTTGTTGTTGTTGTTGTTTTAAATAATAGCTAGTTGTGGTGGTTTACATCTGTAATCCCAGAACTTGGGAAGCGAGGCAGGAGGATTTTTTTATGGCCTGGTCCTCAGTTTCTTTCTGCCTCACATGGTCTATGACGTCATCTGCCACTCACTGGAACTCTGCACACACCACACCTTGCTCTTAGCTCTCCAGAACTGTGTGAGTCAGATAAGCCCTCTTTCTCCACCAAGCACCCAGCACCAAGTACTTTTTTTCATAGTTAATAGGAAGAGAAAAAGACCATCTGTGATCTTGGGAAGCCCCTGCTATCTCTCTCAGCTCAGCAACCCACAACGCCGAAGGAGGCCAAGGTGAGCCAACATTAGTTCCTCAGACTCTGAATTGAACAGTTTATTTGGTTGGTTAGGTTTTCCACACAGGGTTTCTCTGAGTCGTCCTGGTTGTCCTGAAACTTGCTATGTAGACCAGGCTGGCCTTGAACTCAGAGCTCTGCCTGCCTCTGTCTCCCAAGGGCTGAGATTAAAGACGTGCACCGCCATTGCTTGGCCAGAATCCTGATTTTAGTAAACCCTTTCAGTGTCCTTTAGCTTTGGGAACACAGGGAGGGAGCAGACAGGAGAGCCTGAAACAGACATGACAGAAGCAATAGACTCCACTTTCCCTGACCCCTAACCTGGTCTCATTCATTCAAGAGCAAGGCTTCTCTTCTGCTGTGAAGAAAAGGTTACATTTGTTCTAATAAAAAAAATCCTGGCTTTTGTTGGAGAAAAAATTTGAGAGCTCAAACAGAGTTGGAGCAGAGCCCCCAGCCTGGGCTCCTTCCTTTCCAGAGTAAGCCCCCCTCACGTCAGAGCCCAGGACCCGCCCCCTCCGGTAATTATAAGTAACATTAAAACTGCCTCCCAGAGCAAGTTATTACTTCCAAGAATAATAGTCTGTTACTACAAGAAACTAATTAACAGCATGCAATGAGGGAGAAAAATTCAATTAATTAGTGGTTTAATAAGCACTCCCAATGACTCAGGCCCAGCTTGGGCCTTAGGGTGGGAGAGAGGAGAGACTCCAGGGCTGGGTTGGGGATGGGGTGAGTGTGGGGCTCAGCACCCTGTGGGGCCAGGGCAACTCCTGAGGCCCAGCAGAGCCTAGGAGGAGAGCGCCCCTGTTGGGTTCAGGCCTGGTTTTGCAGAGTCCCTGCCTGCGGAGGCATTCATTGGCCCCCTTGTTACATGGCAGGGCTCTCTTAGGGTGGGATTGTCCCTGTGGGGCTTCGTAGCTTTGAGGAGGCGGGAGAGATGTTCTATTCTGTGTCCTGTGTGCTTGAGCACATGTGTAGAGCTCAGAGGGTGACTGGCAGGCTCCCGCCTTCCACCTTGTGGGTCGTGGGGACTGAACTCAGGTTGTCAGGCTTGGCAGCAAGTGTCTGTATCTGCTGGGTCATCTCACTGGCCACGCCCTCCTTTATATAATGCCAGGGACTGAGTCTGGAGCTCACCGGTTGACTAGACCTCTTCCTTTTCCCACCTCCCAGTGCTGGGGTTCCAGCCTGTGCTGCAGCCCCGGCTTATCACATGGGCTCTGGGAATTGAACTTAGGTCCTCATGTACAGCAAGCAGCTTCTCACTGAGTCATCTCCCTTATCTCTGAATTATTTAAAGATACAAGCCCTATATCTCTTCGCCTACATTGATGTCAGTTCCTATTAACCTAACGTCCTGTCCGGTCCACCCCAGAGCCTACGCATGGACTCTCCCCCATGTCAAGAGTTCTCTCCCCCCCCCCTTCCAACCTCTCTCTTCCTTTAAAAAATGATTTTTTAAAATTTTAATTGTATCACGTGTGTGAGAGAGAACGGGGTAGACAGACAGAAAGTCAGAGACAGAGCGACAGACAGACAGAGAGGGACAGAGACAGAGGGAGAAACAGAGAGACAGAGACACACAGAGAGGAAGTGTTTGTGTGCAGTGCCCGTGGAGACCACAGATGACAGATCCCCTGGAGAGGAGTTACAGGCAGTTGAGAACTATTCAACATGGCTTCTCTGAAAGAGTAGCTGCCAAGCCCGGAAGGTCCTTACAATCCTGTTTGTTTGAGATCGCATCTCACTGTGTAATCCTGGCCTAGAACTTGATATGCATCAGGCTGACCCTAAACTCACAGAGAACAAGGCACACCTAGCTTTCTCTACCATCTTTTGTTCCTTTAGAGCTAGGCTTGAAGTTGAGTGCTTTATAAATGACTTCTCTAGCCTTCAGCCCCCCCCACGCCCCCACCGCCATCCCCACCGCCACCCTGCCACGTGGCCGGGTCTCTTGACTTTTCCTTTGTGAACTCTCTGTAATAAGAGTTACCTATGAAATTGCCTGTGCCCTCTGCTCCATGTCAGCTGTGACATTACCTGCCTTAGAGAGGCTGGTATTCACTAAGCGCTCAGTAAGTACAGGGTAGCATCTGAAGATAGACAGAGGGGTCTGGGTGGAGCTCCCAGGATGGAAAGAGGAAGGTGCTCCTGAATACAGTTTCCTATAGAGGTCATGTTGCTCAAAAGTGGGACATGTGCCATACCATGCATAGGAAGACAAAGGCCATTTCATGGGAGCCCAGACAGTGGGTGGCAGAGTGTGTGCCATGAAATCCCAAGGCTGAAGAGGCAGGCTGGATTAAATTGTGGTGTAATGGGGAGTCACTCCTGGTTCTGGAGCACCATTATGCCATCCCAGCCTGTCCTCCTGAGAGTGCTCAGTGTCACAGCTTACCCTTGATGAAGTCCTCCCACCTGGCTGCAGTCGACCCCGGGCAGCAGCTAAACTTGGCGCCTGCTGGGGGTGGGTTGCCCTGACCTGTCTTCTCCAAGCCCTGCGTGTCACCTATCAAAGCAGCTGCTGTGGGCCAGCCGTTTCCAGAGGGAGGCCAACAGGCGCTTATTGAATGTATGGTTTTAATTTATGACAATTCTAATCCCATTATGGGTTCCCTTTTGTCTGCAGTCTGCACAGCAGCATTTAATTACGGCCAACCTAGAATTCCCCCACACAAGGGACCTTGCCTGCCAGCCTCCACACTCCCCAGTCGTCTGAGGGAGTTTGGTGGCTCTACAGAGGGGAGTCCACAGAGCAGAGGGAGGCCTCCCTGGCCATGTGGTGCTGGCATCAGAGCAGTTCCTGGGGCTATCACTGCACACCACAGGATGCGTGGTGTTGGCTGCCAGATAACAATGAGGAGCTGCAGTGTGTGCTGGGCCAGATATCAATGTGCAACCTGTACAGCTACTGGGACAGAGGTGGGGCACCCTGGGATAGGAGGGGCATGGGCAGCTTAGAGGCCTGCTGGAAGGCAGTGAGATGTACCTTAGTAGATAGTGCTTTCTGAGCATGCACAAAACCCTGGGCTCCATCCTGGTGCTGCATTAAACCAAAAGGAAACAGGAAGTCCCGAAGTTCAAGGTCATCCTCAGGAAGAGCGAGGTTTCAGCTAACCTGGATTTTATGAGATCATGTCCTTTAAAAAAAATTAAAGAAGACAACTCTCCCAGGGTGGCCTGTGACCCCACTGCCCACTCTAGAAACAGATGTCTCCCAGGATGCCGAAGGAGGCAAACTCCAGCCGGGCTCAAGCACATGGTGATGACGTAATGTTGAGTTTTAGTGTTGATAGAGGTCACTGCAGAGTGGATTGTAAAGCATTGCAGTGCAGGGGTCAGGGGTCAGAGGTCAGAGGTCAGAGGTCAGGGGTCAGGAGCTGATCCCTGGCTGGCAGGGAGTCCATGCATGACTCCAGGTCACAACCTGTGTGGGATGCTCCTTTCTCTAGTCTTAGGGGCATGTCTTAGGGTTTTACTGCTGTAAACAGACACCATGACCAAGGCAACTCTTTTTTTTTTTTTTTTTTTGGTTTTTCGAGACAGGGTTTCTCTTATATTTTTGGTTGTGAGACTAGCCTTTAACGGCTGAGCCATCTCTCCAGCCCTGAGACAGGGTTTCTCTGTGTAGCCCTGGCTGTCCTGGAACTCACTCTGTAGACCAGGCTGGCCTCAAACTCAGAAATCCAACTGCCTCTGCCTCCCAAGTGCTGGGATTAAAGGCCTGCGCTACCACTGCCCGGCTCCAAGGCAACTCTTATAAGGACAACATTTAATTGGACCTGGCTTACAGGTTCAGAGGTTCAGTCCATTATCACCAAGGCAGGAGCATGGCAGTGTCCAGGCAGGCATAGTGCAGGAGGAGCTGAGAGTTCTACATCTTCATCTGAAGGCTGCTAGCAGAATACTGACTTCCAGGCAGCTAGGATGAAGGTCTTAAAGCCCACACCCACAGTGACACACCTCCTCCAACAAGGCCACACCTATAATAACAAGGCCACACCTACTCCAACAGGGCCACACCTTCTAATAGTGCTATTACCTGGGCCGAGCTTATACAAACCATTACATGGACAGAACTCAGACCCATCTTGTTCTGAAGGAAGACGTTGGCAAGATAGCTGTGGAAGAATATGGGCCCGGAGGTGCTGCAAGCAGGCTGAGGAGATAGCAGTGCCAGATGAGGTTCTCACATCCTGTGCCCAGGGAAGGCGAGGGAGCCAAACTTGGCCCTAGTGCCTCTGGACCAACAGGAGGAAACAGCGCCATCCTGTGGTCAGAAGGACCAACCACACTTGGAGAGGAACAGTTCTGAGCGCAGAGACCCAGCCTGTAGCCCACTTCCCCTGTTGGTACAAAGGAAAAAGAGCAGTCCAGAGCTGCTCGCTACAGGCCAGGGAGTGGTGACTGCTAGGCAAAGGCGCAAGGCTCAACATTCTGAGTCCCCAAGGCTGTGAGTTATGGTCAGAACCAGCAGGCTTCGGAACCTCCTCTGGGGCAAACGCCTATAGACCTCAGTGCTACGTATGGACAGAGTCTAGGGAAAAGAGGTTTGAAGAAAGCCAAAGGTGTATGGGGCTGTTGCAAGTTGTGTGGGTTAGTGTGGGATTCGGACTGGAAACCCAGACCCCTGGGAGGTTGAGACAGTAGCTAAAGTGAACAAGCAGACACGGATAGTAGTAGGGTGTGGTAGGGACTGGGGCCAACTGGAGCACCTAACGGAACAGCTACTTCTTTTTTTTCTTTTTCCGAGACAGGGTTTCTCTGTATAGCCCCGGCTGTCCTGGAACTCACTCTGTAGACCAGGCTGGCCTCGAACTCAGAAATCCGCCTGCCTCTGCCTCCCAAGTGCTGGGATTAAAGGCGTGCGCCACCACTGCCCGGTGAACAGCTGCTTCTTAATCCAACCATCCTCAGCATGACAGAATGCTGACCTTGCACTGTCTGATGGGCTCATGTCTACATCTGTAAAATGGGCATAGTAATAATGCCTGTTCCGTTGACTTGAGATGCAATTCTGAGTGGGTAACACAGTGCTTGGCGTGGTATCTGGCATACAGTAAGAGGCAACTACTTGTGTTAGCAATTATTGCAGTGCCTGTCATTTTCTAATGACATCAGAGACTAGCTGACTTCCCTCTCACAGTCAGCGCAGCGAGAGGGAGATGAGCAGGAATTGGTAGTTTGGGGGTCTTCAGGGTTCCGTGACTGTTGGTCATGGTCTGGATGGTGGCTGCACCTGGGACATGTTTTGATCTGCACAGGAGGCAGACGCCAGAAGTGCGGCTGAATTGCCTGGAATCACTTCATCCCAGATACAAACATTGGCAGACAAGATTTGTCAGGCTCCGCTGGGCTGAGATGTGGAAGGGCTGGGGGAGCCAGGAGTCACGTGGTGTGGGGTGCGCCGTTGTCGGTGGAAGGAGAGACTCACTGTGAAAGTGAGGGGTGGGATTCTCTTCAAGGACAGACAAGGGAGAGACAAGGGTGGGAGATGGGGAAGCCCTCCCGGCATCCCCTGCGTTTGTGAATCCTGCTGGGGTTGGAAGAAACACAGGCCTGCCTCACAGGCCGCCGTATGCTAAGTAGCCTTGGCTGGCCTGGAACCCACTGTGTAAACTGGTCTAGTCTTGAACTCATAGAGCCCTGCCTGCCTCTGCCTCCAGGCCCAGATTGACTGAATTCTTCAGCCCCTTGCTTCTATTTCCCAAGTGTTTGGATTACAAGCATGCACTACCACAGCTGCTTTGTGTGGCACTGGTACTGAAACCCGGGCCTCCGAGCATGCCAGGCAAGCTCTCTAATCACTGGACTACACCGCCAGTCCTGCACATATTCTCAGGGCGTCTCACCAGCACTGTTTGGGTGAGCCAGCCAGAGACAGGTTATATCTGTCCCTAATCCAGCGATCATCTTCTTGCTCCAGGACTTTCTGTCCTTTCAAAGGGAACAGTGATTCGATTCCTATGTGGGACATCTGGACTTTCTGCCTTTGCTAGTCTGAAGCCAGCAGGACATGTGTTTCATCCAGTTACCACAAGATAGCTGCTGAGCCCAGGCTGGGCCACAAACCTCCTGGTGGTGATTGCCTCAAGTCATCTTGTGGCAGATAGTTCATGTAGGAGTCGGATCTCCCAGCTGGTGGATCATCTAGGAGCTGAGACCTCTTCCTGGGGGTGCCAGCACTTCTCCGGATGAGGCACATGGAAGATGAGGTTGACAGTTTGGGTAGGCATCAGGGGGTTGTGATCAGGCTGCCTTGATCCAGCAGGTAGTGAGAACAGCAGATGGCTCTGTACAGATTAGGTGAGCCTCTCTGGGCCTTAGTCTTCCCTCCTGTAAAATGGGTGTAGAGTCTATGTGATGACTAAGACTGTAGAGCATTGTGGTCCAGCCCAGCCCTTAGCAGGGCATGAAGTGGGGTAGTAGGGCTCAGCAGAAGAGGGGCTCCTAGGGGAGCTTTAAGAAGGAAATGGGGAGGCAGCAGCTGTTGGGGTGGGAAGGGGGACCCAGCTGACAGGATCCACTCAGGAGCCAATGGTGGCTCTGCTGAAACTCATGAAGTTCCCCTAGGAACCCTGGAGCTGGGGTGTGGGCTTGGGGTCCTGTGAGCCTTCCGCCCTGGGAGTCTCCATCTGGCAGGACAGGCTGGAGAAGGAAGAGATCCAGGGAACTGGAGGGAGGGTGACAGCAATGGAAGCCACAGGATAATGTGTCACACTGTGATCACCCAAGGGTAAGACAACCCATGTCCAGACCCTGACGCTGCTCTCTCTGGGTTCGAATTCCCAGTTCTGTGACCTTGGGTGGGACTTGCTCTCCTTGTGCCTCAGTTTCTGAGAAGGCTAGGCCGATTCCATGACAGACTTCAAATCCGAAATTTAGGAGATGAGCCCTAAAAACCCAGGCTTCAGGCAGCTAACGAGACACGGCCACATCACCTGACCTTAAGCAAGGACTGGGTCAGCAGTTTCCAGCCGGCCACCAAGCCCCTGTAATGGAATGTCCCTAGAGATAGAGTAAGACAAAAATCCGCCTACCTCAGGATTTCTCAGCAACAGTTTCCAGTCACCATGCCCCGGTAATGGTTCTGGAAGGTAGAGTAAGACAAAGCCCACATAGCCCAGAATTCCCCTAATGTGCTTTAAATTGGGCCTGCGAGCTCACTTTGGGGTCTCTCTATCTTGGTAATGGGAGACCCAGCATGCTGGATTTCTGCGGGATAAAACACTCTTTGCGTTTCAGTACTATTTGAGTCCTGGGGTATCATTCTTCAGCGAATCTTGGACACTTTACATCTCTCACCTATAGAGCAGGGAGCGTGACAGTGTAAGACTCTGGGGAGTCTTAACTTACCGAAGACCCTCCAAATGGACACAGGGAGTCGGGGATTCATGCAAAATGCAAGAGAAATTTATTGATTCATCAGCATGCTGAGGTCACTCTACATACCAAGATGGGAGGGCGACCTCGTGGAGCCCGTTCAGGGACCTTATATAGGATTTTAGAGCAACAGCCGCCATTAGGTACAATGTGATTGGCAGAACAGTGTGACTTTTAAATTTGATTGGTCTTTAGGGAATGAGGTAGCAGGGGCTTAATCAGCCCCTCCCTTCCAGCCTATGTGCTTTCTAACCTGTTTCTTCCATGTGCTCGGAGGGGGGAGGGGACCCTGGAATATCTCAAAGTTCCCGAGCTGACCTCTCAACAGCACTTCCTGGCCTCCTCCTGAGGACAAGGGCCTTTGGAGCATACAAGGAGGGCACTCAGCTCACCATTGTCATTGATGATGGCATCTGCACTGGACACAGGGCAAGACCGTGGAGGCTGAGCCTCTGGTGAGTAATGTTCTCACTGTCTGACTTCCTCGTGCCTCAGTTTCCCAACTTCTGAAAGGAGAATTGTGCGGTGCCCAGCATGTGAAGGGTTGTAACAAGCCACTATGACCTTGACATCCTTTCTTGGAGTGTTGACTGGCATGGATATGTCAATGGTGCGTCTTGGGGCGGGACTGGAATGGTCACTGGTACCCATGGGAGTTGGAGTGAGAGACAGAAGACCTTTGGAGCCAGGCAGCAGACCTGGGTGGAAGACTTGAAGGTCCACATTCCATCTCCAGTGAAACCACAGGCTTCTTTGGTTGCGTCCTTTTAGGACACATGTACTGGCCTTTGGGTCTTTCTAGCTGAGGTCCCAGCCAAGGCCTGGCCACAGCTAGTCCAAGCTTCGGCTCCAAATCTATGAAGCACAATGATAAGTCTGTGTTGCTGGCGTGCCGGAGGTTTACAAGGGACAGTGAGGTGACAGTGACTCCAGCAGAGCCAGCTGCACCACCAGAGAGATTTACAGTCAGAGACATGAACCCACGTTTTTTTTTTTTTTAACTCCGTTATACACTGACTAGGTGACTCCAGGCAATATCTTCAACTTCCTTGAGTCCCAGGCAAAAATATGATTTCAAGGTTTATATTTTGTTTGGGTTTGACATGAGACTCTGTATGCCAAGTGTCCAGCGGAAGGATGAAGTGACCAGAATGGAGTACACCATGGGGCAGATGTCATCAGGATCGAAGCTCCTTCCTCCCCTCCCCCCTCCCCCTCCCCTCCTCCCTCCCCTCCCCCTCCCCTTCCTCCTTTTCCCAGCCTGTGATCTATGTGGTTCTCTGTCTCCTTGCTTGATGCACAGCCACACAGACCCACAGTGACATGGGAGGGAGTTTCTTTTCCTTTCATCTGTACTTTTTGCCTCCTGGTCCCTGGTGTTGCACACAGCCCCCCCTTTCCTGTGATGTTCGCCATTCTAATTAAGTGGAAAAGGCTTTTTGCTCCATACAATTCTCCAGTTATGAATAATGATACTGGCTCATAAATGAAAATCGCTTTTCTATTTAAATTCTCTGTGTAAATTTTTTTTCTGATTTGAAAAAAAAAAAAAGAAGGAATTAGAAACCCAGAGCTCTTGGGTCATTTGCAAGCTATTCATTTTAAGCAGAGCCCTTAGCTAGCTCATTAATGGTGAGTGTGGGGCCCCAGTTAAATGCAAGGATGTTAATTACTTTGCAGGCTTCCATGGGAATAGATGGCTGGCTCATAGGTTGGTAGAGGTTTGGTAGGGAAACATGATTCTTTTGTAGAATCCATGAGGAAGGGAGCCTGGCTCAAAGAGATCTTATGGAGACATATGTGGGGTCCCAAGATTTAACCCTGAGGTCACTTTCCCAGAACCTGAGGACTCTGGGATGAGGTGAGGGGGTGGGTTATGAGCCTGACTGAGGGGTCACAAGGAAATGGTCAGTGTCCGTAATGAGGAATGTGCTAATGGTCAGTGTGCAGAACGAGGAATGTGCTAATGGTCAGTGTGCAGAACGAGGAATGTGCTAATGGTCAGTGTCCATAATGAGGAATGTGCTTATTTTCTGAGAAATGTGCATATATTCCCAGACTTGGTCATTTCATGTCTATAGCCTGTGGCTATGTCTAGCTATGAACAGCACAAATTGGATTTGGTGAGTTATTTAAAAGGGGGTACTAGAGAGATGGCTCAACAGTTAAGAGCACTTGCTTCTCTTGCTAAAGACCTGGGTTCAGTTCCCAGCACCCATGTGGTGGCTCACAATCATCCATAACTCCAGTTCCAGGGAATTTGGCGCCCTCTCTGGCCTCTTTGGGCACTACACACACGTGTGGTGCACAGATACACATGCAGGCAAAATTCTCATACATATAAAATTTAAAAAGAGGGCTGGAGAGATGGGTCAGATGTTATGAATATTTACTGCTTTCGTGGATGGGCTAGGTTCGATTTCCAGCACCCACGTGGTATCTGGTTATAACTCTAGTGGGGTGATCTGACACTCTCTCCCAGGCTCTGTGGGCACCAGGCATTCATGTGGTATATACATGCACATACGCGCACACACATACATAACACGGAAATAAATAGCTTTTTAAAAAGCTTTATTTATTTATTTCATATATACGAGTGCTCTGTCTTCATGCACACCAGAAGAGGGCATCGGATCCCATTACAGATGGGTGTGAGTCACCAAGTGGTTGCTGGGAATTGAACTCAGGACCTCTGGAAGACCAGCCAGAGCTCTTAACCACTGAGCCAGCTCTTCAACCCCCAATTTATAACTTTTTTTTTTTAATTTTTTTTTTTGTTTTTTGTTTTTTTTTGTTTTTTGAGGCAGGGTTTCTCTGTGTAGCCCTGGCTGTCCCTGGAACTCCCTTTGTAGACCAGGCTGGCCTTGAACTCAGAAATCCACCTGCCCCAAGTGCTGGGATTAAAGGCGTGCGCCATCACTGCCCGGCCAATTTATAACTCTTAATAGAAAAAGACACAAAGTTGAGAGTGGGGGTGGGGTGGGAGAAGGGAGGTGGGTCTAGGAGTTAGGAAGAGGTGTGGGCATGAAAATGATCAGAATACATTGTGTTCTCAAAGATTGATAAACATATTAAATAAAGCCAAAGGGGTAGACAAAGACACCCATGTTGACCTCTAGTTTCTACACATATGCACCTTCACACATGTGTATACTCACATACACATGGACACACATAAACACGAGAAAGCCAGACACAAGGCACGCCCCTTGACTTTGCCTGCAATGGCAGGTGACAGTTGGGCGGAGGAGGGATGGCTGGGCAGACATTGTTGTGAGTCCAGCGTTCCTAAGCACCTCCGCCACCCTCCATCTCTGCTGTATCGATGCACTGGCCTACTCTATTATTTATTTACTGCTTTTATTTTCATTGACTTATTTTTTAAAAACTGAAATTTAGTTTAAAGGGGAACTTTATATTTCAGCAGTAAAAGGGAAACTGGCACCCCTGTCATAAATTCAAAGAAACATAAAAATGAATACATGACTATTAAAATAAATAATGTCCATTCCTGTGTCCTCTGAGAGCAACTCCCACACAGCACAAGCTGCATCCGCTGTGCCATGGAGATTCCAGGATGGAGTAGAGAAAGCACTGTTTGCCCTTGTGGTCTGGCAGCGTGCTGGGGACAGGCGACCCGCCCAGGGACCTGACTTTCTGCTGTGGTGTAGCTGAAGCCAGGAAGCCACAGCGCCAAAGGCAGCCCTGGGGAATTTCCTGGCATTTTCGACTTACGGGAGTACCATGCAAATGATATGCAAATCACACATATGTAAATTCCACACTAGCCAGTCCGAGGTGCCCTGGGGATGGGCGGCTCGGCGGTGGGCGGTGTGGCCGGAGCTCCTAGCCTGACTTGTCCCCCTGGGGCCAAGGATTTACAGCAAGAGCCAGAGGGCTGCGCAGGGAGCACTGGTCTGGGAGCCTGGACGGGAACCACTAATCTCTGCTGCTACTCAGCCAGGTGACCTTGGATGACCCCTGTAGCCTCCTTGGGTCTCAGCTTTTTTTTCTACAGGTAAAAAGGCGGAGAAAGCAGCATCTAGAGATGCGGGGATAGTCAAGTTTATGGGCCATGGTGCTCCAAGGTGTAGGTTAACATTCCCCAGATATTAGGATGAGATTAACATCCAACCCTACTGACAGTAGAGAAGGTGCCCGCTGTTATGACGGTGGCCTTGTCTAGTTAGTAGAAGCCATGAATACCTCCTGCCACCATTTGAGGGACTGAGACCCGCTTGTCATTTGATCTGGAGATATTTCATCATCATCTGGGCAGATAAGGGCATCCTCCTATCTAAGAAATAAACTTTAAGCCAGGCAGTGGTAGTGCACGCCTTTAATCCCAGAACTGGGAGGCAGAGGTGGATGGGATCTCTGAGTTCAAGACCAATCTGGTCTACAGAGTGAGTTCCAGGACAGCCAAGGCCACACAGAGAAACTCTGAAATTCCCCCACTGCATTTGGAAGTCAGAGAACCACTTCAGGGAGCCGACCCACGGTACCATCCTTCTTAAAATGCAAATCCCAGGAGAGCTGACAGGTTCCAGCTTTTCTGAGATGTGGAGGATTTAAGGCCCTGAAAGCTGACAAGGGAGATTCAGATTCGCTCCATCAGTTCCCCCTTCACCCCCGTGATGTGTAGCTGCTGCTGGAGGCAAGCCTGGGCTAAGGTCCCATCCTTATCTACTGCAGGCAGCCTCTGTCCTGAATGTACCATCACCCCCTCCTCATTCCCTCAGAGTTGTTTCCTCCTCCTGGAAGCCTTCCCTCAACAATCCAGCCCCTGTCCAAGGAGGCGACCCACCGTGTGCACTGTGTATGTATGCCATCTCCAGGTCTACTCTTCTGTAACTGCCCCATTTCCGGTCCCACTCCTCTGCCATGGCTGCACTGGTCTAGTGTGATTAACACAGGCAGAAGGACTGCATGCTGCTTTGTTCTCCAGCACTCACTTCCGGTCCACCCAGGCCCTGCCCGGCACCTGCCTGTGGTGAAGAATGCAGGAATGGAGAGAAAATCCTGATCCCCATTCGCTCTGTAGACAGGCTTCAGTGAGGGCGGCGGGTAATGGAGGTAGAGCTCAGGGAAGAGGAGCCAGGTGCTTGCCTACTCAAGTCCTGGCTGCTCCTGACTGTGACCTTGTGGATGGGGATATCCCCTCCTGGGACTGAGAGTCCCTGGGGCAGTGAAGGTCTTTTTGCCAAGAGGCTGAGGCCTTGGGTTCTCGTCTCCTGAGTAGCCCGGGGAGTAGAACAAGGTTGAGGAATGGAGGTGTGTGTGTGTGTGTGTGTGTGTGTCTGTGTGTGTGTGTGTGTGTGTGTGTGTGTGTGTATGTGTGTGTCTGTGTGGTGTCTGTGTGTGTGTTTCTGTATCTGTGTGTATGTATGTGTGGTGTGTGTGTGTGTCTGTGTGGTGTCTGTGTGTGTGTTTCTGTATCTGTGTGTATGTATGTGTGGTGTGTCTGTGTGTGTGGTGTGTCTGTGTGTGTGACTCTGTGTATGTGTGTGGTGTGTGTATGTGTAGTGTATGTGTGTGTATGTGGTGTGTCTGTCTGTGTGTGACTCTGTGTGTATGTGTGTGGTGTGTGTATGTGTGGTGTATGTGTATGTATGTGTGTGTGTGTGGCGTGTCTCTGTGTGTGGTATCTGTGTGTGTGACTCTGTATGTGTGTGGTGTGTGTATGTGTGGTGTATGTGTGTGTATGTATGTGTGTGTCTGTGTGTGTGTCTGTGTGTGTGTCTGTATGTGTGACTCTGTGTGTCTGTGTGTGTGTCTGTGTGTATGTGTGCCTGTATGTGTCTGTGTATGTATGTGTGGTGTATGTGTGTGTGTATGTGGTGTGTCTCTGTGTGTGACTCTGTGTGTATGTGTGTGGTATGTGTCTGTGTGTGTGTATTTGTATCTGTCTGTGTGTATGTATGTGTGGTGTCTGTGTGTGTCTGTGTGTGTGTGTATATGGTGTGTCTCTGTGTGTGACTCTGTGTGTATGTGTGTGGTGTCTGTCTGTATCTGTCTGTGTGTATGTATGTGTGGTGTCTGTGTGTGTCTGTGTGTGTGTGTGTGTGTGTATGTGTGGTGTGTGTGTCTGTGTGTGTGGTGTATGTGTGTGTGTCTGTGTGTGTGTGTGTCTGTATCTGTGTGTATGTATGTGTGGTGTATGTGTGTGTGTGTGTGTGTATCTAGATCCTGTTATGCATAATTGAGAACAATTGGATGGACAGATACAATAGGGGCTCCCCGTGTCCCCACCTCTCTGGCTTTCCCCCCCAAACCTACTTAATCAGGAAGAGGGTGTGGCCAGCAACAAGCTCCAAGCCTGGTGGAAGAAGGTGGTGGGGGTGGGGTCACTGGACCAGAACACTCCTGGAGGGGCCGGGGGCTACAGGGCGTGTTTCCTTCCCTTTGATCCACACACCAAGCTATGACTTCACTCTGAGGCCTAACTCAGATTGGGGTGCTGCCCCTCAGATGCTGTCATGGTGGAGCTTGTCCTTGACAGAGCTGCTGGTTGCCCAGCTGTGCAGTCTGCCCCACCAGACCTGCAGCTGCCAGCAGTCAGGGTTGTGGGGTGGGGGATGGGGGTGGCCCCCTTCCTCCAGGCTTTCTCGCTTTCTTTCATGTCCCCTCGAAAGGGGCAGGGGACACGTGCTGCAGGATATTAACAGAAAATACACTCCAAACCATGAGATCGAGGGTCAACTGTCTGGCGACATAACATTTTTATTGCTTTGCTCTTCATGGGTGAGAGGAGGTCTTCACCGTGCCCATCATGCTGTGGGCTTGGCTTTGACCCAGTGTGGCTCTTAAAAGTCCCTCTGGGTTGGAGATCAGATCTTCGGGTTTACCTAGAGCTGCAGAACAGGACGGGAATACTGAGACTCAGATAGCCCCTCCCCTCATCCCTTGTTGAAGGTCGCACCAGCTCTTCAGGTGTCTGAGCTCTTTAGGATCCCACAGAAATCTCTGAGCCTTTAAAATATTTATCGGCCACCAAATGGGAAAAGAAAACTGGGAAATCGAAATTAATAAATGTTAAATGTCTACACAGAATAACACGAGGTCAGATGCATTAATTACCACATTTGGTATTCATAAATGTGTCATTACTTGCGAAAGCAATTTGTCAGCTACATTTCAGAGTAGGCCAGAGAATGGATGGAAGACACAGCCAATTATCAATGGAACCAGGGCCCGTCAGCCCAACGAGTCTGACAGCCAAATTAGAAAAATCTCTTTAAAAATTGTTGGCAAAAAAATGTTGTATTTAATAAGAGTTGCTGGTGTACTTTGCTCCTGTACAGGGAGGGAAGATTTTAAAAGTCTTCGTTGGGGGCTGGCAAGATGGCTCAGTGGGTGAAGGTGCTTGCTGCCAAGTCTGACAACTCGAGTTCAATTCTCCAGGACTGGAATGGTGGAAGGAGCAGGAACAGGGTCCTAGAGCTGGGGACCCTGACCACTGGGCAGCCTGAATAGCAGCTGCTGCATGGGCTGAGGGAAGACTCTCAGGGACCTGCTGGCCTGCTGGTCCTGCTGTTAATCCTTTGGACCCCACCTCTGGGACAGCTACCTCAGCTGAGGGTTGCTCATCAGCTCTTGCTTCTGACCTCTACAAGGGGACTGAGGACTCTGAGGTCCCATTGCCACAGAAGGCCAGGTTTAAGCCATTAGTGCTCACGGTCCAGTACCCGCCCCAGGAAAGCAAGGAGGGCCCAGGCCGTACAGGTAAGCAGAGACTCTGTGCCCTCCACTTCCACAGCCAGGCTACTGTGACCACCTCTCTCCCTGAATCCCAGGGCTACGTCCTGTGTTAATATTTGGTTGGTCCCTAATCAGAGCCAATTAGGCCAGATAACTGAAGTCCAAGGCTAAATGGGTCTTGTCCTTGCCAAGCAGTCAGGCGAGGAGAGCAGCTTTGTTCACACCCAGCTGTGTCCTGGATGACACTTCAGTCCCTTTTGTAATAAAGAAAGGGCAGTGTCCTCCCGAGATACCAGGATATAGCGGTTCTGTTTCTCATTACCCCTTCTGCAAGGAGGGCTAGCTCAGGCTCTCGCCATGGACGGCCCCCTCTCTCCAGGTTGGCCTTCCTCTCGTTCAGAACCTGCTGTGTCTCCCAGCTGCCATGTGTACTCTTTTATAGGACTATCCAGGCAGTGAAATGGTAGACACATACACTTCATAAACAGGTGGTCATGAGAGAGAGGCGATGTTCATAGTGACCTGAGAAGTCCCGAGATGCGGGGAGAGAAGACTGAGAGCTAAATGGTGGAACAGAAGCTGGAGCAGTAGATCTCCCCTAACCCTGCGACCCTTCAGTACAGTTCCCCATGTTGTGGTGACCTCCGACCATAAAAGCTTTGCTGCTACTTCATAACTGTCATTTTCCTACTGGTATGAATTGTCGTGTAGAGATCTGTGTTTTCTGATGGTCTTAGGGTGACCTCTGGGAAAGGGTCATTTGACCCCCCTGAGGGGTCTCGACCCACAGGTTGAGAACCCCTGAGCTGGAGGACGGTTGGGGGAGTGACAGCTGGGAAGGACAGCCCTGAGGTAGGAACGATGGGGCTGCTGCAGCCGGGTGGGGAGAAGGAATGTGGGGATAAAGGGTTGTAGGGAGAATAGAGAGCAGCTCGTGGGACCTGCAGTAGGGTCCCTATGGCGGTGGTGACTGGGGAGTAGAGGGATGCAGAAGCTGGCATGGGGGAGGGGCCAGACAGACTGGGAGGTCTTTTGAAGGTCAAGCTGAAGGGACTTGTCAGTTGGATGTAGGAGAACAGGACACAGATAAAGATGAGGGCTTATGTGGCCTGCCCCACTGGGATGGGGAGCTGGAGGAAGCTGTAGAGGCACAGGGGAACCATGTTTGGCGTTCCCATGGCAGTGGCGTTGTCACACAGGTGTGGAGAAAAGTCTGTCTCTCAGGAGAATTGAGAAATGAAAGGTGTGCTCAGTAGGCACTAGAGAGTCTTACCCTGATGTCTCTGCTTCTGGCCAGCCATGGGTCCCCAGGGGCACAGAGCTGGCTTTCATTATTATGTCTTTGGGGCTTCAGGGTTGAACTCAGGTATCCAAGCCTGCAACTGCTTTGCTTATTTAAAGGTATGGCTGACAACGATTGGGAGAAAACAGTTTACTGTGCATAATGTTCTCTGTCTGCCTAGCTCTGCTGAGGGTGAGAGGGGACTGCAGAGGGTGAGGGTGGAGCTGAAGTAACAGATTGCATAATGAGAAACAGTGAGAGGCTGGGGACGCGCCTCAGCTGGCAGAAGGCTTGCCCAGCTACCATGTGTAAAGCCCAGAGCCTGATCCTAGGTACTGAATAAACAGCCTTCAGTCTCAGCCCTGGAGAGCTAAAAGTGTGTGTGTGTGTGTGTGTGTGTGTGTGTGTGTGTGTGTGTGAGAGAGAGAGAGAGAGAGAGAGAGAGAGAGAGAGAGAGAGAGAGAGAGAGAGAGAGAGAAGCTCAAAGTTACTAGCAAACATTTAGGGAGGCCAGTCTGGGATACAGGATCTTGTCTCAGGCGCAAAGTGAAACAGAGAAGGTATATCCAGTAGAGGCGTCAGAGGCAGAAGGATCTCTGCGAGATTAAGGACAGCTTTGTCTATACAGAGAGTTCCAGGCCAACCAGGGCTATACAGTGAAACTTTGTCTAAATATATCTATATCTGTATCTGTATTCATAACCTCTATATCATCTATATCTGTCTAGACTATATCTATGTATCTTTGTATCTATGTATCTATGAATCTATCTATCTATGTATCTATCCATCCATCCATCTATCCATCCATCCATCCATCCATCCATCTATCCATCCATCACCCTATGTATCTGTGTGTTGGTCTGTCTGTCTGTCTGTCTGTCTATAGGTGGAGGGGTACCTGGGATGTTCTTTAGACGTCAGGGGCCTCTTAAGTAGAGGGCATCTGAATACAAAGCCAGGTGACTGAAGTACAGCTATGTGGTTATTTGAAGAAAGTATGTGGAGGTAAATGAGTCTCCGGTGCCTGAGGCTGGTGGAATATGAGAGACCTATAGTTCTGTGTCTTCCTGACTCTACACTGTTTACCTTCCCTTGATTAAATGACCAGATACACCCAGGGGCTGGAAAATCTGCTGACAAAGGGCACTTTCCCCCTTTCTCATAATTTTTATGTTTTAGAGGAAATCACCAAGTAGATGGGTCAAGAGGCTGGCTCATTGAGAGAAAGAGACAGGTGAATTCTGTGGCTTTCTCACTGTGCAGGCCTTCCTGGGGCTAGCTGTGGATCTCACTTTGCCACGGTGGGGGAGGGCATGTGAGCGGGCTCGGTGACACAAAGTGCTGGACTGGTAATAGCGTGTAACAGTGTAATGCCTTAATAGGGCTGTTAGCTGCAATCACACAAAGTCATCCTGCCCCCGTCCTCAGAAAGCCTTCGTCCTGGTTTTGTTATGTAAGCCTCAGGGGGGGTGGGATCTCATGGAGACAGACCTGTGATCAAAACCCTCACCCTGACTCCCCCTCCTTCCCCCAGCAACCTGGCGCTGTGGAGGCTGGGGAAACTGAGGTCACAGTTGCTGTGTGTCTCCGAGGTATGAGGCTCCAGGCAGATACTGGCTCATACTCCAGCCCAGCTTTGTTCCAGCTCAGCGGGACGTGGCTGAATCAATGGATCAGGCTGGGAGGGACACAGTCAGAGAGAATGTGTGGCACCTGGGAGAGCGAGCGAGCGTGGTCAAGGGCTGTTCCTCTTCCAGAGATTTAACTTAGTGTTAACTGCAACTCTTTAAAAATGCTGCTATGGGATTCAGTGGATAGAGTGCTTGCTTAGCCAGCATGAAAGGAGCCCTAGGTTCCTCCCCCAGCGAGCACTGTAACACCTGTGATCTCAGCACTTGGACCATGGAGGCAGGAGGACAAGTTCAATGTCAGCCTGCAGGCACATAATTAGTTTGAAGAAAACTTGGGCTACACGAGGCTCTGTCTCCAATTACAAAGGAGGAAGAGGAGGAGGAGGTAGAAGGGAGGAGGAGGGAGAGAAGGAGGAGGAGGGAGAGGAGGAGGAGGAGGAAGAGAAGGAAGAGGAAGAGGGGGAGGAGGAGGAAGAGGAGGGAGAGGAGGAAGAAGAGGAGGAGGAGGAAGAGGAGGAGGAGGAAGAGGAGAAGGAGGAGGAAGAGGAAGAGGAGAAGGAAGAGGAGGAGGAGGGAGAAGGAGGAGGGAGAGGAGGAGGAGGGAGAGGAGGAGGAGGGAGAGGAGGAGGGAGAGGAGGAGGGAGGGGAGGAGGGAGGGGAGGAGGGAGGGGAGGAGGAGGGAGAGGAGGAGGAGGGAGAGGAGGGAGAGAAGGAAGAAGAGGAGGAGGAGAAAGAGGAGGAGGAAGAGGAGGGGGAGGAGTGAGAGGAGGAGAAAGGGGCTTATTATATGGCTAAAAGGTTAAGGTGCCTGCCGCTAAGTTCTGTTGACCTGAATTTGATCCTCAGAAACCCACTTGGTGGAGAGAACCAGCTACACATGTATCATGACACATGTGTGCTCAAGAACACACACACACACACACATGCACACACTCACCAAGTAAATAATTGTAAATTTTTTAAAAATCCACCCAAATTATTTAATCTACTTACTTAATTTGCACGTGTATATGTGCGTGCTTTACTCGCGGCAGGACCTGAGAAGGCCAGATATGACAGAATCCCTGGAACCTAAGTTACTCATGGCTGTGAGTTGCCGCGTGGGTGCTGGGAGCTAAACCCAGCTCCTCTGCAAGAGCAACAAGTGCTCTTAACCCGTTTCTTCAGCCCTCAAACCATAAAACATAAAGGTAAAAGGAAAGATCCCTCGTAGCCCATACCCCCATTTTCCTGGGCCTCGAGCTCGGTCTGCAGGGTCTCTTCCTGGCTTCCACTCAGTGCCTCCTGACTCACAGGACCTGGGGCTGAATGAGGACGCCTCTTTTGATCTGGCTGTTGATCTTGGGGTCATGTTCCTGAGGCTGAGCAACTCTTGTTGCTGTTAAATTTGGGGAGCAGAGATTCCCATGCAAGAGCTAGGTTCGAATTTAACCCTACCTACTACCCCTGATCCACCGAAGATGGCTCATGGAAGCTGTGCCAAGGCTGTAGCCACGGGGGGTGGGGGTCACACGGCCCTGACTGTGGGGCATGAGTTGCTGGCACTTGCAGCAAGAGCTGTGGTAAGTGGAGGTGAACGTGGAGAAGGATGGCAAGGGTAAAAGAACACGTGTCATGGGAGAGGGGGGACAGCATGGGGGGGCAGGTTGGGGGGCCTGCCAGTTAAGGATTTAGAAAAGAGATTATGATTACTGATGTGTTTATAAAAATGATAAAGATTATTATATCTTCTATGGATGTGTGGTGAGGTGTGGGGGAAGGGTGTGCCTCAGCGGGCCCGTGCCGAGGCATCCCTCCCCCTCCCCCCCAGGGACCAGCCACACCATGGTATAGTAGAGAATAGAGTTTATTTAGGGCATGGGGAGGGGAGTTAAGAGGGTAGTAGAGTCAGAGAAAGGCAGAGAAAGGGAGAGAGTAGAGAAGTAGAGGCCGGCCATGACCACGTTGAGGGGCTAAGGGGGAAGGGAACAAGAGAGGTAAGAGATGAGAGATGTGAGAGAGAGGCAAGAGAAGCAAGAGAGGGGGGGAGGGAGAGAGAGAGAGGAGAGGACAAGCAGCCCCTTTTATAGTGGGCCAGGGCCACCTGGCTGTTGCCAGGCAACTGTGGGGCGGAGCATACCTGGCTGTTGCCAAGCAACTGTGGGGCGGAGCATACCTGGCTGTTGCCAGGTAACTGTGGGGTGGAGTTTAGACAGAATGCTAACAATTACTCTATGGAACACCCCCACGCCCCCACCCCTTACTCCAACACACAGGTCCTGGGGCTGCCTAGACTCTGAAGTGACAGATGTCAGTCACCCTCCTGGACCACCGCCTCTCTCTGAATGAGAAGTGAGCTCTGACTTTCAGGGGAGGGACTCATTTCCTGGATCAGGAAGCTGACCCAGGCTACAGCCCGGAGAATGCAGGGGGCGCACAGAGATGGGGGAAGCTCTGATCAGGGGTACTTCTGGCCTTCCTGGCTGGGAAGCCTCTTCTGTCTGTCTCCTGGGAGCTCTGTCCATCCCTTGCTCTATCTCATCGATCTCCTACGCAGAGATATTAGAGCTGACTTTGGGATCGGAAGCAGGATGGACAGCGTGGGAAAACAGAGTGGGGAGACTGCAGACATGTTAAGTTTCAGGGCCTGGGCCGCAGCCAGCTACAGGCAAGCCACAGAATGGGTAGAAGGAAGACACCCAATAAATTCTCTATTCACTCGGAAACAAATAGGAGAAGGGTGTACGTCTTTACTTTTATTAATGATAAGGTTAGAAATGAACATAGAAAAAACAGTTACCACTTATCAGACACTGACTAAGTTCTGCAGTTTCCTTTCCTCCCTCCCTCCCCCCTTACCTCCCTCTCTTCCCTCTTCCCTCCCTCCCCTCCTCTTTCTTCCTCTGTTTCCCTTCCCTTTCCTTCTCCCTCTTCCCCCTTCCCCCCGTTCCCCCTCTCTTTTCTCTCCCTCCCAGCAAGTGCTCACATATCCCAGATGTCTTAGTCAGGGTTTCTATTCCTGCACAGACATCATGACCAAGAAGCAAGCTGGGGAGGAAAGGGTTTATTCAGCTTACACTTCCACACTGCTGTTCATCACTAAAGGAAGTCAGGACTGGAACTCAAGCAGGTCAGGAAGCAGGAGCTGATGCAGAGGCCATGGAGGGATGTAACTTACTGGCTTGCTTGCTTCTCCTGGCTTCCTCAGCCTGTTTTCTTATAGAACCCAAGACTACCAGCCCAGGAATGGTATCACCCACAAGGGGCCCTCCCCCCTTGATCACTAATTGAGAAAATGCCTTACCGCTGGAGCTCATGGAGGCATTTTCTCAACTGAAGCTCCTTTCTCTGTGATAACTCCAGCTTGTGTCAAGTTGACACACAAAATCAGCCAGTACACCAGGTTAGCCTCCAACCCTCCATTTAGCTGAGGATGACCTTGAATCCCCAATCTAGTTGCCCCATACCTCCTGAATTCTGAGATCACCATGCACACCACCCCCACCACGCCCAGTTTCTGAGGTGCTGGGGATTAGGAGTAAATTTAGGGCTCTTGGTATGCCAGTCAAGCACTGGACCAACTGAGCTATAGACCTAGCTCTCACTCTAAAGAGCTACTGAAAAGGCATATGGGAAAGGGGTGTGTGTGTGTGTGTGTGTGTGTGTGTGTGTGTGTGTGTGTGTGTGTTGCTCCAGGGCCTAAGCATGACACCTCCTCCTTCAGGTAATTGAGGCTGAATGGGGATGTGGGAGGGACCCAGGTCACTTCTCAGTCCTATGCGACTGACCCACTGGGTTACTTGATTTTTATTTTATAATATTTTATTTTATGTGTATGACGGTTTTGCCCTGTATGCATGACTACACCTCATACATATAGTACCAGAGACCAGAAAAGGGTATCAGATCCCCTGGAACTGGAGTTTCAAATGGTTGTGAGCCACTACCTGGATACTGGGAACTGAACCCTTCTCTTCTGGAAGAGCAGTCAGCGCTCTTAACCTCTGAGTCATCTCTCCGGTCTGAATGTGTCTATTTTTCTAGATGTCCCAGGAGAGATTGGTAGCTATTTTTCCTCATAGTCACATGTTCATGTCTCTGTGGCCAACCTAATCTGCATTTGTTGAACAAATGAATAAATAAGCCAAAGGGCCAGTTTCTCTGGGACCTCAAACAGGCTTCCTGGACCTGGGAGTGGTGGCTCTCACAGAAGACCTAAAGTTCAAATTTCATCCACATTGCCCTAGGAACAGGGGCCCTAAAAACCCTTGTTTTCAGAGGTTCTACCTTCCGGATGCTTCTTTTGAAAATCAGTTGTATCCTGATGAATAACATATCACCCGACCTCCCTAGATCATGACAGCGAGGTACTATGAACACTCATATTCCTGTGGGCTGGCTAGGCTCTACTGGGTGACTCCTCCTGGGTCTCTTATGCAGATGGAGCAGAGGGACACATGCTTCCTGGGTCCACAGAGGCTAATGAGCAGGGATAAGTATTACACTCTTAAATTACCCTTTATTCAGAAAGCCACTGATCTGAAAAACCAGCAGGTTAGCACCTGTATTAGTCAGGGTTCTCTAGAGGAACGGAACTTACAGAATGAGTCTTTATATATGGAAAGGGGGATTTATTAGAATGGTTTACAGGCTGCGGTCCAGCTATCCAACAATGGCTGCTTATGAACTGAAGCTCTAAGAATCCAGAAGTTGCTCAGTCCAGGAGCCCAAACGTCTCAGCTGATCTTCAGTATAAGCTAGAATCCCCAAGAAGTAGACTGTCATGCCAGTGAAGGAATGGACTTGCTATGGAGGTTAGGGCAGGCAGGCAAATAGAAAATATTTCCTTCTTCCATATCTTTACATAGGCTTTTAGCAGAAGATGTGTGTGTCCCAGACTATAAAGGTGTGCCTTTTCACCTCAAAGATCTGGATTAGAAGTAGATCTTTCCACTTCAAATTGAGCAAAAATCCCCCACAGATATGCCCTTCCATTTTCAGGTTTTAGTTAATTCCAGATGTAGTCATGGTGGCAACCAAGAAGCAGCCACATGACTCTTCCATCTCACCTGTAGCCAGCAGGCATTAGAAGGAATGGGGAAGGAGGCGCAGACAAAGACCATTTGTGATTCTGGGGTTCAGCCTTTTCCCACTGGTCAGGTGGTCAGCCATAATGTTGAGTCTTGAGATAGTCCTGCCTTTTTCTTTACCATCCCTGTACCCTTCCTTCATCTATGGATGTCTGGGCTCAGGCATTTGTTGAAATTCTAAGTCAAGAGTTTCTGCTAGTGTCAATCTCATACACTATCAAAGGCATCTGGGCTGGGAGGGGTTAATTCACAACTAACAGACCATTAAGAGTGTGTCTGTGTTAAAAGATAGTGTGAAGGTTAGCTTCACTGCCACTTTGACACAACCTAAAATCACCTGGGAAGGGAGTCTCAGTGAAGGATTATCTACATTGGGTTGGCCTGTGGGGGATTGTCTCCCTGGCCCACTGTGGGTGGCACCATTCCCTATGTAGAGGATCCTGAACTGAATGAGAGTGGAGGAATCCAGTTGCATTCATTTCTCTCTGCTCTTGATTGCCATTGTGATTTGACTAGCTGCCCCGACTTTCCCACAGCAATGGATTATAACCTGGAATTGTAAGCTAGAATCAACCCCCTTCTCCTCTAAGTTACTTTTGTCAGGGCATTTTTATCGCAACCACAGAAATGAAAGTAGAAAAACAAGTAATAGTGTGCACATCTGACTCCTCTGTGCAATGTTATAATACAGAATATGAAAGTGCTCTTACCCCTCCCCTCTATCTCCTATCAGTTACAGCAGTTGGTGGCTGGGGCTGGAACCATCTGAAAGCTCACCAGGATGTCTAGCAAAGCTGTTCTGAGCTT
The DNA here is from genome assembly GCA_028551405.1 of Uromys caudimaculatus. Classification (NCBI taxonomy): domain Eukaryota; kingdom Metazoa; phylum Chordata; class Mammalia; order Rodentia; family Muridae; genus Uromys; species Uromys caudimaculatus. The sequence continues at coordinate 132,258,472 of CM052702.1, forward strand.
GTGCCAGATAAGGCACTGGGGATGGGAGAATGGCTTAACATAGCATCTGCATGTGGCTAGCCTGAACATTCGCACAGCAGGGAGGGAGTTAGACCTTTTACACAGACATGGACTTCCCCTGGAGCAGTGTCTCAAGATCCCTAGGCAGAAAGGACAAGGCTTCTTCTGCATCCCAGCACTGGGAGGTGTGCACACCCCCAGCACATTCTCTTGGTTAAGCCAGGCAAGGGGTCCACAGGAGTATGTGGCTCTCAGAAGTCAGACAGAAGTGTGGCACAGTGGGCAGGACTTTATGGTGCAGCAGGAAGACCTGCATCCCACTCCTGGCTTGGAGGGTCATCTTTGTGGGTCTCAGCTTCCAAAGGTGCAAAATGAGAGAACCCGAGTCTGGTCCCTAAGCCTGTCTCTGGGTCACATGTGGTTCAGAGCCTAAGCCCTGTGAAGCCCCTAGGCAAGACAGAACAGCTGGGGCTCTAATCTCTGAGCTTCAGAAAGAGACGTCACCCTCCCCTGCCATCTCTGGGCACATTATTCACGGGTTCATTACTGTTTAATTTAATCGCCAAATGCCATCCAAATGCCGTTTATTCTGCCTCCTCACCAGAGACCTACCTATTTATTTCATGTTTCAAATGGGTTGCTCATGATCCTGTCATTGGGGCTTTATTTCGTAATTCATTCGGTGAGTTCTGACAAGCTGAAAATGATGCGGTATTGAGCCACCTCCCAACCCTCCTCACAAGGGCTTTTTCCTTAATGGACCTCCCCGTGCCTCTTTTTGTTGGGAGGGCCAGACCCACACACTCCCCACCTTCCTGATGGATATGAGGAGAGAGGAAAATACAGACTTCTGCTCTCTCTTGCTTCCAGGAGGCTGAACCTCAGCCGCTTTTAGCAGCAGCATCTACTTTTGAAAAAGAAGAGCAGCTCCATTTTGCTGAGCCTGGTGTCATAAGCCTGTAATTGCAACTTCTTGGGAGGCTGAGGCAGGAGGATTAAAAGTTCAAAGCCAGTCTGGATTATAAAGTGAGCTCAAGACCACTCCAGGCAACTTAGTGAGACCCAGTATCAAAATAACAGCCCCCCCCCCGGAGGGGGGCTGGGGGATGGTTCAGTGCTCACTTTGCAAGTGGGAGGACCCGAGGTTGATCTCTGGAACTCATGGCAAAATACTAGGCATATGTTTGTAATTCCAGCACTGGATAGTCAGTGACAGGAGGATTCCTGGGGCTCCCAGATCACCCAGTATAGTGTAATTGTTGGACCCCAGGACAAAGAGAGAGTCTGTCTCAAAAGAAGTAGACAGTATTTCTGAGGATGACATCCTATGTGACCTCTGGCCTCCATACTCACATGCATATCTGCACGTGTGTGCATGTGTACACGTGTGCATGTGCACACTCGCATACATAACCCCCACATACATACAAAAGAAAGAAAAAAGAAGAAGAGGGCTGGAAGTGTAGCTCAGTGGTCACAGTCAGTCTTGCATGGATGGGGCCCAGAGTTCAATGTCCAGTATGGGCAAGAAAAAAGAAGTTGCTATTTTTTGGTTATATCCGTTTTGCTGGCTAGTTTTATGTCAACTTGACACGAGATCAATTGAGCAAATGCCCCAGTAAGATTGGGTTACGGGCAAGCCTGAAGGACATTTTCTTAATTAGCAATTGATGTGGGATGGTCCGGTCCATTGTGGGTGGGGCCAACCCTGGGCTGATAGTCCTGAGTTCTACAGGAAAGCAGGCTGAGCAAGCCATGGGGAGCAAGCCAGTAAGCAGCATCCCTCCATGGCCTCTGCATCAGCTCCTGCCTCCAGGTTCCTGCCCTGCTCGAGTCCCTGTTCCTGACTTCCTTCAGTGAAGGGCTATGACGTGGAAGTGTAAGCCAAATAAACCTTTTATTCTCCGACTCGCTTTTGGTCATGGTGCTTCATCACAGCACTGACCCTCAGATAGCAGTGTATCCCCAATCTTCCTAGTGTAGAACAGCTTGTTAGGTGAGCGAGGGGGCCTTGGGAAGGCTCCGTAGAGAGTGCCACGCAGGTCAAGCTGTCAGTCATTGGCTGAGGTCTTCCTTTCCTGCACAGTGCTTTCCCACCTCCACACCTGGAATTATTCACTTCTAAAACGGGATGGTAGTAGGTCTGCAATTAGAGGATGGTGAGGTGGCGGAGGCTCACCAGGATGAGTCCTGCCGGGCACATCTGCAGTGCTCCCTAATAGCTGTGACTTCATTTCACTCAGAATACATCAACTCGGCTGGATCCCTGCCAAGGGCCAGGAGTGGAAAGGTCAGAGGTCTGGAGAGATCAGAGTCAGCAAGGGGGTTGAGATACTTCTAGTGCTGCAGGCTCCCAGTGGGAGGTCCCGACCCGGTCCTCCCGGCTTCAGGCCAGGTTGGGAGTCTGCCAGGTCCAAGTTCAACCCCCCCTCCCCCCGAAGTCCTCCCAAGCTGTGGATGCTCAACCTGGCTGCTGAGCAAGCATCTTGGAGGGCTATCGATCTGAGAGACCAGTGACACCTCTGCTTGAACCCATGAAGACTTAGGCAGTGCTGCAAAGCTGGAAGCTTCTAGGCAGCCACCCCATCCCTTTCTACTCACAGTTCCTCGGAAGCCCCCACCTTAGGATTCTGACCCTGTTAGACCTGGGGGAACAAGGGCACAATGGACCAGAACACCCACTTCCTGTTTGTCCTTTTCCTAGTCCCAGGTCTCCTGGGGTCTTGGAAGAATGCATTTGTCTTTCTGATTAGTGATGGACACCTGCCCTGTGCAGGAAGACCTAGAAAAACTCTGTGCAAAGAGGCAGTAATTATTGGAGTCTTTATCCTGTCTTTGTCACCCAGGACACACAAGTGTTTGCTCTCATGCTGCTCCAGTCTGCCTCCACCCCCTACCTGACCTCTTTGCTCCCCTGTCTTGTCTCCCTCCATCTTAGACCCGGTTCACACCGTAGGACCTTAGGTTCTTAAAATACATCTCCCTGCTCTGGATCCTCATCGGGCTGTGTTTTCAGATTTCTTTTCCGTTTGCTGATGATATTTTGAAAAACAACCTCCCCCTGCTTCCTCTGGTGGTTCCCTTTCAGGTGTACACTGCCTAAACACCCCAAGTCAGCCTCCCGCTTCTTCCTGGAGCTCCAGGGTAGCCCCCCTCAGCAGGGCAATCAAATGAGCTGGGAGTGAGGTTTAAAGTGTTTCAGCGGCCATGTTTGAAGTGAAATGGGTGCTATGACTTCCCAGTGTCTGTGATATCACCCAGACCGTCCAGATGAGTGACACTTAATCCATGCAAAACCCGTGGCTGGGTGATTGTGCTCTGTTTGGTTTATATATGCTCAGCCCAGGGAGTGGCACTATTAGAAGGTGTGACCCTGTTGTTGTAGGTGTGGCCTTGTTGGAGTGAGTGTGTCACTGTGGGTGTGGGCTTTAAGACCCTCATCCTAGCTGCCTGGAAGCCAGTCTTCTCCTAGCAGCCTTCAGATGAAGATGTAGAACTCTCAGCTCCTCCTGCACCATGCCTGCCTGGATGCTGCCATGTTCCTGCCTTGATGATAATGGACTGAACCTCTGAACCTGTAAGCCAGCCCCAATGAAATGTTGTCCTGATAAGAGTTGCTTTGGTCATGGTGTCTGTTCACAGCAGTAAAACCCCAACTAAGACATGCTCTTTGCTTTTGTCTACACCAAGACTTGGGAAGTGATGTGTGTTTTGTTTGAAATTACATCCCATCTGGATGAAGGCTTCATGCCACTTCAGATGCATAGAGGTCACCTGTGGCTATGACCTTGGAACCAGACAGCCAGTGTCTCTGGGACTCCCAAGGATGACAGTGTGGACTCCTATTCTGTCCCATGGGCTGCTTCTAATTAAACCTTGAATATCTTTTATGTCATTGATACACAATCATACTTCAGTGTCAGAAAAATTCATATATGGTGATCTGGGGTTTTAAATTTTTCTTTAATTTTAAAAAAATGGAACTGAAGAGATGGCTCATCAGTTATAAGCACTTGCTACTCTTGCAGAAAACCCAGTTCTCATTCCCAGCACACATAGTAGGCAGCTCACAGCCTTATTTAGCTCCGGATGCAGGGATTCATACTCTTCTGCCCTACAGGGTTACCTGCATGCATACAGCACACATACAGACAAGCAGGTACTCACACATACACATAAATAAAAAGCAAACAAGATAAAAAAAATATATCACGTTTGTTTACTGGTGTATGTACGTGTGGAAGTCAGAGGATAACTTGTAGGAGTCTGTTCTCTCCTGGCACCATCATGGTTCCAGGGGTTGAACTCAGGTTATCAGGCTCTCCTGAACCCAGAGCTATGGGTGTGTCTCAGTGGTAGGCTGCTTGCCTGGACTGCAGGAGGCCCTGGCTTTGGTGGTTCCCAGCGCTGGGGGGAGAGAGAGAGAGAGAGAGAGAGAGAGAGAGAGAGAGAGAGAGAGAGAGAGAGAGAGAATTAAAAAAAAAAAAAGGAACAAAGAAAGGCAGCTACCACCATCCACAGCAGAGCTGACCTGTGTTCTGCCTCAAGAGTTCAGCCCAATGGGCATTCCTATAAACGGGGCTGCGAGCAAACAGGCAAGAGACTCTAAGCAGACAAGCCCCAGGGGCAGCATATAAGATTGTAGCTCCTGCTTGCAATCCCAGTGCCAGGGAAGCAGAGGCAAGAGGATTGTTGAGTTTAAAGCCAGCCCGGGCTTACTATGTGGAGGCCAGCAGGGGGTGGGGGGGCGTTACTGTGGTGGAGGTCAGAGGACAACTTGCAGGAGCTGGTTCTCTCCTTCCATTATGTGGGTCCCAGGGGTGGAGCTCAGCTCATCAGTATGCAGACTTTTAACAAATAAACATCAACCCCAGGACAAAGGGAGACGTTAATCTGCAGACGGCCTCACTCCTTACCCCTCTCTCCATAATTTGCGGGATGTTTTCTCATACCGATAAATGCTCCCACCTGCAATGTTCACAGCTCTCTCAGGTCTCACAGACTGGATAAACCCATTATTTATTTAACCACATGCTTACAGTTGCGAATTTTCTTTTTCTTTTTAAAGGATGTACTTAGGTTGGTCCCATTTTTCTCTGTAGAAGCAAATTTACAAAGAACATTTTAGAAGCAAAATCTCAGGACTCATGACTGAAACAAGGTGTTGAAAACGGTGTACATATTGTAAAGAGTGTGGCCGCTCATGACGTATGATCCTGAGGGGATGTCACAAAGTTCTATTTTCCCCTGAGATCTTCTGTCATGCTGGGAAATCACTATTAAAGCATTCTGCTCCTCATCAGGGAGCTTCCCTTTCATGTTTCTCCCCTTCTTATTTTTTACAGTTTTGTTACACTTTTTATTTATTTATTTAGTGTGTGTGTGTACACAAATGTGTGTATATTGGTCTCCATGTGCCACAGTGCACGTGGCGGTCAGAGGACAACTTTTCAGAGTTGCTTCTCTCCTTCCATTGTGTGGGTCCCTTAGTGACAGGTACATTTACCCGCTGAGCCATCTCCTTGGCTTTTAAAAAATATTGTTTTTAGTGTGTGCGTGTGTGTGTCTGTGTGTGTGTGTGTGTGCACGCATGCCCAGGGAAGCCAGAAGAGGGTGTCAGATTCCCTGAGGTTACAGATGGATGTGAGCTGCCTGCCTTGGGTGCAGGGAACTGTTTTCTGAAAGAGCAGCAAACACTCTGAGTACTGAGCCAACTCTCTAGCCTCTTCTTTTCTTTTCTTTCTTTCTTTAAATACTCTTCTTCTTCTTATGTATGTATGTCTGTATATATGCATGTGCCTGAGGCTAATATACACTGGAGCCGGAAACACAAGCAATTGTAAACCTCCCGATGTGGGTGCTGGGAACTGAACTCCTGTCCTCTGCAAGAATAATACATCTTCTTAACCACCGAACCATCTCTCCCTCTCCTTTCCCCTTCCCCTTCCCCTCCCCTCCCCCTCTCCCTCTCTCAATAGGGTTTCATTTAGCCTGGGCTGGGATGGAACTCACAATATAGCCAAGAATGACCCTGAACTTCTGATCCTCCTGCTTCTACCTTCTTCGAGGTGCCAGGAACGGAACTTTAGGGCCTCCTGCTCCCTAGGCAAGTGCTGTACTGTTTGAGTCGCATCCCAGCCTGGCTGCTCTGACTTTACCTGTAAGCTGTCTTGAAAATCCTGATGCAGCCTGCCCCATCCCCGCCCCCATGGGGCCTCCTAACATCTAGGCCTCTTGCTGTACAACTACCTTCTTTTCTTCCCCAAATATCCTTTCACAGATTTGCATTAGATCAGTCTCTAAAACCTCCCTTGGAATGCTGCTGTTTCAAAGGCCCTCAGCACCATGTCTGTCCCCTCTTGGGTCCTCGGTAAATGTGTGGTTTATGGGGGGGGGGGGGACAACCAAACAAACAACTAAAAAAGAGCACTGGGTTGAATAAGATTTAAAATCATCCTCAGAACTCATGTATGACTCAGTGATCGGAGTGACAGTTCATAGTCAGTGCTGGGGTCTGTGCCTGAAGTGTCGTCCCCAAATTACCTGTGCTTGGAGGCTTGGTCCCTGGCAGGTGGATCTAGACTTCTCTCAGTGACTGGATCCTGAGGGTTCCAACCTCATCAATGAATCAATGGAGTCAGATTTTGGCAGTCTTGTTGGGAGGGGTGAGTACTTTGGAGAGTAGGGGGTGGGCAGGTTGGAAGAAGCATGTCACTAGGGCTTGCTGAGGAAGGACGTGCTCCTCCCGTGTGTCTCTTTGTCTCTGTCATCTCTTTCTTTCCCTGCCATGCCCTTCTGCCTCCCAACAGCCCAGAAACACCAGAGCTACAGACTATGGACAGAAACCTCTGAGACCAGGAGCCAAAGAAACCGTTCCTCCTTCAGATGGACTCTCTCGGGTCTTAGTCATGGCGACAAAAAAAATTCAGCAGACTCCATTTGTCCAGTCCAGGCTTCAGCAGCCAGGATGGACAGAGCTGTTTGTTAGAGGGTCTGTGAAGCTTCAGAGAGCTTACCTGCATGGTTATGGAAGTCTGAGCAGCTGGAAAGAGCCTGGGACGGCTCTTCTAGAAAGCACATCCCCTGGGGAAGGAGAAAGATAACCACCGTCTCCATCTCTACTGCAGCCGGGGTCTAGACAACTTATTTTTTATTCTGTAAATATTTAGGGAAAAAAAGCCAAAGGGCACAGGGGAGCCACACCTTATGTCTGTGGGTGACCTCCACCGCTCCCTCTAGCGTTATCAAGATTAGAATCAGATTTCTATGGAGATCTCAGAGTGGTCTTCACTGATTAATGTCCCCTCTGATTGTCATCAGGGCAAAGGTCACCTGAGCCATCTGAGGGTGACCTCCCTAGTTACTGGCCCAGGGGGCACACATGCACTTTAATTTCTTTCATGACCCCAACAGAGAGCAGTTAGGAGAAGTGACACTAGCTTGGATGTGTGACATTCAGGTGATGGTCTTGGGGGACTCGGGGGTCTTTGAAAAAATATATGCTTTGTACATTTTATTTAGTGTGTGTGTGTGTGTGTGTGTGTGTGTGTGTGTGTGTGTGTGTGTGTGTGTGTGTGTGTGTATGCTCAGCAGGGTCTATTCTGTGCCTTCTCCATGTGGGACCTGGGGATCAAATTCATGTCATTAGGCTCGGCAGCAAAGTAACACTAACCACTGAGCCATCTCACCAATCCTAAAGGGTTCTTTGTTCTGGGGACCTTTGGGACACTTTGCCACCCTGGATGAGAGCCAAGAGGCCCATGCTTGTCCACTGCTTCCCAGCCATCTCTGGGAGAGTGTACTCTCCCTTGCAGGCACACTGGTCAAGTGACCAGCTCCGGGTGGCCTCTGATCAGGGTCCAGGACACTGATCCTACCTAGGCAGGCTGACTACAGCCTGGTCTGCTTCCCTTGTGTGGTCCTCTTTCCAATTACACCACTGTCGGGAGACAGGAATGGGGGAAGTCAGGAGCTCATTCACCTCCAGTGCACCGAGGTCCCCTCAATCATAGACTCCTGCAATTTTCTGAGCTGTCGTTTCCCCACTTGGTGGGTGTTTGCCTGCCGAGTCCAGCAGAGAGGAAATGAGCCCGAGGGACCCTGAGACCAGCGACTGCCTCGGCTTGCTTTTGATTAAAGCAAACCTGGGTGTGAGCTGTGTTAGTAGCCTTGGTCCTCATTACTGTGGCTGGAAAGCCCCCACTCACTCGTGGGTTGAATGGTGTCCTTCGATATCCACTAGGGCCAGAACCTTAATCAAGCCCAGGCTGGCTTTCCCTCTCTGACTCTGCTCCCCGGGGTTGGAGTTATGGTCGCAACTGTAGCAATAGTGGTAATAGCTGCTATCATTGGCTGAGTGCCTGATGCATATTTGAAATGATGTCTGTGTTACATTGTATATATTGAATGATGTAGGCGTATGGTTTTATATACTATGAAATGTAATTATAGAAAAAAGGAGTGGGTAAGGACTAGGTTATTGAATATCTAAAATACCTGCACTCTTTAGAGGTAAACAAGAGTCTCAGAGAGGTTGAAAGACTTGCTTGGAGTCACACAGCCAGGGAGGGTTGGAGCTGAGACCAACTCCCAGCTACTTGATGTCAGAGTCCCTGCACCCTTGAGCTCCTGCCTGATCTCCCACTCCTCTTTTGAGGGGCTACTTCTGTGCCTCTCTACCTCACTCAGGGTGTGGTTTGTGGTTAGGTGCTTGCTCAGCAGACCAAGATCCCAGGTTTCATCTCCAGCACCATGATGTTCATCAGCCATTCATACCTGATGACACCAACTGGCCCTGTCAATGCCTCTGTCGGAGCTGTTCTCATTAAAAATACATAAATTACACGTGTGTGTTCACCTGCATACCACGGTAGCACATATGTGGGGCTCAGTCCTGTATCCAACATTCGATGGCAACCTCGTGCCCTGTTTTGGCTGCATCTTCAGAGGCCTTGTTTTCTCGTGGGATGGACTTCACTCTGTGTTTCTGCCAGCAGTGTGTAACGACCTTGTTAAGAATGTGATTCTCTGTACCGGCAGAATGTGGTGGCGCACACCTTTAATCCCAGTGCTCAGTAGGCAGAGGCAGGCAGATCTTTGAGTTTGAGGCTAGCCTTGTCTACATAGTGAGTTCCAGAACAGCCAGGGCTACACAGGGAAACCCTGTGTTGAAGCAAACTAACAAACAAACAAAGTGATTCTCAGAACTGACATATGAGACATAACCATCTCTGTCTCTTGGGGAGCTGGAACTAATTCAGGGCTCTATTAGGCTTTCTGGAATTGTTTTGATAGGATAGGAGTGGGGTGTGTCTCAGCTATAGAGTTAAGACCCTTGTCTCAGCTCTTAGAGGGGACACATGAACCCGTGGCTAAAGGAGTAACTGACTGTGAAGCCCGAAGATCGGCGGCCATGTTTGCAAGGCAGAATGGAGGCGGAGACTCAGGCCACAGCTCTGTGGTCAGCCTTTACAGCAACCCGGCTCCCAAGCAGAGTTAGCTGTACCTGGCCCGCAGAGATTTGCTGTGAAGGGTTCACAATCTAGAATTGATTTGCAGAGTGCCTGGGACATGGAACAATTCCTTCGGTGTGAGCTAGGGTCATTTTCCAAGTCACACAGACAAACTCAACAAAGTTTTGGTTGTAGAGAACAGATTTAACTGCCATATCCCACACTAGCGATCAATGTGTTTTTAATTGGGAGCCATGTCTGTGAGTCAGCCCTCAAGGCATCAGGCAGCTCTGGTTTGGGGTGACTGGGATTGGAGTGAGGCACATTCCTGTCTTGGCTGTAGCTATGGAGTTGGGGTGGAGGCACCTTCTGACTCTCAAGTCACCTGATCTTTTTAAGCTTGTAATTTCCCTTCTGCTCTATGTGAGCCCAGGCTAGCCCATTAGCCTGCACACAGGGCTCCTCCTGGAATCCATTTGCTCTTGGCAGCAGGTATTTCTTTGCTGGAGTCTTGGGTCAGCAGCTCCACTAGGGTCTCTGTGAGGAACAGCTGGAGAGCCCCATGTAGTAGCTCTTCCCTGTTTCCATACCCAGCCTGTCCTGTCTCCTGAGGTATTTAAGGGAGCCCTCATGGCTGCCAAGTGTGACTAGAGAGGTTTCCACCCTGAGAACTCTAGTAGCCTGAGTCTCAGAGGGGGATCCTTGCACAGACCCAGGCGGCACATATATTCCCTGGGCTCTATTGCTTGGTGGCTTTGTACTCTCAGAGTGTTGCTCCAGAGATTACAGTCAAGCTGCCATCCTGAATGGTTCCCCCTGTGGCTCCCTTGTCTCTTGCCTCATCTCTGCTGTGGCTGCAGCTCTGTTACTTCTGCCCGATGCCTCTGAAACAGAGCATCCAGCAGGTAGCAAGCACTTTCCATTTTCTTCTACACACACACACACACACACACACACACACACACTCGGGGTGAATCCAGGAAATCGGTCATGGGAGGTTCCCTGGCATCCCTCGCCAGGCTCAGCATCCTTCCCCACACCAGGGTCCAGGCAGCTGATAACAACTGGGGCAAGTATCTGACTGGTCCCCATAATGAGTTCAGAGACTCTCCTGTCACATGCTTGGTTGCTGAGCCACCCCTCCCCTCCACTGGCTCCCAGTGCCTAAGGGCTAGTTTTCTCCTTGTCCCCTTCAGATGGGCTCGCTTCCCATGGTGGCCACAAGGATGTGGACGCTCAGTCTCACATCTCCCAGGCTGGCGTCTAGTAACTGACACCCAGATCCATAGATACTTGTAGTTAAGAAGGAAGAAGTGGATGAGCCAGCCTGGGTCAGAAGTGCAACTTTGTTATACACATGAGCTGCAAGTGACTGCCCCAGGGCCCTCCACACATGGCCCAACCAACCTCAGGTTCTTAGGACTAGAGGTCTTCAAAAGGCCAGTGATTCCCCCATCCGCCATCTCTTAGGATGAGGGAGTAGGCCAGCCTCCCGGGCCGCTGTATGGCTGTGTGTATGTTCACACGAAGAGGAATTTCTCTAACCAGTGCAGCCATCTGTCTGTCACCTCCTCCTTCGCTGTTCTTAAGACTCCAGCACTTAGCTCTCAGCTCTAGGACCTTGTGCTCCAGCCCAGGACTGCAAGCTCCACAATACGCCTGGGAGCTCTACACGACTTTGCTTTCAAGCCTCCTGCTCACAAGTGAATTCTCATTTGAAGTCTATGGAGAATTGTTGAAAGGAGGAAGAACCCTAGGAGGTGGGTGGGAAGCACAAAGTGATTCAGAGAGGTATAGCAACTCGCCCAGAGTCACACAGCGCAGAGAGGACAGGTGCATGGCCAGAGCAGAGGCAGCCTGTGGGGACTTCCCTGCTTCAGAGGCAGCTCAGCTGAGATGAAGTCAAGTCTGAAGTCCAGGATGAGCTGGATGGAAGCCTTCGGCTCCTGCTCACACTACGCCCTTGTGAGTCTGGTTTTATTTTCCTGCAAGTTAGCAGCTGAGCTACAGCCAAGCCAAGGGCTCATTTCTCCAGACACAGAATGTTCCAGGTCCCTTGCACCCGTGTGACTAAATCCTGGCACCAAATGTTCTTCCCTCCTGGCTGATTCTGCCTGGCAGGCCTCAGGCAAGAAGAAAGAAAACATCCTAGATTCTCCCACTGGACAGGAGGTATTGTCCCTGCTTCCAATGGGTCAGGGAGACAGTGCACTGCACTCACCCAATAGAAAGCTTTCTGTGCTATGGGGAGTTTGAGTTAGCCAGAACCCCCTTCAGCTCACACCACCTCTGCACCCCAGACTAGAATATCCCCTCCTCTTGCCCACATCCCTCACCTCATCTCTGTAGCTTGCCAGTCTCCCATAGCTCCTCTACCACTGTCCTTCCAGGGCTAGCCCGGTCCTCACCTCTCCAGCTGTCTGACTTTTTTTTAAAACCAGACTGTCAATGAATGGTGACTCTGGGTTTTGTGTTGACAGCTGTTTCCTTAAGACCGGCTCAAGGTCCTCTGAGCAAATCCACATCCCTTCCTTGAGATGGCCTACTGCCGCTTGATAGACAGCTGTCCTAATTCCTGTACGAACCCAGGAGCACAGTGTACGCAGTGATCCTTGGCTTTGAGCAGTGTGCTGCCGGCACAGCTGTCCATGACGACGGTCTGGGTGCACCATGTATTTAACAATAGACTGTAATTGTAAATATAATGCAGTTCAAACATTCAGCCGTACAAACCAAATCATTTAAATAACAAACTGAGTTTTTGCTCAGGGCTGAGGAGTCCAAGCTTTGGTAAAAAGGGAAGCAAACTGGGTCAGTGATAAATAGACTCCCATAAAGAGGCTGTTTAGACCTTAAAGTGGGTCAGGGCTCAACCCTGTGCAAATTAGCTACTGTTTACTTAGCGACTTGTCTCTGGCGTGTGTGGCTGCACTGTTGGAGACTTAACTCAATAGAATATCAAAATTCCTTTTTAAAAATAGCTTTCCAGGGCTTGTGGGATAGCTCCGGGGGAGGGGTGACACTTGCTATGTGGTCTGAAGACCCAAGTTCAATCCCTGCACTTACTTGATGGAGAGAAAGAACTGACCTGTAAGTTGTCCGCTGACTTCCAGGCGTGGTATCCACAGGCCTTCATATGCATGTGTGCACACTCGTGTACACAAACACACAATGTACTCGTGCACACACACAAGCACACATACATGCACTCATGCGCACACACATACACACAAGTGCGCACAGACTGATGCAATTTAATTAAAAAGAGAGAGAGCGAGAGCGAGAGAGCTTTTAGGCCCAGAGGGGTGGCTCAGTGGTTAAGAGCACTGTTCTTGCAGAGGACCTGGGTTCAGTTCTCAGAGCCCACACGATGGCTCCGAATCATATATAACTCCAGTTCTAGGAGACTGTATATCTTCTTCTGAACTCCCTGGACACGGGGAATACTTGTGGCACACAGATGTACGTGCAGGCAAAACATCAATGCTCATGATAACAAGAGGTTTTCTAGGGCCCGGGGAGATGGCTCAGCAGTGAGGAGCACTCGCTGCTCTTGCAGGGGGCCTGAGTTTGGTTTCCAGCACCCATGTTTGGCAGCTCGCAACTGTCCGGAACTCCTGTTCCAGGGGTACTAATGCCCCTCCTTTGCCATCCAAGGGCACCCGGGCACACACACACACACGCATACCATACACACACGCACGCACGCATGCACGCCAGTAGTGGTGATGACATGTGTCCCCTCACCTGAAAGCCTAGACTGGTGGCTTCTATTCATAGTTTTAGAGAAAGCTGGAGGACACCTCCTGCTCTGTGTGAATGGCAGAGAGGCCTCTCACAGGGTTATAGCTCCTATGGAGTGTGATCACCAGACCTTACAGCTGCCTCCCCTCACCCTCCTCCCCTGCTTCCTCTCACCCTCCTCCCCTGCTTCCTCTCACCCTCCTCCCCTGCTTCCTCTCACTCTCCTCCAATGCCTCCTCTCACCCTCCTCCCCTGCCTCCTCTCACCCTCCTCCCTTTAGTCCTCTCACCTTCCTTCCCTCCTTCCTCTCACCC
>CM052702.1:132272481-132463327 GCA_028551405.1 Uromys caudimaculatus
CCTGTTCCCTCTCACCCTCCTCCTCTTCCTCCTCTCACTCCCCCTTCCCTGTTCCCTCTCACCCTCCTCTCCTGCTTCCTCTCACCCCCCTGTTCCCTCTCATCCTCCTCCTCTTCCTCCTCTCACTCCCCCCTTCCCTGCTCCCTCTCACCTCCCTCCCCTGTTGACCACCATGACTCAGCTCCTCCCTATAGAGAAGCATAAACCAACATGCACAGCTTGTTCCAACAACACTCTGTAAGCACAAGCTGAGGGCTGGACTGTCTTCACAGGGGCTGAGGCTAGCTCACGGGCTGTTACCCTGAGGTGGAGGACAGCAGGCACCGGTGCTTGGATTTGGATCCCATTTCCCACACTCTACAGCTGGCATTGGGCAAAGCTCATGGCTGTCTCACGCCTCAGTTTCTCCATCTGCACAACAAGGATGCAGTCAGTACCTACTGCTCAGGATTAAGTCAAGCACTGCATCTGACAAGAAGAATGGAAGCCACAGAGCACACAGAGTGTGCCCCGTGTGCAGACATACCAGTGGCTAAGGTTTAATTCAGAAATCAGGCATGACAGGAATCCAACAACAGAACACCCATGATAATATGCTACAGTTGGAGCTATTATGAATGATTTCTGGAATGTCCTGTGTGCTATGTTTGGACTACATTAGCAAACACTCCATGAGCACCACTTAGGACTTGAACATGAAAGTGTCAATCTTGCCCCGCAGAGGGAGGGACAAAGTCTGTTCTCATCCTTTTGTCCAGCTTCCAGTGTCTTAGTCAAGATGGACCATGCTTCTGCGAGTGCCCCGAGCCTCGTTCCCTCTGTGCATGGGCATGGGATGGAGAGACTGAGACCAGTAGTGGATCTCCTCCTCTGCAGATGTCATCAGTGGGTCAGGCACCGTCAGCTTTTTGAGAGGAAGGCCCTGCGGGAGGCAGTCCCAACTGCCCCTGGCCCCTGTGGCCTCTGCAAATGGCTGTGCCAGGGACAGCATGAGGCGGGGTCTATCTGAGGATGCAGAAGTAAGGTTGGAAGTCAGAGCAGCTTCCTGCCACTTAGCTTGGGAGGAGAAGGCATGACAGATGAGCCACCATCCCTGAGAGCCAGCTCTGAGCAGCTCATGCATTTCTGCCCAAAAGAGTTTTATACAACCAGGCACTCACTCAGCAGGGCTGCTGTGTGTTTACTGACATTTTTAAACACAATCTCCCACCAGCCTGTAAAGCCACAATTAGCTGGAGCCTAATTTATGAGCATAAGCTGTAACTGAGGGAGAACTGGCGCTGTCCTGGCTGCCCATGAGAGCAGCTGGAGGCTAACTGGGAGCTGGTGGAGGGAGGCCAGGCTCCTGCAGCCATGGGGGTCTCTGGAGCAGATAGGGTGCAGAGGGTATCCCCCGTGTAGGGATGCTCCCTCAGCAAAGCTTACCTCGGTTCTCAGATCCTCAGGACATCTCTTGAAGTCATCTCTGATATCCTTCCTGGTTTGTAATCGAGGAAACGGAGACTCAGAGATGTCAAGTTACTTGGACGGGAATCACACAGCATAGAAGACTTGGGCAGTCTAGCAGTTCTTGGTACTGTTAGGGACTCTGGCAGTCCTGGCCGGGCTTACCAATCATGGCTGGGTAAGCACCGGACAGCAGCAACTCATGCCGTCTGCACCGTGGCTTCTGTATCTCTGTCAGATGAGGATGCGGAGAGAAACTAGGGTCTTAGACAAAGCGACGGTAAGAAGGCCTTGGCTTCTTACCTGGTAGGCTTAGAAATGGAAGGGATCGGCTTCCAGCTCTGGAGACCAGAGGTTGGAAGTGTCATTTGGTTACTTGGGAGGCTCAGGTGGGGGTGTGGTAGAGGGAGGATGTGTGGGGGTGGAAGGCTCTGGCTTTGATGGCATCTGGCCATCCCTGGTCCTCTGTGACAACCTACCAGCTCTGCCTGTCTCCACCCGTGTCTCCCTGAACATCTGACCCTCTTCTGTCTCCTGTAAGGACACTGTCACTTGGCAGGGTTAATACAGAACACTCATCTCACGATGCTTGATTTTGGGCTGAAGAGTTGGCTCAGGTAGCAATGTGCTTGCCACACAAGCACGGGACTTGAATTTTATCCCTAGAACCCGAGTTTAAAACAGTTTGGGCTTCATGGTGGCACTTGCAATCCCAGTGCCGGAGAGCTAGGGATGGGAGCATCCTAGGCTTACGAGCCACCATGACTGTGTTCAGTAAACTCCATGTTCAGTGAGACTGCCTGCCTCAGAAACTAAGAGGGAGACTGACGGAGGAAGACACATGATGTTGACCTTCAGGCTGTGTTCTGGGGCTCCATCTCTGGGTCACGGGGCTAAAGACTTGCAGACACCTGACAACATGCAGGTTGAGGGAGAACATCAGATCGTACCACGTGAGGTGATGACTGGGTTGGGCTACTTGGCTCTCAGGAAGTTCCTAGGTCCCCAGGAGGGGTGAGTGTGGAAATGTATCCCGGCTTCTGCTGTGGATTCTCCTGGAGTCTCTGAGGTGGAGGCCAGAGGTTCCCCCAACCCAGGTCAAGACATAGTGGCCTTGAGCCCTCAGGACCTTAGGTGAGAACGTCTCCTGCCTCCTTGGGCCTGTCTTTGCTTGTGGGTGGCAGGACAGGATGAACACAGATGGACACAGACGTCAAGTCTTTGGTTCTTAAAATAAGCACTGTTTAGGTGTTAAGCTCACAGGATTTCGACAATGAGCTAAAAGGAGAGAGACTCTGTGTCTTTCCTGTTCCTTCCACCCAGTGGCGATCGTCACTGGGGTCGGCTAGGGAATCTCATTCCATAGGCTGTGTTTAGTTTTTTTGAGATAGGGCGTCACATAGCCCAGGTTAGCCTAGAGTTCACTAAGTGGCTGAGGGCGACCTTGAACTCTCTGTTCCCAGTGCATTCACCATGACATTGCTACTCTTTTCCTACGTGCAACTTTCATGCACGGGGTTCATGTTCCTGCTTTCATTCTGAATCTTATTTTTTCTTCTAGCCTATTTTCCCACTTGAGGAAAAGTCTTCACAAACGCTATTTTTAATGGCCACATAATATGCCATAGGGCGAACGTCATCTTGTGGGTCGTGACCCCTTTGAGTGCCAAATGAGCCTTTCACAAGGGTCACCTAAGACCACCAGAAAACAGATATTTACATTATACATATACATAACAGTATCAAAATTACAATTATAAAGTAGCAATGAAATAATTTTCTGGTTGGGGTCACCACAATATGAGGAGCTATATTTTTGTTTTGTTTTGTTTCGTTTTTTTCGAGACAGGGTTTCTCTGTGTAGCCCTGGCTGTCCTGGAACTTACTCTGTAGATCAGGCTGGCCTCGAACTCAGAAATCCACCTGCTTCTGCCTCCCAAGTGCTGGGATTAAAGGCGCGCGCCACCGCTGCCTGGCGAGGAGCTGTATTAAAGGATTGTGGCATTAGGAAGGTGAGAACCACTGTCTTAGTCAGTGCTGCTGGACATCACAGTCTTTTCCGGGATGGAAGCAGTGATCAGAGCAGGCATGAGGAGGGGCTGGGAGCTGGAAGAGCTAGCTGCAGAGCTGGGGGCACAGTGTGTCTGAAAATCTGCCTGAGCTGTGGTCATCAGCCACCTGCACAGCTGTACACCCAGCGGGAGCTGCGGTCTCTGCTGTCAGCCCTCCTTCCCGGCAGGCGGCTTTATCTTCATTTCTGAGGCTCTGCAGTGGTCCAGCCCTGACACTTCCTTTTTATGTCTCTGGATCTGGGAGCTTCTCTGTCAAGTAGCTAATGAACTGTAAACAGACACTCCAGTGTTCTGGGGACCCTCAGAGGAGCTCTGGGAGGGAGGAGCTGGGCGCTGCTCTTGACTGGATCACACAGTGCACAACAAAGCTGCCTGCAGCAGCCTCTGGGGAGGCAGAGAATGGGCTCCCCTGAATGCTTGGTCCCTGTCAGGACAGCAGCCAGGACATTGCAGGAGAGTGGGGTTGGTGGTGGTGGGGGCTTCCTGAGTCTCGGATTCCTTGGCCCAGTGCTTTGGATCCCCCCAGGGTTCCTACCTTTGTCTTTTCCTTCTTCCCTCTCAATCACATGTCTTCACACCAGCAAACAGCTGACCTACCAAGAAGATGCTGTGGATGCCTGGGTCCCCGGACTATACATCAAGGCTCTTGGGTTTGGGTGGGAAATCTACTTAATCAGTTATCAGACTCTACTGGGAAGAACTGACCATGGCTGGGGACCCCACAAAGCTTGGCCCAGAAGCCCCTCCCTCTCTGGGCAGCGCCTTCTCAGAACCAGCTTCTCTGCACCTAGGTCCTCTGGGAAGGGGTGATTCTTGCCCCCTCAGTGACACTCCCCAGGACCAAGCTTCCTGCAGAGTATCAGCCAGCTCCCTCATGCTTATGAAGTGGGGCTTTCGTCTTCACCTCCTGTTAAGGATGTGGGTGTGAAGGCCTGTTGGTGGTACCACACTAGCTTGCCAGGGGAGACCCAGGATGCCTGCCTCTCCCTGACCTACCTCTGGAGGGAGAGAATGAACCAGTGAGGATCAGGCTTGCTTCTCCGCTCTAAGTTAGGGATTTTGCTGTGTGATCCTTATATCATATAGTCACTCACTCAACAGCTATGCTGCTTCAGAGCCGTCCCTGAGAAAGCCCCAATCCCCCCAGCATTCAGTTTTCATCACCCACCCCGAGACCCCTGTCAATCATTGATCCTTTTTGTCTCCCTGGCTTTACTCCTTCCAGACATTTCATATAAACCACACAACATGTGGTCCCAGTGTCTGCCTTCAGCCTGCTCACCTGTGTTGTACCAGGTATCAATGATGTATTCCTTTTTCCTGTTGAATAATATTCCACTGTATGGCTAGTCTGCATCTTGTTTGTCCAGTTGATGGAATTTTGTGTATGTGTGCATATATGTTTGCTTGTGTGTATGTGTATGTGCTGGTGTGTGTGTGAATGTATGTGTGTGTGCACGTGTACTTACATGTTTGCACATGCATGTGCATGTGTCTTCATGCATGTGTACATGCATGTGCATGTGTTCATGCACATGTGCATGTGTGTTCATGTGTGTGCATGCATGTGTGCATGCATGTGCATGTGTGTTCATGCATGTGTGCATGCATGTGCATGTGTTCATGCACATGTGCATGCATGTGCATCTGTGTTCTTGTATGTGTGCATGCATGTGCATGTGTGTTCATGTGTGTTCATGCATGTGTGCATGTGTGTGCATGTATGCATGAATGTAGTACAGAGGATTAAGACTCATGAATGTAAGACAAGTTCTGTCACCTAGCTGTATTCCAGACTGACACTGGGTTTTAAGCGCTTAGGGATTTTTACCACTAGTGCTGTTATGACTATTTATGTGCAGAGTACTTCTCATCTTCCTTTCTTCCTCCCCTTCTCTTCTTCCCCCTCCCTTTTCTGTTCTTCATTGTCTTCTTCTCTGGCTAGGGATGAAACCCAGTTTGCTCTTTCAATTTTATTTATTTATTTAATTTTAATTTTTTTGAGACAAGGTTGCATAGCTCAGGCTGGCTCCAAACTCACTATGTAGCTGAGGATGGGCCACCTTGAGTTTCTGACCTTCTTCCCTCCTTCTCCTAAGTGGGGGAATCACGGATGTGCGCTATCATGCCTAGTTTACATGGTGCTGTTGCTGGAACCCAGGGCTTCAAGCACTCTCTCTACCCCCTGACCTACATCTCCAGGCTCTCCTCTCCTGTGCTGTAGTGTAAGATTTGACCTCATCAGATGCTATCCATCCTCCTGCCTCCTGTCCGGGTGCCTAAGAGATTGTCTTTTCACTTGGTCCAGGTGTGTTGTTTCTGTACAACTTCTATAAACACATTTCAGTAAGATAAGACGCAGGACAAATGCTCCACCTTCCCTGCAGCTATAGAAAGCCGATTCTAATCGAAAGACCGAAGCCTGCAGATGTGTTTTCTAAGATGAGTTTCCCAGGCAGACTCTTCACTCTTAACAAAATTCAATAATCCTGGTAGATTGTTTGACTGCATAATTTATTGCTCTTTAAGTGACTGCCCTTTCTCTTTGTGAGTGGTCCTGAAAGCAGAAGAGAGCCATGGGCATCGATGAAAGCTGTCCTGGTCTCTGGGGATTCCTATCTGAAGCAGGCGCTGAAGGGCAGGGGACTCACTGATACCACAAGCCACGTGTGATTCTTCACTTGGGGAATCTTGAGATCTTCATAGCCAGCCAGATGGACTCTATGTTATATCTCCTTTTCAGACAGGACAGGGAGACAGAGCAGAGATGACAGAGTGCCAGAGGCTGCACAGCTGGCAGCTGGTGGAGCGCCGTAGGACTGACCCAGAGGCCACCCTGCTAACGGAGGGTAGGGCAGTGCTGCTGGGCAGAACAGTCAGTGCTGTTTGTTTTGTAGACTGAAGAGTGGGAATCAGAAGAAGCCTGCTGGGGAATCCAGCCTGTGGAAAGGGAGGGGGGTTTCCAGCAGCAGGAAGAGAGGAGCTCAGAGCAGAGGAGGGAATTGAGGATCTTCATTCAGGTGAGGGCCAGGTGGCTGGGGTGGGGTGGGTACAGGAGACAGGACAATGTAAGAGGGGACTCAGCTGATGCCAGTGGTGTGGTACAGCTCAGGGGACTGAGCAGGGGACTGGGTAGGGTGCAGAGCTTTCTTGGAGAACGCGTGCTTAAAGAGCATCCAGGTCCTCAGTGAATGACAAGGGAATGATCAGAGAGGACTTTCAGTGCTTTAACCTTCCACCAAGCCGACCAGATAGCAAGGCTGGTGCCCAGTGTGTACTTCATATTGCTGTATCGTGCCTTCCTGCGCGAAAGTTGACAATCTGACCATGGAGGGACTAACTAAGTGTTATGGCCCTGGAGAGAAGGAGAGCTCCAGCCCAGGACTTCTGGGCTCGTCTGCAGAACTTTGTAAGGCAAACTATTCTTTAATAAAAAATAGCCGGGCAGTGGTGGTGCACGCCTTTAATCCCAGCACTTGGGAGGCAGAGGCAAGTGGATTTCTGAGTTCAAGGCCAGCCTGGTCTACAGAGTGAGTTCCAGGACAGCCAGGGTTACACAGAGAAACCCTGTCTCGAAAAACCAACCAACCAACCAATCAACAAACAAACAAATAAATAAATAAAAATAAAAAATAAAAAGAGAAAGTGATAAAGAAAGGGACTGGAGGTGTGGCTCAGTGGGTAGAGTTCTTGCCTAGCCTAGCATGCAGGAGACCCTGGGTTTGATTCCCCAGCCCTGCAAACATGGGGGGTAGCCCAAGACTAATTATAGCACTAGAGCATTGGAGGCAGGAGAGTCAGCCGTTGAAGGCTCCATAGTGAGTTTGAGGCTAGCCTGGGATACATGAGACACTGTTAAAAGGGGGAGACTTGGAGGAGGTGACGGTGTGAGGAAAGAGAAAAAGGGAGGGAGGGAGAAGAGAGGAGAGGGGGAGGAGAGGAGGGAGAGAGGGTGAGCAAATGAATACGCCTCTCCTTTACGAGTGGGTTCTACTTGGGCCAAGGCTAGAAAACCTTTGTCTCACCTTTTATATCTCAGAGGCAACAGGACTCACTGGACTGAAGGTTTGAAGACTGTTTCTAGAAGAATGGGGAACGAATCCCTGGCTGTTGCTGTCCTGAAAAGTCACTCTGTACTGAAGAGGTCAAGGCCATCCTCCGAGGGCACCAATACCCCCAGCTCCTTTAGTCCAGGCCTGTGTAAAGTTAGCTGCCGATCTGCTTTGTAGAGTGCCCCTGGCACACGTTAAGAAAAGCACATGGGGCAGAAGGGATGGGGCTCCACCTCGAGCTCACACACTTATGGAGGGCTTGACGTGGTGGTCACTAAAGGGTACCCTTCTGCCCTCCCAAGGAGCAGTTTCTTTGTCTGTGTCCATTGGTCACGCTACCCATTCCTCTGGCAAAGGTGCCATAATTAGGGATGGACACATGGTTCAGGTGGGCCCTTAGACATGAGAGAGAAATGTTCTTGAAAAGTGAGTCTGGCCTGCCTGCGACCCTCTGGGGGACCCATGGCAAGGTAACGCAGAGCAGATATGTAGGCCTGAAAGCTGGACAGACAGACAGTTGTCTGCACACTGTCTGACCTTCCAGGTAGTACTTTGCTTGGTAACAGTCACAGTGATATTTCTCTCTCTCTCTCTCTCTCTCTCTCTCTCTCTCTCTCTCTCTCTCTCTCTTTCTCTTTTTCTCTCTCACACACACATATACACACATGCATGTACACACACATGCTTGCACACATGTGAGTCCTCACACACTTGCTGGAGCTTGAGAGAGGACTCAGCTGTTAAGAGCACTTGCTGCTCTTCCAGAAGACCAGAGTTTGGTTTCTGCCGTAGTTAAAGTTTCTACTGCTGTGATAAAACACCACCACCAAAAGTAACTTGAGGAGGAAAGGAAGGACTTTTAGCTTACAGTTTGCAGTTCACCATCCAGGGAAGTCAGGACAGGAACCCAAACAAGGCAGGGACCTGGAGGAAGGAATTGAATCAGAGGCCATGAAGGAATGCTGCTTACTGGCTTGCTCCCCATGGCTTGCTCAGCCTGCCTTCTTATAGTGCCTATTACCGTGGGTTGCCTACTGGCCAATCTGTGGAGTTATTTTTTTCAACTGAGGTTCCTTCTCTTCGAATGGCTATAGCTTGTATCAAGTTGACATAAAACTAGCCACCACAGGCCTCACAACCACCCGGTGAACTGCTTATAACTCCCTGTACCTCTGTACCTCCTGCTTCAGGGGATCTGATTCCCTCTTCTGGTCTCCACAGATCACACCACCCCCAACCCCACACAAACAAAAATTTTAAATGAGACCAGAAGTGCAACCCAATTGCAGTACAAGGCACACAAACTCTCAGGGACCTGACCTTGGGTGACCTGGGCTCTTCTGGTCCCCAAGATACATGTCATGCCAGTTCTGAGATGGATACCTCAGTATCTGCAGCCCAGCATCGACTCTGCCTCCTCTAGCATAGCTCTGGGAAGGACTGAACCTGTAAGATGCTCTGCAGTAGATTTATATGTAAGGGTGAGTGCTAATTTCCATAACAAACATCTTTCCAGACCCAGGAGCCTGGCAGGGAACACATTCTGAATGAGTACTCTCAGGAAAAGCCCACAGTGTCCTCCTCCTCTTCTCCATGCTAATGAACCAAGACTACAATTACAGTGGAGGAGCCTGTGTGAGAAGCTCTGACAATGGCCTTGAAAGGAACATCACTATGCCCAAGGCAGGGACAGCTTCCCAGCCCTGTCATGCCTGCTGGTGATGGCCAAGACTCTGCAGGCCAGCCAGGACCTGAGAAGGATTGGAAGGGGCTGGGAGGAGGGGAAGAGGACATCTGGAGAATGAGGCAGGGAGACTGTCAGTGCCCTTAAGGCAAACTATAATGGACCCTCATTTAGCACCCTGTAGCTGAAGTAGCAGAAATCTTGTGAACATTCACATGTGACCTCCAGGACTCATTGTCCCTGCCTGTAAAACAGTGTTCTAGAAAGCCATGTTGGTTAGTTTTCTTGTCTCTGCAGCCTTGCCTCTGACAAGGATGGAAGTATTACTTTGGTTCTCAGTTAAAGGTATAGTTCGTTATGATGGGGGAGATGTAGCCCTGGGAGCGGCTGGCTGTCATGGCAGCTAGAGTGTGAGCCGGCTTGCTTATGTCTTGGTGGATCAGGAAGCAGAGTCAGGATGCAAAGTGGGACCTGGCCGTTAACCTCGGGGCCCACCCCAGAGATACGCTACCTACAACTAAGCCTCTCATCCCAAAGGTTCCATGACCTCCTAAACAGGGCCACTGGCTGAGGGCCAAGTGATTAAACATGGACATTTTACATCCAACCTGTGATAGTGAATGGGCACACAATACACAGTCTATGCTTGAGAGTTTTAGGACTCCAAGAAACAGGTGAGTGTGAAAGCCAATTATAGGCAGAACGTAGGGTCAGGAGCCATTTATGGATTTACAGATGCTGCAGCTGGAGAGTCCCAAGGTCCAAAAGAGTCCCTTGTTTTACAGTTGGCATGGACTTGTTTTCCCAATCCTGTGGCTGCAAAGTGGTACCCATGGTTTATTTTGTATGTGTTCATGTGTGTGTATACATGTGTCTGTGTGTGCATGTAGAGGCTAGTGTTTTTCACCTTTAAAAAAAGATTTAAATGTTTTTCACTTATGCCTTGTCTGTCTATGTGTGCGTGGGCACGCACAAGTGTGCACACGCACGTGTGGTTTGTGTGAATGGATGTCATATGTGTAGAGCATCTACAAAGGCCAAAAGAGGGGACCAGATTGTCTGTAGCTGGAGCTACAGATGGTTGCAAGCCACCTGGATGAATGCTGGGGACTGAACGCTGGTCCTTTGCAAGAACAGCAAGTGCTCAAACCCCGAGCCATCTCCCCAGCTCTGTCACCTTGTTTTATGAGGCAGGGTTTCTCATTGGCCTGTAGCTTGCCATGTTAGATTGGCCAGCCAGCAGGTTGCAGGGGTCTATGTGCCTTTGCTTCCCCAATGCCGGGAATTACATGCGCATGTTAAGCCTTTTCATGTGGGCCTAGGGATTGAACTCAGGCCCTGTGCTGGCGTAGCAAACACTTTACTGACTGAGTGTCTCCCACTCACCCACGTTGTAAATACATGCTACCATCTTTGTTTACTAATAACGGATAGCGTGCGGTCTCCCGATTGGCATCCCATCGCCCTGAGCCCACATTTCCACTAGCTGTGGTGATACACTCTCCTCAGAGAAAGATTCCCAAGGAGAGACGTCAAGGCTCTACCTGCCCTTCCTTTCCATCTGGCCTGCAGCCCGCCACATCCCAGCCCACTTTCTAGATCTCATCTCAGATGTCACCTGATCATATTTCCAGTGCCTAGCACACAGTAGACTTTCAATAAGAGTTCAACGTGTGGAGGCTGGAGGGATTCTTCAGCGGATAAGAGCCCCGAATGCCCTTCCAGAGGACCCAGGGTCAATTCCCCACACACATGGCAGCTAATAACCATCTGTAAATCTAGTTCCAGGGGTTCTGACACCCTCTTCTGTCCTCTGTGGCACTGCACACATGAGGTGCACATACATACACACAGGCAAAAGACACATCACATAAAATAAAAATAAATATTTAAAAATTGGTTAAGAAAGAGATCAGAGTGTGAATTGATGGTTTGTGTGTGTGTGTGTGTGTTTATGTGTGTGTGTGCACCTGTATGTGTTCATGTGCATTGTGTTTACACAAGTGTCTATACCTGCACTGTGTGTATGTTTGTGCGTGTTCACCATCAGAATCCAGAAGAGAGTGTTGGATTCTTTGGAAGTGGAGTTACAGGAGGTCCTGGGTTGCAGGATGTGGGTGCTGGAAACTGAACTCAGGTTCTCAGCAAGATCATTACATATGTGCTCTTAGCCACAGAGCCATCTTTTGAAGTGGCCCACTGTCAAATTTTAAAGGGGAGTTCTAAACAGCCTCTCCTTTCACTTTCCCAGAAAGTATTCTTGAATGTAGGTTTTGGGAAATAAGCTGAGCCCTAAGGGTCCTGTTCTTTCTGCGTGTACTCTGGTAGTTCCAGCTACGAGGAACACAATTTACCAGAGCATTTCCTGACACGCAGGAGCTTAGGGAGAGACCTGGATCGGAGGAAGAAGATGGCAGTGGGAGGTGGATTTGGGTGTTTTCCAAGACAATCTGCTCATTATACATATATTTTCAACACTGTCAGAGTTTAATTTGTTACAAAAAGCTGGAAACAGCAGCGCAGCGTGTAAATAGCAAACAGTGGGAAGACTGCTTTCTGCAAATCTGACCTGGCCAGTTTCCACAGCCAGATAATGAGCGGGGTCGCTGTCCACGGTGCTGAATAATCGTGCCCATGGGCTTCCCAAGACGACCTCTGTCCGACGTGCTGAAACGCCCCATTCCAGTGTGTGGTCACGCCCAGCTTTGCTTCCTTCCTTCCATCTTCAGTTCTGGTGTGTTGTGTACCAGTGTTTATTTTTTTGTTGTTGTTGCTGTATAGTACTTTTGCGTGTGATAAGCACACAGTAATTCATTTACACCATCATTGATAGATAGCTGGGTCGTCTCCAGTTTGAGCCATTTAGAAGAGAATTAAGAATGTTTTTGTGCATTTTTTTAAGATGGGAAAACCACACAGATGTTCCGGATATATATTCAGAACTGGGATGGCTGGGTCATGCCACAGACATTTGTTTTCAAATTGGTCACATTGATTTATAGTCATTAAAAAATTAATTCCTCCTCTCTGGCTTTGCCTTTTCTGCATCTCCTGACCAGAGGAGAGGATGTTCTGAAGTCTCCGTCTGGATAATTGTGGCCTGAGAGTTTTCTGGGGCACTTTACTGATCAATATCGATTAGATGATCTCTCTGCTAACCTCTGCCTGGAACAGAGGCATTCTCCGTGAGCCTCTCTCTTCTCTATCACTGACATGACCCGGTCTGTAATGGAATCTGAATGAGATGATACGTGGCTCAGAGTGAATGACCCTCTCCTCGTCTTCCACATCTTGGGCTAGAACTTGACTGAGAGAAGAATCCAGCCAAGCGGGGCTTGGTCTCCACCCCCAAAGCTTCCTGGACATTCAAAAGACAACTTAAAATCTGCAAGGAGCACCATGCTCCAAAAACAAGGAGGGGACAAAGGCAGAGAAATGAGCAAATGATTTTACTTCTGTTTTCAGTTCTCTCCAAGTCTTAGGGGACCCATGGACGATAGATCAATGGCTGTTGCATTGTGTTTAGGAAAGTGTGTGTGTGTGTGTGTGTGTGTGTGTGTGTGTGTGTGTGTGTGTGTTGTGGGTGAGTGTGTGTGTGTCTGTGGGTGCTCATAGGTCTGTGCATGTGTGTAAGTATGTGTTCTATGTCTATGTCACTTGTCCTCAACCTTGGTTGTGACTCCCACAGAGGCTGCATGTCAGATATCCTTCATATCAGATATTTATACTACGATTCATAACAGTATAAGATTATAGTTATGGAGTGGCAATGAAATAATTTTATGTTTGGGGGTCACAACATTAGGGAGGTTGAGAAGTACTGATCTATGTGTGATGTCCATAGGTGTGTATATCGGTATGCATGTGAGTCTGTTCATGTATGTGTATGTGTATGTCTGTGTGTCTGTCTGCTTGTCTCTGTACTTCCTGCTGTGGCCTCTGCCTCTTCTGCGTCTCCCAGTCTCTGTGTGTCGTATGTCTGCCTCCCTTTCTCTTCTCACTCCTTTTCTTCACTGGGTTTCTGGCTTCCCTCTCCCCCTCCTTTTCTCTGGCCTCCTTTCTCCATCTCCGCTGTTTCTCCTCCCACTCCGCTGCCCTCACTCTTTGGAGAAAAGAGCTCTGAATTCAAAATATCCAAAAGGCTACTGCAGAATAAAGCGAAGCTCCCGAGTTCTCTTGAGATGGCACAGAAGATGCTCACGGACCCTTCAGCAGCCGCAGTGGAGACAGACAATGGTTTGTGTTGTGCCATGTTGACCCAGGGCTGGGTCAGCAGTGTTCTTGACTTTACACTCTGTCTTTCTTAGTTGACATCCATGGAGCTCTTGGCTGGTCTGAGGCGAGAGTTAAAGGACTCAAGGTATAGCATGGCTCAGGAGAGGCAGAGAAGGGGTCATGAGAGGACGTAGTACTTACCCTGGGGTCATGTGGCTGCTCTGTAGAGGGTCCCGTGGGTTCTCTACACATTTGGAGTGTTCTGAATCTGGGTTTGGAAACACTCTGTCTTAAGGGTATTTAGCTTTCCTATCAGCCATCCAGGTTACCTGCAGGTCATACAGGAAATGCTCTCAAATGTGCTGCAACTGCAGGAGTCTCTGTGGCCTGGCTAGCCCCACTGGCCCAAGGATGGTCGCTGTCAGCACTTTCCCTCTCTGTGAGGATCAATAGGGCCCTTGGATGTGACCTCAAGTTCAATTATGGCTTCAATTATGGAATAAAGAGGCTGTTATCACACACCTACCTCTTATTAGAAACACCATGCTGGGGGCTGGAGGAGACTGGTCCTGAGGGAAATCATTAGCCCACTAATTTGAAATCAATTTAAAGTGCATTTGCTTAATGATATGAGCACTGTGAATTATCTATAAATTGTTCATTTAGTTGAATGTCACACCAGATTTTCATTTCATAAATTGGGTTTGGGGGTTGGCCCATGTGAGGGTGGGTGTCGCCGCTCCCCTGGCTCCACTCTGACACGAAGCTCGGCCATCTTTCTTGTGCTTTTGAACTTGTGACCTGCAGCTACTTGAGAGCCTTCAAGTGTTTGAGATAATTAGGGCAGGAAAGGGATTCTGGCGAGCGCTTGCAAGACTGCCCTGTGCCCCTGCCTCTATACTAGTGACAGCTCTTCCAGGAGGGGAGAGTAGAACAGGGTTGACCCGCCTCTGCCTCTCCGCTGTCTCTGCCTGCTTCAGAATGGCAGGCACGGTGCTCTACTCACTAGGGGTCACTGCCTCTGTGTGGACTGGGAGGCAGGAGCGTTGCCTGTGAAGCAGATTCCTGCGATGAGGGAGCTCAGACTGGCTGACGGCCTGTGGGTTTTCCACAGCAGCTGTCACAGGAATGAGGCTGTTGCCGTCAGAGGCGGCTTTCTTCCTGCGGACTGGGCACCTGAGGTAGCATCAGGTGAGCCCCTGTGGGTGGGAAGGAGCCTTGATGCTAAGCCAGCTGGAATTCATTAGTCTCTGAATTTCTGCTCCGTGCCAGCACCATTTTGGAAATTACAGTTAAAGTTTGAATAAAGGTTTTCACTTAAAAAAAAAAAAATACTGGCTCCAAGAAATCACCGCACTGTGGCTTCTGTGCCACAAGCCCTATTGAGACCTGGCAGAGACAACACTGTGAGGAGTGTATCCTTGCCCTGTTCAACCAATGAAGCCCTGGAAGTGGTTGATTGTGAACCACAGGGTGCCTTCATCTCTTCCACAGAATCTGAATCTGCAATCTATTGCGGCGGAGGACTCTTCAGCGACTGTGGTAGGCTGGATTGAGAGCATCCCTGACAGACCCCACTTCCTCATCCATCTGGACTGGACACCAGGCCTGAGTCAGATGTAAGCGCCCCTTCTGCTGCACAGGCTGGTATTTTGGTTACCTAGCTGCCCTACCAATGCACCATAAGTGGACATGTAAGGTCTTCCAGTTCTGAGACAGGAAAGCAAGATGGCAGCAGTCCATGGCCTGGTGAAGCCTGTGGAGCCCATCCTTGATTCTCCCCAGGTTCAGGTGCTTTGTAGTCTGTAGGTGTTCTTTGACATGAAGATACACAGCTCTGGTCCTCAACCTTACCTGCAATTGCGTCTCTGTCTGGCCCCATTTTCTATGTGTGTCCATGCTCAGATTCCCTCATCAGTCATCTCCCTTTGTGTGTGAGGGTGTGTGTGCCACAGTGCCTTTGTAGTGAAGGATAGCCTCTGACGTTGGGCATCTCATTCCACCTTGCTGAGACGGGGTGCCCCATTTGTTCTTCACTGTGTATACTGGGCTAGCGACCCCATGAGTGTCTGTCGATTTTCCCGTCTCTATCTTGTCTTTCTATAGAGCATTAGGTTCACAGATTCCTGACAACACGGGGTCTGGGAATCTGAACTCAAGTTCTCACACTTGTGTATCAGTGAGCCACCGCACCCAGTCCCAGATGTCATTTTAGAGGGCATCAGCTGTGTTCTTTTTCTTCCATTACAACATTGCACAGGATGGAGCTTCAACAACAGACACTGATGACAGGGTGCTGGCAGGGCTGGCCCTGCTGAGGCCCCTCTGCTCGGCTTGCAGATGGCACCTTCACCCTGTGTCTCCATGGTCAGCCCCGCACGCTTTGTCTGCTTTTGATATCTGCACACGAATATCTTCTTACCTGTGAGGACAGCAGCCAGACTGGGTCAGGGCCCATGTGCCAGCCTGGTTCCAATTCATCTCCTCCCTGAAGGTCCCATCTCAAAGGAAGTCACATATGAGCATCCCAGATTAGGGCCTAAGTATGTGAATTTTGGGCTGAGCTGGGGCACAGTTCAGGCCATAGCACCAGTTATTCTTGATTAGAAGCAGAGTCCACCCTAATGACCTTACTTTAATTTGGTTCAATCTGTAAGGGGCCTTCTTCCAAACAAGGCCATGTGCTAATATACCAGAGGTCAGGATTTCAAATATCATTTTTTGGGGGGATGTTTAGCTCATAAAAGGGGGCTGTATGTATATTCCCATACTTTCTGGGAACCCGGCACTGTGAGCAAGCCTGAGCTGCTGGATGCTGGATGACCTATGGCCTTGTGACCCATCTTTCAATCCAAGAACTAGCCAAGCCTCCAACCCCCCAAAATACAGTGACCCAGCTAACCTGTAGCTTAATGCAGATTTATGAAAGAGCTCCACTAGGGAACAAAACCACCTAGAGAGGCCCAGAAGAGCCTAGCTTACTATGTGGTACTAGAATCATGAAATAAACATGACTTTTTGTAAAGATTATTTTTATTGTTTTTAAGCGATATGTGGTGAGTGTGTGTGTGTGTGTGTGTGTGTCAGAGAGCTCATAAATTGTTGTGTATGTGCATGTGTGTGCAGTGCCCTCAGACGCCAGAAGGTATCGAGTCCCCAGGAACTGAAGTCGTAGATGCTATGAGTTGCCCAACATGGGTACTGAGAGTCAAACTTGGGTCCTCTGTAGGAGCAACAAGTGATTTTAACTGCGGAGCCATCTCTTTAGCCCAGGGTAGTTGTTTTAAGCCAGTAGACTTTGAAGTGATTTGTTAGGCACCAAGAAATACCAGATACACAGAGTCTCAGAGACAAAGGGACATGCTCAAGGTCAAAGCACTGAAGCCAGGAGCCAATGGCTGTGCCTCCGGGATCCAGCAGTGTTGAAGTGTTCTTGAGCCCCTCAGGAGTCAAAGCAAGAAGCTGGGTATGGTGTTTCAAGCCTGAGATCCCAGCACTCAGGAGACTGAGGGAGGATCCGAAGTTCCAGGTCGTCTTTAGATACATCGGCAATTTGAAGCTAACCTGGTGATGTACAGCTTCTACTTAAAAAACAAAAAAGGGTAGAGGCTGGTGGGAGGGTGGGGGAGAGACGCCATAACATCGTCTACCCTAAAACCTTGCCCTGTCCCTGTGCTGGTTTGAATGAGAATGGTTGCCATAGGCTCACATATTTGAATGTTTAGTTCCCAGTTGGTAGGCTATTTAGGAAGGATTAGGAGGGACGGCCTTGTTGAAGGTGTATCACTGGAGGTAGGTTTTGAGGTTTCAAATTTCTGTGCCAGACTTCGTCTAGTTTTCTTTGTTTCCTGCTTGAGGGTGAGATGGAAGCTCCCAGCTACTGCTCCAAGGAACACATTATGCAAGATCTTAGATATCCATCCTTTGCCTGCATGGAGCAACCCCCCCCCCCCCCCAATCCGGTGGAGTAGACAGCCAAGTAGCAGGCGGTTACAAACATCCCAAGGGGAAAGCAAGGCGCTATGTGGCAACTAACCCACACTTGAGGTCCCCACAAAGGCTTCTGAGGGGAAGCCAACTCCTTCAGGGCAAGAAGGCACTGCACAGTGCAGTATGTTCAAGATGAGAACAGCTGTGCAAAGGCTGGGGTGAGTTGCTGCTCTGCGCGTTAGTGGTGAAGTTTGATTACAGAAACCTGAGAACCAGCTTAGCGCTAGAGGCTCCAGTCAGTGCTTCAGTCAGTTATTGCTGCCATACTGCTGCATAACAAACATCCCCAGACACAGGGTCTTCCAATACTAATCGATTACTGTCAGCAGGGAGTCTGATCTATGCATGATCATGGCTTCACTGCAGGTCAGACATGGGGTCAAGCTGGTCTCACAGGCTTCTCAGCTTCCGGGAGCCAGTAAGGGTGGGAACTATGTCCTTTAACTCAGAAAGACAGAAACACAGCACCAGCAGTATTTCAAGACTTTCCTGTTTCCTGCTTACCGGATCCCACAGGTAGGCTTATGGTTGGTAGGACAAGAAAGCATATTCCACCCCAGTCAAAGAGACAGCTGTGCTGGGGGGGGGCTGGGAGGGGAAGGGGAGGGAATAGCTCCTGCTTACTCAAGAGCTTTGGAATGCTAAGCACATCCTCTACCCAGGGTTGGGAGAGACCTGTCTGATAAGAGAGACGGCAGGGAGGATGGCGTGACAGGTATTACTGTGGCCACCGCTTGGGCAAACATCATCTTATTGAAACACAAAGGCCACACTCAGTGGGTATTATTCTATTTAACGGATGAGCAAGCAGGTAAAGACAGAATGTGTGACTTGTTTGGACACAAGGCCGGCAGAGGCAGAATGAGGGTACCATTGTGAGAACATGCAGGGAGCAATGAGCCCAGCTGACCTGCTGCCCAGGGTTGCCCGATCAGAGCATCTCCTGCCCACTCATCTACACCTGGGCCAGGGACTGAATCAGGCCACCATCCCTTTGACCACTCCAGCCTCTCTATCTCCAGCCCCAACCTTGCTTGGAGAAGGTGGCAGGGTGCCTAGCATTGCCACTAGCAGCTCCTGGAAGGGCATCAGATGTA
Source organism: Uromys caudimaculatus (assembly GCA_028551405.1). NCBI lineage: Eukaryota > Metazoa > Chordata > Mammalia > Rodentia > Muridae > Uromys > Uromys caudimaculatus. Next base: position 132,291,038 of record CM052702.1, read on the forward strand.
ACAAATGTCAGGTCATGTTTGCTAAGACCTTTCAGGGGGATTCTTTGTCTCCTTCCTCCTGCTGCTGAAATGAGTTTCCCAAGAAGCCAGTGTCAGCCACCCGTCTCTTTACAAGAAAATCATCACCATGATCGATTCCTGCAGTCAGAACACCTGAGTGCACAGAGATTTATGGTGAGGTTGCATCCATGGCTGTCTGCCTCTGAGTAGCATCCCCACCCTGGCACACACAGGTAACCACTGTTGCAGTTTCTCCTTGTATTGTTCTCCAGAATTATTTAATGCACATGCAAACAAAAATGAGCACAGGTTCGCCCCTGCTCGGGTAGTTCTCAAAGACATAAGCTGCATAGTTTTACAACCTCCTCTCTCTCTCTCTCTCTCTCTCTCTCTCTCTCTCTCTCTCTCTCTCTCTCATTTAATCTTCGTTGGCAAATTTCCCACCCCCCCACCGATGAAGCGCCTTTGTTCATTTTCAGCTGCAGAGCACAGACCTATGTAATTCACTTCTCCTGTTCCTGTGCTGATGGATGTATGGGTCTCTGGTTCTTGGGTAAGCCAGACTAGTCTTCAGCACTCTGCCAGGGTCAAGTTTACCCTTGAATTTGCAGGACAGGGGTGCTGAATCCAAAGGGAGGTGTGGCTATAATTCTGCTACTGACAAACTGTCCTGCATGGCTGAGCAGATTACACACTCCAACAGGCGATACCTGAGAACCTGCTTTCCCATAGCCTCACCACAAAACTTTTAAATCTACCAGCCAGATAGAGAGTGGCCCCTGATTGGGAAAAGCATGCTACTGTACCCCCACTCTCCCTAGGACAAAACACAGCATCCTTTGGCAGATGTGGAGGTGGGTCTAGTTCTGTCCATCTCACAGCTGTGGTCAGCTAGGGGGGATAGAAGCATGTCTCTGGCTGCAGCTTCCTTAATGGGACACGACAAAGACACTTTCTTGAGGCATACTGGGGATTTTCAATGGAACAGAGGCACCCCTTAAAAACAGAGTGGGCACCCCTTAAAAGCAGCTGCCACTGACATCTGGTCTCAGTGGAGGAGGGGAGCCACAGAGTCTTTGGTTGGTTAAGGGTGTTCATTCACTCAGACCCCACTTACGCCCTTGGCTCCTCCTCCACACAGAGAACTGTCACCTTGGCATGCCAATGTCTGCACATCCTGGGGTCCCTAGGCTGGTTGCTGAGCTTGAGTGAACAGAGATCTCATTAAGCTCCGTGAAGCTCATTAAGACTGCAGCCCACATCGGGCGTCAAAGGAAGGTCAAGTTTCTATTCACGGGAGTTGGCCTCTGGGACCAGAAGGTGCCAACAGCCACGAAGAAGATGAAGGCAATCAAAGTGGCAGACAGCTGTGTGGCCCAAGTTCTCTAGGGCACCCAAACTATCACCACCTCCTTTTCCCAGGCCTGTCCCTGCCCTGGGGAGATCCAGGTGGGAACTAAGTCTATCAGTCACCACACAGGGCCTCCAAGAAGGCAGGCAGGCAGGGAAGTTGGGCTGAGAAGATACAAATTGGATGTTAAGAATGCCATCCTTGCTGGAGACAGCAATCATGGCCAGAGGCCACTGTGCACACACACTTGCCCTCTCTGATAACCAGATTCATCATCTATAAGCTGGAGGCTTACGGGAGTCCCACAGGTCACAGAGTTGCCCAGAAGCTAGTGAGCCTGAGTTAGTCGCCTCCGTCCTCGGCCCTCCTACACCCCCACAGCTCTCTGCAAAGGTAGAGGTCTGCCCTTAAAAGCAAATGGGCCGGGCTGAGATCTCCCTGAGTCGACAAGCATCACGTGGACAGCCTGTAAATGACCCAGCTCTGCATTAAACTGAGTTATTGGGAAGATCTCAGCACAAGATCTTGTAGACACTAATCTTGAGATATGCTGTCAATCTGCCAGGCCCCTCCCCAATTCTCTTAACCTCTTCACACTCCATGTCGTGGTCAGTTTCACGGACCCTGTATACATGGCTGCTACACAAGGAGATCCCGAGCCCTGGGTCAGAGCCAGTCTGCTTCCTGAGACCTTTCCCTCAGTGACAAGCCTCCCAGGGCTCCAGTGCTACCAAGGGAAGAGTGTGTTAGGCAAATCCAAGAACTTGCTTCAGGAGCTCCAGAATAGGCCCCTTGGTCTGACTATTGCCTCCTACCCTCTAGTAATACTGTCTGCCTTTGTGAAGGGTTATCCTGGTGGTTGAGGGTATGCTTTTAGGACAAACCTGGGCTCCAGGTTGGGCTCAGGGTCCAGGAAAAGCCATTGCTCAGTCTTCGGTTCCCTTGCATGCATCTACACCTGATGATTAGAAAAAGATCTGATTCTTTCCTGGCATGGTGGTGCATGCCTTTAGTCTCAGCACTGAGGCAGATGGATCTCTGAGTTCGAGGCCAGCCTGCTCTACAGAGAGGGTTCCAGGACATCCAAGGCTACACGGAGAAACCCTGTCTCAAACTGCCCCTCCCCCAAAAAGCTGACTCCTGTGTGTGATGATCCTGCCCCCCAAGTATGCTGTGGTCCTAATGCCCAGTCCCCATGGTCAGGAGCTTATTGGGGGGCGGGGTCTCTGCAGCCAACCAGGTTAAGATGAAGTCATTAGGGTGGGGCCAACTTCAGCTCTTAGATGTCTCTCTTAGAGGAATTCGGACATGAAATGACAGGCACACAGAGACCAGCAGATGCCCAGCAGCCAGCAGGCCTGGACCAGATCCCCTCTTTGAATTCCCAGAGGGAACAGCCCTGCTGTCAGAGCTGAGGGTCTTCTGCTGTCGACATCTGTGGTGCCATCATGGCGCCTCAGGAAATGAATACCAACTCCAAGAAGAGCGTCTGTTGTGTTACATGCCAGGCAGTACCTGCCTGATCGCTTCATCTCTTCACTGTGGATGGTGAGTCTAAAGGCTTGATATTTCCTCAACACACTGGGCACCACGCCACGCCAGGCATAAATAACTAGGCAGAGTCACAGTGCTCTCCGCCTTGCACCCAGCACTCCCTTTGATATCTACTAGTGACCAGGTGACCTCGTGTGTAGGCCACCCTGGATTCCTTCCTCACCCTCAGGGATCTGTCCTGATCCCTGAACTGTCCTGGTTAGTTTATTTCCAGTTTTATAAGGCCCAAAAGGCACAACGTTTGTGCCCAAGAAGAAGTCCAGTGGCTGTCACAATGCCAGGCTTTCAAAATTGCCCAATGGTGGAGCCAGATGGACCCCATAAAGGCACAACTGGCAGGCCCTGGCCTCATACTGAGCCCAAGTGCTCCCATCTCTGTACTGGATACCCTCTACCCACTCATGTGTCTGTCCAGGTCTGGTGCCACCCTCTGTGTCAGGCTGCGTATGAACACTTAGTTATTTCAATTTTAAGAACATGATGGAGCCAGCGAGGCTGAAAATGCGTGTGTTAATAGCAGCGGTCTGCAGTTTCATCTCACTTTAATAGGGACCATCTGCCACGAGCAGGCAGTAGGCACAAGTCAGCTCCTCCCCATGTGTGTAGCACCCTGCCACACAGCAGTCGTCCACTCTCAGTCAGGTGGGGGTGATGAGGTTTGGATCTGTGGGGATAGTTGAGCCACAACTCCAGGGAAGGATTTTGAGATGCCCCGGAGGCTGGGGCTGGGGCTGGGGCTGGGGCTGGGGCTGGGGCATGCATGATCCCAAGAAGTGCCTCTGTTCTGCTGGCCTGGACCGCAACAGGGTCACCAAGCACTGGCTGCATAGAGCTGGGGAGTGTGGGTGGGCCCCCTGTCCTGGATCTGCTGTGGTCTTCCTGCAAAGGCCCAGGGAGGCCTGTGATATGAGGCAGCTCTGGCACTGCCCTGATCCAGCCACAGGGCAGTCCCTGCCTCCTGGTGCCTCAGTTTCCACATCTGTAGAGTGGCTGGTCCTGAAATGCCCACCCAAGCAGGTCACGAACACTGAAGCAGTGTGAGAGGAGACCCTGGAGGAAGACACCTGTTTGGTGGTAACCAGGTATGGGAGGAGGGCTGGTATCTTCCAGAGCCAGGCAGACTTCAGTGAGGGAGCCCAGATAGTATGGGGGTGTCTGACTTTACTTCCAGTCTGAGCTGTGCTGAAAGTGGTGTGGTCCACACAGCTCTGGGTCCCAGTTCCACAAAGCCTGTGAATGGAGCCAGTTGGAACTGGGCCAGAAAACAGAGAGCCCCTGGGTCTCAGATCCCTCATCCCCTGCTGCAAGGCAAGGCTCATGAGTCAGGACGCAAGCAAGCACAGGGCTATAGCGTGGCCCCACTGGGCAGGGGGATCTTGTAGCCACTGCGCAGGAGCACAAGACAGGCACCTAGCCCTAGGGCTCCTGCCAGCAGCACGGCACCGAGGGCCTTGAGGAAGGAAGTCCTGGTCCGGGTGAAGGAACCGGGGGCCATGATGCCCAGCAGGGCGGTGCTAACGGTGAGCGTGTAGAGTATGGACACACCCGTGTTGAGCGCCACGATCTTCCCGAACTTGGCAAACGGGGCGATGATGCAGAAGAAGAGTGGGACGGTGGCGATTACGGTGGTGAGCGCACTGGACACGATGGCCACGCCCACATGCCGGACGGCCTCCAATGTCCTCCACTGGCGCTGAGAGCTGGCATCCTGGGACAGGAGAGAGAGAGCTCGGACTGGGGCAGAGCACCACCGCAGACAACAGGCCTGGGGCTCGACTGTGGGGCATGCTAGCTTATACTGCTGCCCCAGGCTGGCTCTGCCTGAGACTCCCATCCCATGCTGATAGGCTTTAGGACAGGAGGGTATGCATAGTGAGTCCTCAAAAATGGGAGTTCTGACTGGAGTTACTCTATCCTTTCAACCAAAAAGTGACTAAAATTTTTGATGATGTAATTTTAGTCAGTCTTAATTTTTTTTATCAGTCTTCACAGCAAACCAGGAAAAAAACTGAAACTGTGGATGGGTTAGCTTTAGTTGTTGACACAACCTAGAAATCACTTGGGAGAAGAATCTCAGTGAGGGGTTGTCCACATTGGTTAGGATTGTAGGGGATCTTTAATAGATGTAGGAAGACACAGCCTACCATGGGTGGTACCATTCCCCAGGCAGGAGGTTGTGAACTGTGTAGCAGTGGATTAGTCAAGCTGAGCACAAGCAAGAGAGCAAGTGAGTGAGTGAGCGAGCAAGGCAGCATGCATTCAATTTTTCTCCGCTTCAGACTGAAGAAGTATGTGGCTAGATGTCCGAAGATTTTGCCCTGATCTGTCGATAATGATGGGCTACAAAGTGGAACTATAAGTCAAACAAACCCTTCTTCATCTGAACTGCTTTTTGTCGGGGGTACTTCATCATGGCGATAGGTATTTAACTAGAACAGCTCCGCTCCCAATCCCCTCCTTAGCTCCACAGCAAGCTTTGTTGTGGTCTCATGACTGGAAAGACACCTCATGCACCTCAGACCTCATGCACCTCGGGCTGAGGACTGAGACACTGCAGTCTTGGGGACAGCCCCTAGGACATGGCTTGCCTGGGTGGTCAGTATGGGGTGTCTATCTGTCCTTACGAGCCCTCCCATTGCTCCAAGATGGTGGCTGAGTCAGGGGTCAGGAATACAGAGGGCTGCTTACCTCAGCCTGCTGTGGGGGTAGGTTCTCCCCAGCCAGCAGGTAGCCTTCTACCAGATGGACACAGTAATCCACAGAGGAGCCCACCAGGATGGACAGGGAGATGGCCTCCACGGCCCCCATCTCCCAGCCACTCCAGTACATGATGGTCACCACGAGGCAGACGATGCCTGTAGGAGAGACGGCAAGGGTATAGCCTAGACTTTCTCCTGCCCATGTGGTCCTAGAGTGTCCCTGGGGAATGGAGACATCTAGAGTCAAGAGGGATGCTGCTGCCCTGCGGCATAGAGAAGAGGAGGAGGGGGGCAGGCACAGCCACATACCGCTCACCTAAATGATGCCACAGACAGATACCTGGCTCCACTCAGGGAACACGGACAGGTAGTTTCTGTGTGTCACTGTCACACAAGGTCAAGCTGAGGGTCTTTTTGTAGGGGTAAGGATTGCAACGAGGCCTTTGCTAAGACTGGACGGCCAGAGGCTCAGAGAAAGCCCTTGCTTTGAGGACCAGAAGACCCCTCCATAGTCCCGCCCCCACCAGCCTGGCCCACTGTTCTACCAGCCACATACCCACACCAGGCCTGCTGTCTTCTGCCATGTGCCCTGGCCAATCCCACCCCTGGTGCCTTGTTACCCTGGGCACACATACCTAGGATACTCAGAAGCACAGGCAGCAGAAGGAGGACGTGGGTTGTGAACACAGCCACCGCAGCCACACAGATGAGCAGGGAGAGGACCAGACCGTACAGGGCACTCTGTACCCCTGCAAGGTAGGAGAGAAGGGGGTTCGGGAGGCTGCAGGGTGAGGAGACTACAGCTCTCCTTTCCCCCCATATGGAAGTTACCAGGGTTGTACGAAGGGGCAGTCACAGCAGCTTGGCCACCCTGAGGCGCGTGGCCTCCCTGAGTCTCCACTGCAGCATGGACTGCACACATGTGAATTTTATTTGGAGTTCGAGAAGTTAACCATGGCCCCTGAAAGCGGTGGCCTAGGAAGGGTCATGACATACTTTTTAAAAATTATTATCGTATGCGTGTGTGCACGTGCCCATGCGCCAGAGCACATGTGTAGAGGTCAGAGGACTTTGTGCAGTCGGTTCTTTTCTTCCACCGTGGGATTCTGGGATTGACTCAGACCACCAGGCTTACACAGCAAGTGCTTTTATCCACAGAGCCATAACACTGACTTGAATGTTACCTTCCAGGTGGCCAAATTCAAGATCACACATGGACAGATGCAACCGGCAGGAGAGCACCAACACTGGCCTCTCATCAATGGCCGCCACATGGCAATTCACTGGGATTCCAACCCAGGACTTGGGGTAACAGAAGAGCTGCACAGACAGACCACACTGTGCTCTCAATGTGGGTAGCTGCCTCTGTGTGGCTGCCCACCACCTGGCCTTGGGGAGAGGTAGGCCCACACCCACCTATGATCTCCATGAAGATTTGCTTCCAGTGCTCACAGGTCTGGAAGCCTCGGCGCAGGGCTGAACCCTCGGGGAAGGTCTGCAGCTGCTGCCGGAGGAAGCTCTCCCAACGCAAGTAGTCTGAGTAGGTCTGGAAGGAGGACTTGCCCTTGTATGTGGTCTGCAGGGGACACAGGCTGGTGAGACTAGTGGATGTGCTTTGCATCTCTGTGGCCACTAGTGAGGTGCCCTGTGAGGGTGTGGTTGCTGAGCCATCCTATATGCCATGCTCCCATACGCCATGTGCCTATTCAGGAAGCCCCTCCACATGACCTCAAGTCTGGCCAGGGTCCATCTTCTCTGAGAAGATTCCCTTTTGTTCAAGATGGGCCTTCTCTGGGCTCTCAAGCAGCCCCTTACCCAGACTCCCTCACAGCTCTCAGCATATCTGGTCAGATGCCTGCCTCTTGGCTGAGGATACAAGCACACAGGGTCTTGGGTAGCTTTCTGGGCCACAGTACCCGTCCCTAAAAGGGATGTAGGACTTTCTTTTCTGTTGCCTCACTGTCTCAGTTTGGTTATTCCTATGAAATAGTCTCAGTATGTCTATGCACAGATGCGTGTGTGTGTGCACGCGCGCGCGTGCACATGCTTGTGCACATGTGTGTAAACACACTGAGGGTCAGCTTGGCAGGGGATGCTGTGGTGGATGATTGAGATGATCAAGAACATTTCTAATTTCAAGTCTACTATGGCACCAGCCTGATAAAAGGAAGGCACTTCCACCACATGCTATAGCGTGGATGGCCCTTGAAGGACTTGATGCCCATGGAAAGGGCAAATCTGTTTGATTCCTTTTGTGTGACATATTTAGTGTAGTTAAGCACACGAACGAAGTAGCACGGGTTTGCCAAAGGCTGGGATTCCTCCAGCAGGAGGAACTTGGTGATTGACGTTTGGTCTCAACAGTGACAATGTACTTTTCTTTCTTTTTTGAGACAAGGTCTCACTAACGAGACCCTGGCTGGTTAGGAATTCCCTATCTAGACCAGGCTGGCCTCAAACTCACAGAAATCTACTTGCCTCTGCTTTCCAAGTGCTGGGATTAAAGGTGCATGACATCATGCCCAGTTGGCAATAATTTTTTTTATGTAAAAAAATGGCTAAGATGTGGGGTGGGTAATCTCTGTTGTCAACTTGACTGGATTTAGAATTGACGAGGATTTGTTGAGACATGTCTCTGGATATGTTGAGGGTATTTTCAGGGAGTTAGAGTAATTGAGAGGAAAAGACCCATTTTGGATGTGAGCGGCACTATTGCACAGGCTGGGGTCCTAGATTGAATAAAATATTAAGAAATGTGCTATTAGAATGTGAACATTCTTTCATGGCCCACCATGGCAGGAAGTACTCTGTTCCACCACACTGTCTCTGCCATGGTGGACTAAACTCTTCTACCCTACTCCCAGTTAAGCATTTAGGTCACACTAATAAAATACTAATGATACAGACAAGTGGTACCAGGAGTGGGGTTGTTGCTGTAATTAAGTCTGACCATGCAGCTCTGAGGTCCCTAGAAGTTATAAGAGTTTCAGATGGGATCAAGGAACTAGAGAATTAAACTAGAGTCTAATTGAGAATAGACTAGTCTATTGGGAATTAGGCTGGAGTCCACTCATGTTATATTCTGGCAAAACAACAACAACAACAAAACATTGTCTACATCTTGTCTATGTCCCTATAATAGATGATTTTAATTGTCAATTTGAAATAATATACAATCACCTGATAGGAAGCTCTCAGTGAGGGGGTGCCTATGTCAGGTGGGCCTGGGGCATGTCTGTGGGAGGATTATCTTGATTACATTAATTGAGATAAAACTGGAGGAGGTACCTGAGATAAGACCTACTCACTGGAGGTGGCACTATCATCTCAGTAAATAAGTTTGAATAAGTGTAGAGCTGAGGAGATGTAGAGATGGCTCAACAGTTAAGAGCACTGGCTGCTCTTGCAGAGGAGCTGGGTTTGACTCCCAGCACCCACATAGTGGTTCACAACCATCTGTAACTACAGTTCCAGGGCATCTGATGCCCTCTTCTGGCCCCTGTGGGCACTGAATACTTGTGGTGTACAGACATACATTCTGAGAAAATGCCATATACACAAAATAAATATAATAATAATAATAATAATAATAATAATAGTAATAATAATAATAATAATAATAATAATAATAAAATTTTAAGGAGTAGAAAGCTGAGTACAAGCATGCATGCACTCATTGGTTTCTGCTTCCTGACTACAAGTGAGGTTGACCAGATGTCTCAAGCTCTTGTCATTGTGACTTCCTTATTAGGATGGGCTGTAACCTGGAACTGTGAGCTAAAGTAAAGCCTTTTTCTCTTGAGTTGCTTTTGTCAGGGTATTTGATAGCAGTGTGCAGAACAGTTTTATGTCAACTTGACACAGGCTATAGTCATCTGAAGGCATTTTCTTAATTAGTGATCTATGGGTCTGGCTTCTATAAGAAAGCAGGCTGAGCAGGTCATGGAGAGCAAGTCAGGAAGCAGCACCCCTCCATGGCCTCTGCATCAGATGGTGCTTCCAGGATCCTGCCTTCTTTGAGTTCCTGTTCTGATTTCCTTCAATTTTGAGCAGTGATGTGACATTGTAAGCCAAAGAAGTCCTTTCTACCCTAACTTGCTTTTTGGTCTTGGCATTTCATTGCAACAATACGAACTCTGAGTAGGACAAACAGTGACTGGAAACGTCATGAAGGCAGTCACAAAACATTTCGAGAGGATGCATTTAAAGGTAACAGATTAATTAATTTGTCTGAGGAAGTTTCAAGACAGCCTAACACTGTGGCTGTAGCATGGTTAATGCTACCCACATTTAGCCAGATCTACAGTAAAAATGAGAATCAACAAAAACAAACAAACAAACAAACAAAAAAAAAACGCAACAGAAGGATTTGAAAAAATATGCAGTCTATTCAAAAGGAAGCTAGCTGAAAGCCGTAGGGTTGTTATGTAGATTAGCACTCTTAAGGAAAACCCAAGCACTCTGAGCTGGGACAGTAGGAAAGCCCATCTCAGGAATTAGACTCCAGGGCATGAAAATGATAACTCACCTGAAAGACTTCTCCTTGACAAACACAGGACCACCCAGGGAAGTGTTTTCCCAATTTCAGCTACCTGGGTACCAGAGGCTACTGAAGCTGTCGTTCAAGGGCTGGTGTCAGACCTTGGTATCATCAATATGGTGATGGCGTGAATGAATGCAAGATGCAAGAGGTGTAGGTCATGGAGCTTGTAGTTGTCCTTTTGATTTTACAGGAGCTCACAGCTAGGGGCTTCCCCTGAGTCTCTGAGGAGACTCTGAAGTCAAGACTTTTGAAAAATGTCAGAACCGTTAAGCATCCAGTTTTCACTGCAAGAGGGACATATGAGCCTTTGAGGGCACCAGGGGTAAAAGATTATGCCTTAAACTGATGTATTTAGGTGTTAAGTTGACAGGGGGTAGACTTGTAACATGTTATCTTTATTGTTGATGGCATCATATTTAGAAACACTCAGGAGATAGCAAGGAAAACTTGAAGATTTCTAGAAAGTATTGAGTGAGGGAGAAAGGCTCATCCCACAGACGGGGTCCCAGGCATGACAAAAGAGAAGGCTGGTGATATTCTCATCACTTCACGTTGTTTCCTGGCCTACGGAGATGTGGTCTCCACCCTCTGCTACATCCTTCTCCCCACGATGGTCTGAACCCTCTGAAACCGTGAGCTGCAATAGGTCTGAACCCTCTGAAACCGTGAGCTGCAATAAATCTTTTCCTCCGTAAGTTGTTTCCTTCCTTCTTTCCTTCCCTTTTTTGGTATCAGCAACAAAAAACCAACTATTATAGATGCTAAATTTATAGAATGTTTTACCAAAAATTAAAAAAGGCCACTTTGACTCAGCCTGGGATTGTCCTCACTGGCTTAGGGGTCTCTCGTCCACCTGATCTAGATCAGAGGCATCATGGTCTGTACCACAAGTAACACTGACCGTGGATGACTGTGTCGTGGGCCTGAGAACAGGCACTCCCCTAAACTTGTCACCTGGTCTCTATTTCTGCCACTCCCAGCAAAATGTGTTATCTCCATGAGTTTCCATAACAGCCAGACTGGGCAAGAGAAGGCTTTTAAAAAACACTTTTAAAAAGACTTAATTATTTTATGTACATGGATGGTTTATCCACATGTATATCTACCTAAATGCCAGAAGAGGTCATCTGACCCCATGAGACTACAGTTACAGATGATTGTGGGTGCTGGGAATTGAACTCAGGACCTTTGTAAGAACAGCCAGTGTTCCTTACTGATGAGCCATCTCTCCAGCGTTTTTTGGTTTGTTTGTTTGTTTTGTTTTTGATTTTTAAGATAGGGTTTCTCTGTGTATCCTTGGCCGTCTTGGAACTCACTCTGTAGTTCAGGTTGGCCTTGAACCCAGAGATCTGCCTTCCTCTACCTCCTGAGTGCTAGGATTAAAGATGTGCACCACCACTGCCCGGCTAGGAAAAGGCTTTTAAATTCTGCTTTGTAGGTGGAGAATAAGAGGCCAGAGGGAACTGGGGATCTGATCCATGACATCAGTCAATCACACCAAGATCAGGTAAAGGCTGGACCCCTGGTTTCCACATGGAGGCATCAGACATCTTGTCAAGCCCGAGAGACTGAAGCGACAGGTCTCAGGGAGATCAGGTCAGGGGATACGCCTGTGTATGTAAGTATGTGCACGTTTGTGCACATATGTCCCTGTATCTCCCTTGGCAGAGCCAGGGAACATGAAGATGACAGTAGAGTCTCCTGCCCCTCCTTTATCCCTGTGGGTGGTAGAAAAAATTAAGATGTGCAGTCAGATGGGGTAGTGCCTGACACTGCCAACTGCCAGCTATGACCTCAGGCCAAAGCCCAGGTATCTTTCTCTGGTCTGGGCTGAGGGACAGGAGTGGACAGGGACATGTCTTCAAGATAAACAAACACAGTCTACAGGGCCCCCAGGCTCACCGACTCAAAGGCCATGGAGATCCACTGCACACGGCCCTCTTTGACACCCACTGCCCCATGGGATAGCTGCCCTGGCAGCAGGTTGGGCTCAGGCAGCTCCTTGCACTCGGGGTGCAACATCTGCAGGAAGGAAGAGATGCTGTACCCTGTAGGGAGAAGCAAGAGGAGGTTGGGGCAGGAAAAGCAGTCAATCCTGCATATTACACCTGGGTGCACACACTCACTTGCCTCGCAAGCTTCCAATGTGTTTGCAAACACCATGCAGTTGTCACTGAGAGACCTACAACCCATATTTGCCAATGAGGTGGAAAGTGCCATTTTGGGTCATTGCAGGCAAGTAGCCTTTGGACCAGCCACTTGCCGTCCATTCTGGAAGAGCCCCCCCTGGAGGCATACCTACCCATATATCTCACTAGCAAACCCCCGCAACCTTCTGATTCTCTGGCAAGCCCATGCACATCTGTTTGCACAGAGCTGTGAGTGCTGTATGGGCACACTCCAGTACAGACACCCAAACTCTAGGCACGTATTATTTAGCGCTATCAAGTGGACCGTGACCTCACATGGTCCCCAGCCATGACTGCACATACCTGACGGCAAGCACTGGGCCCCGCCTGGCTTCACCAGCTCCAAGTTGCCCGCGATGGCCTTGCAGAGGCGACACAGGTGCCCAATCTCTTTGAAGAGGTCAAAGCTGCTGTCATAGATGACGCTGCCCTTTCCCAAGGAGACACACCGGCCCAGGCACTCAGTGAGTTGTGGACTCAGTCCCAGGCTCCCCTTCCCCACAGTGGGGTCAGACCCTGCAGCAGCTCCCTTGTCCTATGTTACCACCACGTCACACCCCACGTGGATACCCATGACTTGGCGCCTCTGCTCCAGTAACAGCTTACCCCCTGCCCCCACCTCCGTTCTTCCTCTCAGCGGGTCTTACTTAATGCTTTTCTCCCTTGCTTTCAGCCAGCTCTATCTTGCATGCTTGCCTGTCTCTTCCTCAGGCTGCCACCCCTGCTCTGAATGGGGACAGTATCCTTCTGACTGGAAAGACAAATCTCATCTTCTTTTGTTCCTTGAGAGGCTGCACCTGCCATGCCTGTGCCCAACCCGAATATGACCTCTAATGACCCTGAAAGTACACCTGTCAGGCCTGTCAGTCACACACGGTCAGTGATGTCAACATACAGAGCCCACCCCAGAGGAGACAGGCCTCTGTTCTCTCAACTGTTCTAGCCCACAATGAAGACAAGGCAGCCGGTGTGGATCCCCAAATGTACCCATACTGTTGAGTAATTCTCAGTCAGTTCTCCCCCTCCAGGGGAACAATGCTCCCTCAGAGGCCTGGGGAGGTTGTGCGTGGGCTGGAAGAGCTGTGTAGGAGTCAAGAGTATATGTGAGGGACAGAACTGCCAGGCCATGCACAGGTGCCTGTTTTCAAGTTTCTGCTGCAACCGGGACCTTCCACATCTGCCCAAAGTGGCCATACCGGGTCCCCGATAACGTGGTTGTCCATCTGCTGGGTGCGGTTGATGCCGATGATGCCAAACACCACGAAGACCATAGCTCCTGTATCCACCAGCGGCCGCACTGCAGGCTTCCCACAGCCTGTGTTCACACAAGGGTTGAAGCCAAAGGTGGCAGAGATACGGGCCTTGGGCACTGCAGGAGGGGGGTCAGAGCCAACACTGAGGGTGGGCCCAGACTTCTGAGGCTCCCCTCAACTCCCCACCCCAGGGATGTGCCCTAAATACCTTTGTCACTAGGCACATAGAAGAAGCCTTTGGTGGGCCCATCAGGGCTAGAGCTGAGCAAACACCCAGGTGGCGCCACACACAGGCGCCCGTGGAAGGGGGGCTTGTGAGACTGAGCAAAGTACAGCTTCCTGTGGAGGCAGGGAGGCCAGGCTGAGTTGGGAAGGCCGAGAAAAGTCAAAGGAGGTGGGGTGAGGAGGATGGGCTAGGAAGTCCAGGAAAGGTCAGGGGAGGCAAGACAAGGAGGTCACTTCAGCGGCTAGAGAGGGTGAGCTCTCCCACAGCATAGGAGGGTACCCAGGGCTGGGGTCTGGTTTTAGTTCTGCCTCTGCCAAGACCAACCTGACCCTGATCAAGGCTCTTCCCTCTGGCTTTCAGTCTCTTGCCCTGGCACAAGAGGGCAGGAAGCACAAGTGTCCATTTTTAAAACTGTCCCTCAGAGTTCAGGAAGGACCTAGGGCAAGCTTTTGTGTGCCCCACCCGCAGCCTACTGACCTACTGACCTATTGACCCATTGACCCACTGACCCTGAGGAGTCAAGGCGCCTTGAGTTTGCCACTGGCTTCTAGTTCTTCTAGACTGCTCAACCAGGGAACTGCCAAGCTCCAGGCCATGGCTGTACATATCGAGCAAAGCCTGGCCCTGGACTCAGGAGCAGTGTACCCTGAGACAGGGATGCTTAGGTGGAAAGGACCTAGCTAGAGCCACCTCACCACCCCTGCCTCCTCTCTTCCCCCTCTACTCCAAGTGGAATCAGCTTGTCGGGGTCGGGGAGCTGAATGCCCTGAAACCAGTTCCTTGTCAGACCATGCTCTCCAGGTAGCACACGTAGTATAGACCTGGCATTGACGTGCCCTCCTGGAATGGGAGAAATGGGAGCTGAGCTGCTCCGGGTCCCGAGTGTGACTCCTGGTCTGCCAGGAAGCTGCTGCCTCTCGGTAGCTGCGTGTCTCCCAGGGAGGTGCTCATTACCCCATCCTTCCCCTAGCACGCTGACACATAGCCACATTGGGTGTTGGTAAAGTGAATGGCTGGATACTAGGGCCAAGGCAGCCCTCCCTGATAAATAAGGCTATCTTCATAATATGAGGGTATAAAGCCTGGGACAAGACTGCCCTGGGGACTTGGGACCCGTAAGGTAGAGAAGGGAGCTCTCATTCAGCAAGAATGAGTCACTTGCTGCGTGCCAGGGGTAGAGACAGAGAATACAAGCTACAAGATATATAACCTATGCCACTCCTCAACAATCTAGAAAAGGGGCACTGGAAATTATCTGCCTACAGGAAGTGTGGGCACACATTCGTCCAGCCAGCAGAGACCTAGTCATGTGACAAACACCACACGAAGTGCAGCCTGAAGAATCCCTCAGAGTGCCCTGAAGGATGCGGTGCTGAGGCTGAAGCTATCACAGGCCAGACCCACATGGCTGCAGGTGGCCACTGGGGACAGAAACAGCACAGATGCTGCATGGAGAGTCTGAATGGGGTGATGTCGGATGAGGCAGGGGCTCTGTACAGGGACAGCCTTCCCCAGGAGGTGGCATTAGGCTAGAAACTTGAATCCAGTGGTGTAAGGCTCCAGGACATGAGGAGGATGTTCCAGGATGACTGCCAAGGCCATGAGGTGGATCCAGATGGCCATAGTGACCCTGCAGAGCTGACTGGAAAAGTGGCAAACTAAAGTGGGGATTGTCATCTTTGCCAGTGCCAGTGTCCCCGCTCCAAGAGAGAAGTGATGCGAAGCCATGGTGGTCTGCATGGCTCTTACCGAGTGTGCTGCTGCTCCTTGGTGGCCACGTAAAAGCTGAAGTCAAACTTCCAGCCCCTCCTGGCATCACAGGCCAAGGCCGTCACCATCCACTTGCGGGAGGGGCTCGCCGCCTGGAGCATCCCTACTGTAGACATACAAGCGGTCAGCTTCTTGGTGAAGTCACCAAAAGGCGCTCTATACACCTAAGCAGTGGGTTGACAGAGACAAGACACGTGACTCGGGGAGGCTACCTTGGCCTGCCCGGCCTCAAGGTCTGTCCCCTCCCTCCTTGACCTATCTCCCACCCTGTCCCGGTTCCCAGAGCTCAGAGGCTTAGATTTGAACTTGAAAAGTGGACAACTTCTCCTCTCTCCCTTCACCCCCTTTCTCTCTGAACCTCACTTCTTTCCCACTGGGCTAGCCTTAACTGTTGATTTGACACAACCAAAAGTCATCTGGGAAGAGTCTAAATGAAGGACTGTCTACATTGGGTTGACCTGTGGGCATGCCTGTGGAAGATGTCTCAAGTTAACTGATGTGAGAAGACCCGGCCCACTGTGGGCGGTACCATTCCCTATACAGGGATTCCTGAACTGTATAAGACTGGAGAAATAGAGCTGAGCACAAGCAAGCAAGTGAGCATGGATGCATTTATTTCTCTCTGTTCTTTACTGTGGGTGTGATGGGACTAGGTCTTTGAAGTTCCTGCCTTGATTTCCCCACGATGATGAACTGTGACCTAGAACTAATTATAAGCTGAAGTAAATCTCTTTCTCCCCTAAGATGCTTTTCATCAGGGATTTTTTTTTTATCACAGCAAGAGAAAAACTAGGATACTAGGTGTATTCTTGGGACAGGCTCTGTGCCTGGATCTAAGGACTGAGCCTAGGCAGGATGGGCAAGGCCTTGCCCTTGTGGAGTTGGCAGTGGGGATGGTGTCAGATTCCAGCTGGGTCAGATTCAGTCAGACAGGACCATCCGGTGAGAGACGTGGCAGGGAGGAGGGCATCCTGAGAAGGGAGGCCAGGTAGGGCAGTGGAGGGAGGGGTGGAATTTGTGGTGGGGAGGACAGGTAGGTGCTCTGTGCCAGTCATCTGGATGGTGGGAAGGCTTAATGGAACAGGAACGATCCTGTTGAGGGGGACACTGAATCTGGGTGTGGCCACGGGAGGTTGTCTCCTGGGCAATCTCTTAGTTATAGGATGAACCATGGGCTGTCCTTGTAGACAGTTACTGCATTCCACTGTCAGGTGGTCCAGAGCTCTTGCTCCTTGTACAACTAAAAGTGTCTTTTAGCTCCCCATTTCATAGATCAGGAAACCGAGGCTCAGAGGGATTGAATCACCTGCCCCAAAACATCCAAGTTACACAAGGCAGAGCCAGAACTCAAACCCAGCTCTGTCTGCAGACCCTGTCACACAACTGACAGCTATGGCAGGCCCTCATGTGCCTGGAACAGCTCCATCCTCAAGGGTCCTGCTCCCTGCCTCCATGGCCAGTATCCACCAGTATGGCACCAATGGCCCCTCCTCAGTGCCTAACTCCATGACAGCCCAGGCTCACCTGGAAGGATGGCACCTCTCCATCTTCAGGGGACACAGCTTGCCAGGGCGCTGGTAGGCTGGCATTGAGGGAAAGCCTGTAGACAGCTGGGTGGCCTTTGCTCTTCACTTTGGAGATGTACACAGTGCTCATGGACTCTGAGGAGAAGCAAGGGACGGAAGAGGAGAGGATGGTGACCGTAGCAGCCTCAGGACGCGACAGAAACCCACCTTAGCTCTGTCAGCTGAGGAGCTGAGCTCTGGTCTTAGGCTCAACCCCAGGTATTGATGCTGTCCCTCTGTATTAGAAAGGGTAGGATGGCGGGAGGTGACGGTCATGGGTGGGACGGTGTCAGTGATGGTGGCAGGGTGGGGTAGTTAGTGTCAGATGGTGGGAGGTGGCAGCAGTCACAGATGGAGTCACACCCATGATGGTGAGAGACACCAGCAATGGAGTAGGGTAGTGTTGCCATCAATGGGACAGCTTGAAAGGTGGAGCTAGGTCTGCTAATGACACGGTGACAATACCGTGGGGTGACAGGGACAAACATAATTGTCCACTGGGGTTACCTCCCAGCAACCTTTCTGATGGAGACCCCAGGAGAGGTGAGCCGAGGCTCAGGACACCTCCGTACTGACTCTCAGGACGGTGACCAGGGCAGGCTCATGGAGGCTGCAGTAGATAGAAGCCTGGAGTTCTAGTCAGGGTGGGCGGCTAGCTGAGATGATATGAGGATTCCGAAGTTTACAGATGCTGTCCCTTAGCTGACCCAAGGACACAGGTTCTCGTTCCCATGGGAGTACAGGCTCTAGATATGACCCGCTCTCCACATAGAGTCAGACACAAGAGCACCAGGGTGCATCGACGGACCCCGCCCCACTCACCCTGTGCGGTGGTCTCAGGCCGACTGGCCCAGGAAACCCCGGAACCTCGCTTTTTCTTCTCCAGGGATGTCCTGACATTGTTCTGCAGGCTGTGGGGCTTCTCCTGGAACAGACCTGCCCCCCACAACCCCACTGAGTCAGGGACATGGAATCCTCTCTGGCCATGCCTGGTAGGCAAGGAGGAGAGGCCAGGATCTATGAAGGACCAGAGGCTGGAGGGAGTGGACGTCAGTGGTTTGAAAGAGACTCAACAAAACCAAGGGACATATCAAATGTTTATTATGCCTCCATCTGGAGGGGGACATGCATGGATGTCCCCCATGTACCCACTGTGCGTGGCTTTCCCAGTTCTATTGGGTGGGGTTGGACAATGGCTCCTGCTTTGTCATCGTGCTACAGGTGAAGTTTTTGTCTAACGGAGAGAAACATCACACTTAAAAACAGCAGTCCTCATCGCCATCCCAAAGTAGGGACTATCAACCTCATTGACAGAGGAGAAAGCTGTGGTTTTGAGAAACAGAGATGTCAGGAACCAGGAAGCGAGGGGAGTCCAGGAGAGGCCACCCTTTGTAAAACCATGACCCTCTTTGCTGCCACACCAAAGGTCTCCCTGAAAAGGGGTTCAGAGTGCGTTACACAGGGACGAGGTGGCTCTCCTACCGATGGCTGCTCTGGTGTCTGTCCAGCTGGGAAGTGGAGGTGGCAGGGGACAGGCAGAGGGGTCTCTGGGAATGTGTTTGTGACCAGGTAGAGCAACTCTGAGCCCCAGTGGAGACCTAGGGGCTGAACGATGGCTGTCTGTGAGATGCAAGGCTCTGGGTATCTGTCAGAGTTCCAGTCTGTTATCATGCATGGGAACAGTGCCCTGACTAAGGGAAGGTAATCATGGCAGTGGTGGCAGGCTCCTCTCCTGAGCTGCAGGCGTTCAGTTCAGTTAAGCCTTGTCTCTTTCCCCTTCTACCCACAGGGACAGAGTGCTTTGATCCTTGTCCACCCTAGTTCTGCCCCCACTCTCCCTGCCCTAAGGGCTTAGACCAGACCCCTTGAAAGCCACTCTTGCTCCTCTCAACACCTGCCCTGTCAGCATCCTACATCACTCCCCAAACTGGGACTCCTTAGCTCCTCCATGTCTCTTGAGCTGGCGCCAACCTTAGGCCCACCTCCATCTGGTCCACCAACCCCAACCCCCAAGGATCCTGGTCCTCCCGTCAAGGGACAAGTGTCAGCTCCTACACCCGCCCCCCCAGTCTTGGCTCCGCCCTTCTCCATTACTGCCACAGCCCTCAGCCTAGAACCCTCCTTGCTTGTCCCTGCCAGCCTGGCCTGACTGACCTTCTCCCTCTCCTTTGGGTCTAACCTAGTCTTTCCCTCCCCCAGCTCTATTCATTTGATGACTCTCATTTCTTTTCTTTTCTTTCTTTCTTTTTTTTTTTTTTGGTTTTTCGAGACAGGGTTTCTCTGTGTAGCCCTGGCTGTCCTGGAACTCACTCTGTAGACCAGGCTGGCCTCGAACTCAGAAATCCGCCTGTCTCTGCCTCCCAAGTGCTGGGATTAAAGGCATGCACCACCACTGCCCGGCATGACTCTCATTTCTTAAGTATCTGCTTAGACACCTCCTCCAGGCAGCCTTCCAGGATATTCATGCCCACAGAGCACCCCATCCTTCCTCTACAAAGGTGCCCATCTGCTACTTTAACAGCTTGTCCCCGACTCTGTAGCGTGGAGCCCCTGAGCCCAGGAGGTCCCACCCTCCTGCTCATTGCACCTCTGCAATCTCTCAGACCAACAGTGGGCTCGGACGCCACCAGAGGCGGGCTCAGCCGGCGGGCATCCTCACCTGAGCAGGTGATGCAGGATATTCCCTCGGCACTCAGGTTGTACTTGAGGTCCAGCAGCACCTGAATGTTGGTGTCCGGACGGAAGAGCAGCGGGGCCCGGCTGGCAGGGCGGAGCCGGCTGGCGAACACCAGGGACAGGATAAGGATGGAGGCGAAAAGCCCTGTGAGAAGTGCCGTGTGAGAGATGATGCCCTGTGAAGGATCCGAGGCTGGCACCCCACCCTGGCAGAATCGTCAGTGTGGAGAGCAGAAGGAGGAGGAGGTGGAGGAGGAGGGGGAGGAAGAGGGGGATGGGGAGGAGGAAGGGGAAGAGGAGGAGGAAGAGGGGGAGGAGGTAGAGGAGGAGGGGAAAGAGGAGGAAGAAGAGGAGGGGAAGGAGGAGGAAGAAGAGGAGGAGGAGGAAAAGGAGGAAGAGGAAGAAGAGGAGGAAGAGGAAGAAGAGGAGGAGGAGGAAGAGGAAGAAGAGGAGGAGGAAGAGGAGGAAGAGGAGGAAGAGGAGGAAGAGGAGGAAGAGGAGGAAGAGGAGGAGGAGAAAGAAGAGGAAGAGGAGGAAGAGGAGGAGGAAGAGGAGAAGGGAGAGGAGGAGGGGGAGGGGGAGGAGGAGGGAGAAGATAAAGAGTAGGAAGAAGAGGAGGGGAAGGAGGAAGGGGAGGAGGAGGAAGAGGAGGAGGAGGAAGAGGAGGAGGAGGAAAAGGAGGAAGAGGAAGAGGAGGAGGAAGAGGAAGAAGAGGAGGAAGAAGAGGAGGAGGAAGAGGAAGAAGAGGAAGAAGAGGAAGAAAAGGAGGAAGAGGAGGAGGAAGAGGAGGAAAAGGAAGAAGAGGAGGAGGAAGAGGAGGAGGAAGAAGAGGAGGAGGAGGAAGAGGAAGTGGAGGAAGAGGAGGAGGAGAAAGAAGAAGAGGAAGAGGACAAAGAAGAGGAGGAAGAGGTAGAGGAGGAGGAGGAGAAGGGAGAGGAGGAGGGAAAGGAGGAGGGAGATAGCCCCACCAGAGGCAGGGAAAGCGATTGTGGAGTTGCTAGGGCCCGGCTGTAAGCTACAAGGGCTAGCTAGTGTCTCAGCATATCCATCCCTGAAGAGCAGGCACTTCTGTTTGCCTGCAGTAATTCTGATGAGCCACTGAAGATAGTGACGGTGCCGCATGCACGCCGAGCACTTGGCAGGCCCCGCACCAGGCAAGACCTTTACATGCACCAAGTCCCTTACAGCTGTCTTACTAGACCTTTATTTGGTTTTGGTGCTAGGGAGACAGAACCCAGGCCTGGTACGTGCTGAGCTGTGCCCTGGCCCCAGGCCCTGCTACCAACCTCATTTTTAGAACAAGAACTCAAATGTTAGACTGGCTGGCACAGCCAGGGGCAGAGGGTAGAACTTGGGTTCAAACTCAGCCAGCTAGTCTACTCCAGGGCCAAGCATGAGTTCTCTGCTCTTGCCTGGCACATGGCAGTGGCTGAGGGGGCCCAGGGACAGCCTACCCAGGAAGAGGAAGAGGCCGTGCTCAGACCACTGAGAGCTACTCCACTCCCAATGCTTGTTGCCTGTGAGGTGTAGAGTGTGTGGGTGTGTCTGCCTTCAGGAAGGGATTGGGGCACACTTACCTACGATCACCCAGCGGCTCTTGACAGCTGCCCATAAGACCCAGCGATGCAATAGCTCTTGCAGCTGGGCGAGGAGCTGGCCCCCGCTGTTCCCATCAGGGGTGGGCTGCAGAACCTCACAGTGTACAGAGACCAGTGATACATCTCCCAGCTCTAGAGACACTGCCAGGCAGAGTGGCAGCCAGTCAGAGTCTGAGCCACAGACTGCCCGGCCCATACCTGCACTGGCAAAGCCCACATGCGAGGTGAGGGTCTCCACCGGCCTTGGGGTCAGCCTATCTTTGAACCTCCCTCTGGAGGCCATCCCCACTCAGGCCAGCCAGCTCTCACCTGGCTCATCCTCGACATTCAGTAAGGGGATGTCATCATCCAGGTAGGGTAAGGGGCCCTGAGCAGGGCCAGCCCCGGCCCGCTCTGGAGCTGTAAACAGGTCCCCAGGAAAATGCAAGGAGCTCTTGCGGCCGCACTTCTGGTGGCAGCTGTGGAAGGCAGTGGACAGGCATGAGGCTAGGAGTCAGAGCACCCAGAGAGGATGGGGACAAGGACACGGTACGAGCCCAGGCAGCAAACAGCTGTTCCTGACTCGCAGGGGAGGCACCACTAACTACAAGAGCCACGGCCGAGTTTCTTCTAGAGCAATCTACTCTCAGCTGCTATCCTCTGGGGACACAAAGGATCAAAGGAGGTGAGAAAGCTGCCCTATGATGCCCTAGGTTAGGGTCTTGCATAAAATGCACAGTAAGAGGGCACAGGTCCTCAGGTCCTTGAAGGAAATGATGGTTTTTAAGATGTGCGTAAGTATGCCCACTTTCTGTTCATACGTGACTACACCCTGCTGCCAGGCAAGAGCTTCCCTGTCCCCTGCCTGGCCTAGAACCAGGCACACAAGAACCCTAGAGGTTTAGGGACAGATGGCAGGGTGTTGTGGCTACTTAGGGAAGGATACTCACCTGCTCTGGCAGGAGCTCTCCAGGGGTGCCATGTAGAGGCTCCAGAGGCCCAGGGCTGCAGGCATGGTGAACAGCACAGCCAGCCAGCAGCAGGTCACAATGAGGGACATGAACAAGCCGAAGTCATGCACAGCTGGGATCTGTAGCCAGGAGGCAGTGAGGATAGGGCACCGTGAGGCTTGGGTGTCTCTATGTCCAGAGACAACCGGGAAGCTGGGTCTCTCCAGACAACAGCACTGGGCCTGGAGGATGCCAGAAGCTGTGCTGGGCACAGCAGTGGAGGAAGCGCTTGCTCCACCTGAGGGCAGAGGCTCTGGTCTACCTGCAATCATCTGGGAATGGGCAGAGTAAGCAGCTGGTAGTGGCCATTACCAAAGACACATCACACAAAACCAGGCTGCAGGTTGATGAAGAGGAAGGAAAGGTCGGTACCCAACAGTGGAAGAAGGGAGCTCCTTCTCACAGGGGCTGTGGTGATTGGAGGAACCCTCACCAATCAGCAGGCAGACCCGAAGTTTGTGAAACCACTTCACCATCTGTTTATCTCAGACCCAGAATAATCCATTGAGAGAAACTGAGGCCCAGAGAGGTTTACATGAGTTATGCAGCCAGGTCACAAAGTCTCTCAAAGATGTGGTCCTAGGTACACGGGGCCCCACTCAGGAATGCAGAAGTGGGAGTGGGAGAGAGGGGGAGGGATAGGGAGAGAGGGAAGAGAGGCAGAGGGAGGGAGAGAGGAAGACAGACAGACCCGACTGTACAAGAGATCAAAATGGCGCATAAAGTGCTACAAAGAGCTCAGGCCAGGAGTGAGGAGACCGTTGGGTCTACCATTTGCCAGCTGTGTGACCACAATAGAGTGCCTTTACCTTTCTGGACCCCAGTTTCTGTGCTTGGAAGACAGAGATAGTGAGACTTTTATCTTGGACTGTACAGATCAGATGGTGAAGAGGTCGGAAACGGTGCCCGGGGCAGAGTCCGAGAGAATATTCACTAACTGGACAGCTGTAACCGCCCCACATGTTGGTTAGTCACAGAGTCACTGCAAGGGCCTTGAGATGAAGGTGCTGGGGTCAGGAGCCACCCACGTGTGGGCAGATGGGAAGCCAGGACAAGGACCTCGGGAAGGCTTCGCACCTGGGAGAAGACGTTGGCGGCATAGGCGGCGGCCGTGGTCAGCGAGGTGAAGAAGGTGGCCTTGCCTGCCGTCTGGATGGTGTGGATCATCCGCAATTGGGGGTCTTCCAGGTGGGTGGCCTGGCGGTATGTGTTGATGAATACAAAGACGTCGTCCACACCTGCAAGAAGAACAGGCCAAGGGCCCGCTCAGCTCAGGTCCCACTTCGGTGTGCCTGAGGTCAGGTGCCAGGTGGCTCACCTCTGGCTTAAGGAGGCCATCTGACTGACTCCATCCTGAGGTCAAGCCCCACCCACCATTCTCCTTGGCCTCACCCAGTCTCCAGGCCCCACCCACCAGACTTCTTGGCTGCATCCAGAGTCTCAGCCCCATGCACTAAGTCTTCAAGCCCCACCCACCAGACTCTTGGTTTGCACCCAGCATCTCCAAGCCCCACCCACCAAGTCTTCAATCCCCACCCACCAGACATCGTGGCCTCACCCAGCTTCTCCAAACCCCACCCACTGTGGCCAAGCATCACCCAGCATGCACCTTGGCTCCACTCACTGTCTCCAAGACCCACCCATAAAGTCTCAAGCCCCACCTACCATACTCCGTGGCCATGCTAACTGAGCTCAAGCCCCATCCATCAAGTTTCCTGGCCCCACCTATCGTCCAAAGCTTAGTTTCTTATCTTTCCACCACTCTCATCACCCAGAATGCCTTCTTGGGGGGGGGGGGGGACAGAATTCTCAAGCGGGAGACAACTCACCGATGCCCACAATCACAAAGGCGGCCACTCCATTGAGGATGCCCAAGTACTGGATGCCAAAGACCACGTGATAGAGAAAGAGCGCCACCAGGCAGCTGAGACCAATGCTGGCAATCCCGAAGAAGGACAGGAACACTGGGCAGGGCAAGGAGCAGAAGGGACCATGGGCAGGATCCTCACAGAACACAGAACCGCCCCCCTTTAGTGACCCTGACCTCAGCCACTCATCCGGAGCTCCCTGCACCACCCTGTCTGCTCCCGGGCATGCATAGGGACAATTTGCAGAATTTGAAGCCTTCGGTCTCAGAGAAGGGGCTGGACAGGAGGCCTGTGTGGCAGGTGAAATCATCTGAAGTCAGGATGCCCATGGAAGTTCTTCCAGATCCCACTAACCTCGCATGCAGGGACAGAATCGTGAGTGTATTATATTGCGCGTCACCTGAGGGGACCAGAGGTCCCATGGTGCAGGACCTGTCTGGTTCACCACTGCATCCTAGTGAGTCAGAACGTCGGGCATATATGTGCACCCAATTAACATTTGCTGCGTGGATGATTTCATGGCGTGTGCAGCTTTCTATCTCTGTTCACCTGGGCAAGAGCATGTGCTGCCTGCCTAAGAGGCAGCTAGTGCATGGGAGGTGAGGGTGGCGGGGAGGTGAGCTGTGGGTAAAAGGGCGGCTGCTATGGTATATAAAGTAGGCTCTTGAATGATCCACAACAGTCTAAAATTATCCCAGACACCCCGACACAAAGTTACCACGGTGTCTGAGCACCATGTGGCCCAGTTTTAAGGAGCTGGATTTAGGGCTATCCCGGCATCCTTGAGCAGGCGGGTGCGTGCCGCAGGGAGGGAAGGCGCTGGCTCACATGAGCCTTCGGAGCTGCCGTACCTGAGCAGGAGGTTAGGATGTAGACAAGGGCAGCGATGCAGCTGCTGCTAATGAAGGCGAGGAGCATGTCGTTATTGAAGGTCCGGCGTACCTCATAGTCAAAGAGGTCTGTCCCCCCATAGAGGACCTGGACTTTGCTGGGGGGACATGGGGAGGCCGTGGAGAAAGGAGAAAGACAGGAAGGGGATTAAAGGTGACTGTGGACACTCGATGCCCTTCATCAGTGGCTCTTTACCTTGGCTGCTCATCAAAATCACTCGAGCTTCCAAAAATCCTGATATCTAGGCCTGATGCCAGGCAAATTAAATCATAATTTCTTGGGTGGAGCTGAATCAAGTATTTTTTTTCCCCTCCAGATCTCCCAGGTGATTCAACGTGTAGCTGAGGTTGAGAACTACCATGCTACACAGACGAACGAGAATCAGCCTCTCCATCATCTTCCGGGCCTCAACTGTCCACAGCAGCCAATCAAACCGGCTCCAGGTCATCCTGTTTCATGCCGGTATTCAGTGTGTGCTCAAGACAAGTTATTTTCCCCAAGAACCCCAGCCAGGATGATCACACTGTTCTTCTTCCATGTGTATATGTGGTATGTGCATGCCTGTTCACATGTGTGTGTATGTGTGTGTATGTAGAGTCTCCCTAATTGCACTCCAACTTACTCACTGAGGCAGAGTTTTCAACTGAACCCAGAGTTCTCCGACACAGCTAGTTTGGCTAACCATCTCACTCTGGGGCCCCATCTCCACTTCATAAGCTTTACAGTGACAGGTAGGCTGCCACACTGATCTGGTGTTTAGGTGGGTTCTATGGACCCAAGCTCTGGTCCTCACACCCAGGTAATAAATGCTTTAACTACTGGGCAATCTCCCTAACCTCACACCCTCACACTGTAAAATACACACACACACACACTCTCTCTCTCTCTCTCTCTCACACACACACACACACATATACATATGTGTATATGTATATACACACTCATATATATGAATATATATGTATGTATATGTATATATGTATACACACACACACACACACACACATATATATATATATTTATTTATTTATTTATTTATTTATTTATTTATTTATTTTTTTGTGAGACAGGGTCTCACTATGTATCCCTGGCTGGCTAGACTTTGTACCCAGACTAGACTTTTGTTCTGTGCTGTGTGTGTGTGTGTGTGTGTGTGTGTGCGCGCACGTGCGTGCATGCTATGTACATGCACCAGGCTAGACTTGAACTCACAGAAATATGTCTGCCTCTCCCTCGGATCTTCCTGGGATTAAAGGTCAAGCCCAGCCATCCCAAACTATTTATTTTTATTTTACTTATGTGTGTGTGACATGTATGTGTGGGTGCCCACAGAGGCTCACGGAAGGCATCAGATTCCCCTGGATCTGGAATTACAGATGTTTGTGAGCCTCCTGGTGTAGGTGCTGAGAACCTAACCTGAGTCCTCCAGAAGAGCACTACATGCTGCTAATCACTGAGCCATCTCTCCAGCACCCGAACTGCTTTAAAACACAAGCGAGAGTGACATTTCTAGCCATGGTGGGAAAACAGCTTCATATTGGGACTGCCTTACTGCTGTAACCACAAGATATAAGAAAATGGGGCTGGAGAGATGGCTGAGTAGTTAAAAGCACCCATGCTCTTACAGAGGACCTAGGTTCGACTCTCAGCACCCATATGGTGGCTAGCAACCGTCCATAGCCCCAGTTACAGGGGGCATAACAAGCACTCACGTGTGCACCATAGACAGGTAGAACATTCATGCACATAAAATAAAAACAAATCATAAAAAAAAAAACCTTTAAGATATGAGAAACCACATGACACAGGACACTGGATGCCAGAGAACAGAGGATGGCGATCTTCTGAGACAGGAAATAAAGCAGGCCCTGTGGGATCCAGGGCTGATGCCTCGATGGCGATGCTGTACCCAGGACAGCCTCGAAGATCCATTCGTAGATTCCCTAGCCGCTGGGAAATTCCTCAAACTCGACGAAAACTGTGAACCTGTTGACCCAAAGGCCAAACAACTGAAGGGACTGCAGTGCACACCGCTCAGACACTCTCACCAGGAGAAAAACTCACAGAGGGGAGAAGACACGTCACAGACCACGGAACAAAGAGAAGAACAAGGACAGAGTTCTCGTCAGACAACGGCAGAGCCATATCCCCGATGCTCAGGGGAAGCTCAACCCAGAAAAACATATTTCAAAAGCAAAGGCAAAAATCAAAACTCTGTCAGATATACAAGCCTGAAATTACCTCTGGTACCCAGACACTACTGAAGATGCTAAGGGGGCCCCTCTGGCCGAAGGAAGATGACAGCGTGCAGGAGACACTAAGGATAAGATGCACTGTAAGTGAAGATGTCACGAGTAAGACATGCAGCGTTTTTATTTATTTCTACAAAATAAAGCTGGCTACTTAAAAATATTACAGTTGCGTGGTTGTTCATAACAAACAGATTGTGGACCAGAGTAGTGTGGAGGCCGCTGGAGCACAGAAGGGTATGGTACCATCTGTGTGTGTGTGTGTGTGTGTGTGTGTGTGTGTGTTTCGAGACAGGGTTTCTCTGTGTAGCCCTGGCTGTCCTGGAACTCACTCTGTAGACCAGGCTGGCCTTGAACTCCGAAATCCGCCTGCCTCTGCCTCCCAAGTGCTGGGATTAAAGGCGTGCGCCACCACTGCCTGTCGATACGGTACCACCTTAAATATGTACCGTGATACTGCAAATCCTAAAGTAGCTACTAAGAGTTATGGCTACCAAGAAAAATAAGATTAAAAACCCCATTCCATCTGCTCAGCACTGGGTTCTAAAGGCGCTAGCCTGTGCAATCAAGCAAGAAAACGGGAAATAAAGTGTCTGTATTGGAAAAGAGGTGCAGGTCTGTCTTCATCCGTGTAACAAATGCTTATCTGTGTGGAAAATCCAATGGAATCTAAAAGACAAATCAACAACAAACCTTAAATTTAACAATGTCATAAAACACAAAGGAGATTATAAATTTAAATTAACAGCTGGAGAATAAATTTTAAATGTATACTATTACAGGAGCATGAAAATAGGAAATGCTTAGAGATAAAATGAAATCATGCTCATGGGGCCAAAGATGCAATATTTTAAGATGTATATCACATTCAAGATCCCAGGACACTGACTTTCCTATCTCATGGTACTTGGGATTGAACCTAGGGCTTCACGCATACGAAGCCCATGCTCTCCCACTGAGCAACAGCCTCGGTTATTTTTAGTTTTTAAAAATAATCTGAGACAGGGTCTTGATAAATTATCCAGGCAGTCCTTGAACACACTCTGTAGCCCAGGCTGGACCATGATTTTTCTGCCTCAGCCTCTCAGATATTTTGGGATTACAGATGTGTGCCACCACAGGCCCTGCTGGTCATTTATCTATTGCAGAGATAAAGGAGCAGATCTAAAATTCACCCTGAAATGCAAAAGATCTAGAACAATTAAACTTTAAAAAAAAAAAAAAAAGACTAAAAATGATCGTAAGGCGGACAGGGCAGGCTGCATCTCCGTGGTAGGGTGCTTGCCTAAAACGTGAAACACCTTGTAAAATGTGCAACACCCTGGGTTCAATCCCCAGCACTGGAGGACGGAAGCAAACAAAACCTTGGTATGAAGTTATGATAACCACGACTGAGTAGTTCCAAAGCACACTGCCATGGAACAGAACAGAAGTTTCAAAAATGGACACATTTGTAGACAGAACGTTCTGTCCAAGGTGCAAAGGCCACAGAGAAAGACAAGTGGCACCGGGGTTATTGTAAAAATAATATGCCTCGATTCATATCTTGCTCCGTGCTCAAAAGCGAACTCAAACTGAATGCCGCAGTATGAAATGGAAAGACCCAACCACAAATGGGCACACGGCTAACACAGAAACTCATACTTGGTCAAAGCACAGAGGATAAACATTTGTAGTGTCAGCCACAAACAGGGTACATCACCAAGGCTCAGGGAATATGGAGAAAGAGGGGTGGGAAGACTTTAAAAAGACCTATTTTTATTTTATGTGTATGAGTGTTTTGCCTGTATATATGTGTTTGTATGCATGTATATTTGTATGTGTGTATGTTTGTATGTACATGTGTGTATGTTTGTATGTACACTTGTGTGTGTATGTTTGTATGTACATATGTATGGGCACCATGAGTGTGCAGTGCCCATGGCAGCCAGAGAGGGCGCCAGAGTCACTGGAATTGGAGTTATAGATGGTTGTGAGCAGCCATGTGGCTCCTCTGCATGAGCAACAAGTTCTCTTAACCACGGAGCCATCTCTCCCTTAAGGTAAAGAAACTGTACAAGACGAGAGGTTGAGGAGGACCACAGAAACAGTACCTTCTGGACATGATAGGGACTCAGCACTCAGGACTCACAGCAGCGGTGTCTACCCGCACAGAACTGCACAAGATCAAGCCAGTCAGCCTTTCAGCCCAGTCAGCTTGGAAATGGGAAGGGCCCATGAGTCCCCAGTCCTGGCTAAGCTATGTGTGCTGATGGTTTCTGGGGGAGGAGAGTCAGTTCTCTTTCAGGGTGTGGCCCCGGTAGGTCTACTGCACTCAGAGGATGGTCCGACATCCATGAATATATGAGCAGCACACAATGGACTCAGCAGATTATGAAATGAAAAAGACATTACACTTAGTGCTGCTGGGGGTGGTAGCGCTGGTGGAGGAGGAAGAGGAGGACCTGGGAGGAGTTAGGGGAGGAGGGGGAGAATGTGATCAAACACATCGTATACCTGTATGAAGTTCCCAAAGGATACAAATGTTATCTTAAAGTGGACGGAAGATAAAGAAATTCGATGGATGGTAAATAGGCTCATGAGCCTCTTGTTCGTTCAGTTTCCATCACCGTGAGGTGGGGAGTTCCCCCTCCCACTTGTTTCTAGCACAATGTTCTACCAAACCACGGTCCCAAACCGTGGGGACCAGAAGAAGCCAAAGACTGAAAACATGAGACGAATAAGTCCTTTCTTCTTTATAAATATGAGGACAGATGTCCAAGTCATTGCTCATTAGAAAAATGCAGATCAGAGACGGCAGGATTGCTACTACACACCTATTAGAATAGCTTCATTCATTCATGTGTTCGTTCATTCTTCCTACCTATTATGTGCTGGTTAATTTTTGTCAACACGACACACTTAGAGTAGCCTGGGAGAGAGCACTTCCATTGAGGAAATTCCTCCATCAGACTGCCCTAAAGGCACATCCTTTGGTGTTTTCTTGACTGTCAGTGTGGAAGGCCCAGTGCGGGCAGTGTCACCTCTGGGAAGTTCCAGAAGGCATGAAAAAGGTGGATGAACATGAGCCAGAAAGCAAGCCAGAAAACTGTGTTCCTCCACGGCCTCTGCTTCAGTTCCCACCTCCAGGTTCTTAGCCTCCTTCCATGAAGGACTGTCACTGTCCCCAAGTTGGTTAGGGTTAGTGTTTATCACAGTGACAGAGAAGCAAACTAAAACACCCCACCAAGTGTAAGAGGGTATGTAGGAGACCTGGAATTCTCACCCTCACTGGGAACACAAAATGGTACAAGCAATTTGGAAAACTCAGCAAGTCTCTGAAGTTAAACAAATACCCACCATTCTGGCCTGGCCACTTTACTGCGAGGCTTTTTATCCAAGGCCAAAGTAGTTGCTCACAGAAAGAGTTACACACAAACACTCACTGGAGCTTTATCAGGAAAGGTTGACCCTGGAAGTGATGCAAACACCCAGCCACAAGTGAACAGATGGGCAAAATACGGTACGAACACGACTCAGGGCTCAACAATAAACTGTCGAGACACGATAAACATGGGCACAATTCAAACAAGCTAGAAGGAATGAACAAGGAAGGGAACATGCTATAAGACACCTTGCATACCAAGGATGGCACAAAGCAGAAAGCGGGTCTGGAGAGATGGCTCAGTGGTTAAGACTCCAGCCTGCTCTAGCAGAGGACCTGGGTTCGATTCCCAGGACCCACCTGAGAGCTGACAGCTGTCTGCAACTTCAGTTCCAGGGGGGTCTGGTGCCTCTGGCTTCTCAGAGCACTGCGTGCATGTGGTGCCCTTAAATACACACATGCATAGAATTAAACAAAAACGAGAACTGGAACGTGACTGCTAGGGTTGGGGCTGGAAAGCAGGATCCAGTCTGAGCTGGTTATCAGTGGACATAAGGAAACATACTTGGATTTTATGGTCTTGACAGTGGATGTGTCAGGATTAATCAACTTTAAAATGTTAAGTATATACAGTTGGCCGTGTGCCAATCACACCTCACCAAATGTTTTGTTTTCTCAACCTCATACATAATAGCCAAGAAGAAAAGATCTCTGACTGTCTTATTTTGATGAATTAGATAATTTTTCTTTAAGTAAAAAAGCCGAACATTAAATCAGTCATTTACTGTGTATACATTAATTTATGTAGCATTTACAGAGTACTTTATGGAAAAAGGAGCTGGAGAGATGGCTCAGTGGTTAAAAGCGCTTGCTGCTCCTGCGGAGGACCTGGGTTCAGTTCCCAGCACCCACATGATAGCCTTTGTCTATAACGCCACTTGCACGGGATCTGAGCCCTCTTCTGACCACCATGGGCGCCACACACACATAATGCACAAAAATGCATACAGACAAAACACTCACACACATAAAATAATAAGTTAATCTTAAAAAAATAAACTAATTAAAAGCAGAGAAAAAAACAAGTCATTTTAAGACAGCAACAATGGACAGGCAAACTGGCTCAGTGGGTAAAGGTGCTTGCTGCCAAGACTGACAGCAGGAGTTATAGAAGCCACACAGTGGAGAGAGAGAACAAATTCTTGCAAGTTGTCCTCTGACTTCCACATGCACACAGTGGCACGCATGTACACACGTACACACAAATACACAAATGCAATCAATTTTTTTTTTTTTTTTTTTTTTTTTTTGGTTTTTCGAGACAGGGTTTCTCTGTGTAGCCCTGCCTGTCCTGGAACTCATTCTGTAGACCAGGCCGGTCTCGAACTCAGAAATCCGCCTGCCTCTGCCTCCCAAGTGCTGGGATTAAAGGCATGCGCCACCACTGCCTAGCTGCAATCAAAATTTTAATAAGAAAAATGAGCAATAAGGAAGATTTGCCGCTGACTTCTCCACAGAAACCGATGGACGTCGCGTGACAATGGATTGGCATCTTTAAAACAATAAACGAACACAGCTGCCAACTTGGAATGCCACACAAATGAGGTAGATTAGAAAAATGAAAGTAAAATAAAGATTTCCCCCCCATGCAAACAAAACAGGAGTCACCAGCAGCAAACCAGCACTCAGAGAATACTAAAAAGAGATCTTCAGATGCAAGGAAAGTGGTCCCAGAGGGACGTATGAAGCCGCAGAGAGTAATGAAGAGCAACAGGAAAGGTAAAGACGCAGATCAACAGAAACGAGCAGAACCTGCAAGACAGAACGGGCTGTGGGGTTTAAAATGTGCACACAACCAAACCACAAGGGGACGGGGAACGGTAAATGCCACGCCAGCGTTCTCGGTCCCTGGTGTGATCAGTGAAACTTTAAAAGTGAGGATTCACGTAATTCCGTGTTCAGTCAAGGTGTGTTTTCCTCTGGAGTCACCAGTCACACACAATGAAAAGGATTTTGTGAAGCTGAAAGAAGGCATTAAAATCAAGTTCTGGGAGGGGGTGCAGCTGACACTTCCCGTCAGGAAGCTGCAGGGTAACAGAAGGGAGACTGGCTTTTTTTCCCTAGGGCAAGGCCTTGAACTTAGTGGCCAAACGGTTCAGCTGAGGTAAGTGTTGCTATCTGAAGAGCCCTCCATGCTCAGCTCCTATCAGCTGCCTTTCCTTGAGGTACTTACCCATCCGCTCATCCATCCATCCATCCATCCATCCATCCATCCATCCATCCCTCCACCCACCCACCCACCCACCCGTCCACCCACCCACCCACCCACCCACCTGTCCATCCATCCATCCACCCATCTATCCCCCCATCCATCTACCCACCCATACATACATATATCCATCTACCCATCTATCTGTCCGTCCATCCATCCATCCATCCACCCATCTATCCCCCATCCATCTACCCACCTACCCATCTGTCCATCCATCCATCCACCATCCATCCATCCATCCATCCATCCATCCATCCATCCACTCATTCATACCTTAGTCCAATCTTTACCAAGTGGTGCCAGGCACCACCTCAGGGCTAGACTTACAAAAGTGAGACAGAAACAAGCCCATCTTCTTAAATGTGTGTGTGTATGGGAGGTCATTTTGCATACTATAGTGTGCTTATGGAGTTCAGAAGACAAATTGTGGGAATCCGCTCTCTCCTTCTACCTTATTGGTTCAAAGGCTTTAACTCAGGTTACAAGCCTCCACTGAGCCATCTTGCTGGCCTCTTTAGTGTGTGTGTGTGTGTGTGTGTGTGTGTGTGTGTGTGTGTACATGCATGTGTGTCTACCTGCATGTGCACATGTATGTTTGGAGACCAGAGATCAGAAATCATCCTTGAGTGTCTTCCTGGCATTTTCCGCCTTGTTTTTTTTCCCCATATTTCCCTCCCTCCCTTTACCCCCCCCCCCCCCCCCGTGTGTGGTCTTGTCTGTGGACATGGTTGCAGGCAGGTAGCCAATAGCAGTGGCCAGGAAAGGGCAGTGGATCTCCCGCAGCTGGAGTAAGCTGCCTGGTGTGGGTGCTGGGAACTGACCTTCAGGTCCTCTGGAAGGGCAGCAAGCCCTCTTCACCACCGAGCCCTGCACCCATCACACTTTACCCACTGAGTCTTCTCCTCAGCCCCCGCGTGCACACAAATCTCCCTGGAAACACCATGGGTCCGAGAGAGGGCTTGCAAGTTCCTAACACAGGGATTATACCTGGGCTTTATGTGGGTCCTGGGGATCTGAACTCAGATCTTCATGCCTGCGTGGCAGGCACATAACTAACTGGGCCATCTCTACAGGCCCTAGCTCCTTCCTGCTTCTTTAAAAGAAATATTTATCTTACACATATGAGTGTTTTGCCTGTGTAGTATGTGTGTATCATGCACACGCCATGTGCCTTCAGAAACCAGAAGAGGGCATAGGATCCCCTGAAACTGGAATCACAGACAGTTGTGAGCTGCCACTTGGTGCTAAGAAGAGAACCCAGGTCCTCTACAAGAGCAGCAGATGCTCTTAATGACCAAACCACCTCCCAGCCCTGCTCTCTTAATGACCAGAGTAACAGGAACCACAGCCCCATCTTACAAGTAGGGACACTCAGGTCCAGAGAAACGAAGCGATTCCTCCTACAGACTCTAGGTATATTAGAGGTAGAGAGGAACTGTTTCCTTTCTGGCCAGTCATACCCAATCCTTCCAGGACAAGAGTTTTGGAATTGCCTCCCTCCTCCGAAGCTGTCATGTCTACTAACCATTAGCACCGATTTAAAAAAAAAAAAAAAAAAAGAGGCCTTTTGGAGGAACTGGAGGAGGTGCCTAACTCTGCCCAAATTTGGGGATAAAGACTTCCTGGGGTTACAGTTGTGAGGAAGGAGATTTGGGCTTAAGAGGCACCCTGTTGCCTACACACAGAGGCGCACAGAGGGCGTGGCTGGACTTCCTACCTGGTGGACTGCTTGGCGAGCATGGCCACGTAGGTGACAACGAAGCTCTGAAACTTGGCCCTCTGCTCCTCCCAGCGATCATCCACGGAGTAGTAGTTGGGGAGCGGAGCTCCGAACAGGATCTCGCTGCGCAGGAGGGAGCTCTTCAGATTATCCACCGATAGCCCCTCATCCACATACCAGTAGAACTCAGGGTGAGTCATGGCCAGTTCTAGGGAGCCTGCAGGGGACAGGAAAACTCAAAGAGCTTAGTGTTCGGCTCCCACCAGTTCCCTCTGCCACTGTACCATGTGGGGCAGAGGAATGGCTCGGAGAATCCACAGCTTCCTCGCCCAGGCAGGCAGTTCCCAAGGCCCAGTCAGCCATCCCATAACTCCACCTGCTGCAGACCTACCCCGCTTGTGCCCCCCCACCACCCAAACCACACTCTTTATAGCCTTGTCTCATCCTTCCTCAAGAGCTACCCGAAAGGCACCTTAAACCTACCTGTTCCTCTTTATCATGGCATTTTATCGACCTGACACAAGCTAAAGTTATCTGGGAAGAGGAACCTCGGCTGAGGAAATGCCTCCATCCGACGGCTTGTGGGAACATTTTTTTCTTAATTGCTACATAACAGAAGAGGACCCAGCCCACTGGGGTCAGTGTTATTCTTGGGCAGGATTCCTAGGGCGGTTTTTTTTTTTTTTTTTTTTTTTTTTTTTTTTTTTTTTTTTTTTTTTTTTTTTTTTTTTTTTTTTTTTGGTTTTTTTGAGACAGGGTTTCTCTGTGTAGCCCTGGCTGTCCTGGTACTCACTCTGTAGACCAGGCTGGCCTCGAACTCAGAAATCCGCCTGCCTCTGCCTCCCAAGTGCTGGGATTAAAGGCGTGCCCTACTGAGCAAACATGCCAGGAAGCAGCTGCCTGACATGGCCTCTGCTTCGGTTCCTGCCTCTAGGTTCCTGCCTCTAGTAACTGCCCTGACTTCCTTTGATGTGGATGATGAAATAAATCCTTTGTTCCCCAAGTGGCTTGGTCATGGTGTTTTATCACAGCAATAGAAACCTAAGACGCATTTTCTTCCAGGTACCCTCAAACCAACCCCACCCCTAAGTCTCACTCCACGTTTTTTTCTCTCTGGACTCAACTCCCTAAATCCCACAATCCTAGTGGGTGCCTTAGTCTGTCGCTTTCTCTCCCTCTTCATATCCAATCCCAGCTGCATAGCCCACAGACAGCTTGTCTGCTGGCCATGCCCTAGCTCAGCGTATTTCCATTCCATCAGTGCGCCTGCTCACCCCGGATATCCGCCAGGTCCTGGCCCATGCCATCGTAGTAGATCTTGCCACCCCTCTCGGTGGGGAAGAAATAAGTCATGAGTGAACTAGGCGGGGAGCAGTAGGAATAGGAGCCGAGCGGCAGGTCCTTGAGCACCTCATGCGGCTTCCAGCAGAACTCCCGGAAACCCGGGTGGTCCATGATTTTACGCTCGATCTCGTGGATCGTGACCAGACGCTCACTTGTGAAAATGTTGCGCTCCGCGTCTCCGCGCGCCAGAAAGATGAGCTCGATTCGCCAATGCGCGTGTGTCTGGGTGTTGGCGCTCACATAGGTGCGCGAGTAATCCCAGCGCGAGGCACCCCGACGGGCTCGGCTCTGATTGGCTACCTGACCCTCCGGGGGCGGAGCTTCTCGACGACGTCGCTCACTCCGATTGGTTGTTGATCTCTGAGTGGCAGGGGCATCCCTGGGGACTGAACGAGGGGCTCGCGATGCAGGTCGAGAGTGATTGCCCAGGTGCAGCTGCTGAAGCTGCTCCGAGATGAGGCGCTGCAGCGTCTCAGAGGTGAAGTCCGCCAGGTCGCGCCTGTTACGCCCCCAAGATCCAAACTGGGACTTGAGAGCCAAGGCCAGGGCGTCGAAACGCTGTGACGCCTCGTGGTTGCGGATCTCAAAGGCGTTGTAGGAGATGTCGATGTCCAGGGGCGGGTAGTAGAGGAACATGAAGGCGGACAGCACCATAGGGATGCTGCAGCCAAGGAACAGCACCAGCCCTGCGCAGCACGGGTTGGTGAAGGCCCAGCCCAGAGTGCTCCAGAACCCCAAGGTCGGGGGCCTGGAGGGCAGTGTCCAGCGTCGCCAGCAGCCCTGTGCAGAGTGCAGCCCTGGCCCGGGGACACCCTTGCAGGCCTCATCCGAAGTCTCCTCTTCCTGCTGTTCCTCTTCTAGCCACACATCCTGCAGCAGGGGGTCATCCTCCGAGTCCATACCCTAGGGGAAAGGGACGGGTCAGCAGCCTTGAAAGGGGAGGCTTTGCCCAGCCTTGGGTACCACAAGTAGTTCTCCCGTGGAGATGCATCATGTGCTCACCAGGCTCTAGGGAACCCGACAACATGTGTTCCTACCAGGAAAAACCGCATTGTTCTTTTCCATTAAACCCAGCAAGGGGATTTTGTCTTTCAAGATCAAAGACAAGGTAGAACTGGGGCTGGAGAGATGATTTAGCGATTAAGAGCACTGGTTGCTCCTGCAGGAGAACCAGATTTAATTCCCAGCACCCATATGACCGCTTACGACTACCTGTAGCTCTAGTTCCAGGGGATCTGACCCTAGGGGGCACCAAGCACATGTGTGCACATACATACATGTCGACAAAATAGTCACGTGTATACATTTAAAGGGGGGGCTGTAAGCCAATTGCAACAGAAAAGGCATTTCTTCTGGTAGGTAAAGGCCAGCAAGACTTCTAGCTATGTGTGGTTTTTCAATCTTCACTGCGTTCTCTGTTTTACTTTAGATCTCATGGCTGCTCTGTAAGATGCTAAGATGTGGCTCCATAGCAACTGCTTGTGTATAATGAGCAACTGTAAAGCACCTTCAGGAGTTTGTCAGAACAGAGGGAGAGAAAATGATCTCTGGAATCAGACAGACCCTGATTTGGGTCTTGGCAACTGGAACACTGGCCTGCCTCAGAGCCACCCTGAACTTCAGAGTTATCCTCGATAAAATGGAGGCAGCCATTCCTGTCTCATAGGATCGTGGGGTCAGAAGTGGAAGTATGCTGCGGTCTGTGTAGTATGTTAAGTATCGTCTGTCAGTCAGTTAGATTCCTTTGTTCCCCTTTGGAAACGTAACACCCTCAGCCATTGCCCAGGAGACTGTGCCAAGGCTAGGTGTCTGCCACGGAGCTCTCAGTATACCCTCAGTTCTTCCCTGAATGCAGCAGCTGCAGCCATTCTTTGTCAAGACTAGACCACTTAATATGCGGCTCCAGCAACTGCAGCCCTCTGAGCACAGGCAGGGGCTCAGGCATCTCTCAGAGAGATGTGAGGACTCCCAGGGGGTAGCCCAAAGGCTACCTTCAGTATCCCTGGGATGGCCAGCCCCTTGATGGAGGGAGACTCCTAATCCAGTTAGACACCAGGCAGAAAGGGAAGAGGGATCAGGGCTGAGGATGCTGCACTTCCCACTGGCATTGTCTGGAGCATTTCCCTTCAATTAGTTGGGCAACCCAGGAACAAGAGAGTGCTGTCAGTCAGAGAAAGTGAGGAAGAGAATGGAGGGAGGAGTAAGGCCATAGAAGAAGAGAATGAGGCAGGAGAATGTTATAATGGGAGGTGGGGTTGAGGAGAGACAGACACAATAGAAAGAGTGACTGAGGAGACTCAGTCCAAGACTAGAAAGAAGAGGGGAAAATTCCAAGAGAGTTGTCCCTTAATGGAGAGCAAAGAAGGAAAAGATGTCCCGAGTTCTCTCCCTCCCTCTTTCCCCCTCTACCTTCCTGCCTTTTTAATTACATTCTATTCTCTCCTCTTCCCCACTTTGTGTAGGTGTGCAGAAACCCCCCCATGGTGTGCACATGGCATTCAGAGGACACCTTGACAGAAGTCAGTCCTCTCCTTCCACCATGTGTGTCCCAGGGATTGAACTCAGTTTACAGTCTTGTCTTTACCTCCTACCCCATCTTATCAACACTCCTTCTGTTTGTATTTGGGTCAGTGTGTGTGTGAGTTTATGTGCATCATGTGTGTGCAGCTGCCCATAGAGGTCAAATGGTGTTGGATCCCCTGGACCTTGAGTTACAGGCAGTTGTGAACTCCTGAGGGGGGTGCTGGGAACTGAACCTAGGTCCTTTGAAAGAGCAGTAAGTGCTCTCAACCACTGAGCTCTACAGCTCTGCCCTTATGGTTTTTGAGACTGGGTATCATGAGGCCTAAGCTTACCTCAAACTCTCTATATAGCTGAGAATGACCTTGAAATCCTGATCCTCCTGCCTCTACTTCCCAAGTGCTGGAATGCCAGTCATGAACTACCATACCTATCTGGCTGATACAATCAGTTTCAAGGTCATTCTTGCTATGACTCAAAGCCATATCCAAAGCAAAACCACACTTTTATAACCAGGAGATGGGAAATCAATCCCGTACATATATATTTTAAATACAACCCATGAGAATGGCTATCACTGTTTCGGAGGATTATGGGTGATTTTTATTTTCTCTCTTATGTTTGTCTGTTTCCAAATTTTCTGCAAAGATCAGGTACAGTCTTACTTCTGGAATCAGAAATAAATGCTATTTAGATTGTGTGTGTGTGTGTGTGTGTCTGTGTGTGTGTGTTAGCATGCATATTTTACCAGCTGTCTTTGAAGAGTCATGATGTACTTGGAGTTGGGGGTGGGGGGAGAGTGCTGGCCTCCAAGAAGCAAACCAAGGAACCAGGATACAGCAGTGAGAAAGCAGAACATTGGGCTGGGGGGAGGAGGGGGAAGATGTGTGGACACTCTCAGTCCCTTGAGGCAGAGGGAAGTAAATCACCGCCCACAAACCCTTAGCAAAGGAACTGGGGGTGTGGCTCAGTTGTAAAGAGCTTGCCTAGCACACATAAATCCCCTCCATCCATACACCACGTACGGTGGTACATACCCCTAACCTCAGCACTCAGGAGATGGAGGCAGGAGAAGGATCAGGAGCTTAAAGTTCATCCTCAACTCATTGCAAATCTGAGACCAGCTTGGGCTGTATCAAATGTGTCCTCAAAAATCAAAACAAAACGTATCAAATACAGCAGTTCCACTGCCCACATGGGGAAACTGAGATGTAGTGAGGAGCCAGGATTCTTGCCTGGAAGGTTTCTATTTTGTCACCAGATTCTGGAGTAGGTTTTTTTTGTTTTTGTTTTTGTTTTTTTGTTTTTTGTTTGTTTGGGGTTTTTTTTGTTTTTTGTTTTTTTTGTTTTGTTTTTTTTTTTTTTTTTTTGGGCAACCCCAGGAGACAAGCAGGTCTGGAGATGATAAGCACATTCAAAATAGAGACACTATGTTTGAAGTCTACAGGGAAAGGACCTTTGGTGGGAGGTGGTGTTAACACCTACGCAGGCCCCTACTTATCCTTCACGCAGTGCCCAGGCAGGAGGCCCAAGCCAAAGCTTCCTGTTTGCAACTTTCTTCCAAGCCAGGGATGACAGACTCCTTCCTTCTTCCTTCCCTCATCCCAGCCAGACTATTAAAACGTAATCAAAAAAATCACATTAGACATGCAGATTCTACTTAAAATACATATATGTATATATATAATTTAACAGCAATTAGGAGCTAATCAGCTTTTTCTCCCTGACTCGCTGTGTTTTGCTTCCCTGGTTCAGCTCTGGTCCACAAACAGCTCAGAGCCCTTGGAATCCTCTCACGTTGGGGTTGAGAGATTTGGGCAGAAGTTCAAACTGAGACGTTTTGAGTTAAGTAGTTCCACTCTGCTGCTGCTGCTGCTGGAGTGTGGACACTCTCTCCTCCTTGTGGGTTTGCCTCTTTCACGAGTCCAGCCCATGGGAAAGAAAAGGAGGCAAAGAGACGGTCACAGACACTCCTAGGTACCGCTGTCCTGAGACCCGGTTCTACCTTCTCAGTGTCCCACCACATGCCTGGTATCCTGCATCCCAAGGCCATTTTCTATGACTTGGAAATGCCATTCCAAACTAGGGGACTGGTGATGGCTTAGATGCTCAATGGGGGACAAAATCACACGTGTGGTGGTGGAGCCAAAGCCCAGCTAGCTTAGCTAGAATCTCTGACACTCGTTAAGATAATTACATCATAATTAGTTCTGGTTCCACCAGGCTACGAGGATTTCTATCCATCTCTGTCAGCCTCATATCAACCTTGCAACAAAGGCATGTGAGCAGCCCTATTTTACAGGAGAAAAAAAATCACACAGAAATATATATATATATATGAGCTTTGTTTCACTAGAGAACTCTAATACAAGAGGAATAGGAAGCAGAGAGAAAATGGGGGTGCCTACAGTAGCAACGAGATACTAGGGCAGTTCCAGAATTTTCTCTCAAGAAACCCAGGTCCTAAGCTGGAGATATGTTTGCCTAGCATGTGTAAGGCTCTGGTTCAATCCCCAGTACCAGAAAAAGAAAATTTCAGATTCTAAGAGGCGAATGCTTTGCCCGGCTCCCAGACCTATAAACGAAGGCAGGCGGTATTTCTCAGAACCTTCTTCCTTCCTCCAAAACAGACCAGCTTAGATCTCTCCGCTCATCCTGGGGTGAAGTTGGCTATGCCAGGCTGGGGTAGATGCCTAGACTTCCTGCATGGGATGTCCTTCCAGGAAGTACCATCTTGTTGGCTCAAAGGGAGCCTAGGTGGGGTGGAGGAGGAAGTGGAGGGGCAGTAGAAAAGGCTGTGGGAAGCCTGCCCAAGCCCCTCATTTCTCAGAGAAGGGCAGGCTGCTGAGACAGAGCAGATGAGGGACAGCCGTCCTCCCCAAGCTGGCAGCTGCTGAGAAAACTGGGCGCTGACTCGTAAACTCAACAGCTCAATATATATCAGGCAAACAAGCTTTGCTCTGGGCAGTATATCAGCCAAGGGTACTGTCCCAGTGTCTCCAGAGAACCCTCACAATTGAGTTTCTGCCATTCTGGATTCCCTCTGGTGGGTTCCGGGGGACAGGAGTGGTTCCCCTGACAATAGGGGTTATTAGAGACTTAAAACCATGGTCTGGTTCTAGGGCTGAAGGGTGAGCTGAGCAGCACAAACTGTAGTTAGAAAGTCCAGGGTTCAAGTCCCGGCACTGCCACTAGCTGGGTGTTTGGGGCAGGAATGTTTCTCCATTGATAGAATGGTGGGATGCTAACCAACAGCTGGGCCCTACTGTGTGGCCTGCACACATTAGGTGTGCTCTTTAAAATTTACATTTATCCATTTTGTGTGTGTGACTCGGGCCCTCAGGTTTGGAGGCAAGAGCCTTTGGCTGCTGAGCCATCCCTCTGTCCCTGCTTTTCTCATTTATTCTGTTTCTCATCTGCTCTCAGCTCACAAAGCAGTTAGCTGTCTGCAGGGCAGGGCCAGCTTGAGCTCCTGCAGGCTGGAGGCAGGAGCCACCCCTTTAGTCACCCTGTTTGGCTGCCAGAGGGACTCCACCCACTGGTCTCTCCTCCTCTCCCCCTTTCCTCTCCTACCTGTGCAGCTCAGACCTCTTTTCAGACCCATCAATCAGCCCAGACTCTGGGGCCCCTACAGCAGCCTCGGCATCACAGAGAACAAGACAATGAAAGCTTAATGTAACCAGCAGCATGAATAGAAATAGAAATTAGAACACGCTCCCAGGTACTCCTGGTGGGAGGGGCGGAAGGTTCCAGAAACCCCACCCTGTCACCCCTTCCCAACACGTCGTGGCCACTGCCTGGAATGCCACAAGGGGCTCTGGAGCCGGGGACCCCTGGGGCTCTGCAGCCTCTGCAGTTCTCTGGGCTAATAAAAAAGAGAAGAGCCCACAATGGAGGGTGAATAACCAGGGCTATAAAAGCCAAATTGGATTCCTTCCTGGCTGATGAGCTCAGGGCTCTTCTCTCTCTAAGACCCGATTAGCAAATATGTAAAACCACTCTTGCTTCCCCGGTTCCAGGCAGCTCTTCCTGGAGCTTGCTCAGGGAGGTGGGTTGCTCCGGAGCAGGGGATGGGCAGGGCACCGGCAGCAGCAGAATGGGCCAGGGGCTGGATGGAGTAGGGTCCTGTCCTGCAGCAGACCGGCTGTGTGACTTAGAGCAAGTATCTACCGTCTCTGAGCTTGTAGGTCCCCCACATACTGAGTGGGAAGAATTACCTTAATGTAAATGGAAGAAGCAGGGCAAAGGGAGCTGAGTACTGGGGGAGGTCCACCCTTCCCCCTTCTCCATCACAAGTGACTGTATAATAGGGTACAGGAAGTAGCACTCAGGGCAATGCAGTAACATCTGACTAAGTAGCAGAGATAGCTGAATAGCCAATAGGTATGCGCTGGGTGCCATTGACTCCTCTGAGATACAGTGCAGCTGAGTCCTGGAAAAGGCCTCAGATACACCTAGACCCCACCCATGAGTCAAAGCCCATGGCCTCTCAGAGAGAAGCTGGAGGGAATAGAGAAGCTCTAAGATTAACAGGACCCCGAAGCAGAGTGCTCCAGCCTTAGGGGAGCACTGTGACCAGTTCCAGGTGGGAAGGGAATGAGACCTCTAGGCACAGCTCCTTGCCTGGACATCTGTGTCTTGTAGAACACAAAGGAGGCCAGTCCCAGATGAGAGGAGAATGGTAGAGGCCACCCAGGCTCCATCTACCCACGCCAGAGCCGTTTTCTGCCCATCCTAGGTCTTCCCAACCTAAGGGACTCGGACACTGCGGTTCTGCAGCAGTTTCCAGCTTGCAGACCATTAGGTCTCATGTTTTCCACCCCGAGGAATGATTTCCAATTTGCAAAGCAGAAAACTGCGTCTTTTAAAGGACTACTGGGGCTCATTCGGACCTGAACTTTTCACTGTTAGGTTTTACTTGAGTTTGAAATATTTGAAAATGCTGGGCTTTAAAATCTGCCCTTCTGACCCTCACTGGTGTGTGGGGTTCACATGCATGCACTGTGCACTGGCTGGTGTGCACACCCAGCGTCTACCTGCGTCATTCTAGGGACAGTCTTGATAGAGTCCCAGCTGGGGCGGCAGGACATCCAGCCCCTGGAGAGAGGTGAATGGAAACTCCAACCTTAGAGACTGATGTCCTGCTTCCCATTGCGGGTGTCCTGGTGAATTCTCCTTCCGGTGCCCAAGTCAGTGACTTTCCCAGTGACTGCTGATTGACAGCTCCAGCATACGTGGAAGGAGTGTGCTCAGTGCTGGAGGAGAGCCAGACTCTGTGAGCCCACTCTGTGAGGAGCCCATTGCCTATTGAGACAGGCAGGAGTGGTCAAAGCTGAGCAGCTTGGGTCAAGGGCTCTGGGTGGAGAGTGGAATCTCAAGAGTCCAACCTCAACTCTGCAATTTTTTTTTTTTTTTGGTTTTTCTAGACAGGGTTCTCTGTGTAGCCCTGGCTGTCCTAGAACTCACTCTGTAGACCAGGCTGGCCTCGAACTCAAAAATCCGCCTGCCTCTGCCTCCTGAGTGCTGGGATTAAAGGCATGCGCCACCACTGCCCGGCTACTCTGCAATTTTTATAATAAAAACAAAAACAAACAAACAAACAAAACTGAGGAGATCCAAGGCCCCAGGGCTAATAACTGCTGCTTCCAGACCCAGAGATCTGGAAAGACCCAGTAAGGTCACCCGCTCCCTCCTCCAGAAGTCATCCTATCCTACCTGTTCAAACTGAGATATTACCAAGTCTCATCCCTCTCTCCTGTTTGCCTTCTGTCAACTGGGAAGGCTGAATCTAATGAGCTTCAAAGACAACCCAATTCTGTCTTCCAGAATCCCTAAAGGGTCAGGACGTAGGTGGTGACAGAAGAATGGAGCTAGCTGGGAAGGAAGGTGTTGATGTCCTGAAATCTTGGGGTCCCACAGCCAGGAGCCAAGGGAATCCCATAAGGGAGGGTCCTTCAGGATGGAACGGGGAGGAGATGAAGTGAGAGAATGAGGCTCACGGGATCAAATCACCTCTCTTTGTCTGCAGGCCCCATGGCACCTCAGGGCAGGAGACCCACACAACGAGCAGGAATCCAGGCGTGCTTTGATGGAGGACGCAGAGGGAGGAGCAGGCCACTTAGTCTTCTGGGCAGCAAACAAACTGAACGGATTCTTATTCAAATGCTGCCCCTGGCTCAACTGGCAGTAGCAGGAAAGCAGCTGCTCCCCACCCCACAGTGGCAAGC
This sequence comes from Uromys caudimaculatus, assembly GCA_028551405.1. Classification (NCBI taxonomy): domain Eukaryota; kingdom Metazoa; phylum Chordata; class Mammalia; order Rodentia; family Muridae; genus Uromys; species Uromys caudimaculatus. The sequence continues at coordinate 132,335,906 of CM052702.1, forward strand.
CCTGCCATGACCCTAGACTTGGACTTGGCTTCATCTACTATACATCTCTCCAGGAGAGGAAGTTGTCAGGGTCTCTCATCTACAGCCAAAGATCCCTCCCCGGGCTTCCCAGACTCAGAACCTCTTCTAGTAACAGGGCTACTCTTCCAGGAGTAGGGAGAGTTCTTTGAAGATGGGGATAGGAACAAAGACCCTTTCTTTTGTCAGGACCTGGGGCTTGGCCTTACCAGTCAAAGCCCTGATTATCAAAGTCCATTAGCCCCCTCCATCCATCCATCCATCCATCCATCCATCTTTCCATCCATGCAATCACCTATCCATGCTCATATATGTATGTATTCATCCATCATTTATCTACCCAGCCATGCTTGTACCTACCTACCCATTAATCCACGCATACATGCATCCATGTAGACATCCATCCATCCATCCATCCATCCATCCATCCATTCACTCATCCATCCATCCACCCATCCATCTATCCCTCCATCCACCCACCCACCCATCCATCCACTCACCCATCCATCTATCTGTCCGTCCGTCCATCCACCCACCCATCCATCTATCTACCTATCCATCCATCCATCCATCCATCCATCCATCCACCCACCCATCCACCCATCCATCCATCCATCCATCCATCCATCCATCCATCCACCCACCCACCCATCCATCCATCTATCTGTCTGTCCGTCCATCCACCTACCCATCCATCTATCTACCCATCCACCCATCCATTCATCAACCCATCCACCCATCTATCCATCTATCCACCTGCCCACCCATTTATCCATCCATCCACTCATCCACCCATCCATCCATTCACCCATTCACTCCTCATCCACCCATCCATCCATCTCTCCATCCATCCACCCACGCACCCATCCATCCATCCATGCATGCATGTGTAAATCCACCCACTTTTTCTCCATCTATCCATCCATCTATCTACCCATACATGCATGTATACATCTACCTGCCCACTCATCCATCCATGAGTTCATCCGTCCATCTGTGCTTCAATCCGCCAACCTACTCATCCATACAGGCATGAAGCCATCTATGTACCCACCCACCCGTGCTATTGGTACTTTCTATATAAAAGGACGGTTCTTTTTGTTAAATCATCTTAGACTTGACTTTGTGAAATCCTTCTTCCCAAAGGATTCATGAAGTTCTCACCCTAGACCCATTCCCAAGTTCACTTATGTCCAAGAATATCTTTTGATTCTGACATCTCTCTGCTTACCGTAGGCTGTAGCTGTTACTCAGGATGGTCTGCTCCATGCCTCTGGCAGACCTGCTAGGGCAATCAGGCTGCATGTAGCAGTTACTACTGTAGTGTTGTCCCCCGACAGACCAGGAAGGGTTTTATCTGGTGGCTGATGCTTTTCCAAAGCATGATTTCTTTCTGGTTTAATTTCTCTCAGGTCTGGACTGCAGGCAAGAACCAAAACCAGTATCCTATTTTTGTGAACCACACAATGAAGCTTTTAAACCAAGGCTTTCATCCAGAAATTCCAGGATGCTATTATACTCAGAGGGACCTGGGACCCACCTGTGTCTACAATGGGTAGAAATGGGGAGCCATTTAGATGAAAGCCAAAGGGTGTCTTGTCAGTCAGCCAGATGCTGTCCACATCTGGATATCAGAAAAGCGTCTGTTTGGCTGCTTGGTAAGTCAGGACTGCAAACGGCCAGTCCCCACCCAGAGCCAGACATACAAACCATCGATCACTAAGGATCCAAAAGGTGCTTCCACAAATTGTGTTGGCGAAGGCCAAGCTGTGGACTTCATCCTCTCATTGTGGTCTGTCATCACCTTGCCTGGGTTCGAATCTTGTCTCTCTTGTTTCCTGCTTCACCTCTCTGCATTTCCCACTTCCTGCTCTTACGATGGACATAGTAGGTGCCACCTGTTGCCAGGTAAGCACAAGATGCCAGCTGACTGACAAGACAAAATCTACAGACTGTCATCTGTGTAGCAAACATTCAAACTCTGATGCCTGGGGCTGCAGAGATGGCTGCAGAGACAGGAGTATTTGTTCTCACATGGTGGCTCATAACTTCCATAACTCCAGATCCAACAACCTCTTCTGACCTCTGTGGGCATTAGGCACACATGTAGTTCACATATATACATGTGAACAAAACACTCAGACACAGAAAATAAATAAAATGTAAAAACCTCAAGGCGCGATGCCTATTTTTGCAGTAATTCTTATCACTGGGGTGACCACTCTGGAGCTCAACCCCAGCAAGGCTCATCAGAAGCCCCTCAAGATGGTTCCAAGGTCAGGACAATTGGGAAACATCACTTCCCAGTGTCCCAATTTAGCACCATCTTTCTGACCTTGGACTCCATGTAAGTGCCTTCCCCAGAGTCAGGAAAGCACTACCTCTCCATCAGGGCAGGTCTGGCAGACTGTCATGTCTCTTCTCCTACTGACCAGGTGCTACATGTGTACTGGATATCATGACCAGATGTCATCTGGGAAGAACCAGCCCCATGGCGCCTCTTACCACAGCTACCAAGACAGGAAGTTGGTTATTATAGAACCCATGGAAACTTATTGCCGGCACTGGGGATGACCACTTGCTTGGATTAGGTCCTCAATCCCAGAAAATACTGGGTCCCTTTTCTATTTCTGGTGGGATATAAGAGAGTAATCAATTATATCATCGATTACCTTTGCTCTCAGAGCAGGAGTCAGGGGTCGGGTAGGGGACTCCATGGTACTTTACAAGTCTCCAGTCAGATCTTTCTATCTTTGAGTGCCTGGTGCTTGGCACACCATGGGGCTATACATAGATAGATACTCAGGGGTGCAGAGGATTAAAGAAACCTTTCCCAGGAGGTTTAAGACCCTGATACTGTCTCCCAAGATAGTCTTGCCTGGTTCCAAAAATTGCCCTCTGTTGGGGACCTGGATGGCACAGGCTAGCATCAAAACCCATATGGATCTTTGCATTGTTCTTACCTCCTAGTTCTCGATACATTGAGACCTGAGCCTGTCACCAACGCAGGTCCAGACTTCGTAGGTTCTCAGGGTGGCTTCCTTAGAGAGAGGCATTAAAAGGTGGGGGTGGGGTGCCAGAATCTAGGGCCACGATGCCCCCTCTAGCGGCTTCCTGCCCTGACTGCCTAGTGATATCCTCCAATAGCTTGCCCTAAATGCTTACTGGGTCTCCTTCCAGGGATTGGCAGGGACACAGTGGCTGCTGGTGCCAGCAATCCACACAAGGCTGGAGAGGTGTCATAGAAATAGCCTGGGGCTGCCCAGTGGCTGCACCATCCCCCTGGCTCTGGCCCCAAATTCTCCCTTTCCTCATTCTCACAGTGAACCTGCTCGGCTGGACCCCACCTGCTTCTTAACCAGCGATATGACCTTGGGCGAGCGACTCAATCTCTCCAGCCTCATTCACTTCCTTCCGTTGTGAAATAGAACGAGAATCCCTGTCTTCAGGGTGGTTGTGGGCATTAGAATACAAAGGGCATTTAGCAGCATGCTTGACGCATGGCTGGCATGCTGTATGATCCTCATTTACTGGTTGTTGTAGGCCTGGGGTAAGAAGAGGTTAAGGCTGACATCCACGGGGATGCAGGGATGGATTGAACAATAACAGGAAATTTCATCTCTGCCCTTGAAGGGGCACTACTAGGCTCACTGCCTGTATCAGTTCAGTCCCCTAGGGCCACCTGAACTGCTCCAGAACAAGCCTCTTTGAGGCTCAGGTTTTGGTACAAGAATGCTGTGTGACACTGGGGAACTTACTTGCCTTCTCTGAAGTCACTACTGCCTGCAAAGTCTCTTTGGCCCTGGCCTCTTCTGAATTATGTTGTCTTTCCTAGCCCAAGATTTACTGTGGGAATCCATCTCTCAGGATGTTGGTTGGGTTCCCAAGGTAGGAGACAGAGCCTAAGACACATCAGTGAGGCATTCAGACCTAACCTCAGCCTAGTTATGTCTCAGAAACCCTGGGTACCCAGTACAGGATACTTCTCAGGCCACTGAGAGACATTTGTGACAACGCTAATTTAAACACACCGGCAGGAAATTCATATTCTTTGTAAACAATCACATAGGTCTGCTTTTTCATTTTATTTGTTTTTCTGAGGCAGAGTCCCATTACATAATCCAGACCAGCCTGGGATTTAGTAGCCTCCCTGATACTGAGATTACAGCATGCACAGTTACACCAAGCATAAGTGGTTTTCTTGACAAAGCATAATAAATAAACAAGAAAAAAATAACTACAACAATCCAGAATCCCGGGCAAAATGGAGACTTCTGCTTCATTCAAATCAAAATTTGGTCCTGTCTGGTGTGGTGATGCACACCTTTAATCTCAGCACTCGGGAGGCAGAGACAGGAGGAACTCTGAAGTCGAGGCTAGCCTGGTCGACAGATTGCGTTCCTGGATAGCTAGGGCTATACAGAGAAACCATGACTTGAAAAACAAAACAAATAAAAATTCAGTCCCAACTTAGACTCTTCAGGTTGTGAGGTCTCAGAATAGTCTCTTTGACTTCTTAAAGGCCTGTTTTCCCACGAATCCCCTGGGGAGAACAACCCCCATGCCATGAGAAGATCTCAAAGCTTAAATATTCCTCTGGCTTCCCTGGACTGGTCCCTGCACGTCCCGGCAATGTCCCTGCCTCTGGCTTTTGTTGAGCAACTGGAGCGCATGCCGCACTGCCTGCCCGTGAAATGCGACTCGTGGAAAACATGCATATTTGCGACTGGGTGCGTGTTTCTATTCCCGGCTGCTGCTGCTCTCTTTATTTTCCCCGGGATATTTGGTGCTTTGGAATCCAGCTTGGGAGGTTGTTTTGACAGAATTTGATGCTTCTCACGCTCCATGGGCAGAAACAGGCTCCAGTGTGTGTGTGTGTGGGGGGGGGGGTTCAAATGACAAGCCGCCTCACTAGGCTAGCACAGGGACAGTGATTCTCACTGCCCACCCTTGAACATGGTGGAAAGGGAGCACCAAGGTGTGCTGATGAGGAGATAATTCCAAAGAGGGCAGAAAGGAACTAGAGATAGAGAGCCAAGCTTCCAATTAAAATCCTGCAGCTGTCAGTTATCAACGTCAAGACTGTTACTATCGGTCACTAACATGACCATCGTCTTGGGGTGACTATATTTACAACCAATGGTGGGTCGGTGGTTCCCTGGGGGAGCCCACCATATCCCTAAGCACCTCACTTTCCAGCCCCCAAATCAAGACGCTATGAGAAGCAGCTTAGCCAAATGGTGCCGAATCCCATCTTCCCTCGATGCACAGATCAAGGGCAGCCTGCTTGGTTGAGTCCTAGAGACTTGAGGCTGATGGTGGAAATCATACCGACTGGAGATATACCTTGGACAGTCCCTTCTGTGAGACCATGTGTCTGGGGACAAGGACCATCAACCCAGCAACTCCATCTTTTAATTAAAACCAGGGTCTAGGAATCTCCCTTTCAGGCTCATTTCTTTCTGTACTACAAGGATTTTCTCAAGCCTCTTCAGGGTTTTAAGGACAGCAGCAAGAGAATGTCAAAGGGTAAGTTGGTGCATGGGTCTGGATCTTCAAAATGACAGCTCTGGGGGGTCTGGGGGCAGTGATGACTAAGGTTTCCTGTGCAGGGTAGTTGGGAAAGTCCTCATTACCAGAACCAAGGGCTTGAGCCGTCATCATGGCTTAGCACCGTGGATACCCAGACAGCCACATTAGTGCCTGCCTCCGTGGAGACTGGGCCTGGACAGTGTGATGTAAGAAGATTACTTGGCATCTCTGGTCCCATTAAAAAAATAAACTGAGCATCCCTCACTCAGGAACAGGGTGTCTTTAGCCGTGGTGAGGCGTTCTCAGGAAGCAGTGGGAGGCGCCATAACCTTTGGGAGTTACAACCATGCCTTCAAGCCCATCCAAGTCGATCACTATAGAATGAGAACTCTTCATAATCAAGTCCAAAAAGCAATCCCACGGGCAGTCCTGCCCATTTACAGTGGAAAGCCCAAAGCTGAGAGTATAGCGAGTCTGTTGAGAAGCATGGGAGCACCCGCGACCAATTAAAACCAGAGTCTAGGAATCTCCCTTTCAGGCTCATTTCTTTCTCTACTACAAGGATTTTCTCAAGCCTCTTCAGGGTTTTAAGGACAGCAGCAAGAGAATGTCAAAGGGTAAGCTGGGGCATGGGTCTGGATCCTTCAAAATGACAGCTCTGGAGGGTCTGGGGGAAGTGATGGCTAAGGTTTCCTGTGACCCCAGTACTATCTCACTCCCCAGGTTCTGGGGCCCCATGAGACACTTTTCTGAGGCTCTGGCCCTGGAAAATTTCCCAAGATTGTCAGTAAAAGCTGCCGAAGCTCTTGGGCAGAGAGAGGCAAATACTCAAAGAGACAGGAATGGGTGAATGGAGACTGCAGCTGAGGAAGTAAGCCAGAGTCGGTGTCCCAAGGGCCAGTGGCGCCAGCACGGGCATCAGAGCACAGACTCCAGCGAAGGAAAGTCAGGAAAAGGAACGAAAGCAGCCAGAAAGGATGGTGGGTGGGAAAGAGCAAAGGGTGTGCATTTGAAAGATAACCCTGGGAATAGAGAAGAGCAGCCAACAAAAAGCACTAGCAAAGACTGCAGACCCTGGAGGGAGAAGATATGTCAGGAAGAGGCTTGAGTGGGCATGGGGGTGGAGAGTCCGAAATGGACTGTGCTTCAAACCAAGACTGTGCGGCGCCTGCCTGCCTGGCTGGGCTGCTGCCCGGAGCTCCTTTTGAGCCTAACAGCTGCTTCTCTCCTTTTGGCAGGTCCTCTAATTCGGGGAGGTCTGCAGTAGAAGGGAACGGGGCTGATTGAGCCTGTGTGTTCGTGTTTATACACACCAGTGTCTGTGACCCACAGCCTGAGATATCATGAGGTATCAGCGAGGGGGGGGGGAGGGAGATCCTAGGCAGTGGTTTCTGGAGTCCGGGGGTTTTGAGCATCCTTCAACGGAAGCTTGGAATGGGATGAGTCCTGGTCCACGAACGGGGGCTTGTGGGAAGATAAGGCTTGTCCACGTGGGTGTGAATCCTAGGTCTCTGTGTGCATTGTGTGTGCCTATGAGCCACGATGGGAATATATTTACCAGAAAGGAGTGTGGATTTGTGCGTGGAGTGTTCGCGAGTGTTCTATACCTAGTGTGTGCGAGTGCTGCTTCATTCGTGCGTGTGGAGCTTGGGGCTGTAGGCTTCAGTGCGCTGTCCGCGGTACTGACCGAGCGTGCAACCAGACTAGGACCCGCATCCAGACTCAGGAAGCATCCGTGGACCAGACAGAGGTCGAACAGAGAAAGCCTCCAGGGAGGCGTCTCCCAGGGGAGTTGGGAAAAGTTCTCCCAGCGGCAGGGCTGGCCCTCTGGACTCGCCGCCACTCGTGCTGGTAATCTTTCCCTGACTGTGTTCCACGGCTGCTCAGATGCCCACCCCATCACAGTCTTACGGATGTTCTGGACCGACCCTGGGACCCTCTAGCTCTTCGCTTCCATCTCCTGCCGGAGCCCCAGAGGTCCTGGCACGCAGCGGCACCTGCAGCGGGTTAACCGCAACCCAAGACTCAAAGAACGTCCCGCCAAGCGTGTGAGTGCGCTCAGGTAGGGGGCTGCTACAGAGGCCATCGTTCACCTTTTCCTGTCCCCTCCCTCCTCTGAAGCCCGGCGGACAGACGGATTTGGGATGGCTTCAGGCTGACTCTCAACTTTTATGGACCCAGACAGACACCCACTGGGACGAGCAGGGGGTATGAAGATAGGAAACCAGGGTGATTCTGGACATTAAACGCGCTCCCGCAGACCAAGGCTGCAGCCGGTCCCCAGCGCGTTGATGCAACGGGGGGAGGGGGGACTAAGGGACAAGCTCTGAGATCTGAACTCTGTTCCCATCAGTCGTCTTCCCTTGGGGCGTTGAGGCCTTGCCTCTGAGAACCAGAGAACTTCCCGCACTTCCCCCGGCCCACGCCCCCCCCCCCCCCCGCGCGCAGGTTGGGGCACATGTGGCCCGTTAGACCCTTCCTCTCTTCGGAGCAGCGCACACCAGTCCCGATCGCGCCAGGGCCGTCGCACTCACCTCGCTGGCCAAGCCGAGCTAGGCTGATACACGAGCGCCTCAGAGGTTAAGGGGCTTCGGCCACCCCGCCGCGAACACTTGTCCCTTGTAGGGAATTTCAGGAGGAAAGGTCCTCAGAGCTGTAGAAGGCCAGCGGTCCCCAAGCTCTGCTCGCGGGTGTGCAAACCCCGGTCAGGTCCGTGACAACTACGTCCCCAGCGCGCACGCGAAGCACTCGGCGCCGCCGCCGCCTTTTATCTGCCGCCCGCCTTTGTTTGGGTCCCGGTTCCTACCACGGGGTGCGGGGGTGTCCCGGGCAGCCTCTGGAGTCGCGCCGCCCCCCGGCCACTGGCGCCTCTAGCATCAGCGCCTGCGGACTCTGCGTCACCGTCCAGCTAGGGCTTGCGCTCCGCCGCGCGCTGCTGTCTCCCAATCCCGCCGCCAGGCGCCGCCCTGGCTGCCGCTCCCCCTGCGGGAGTCGCGTGGTGGTACAGCCAGCTCCCAGTGTTGGCGAGCAGGTACCGAGCACAGCGCAGCGACTCCTGGGGGTCAGTCGTAGTCTCTGCAAACGGACCTGGCCATGCCCCCTACTGGCCCCCGAGGTTTCCGGGTGCTCAGGTCTCTCCCAGGCGTGTGCGCCTGCTGGCTGCTCCCAGCTCCATCTGCCCAGCCTTGGCACCTCACCAGCCTGCTGGACGAACTCGAGGGCATCCCCGGGTGCCCTCCGGAGGTGACTGCCAAGCCCAGGCGCCTGGCACCATTTCTTCCTCTCTCCTCTATTCACCTCTCTGGCAGCAGAACCCAGAGCCCTGCCAGCCTCTGGGACCAGGCACTAGTCCAGTAACAGCACAAGGTCAGCCTGACACCCCCTGCTGAAAAGATACCCAAAGAACAAAGGGCCCAGAAACCAAGGCTATCCCCAGTTTCATTTCTCTGTCAGTGCTCCAAAGGCATTGGCCTTGATGTCACCCAAGGAGAGCCAAAGGAACCCTCAAACGCACCTGGCGCCAGCCTCCCGCTGCAGGAGGGACGCCACTGCCGGCTAAGAGGCCACCCAGGTGATTATGACAGTACTCAAGAATGTGAACTTTTGGAGAACCAGAAAGATAAACAAGTGAGCCACAGTCTTGGCCCTCAAGAAGTCCCCAATTAATTCAAAAGAATGCAGGATTATTATGAAATAAAAATATCAAAAGTCCCACACCTAGCTCTTTGCTGTGTAGCCCATGCCCCCATCTATATTTTTGAAAGAGGAAACCTAGGGGCCTGGGAAATGGCTTTGCAGGTGTTTGCTGCCAAGCCTGACAACCTGAGTTTGATCCCCAGGGCAAACCCACTTCTGTGCGCTGTCTTCTGACTTCCGCTCATGCACTGTGGTACATATGCACATCCCCTCCAAGTGCACATACTACAAATAAATAAACAAACAAAGTTTTAATTAAAAAGACAACTTGGGAGTTCTCTGAACCCCTCTCACTTTGGGGTTCTGCAGTAAGATTCTGCTGTCACTCACCTGTCGCACCTGGTCAGCTTTCTCGGACACAATCCCTGGGGACTGCATTCACTGGCTGGCTGTCAGGTGGACGTTTAAGTACTTATGATCTTGGGTGCCCTGGGACTCATCTGTGCAGATGCAAATGAGCAGAGCCAATGTTCCTGCCCTGGGGGTCTCATCCTTGTACTACCTGCTCAGAAACGGTTTTCAGGGGGACCCACCACTGGCCAGCCATCAAGTCTGTCAGAAGATCTGCAGTGAATTCATGCTACCCTGAAGACATTAGGGTTATGGAGTGCTCCTGGCAGAAAGGATCCAAGAGAGGGAGAGAGAGAAGAAAGAAAGAAAGAAAGAAAGAAAGAAAGAAAGAAAGAAAGAAAGAGACTAAGGCCTGAAATGGAGGGTCAAATGGGTGTGCATATTGCTGACACAAGAGCAGAAGCCCAACGTGGTACTCTCGGTAGAACAGCCCCATAGTGCTTTGCAAATGTCCAGCTCCACCCAACATACCCCAGGGGAAGGCAGAGAAAGAGGAGCCATGGGGAGGGTGGGAGGAAGGAGAACCAGGGAAGTATTTGTTTCTCAGGGAGCAATGAGAGACACAAAGTGTGTTCCCAAGCCCAGCTGAGAGCAGAGGCTGCTTTGCTTGGCGAATGGCTTAGTTCTTTTCAGTTTGCTTTCAAGGAGTCTCCTTAAAGATTCCCCTGAAGTCCTGGTGCTGTTTCCTGCAATCTGACAGAATCACAGGGAACCCCATTTGTGTTTCCAGGGTGCTGTGCCTCCCACCAACCCACGCTGGTGGGTGTGACCTCCATCCTCCCGGGAGCTACATTTGGGAGATTTGATGAGGGTCCTGACTACACGCTCCTACTTCCATTAGAGTCATTTCTCCTGTCTCTAGACCTTGAGGTAATCTCCAGAGGGCCAGGACTAGTTTTGCCTTTGGTAACGGACCATCTTCAAAGGAAATGTACAGAAGCAGGGGACCTGACCGAGTGTGTGTGTGTGTGTGTGTGGTGTGTGTGTGTGTGTGTGTGTGTGTGTGTGTGTGTGTGTGTGTGTTGCAGAGTGATGTTCAAAAATACGGAAAGGGTATGATTTTCCCAGGCCATCAGCAGGGGTTTAAAATGTAAACAGAGCCAGGCCTTTGAAATATGTCTGCTGTAAAGGGGAGCCTGTGGTGGCAGCTGAACAGGCCAGAGTTTGGAAAGCTGTGAGAATCCTTCTCTAGGGCTGATCTCAGCTCTTTCCCTCCCTGTCTAATCCCCCTATATGAGATCATTGTCCCATCTCAGGCACTTCCCTGAACACTTCCCTGAACCCCTTACCCCCAGAAGCTCCCCAGAGATGACTCCAGTGGCTGGGCCCAGTTGTGAGGTGGCAGAGAATGCAGTTCCCCATTGTCCCCTCTGGTTCTGCAGTTCCCTATTGTCCCCTCTGCCAGAAGTGTTTCCTGGGTCTGATTTAAATGCCTCTTGGTGCCCAAGGGCTGCTTCCCATATACCCTATCTTCCTGACTAACTGAAAAGTCTTCTTTTGAAAGGGATGGGAGCCATACAAGGGCACTTTGTCCCGGCTCTCTTCCTTTAAAGTTCCTTCTGTCTAGTCTGCAGCTATACACAAGCAGGGCCTCAAGCCTCCTAGGCACCTCTACTCTCCCCGTCCAATTCTTACGAGCTGCAGTGTGTCCTTGGGGAGGTCACTTCCTCTTGCTGAGGACCCACCTCCCTCTTATTTATAAAATGGAGTCCGTGAAAGTACCTGTGACTATCAAGCAGCGGCCATCAAGGATTACCAGATAAGCACATCTCTATGGAAAAGCAGCATTTAGCACATTGCATGGCTCAGATTTGGGTAAACGTCAGTGTCTTCTTCAAACTCCTACTAAAAAAGTGCCAGGACGCCAGTTCCTCCTGTTTCTTTGCTCCATTGGCGAGGAAGATTGTGCACAAATCAGGTTATTTCAACAGATGGCTGAGCAGCTGAGGGTTAAGCATATGGGGAGGGTTGGGAGTGTTTATCTTTAAAAATATGGGACATTAACATGTTGTCCCAGCATGGTGGAAGGGAATAAATACCTCTGGAAATAGTTCCTTTTTTTTTTTTTTAATCTGCTAACACTGTGACTTTGGGGAAAGCTGGGGTTTGTTTGTGTACATATGTGTTGCATTAACTGTGTGAACCTGGGTGAGTTAGCTTGCTTCGATGACACTCAGTTTACCCATCTGCAAGATGGGATTGATGTGGACCTCTGCCTTCTCTATACTTGCAGCAAGTTTTGTGACAGGTTAGGAGGTGTTTCTAGGCAAATGTTCAATAGTCTCTTATGCAGAGTTTAATTTGATGCAGTCAGAAAGATAATAGAACTTGGTTGTGTTTTTAGCAATTGTCAAATTAGTTGGGAAAGAGCTTGATAAACTCACTGGAGCTCACCTAAATTGTCCTCTTGAGGTCACACAGTTAGTGGAGGAACTTGGGTTGAATTCAAGCCTTCAGGGGTCCCAGGTTTGCACTTCCCCTGAAATACACTCTTTCCCCTGCACAGCCCGCTCTTCCCTAAAGCTCCATTTGGGAGTCTGAGCTTGCAGAACTCCCATAAGGAGAGACCAGATGAACTTATCATTTAGGAGAAGAGAGAAGTTTGGAAGAGGCGACAGAGCCAGTTTCAGTCTGGGTTGCTCTGCCCAGGGCTGGGAGGTGGCCAACGGGCAGCACTGCCCTCCTCCCCCAGAACCCTGCAAGCGGCCAGACCTAGCATTCCTCTCTCAGCCTCACTTGCTTCCTCCAAGGAAGCAGGCAGCCTGCGCCAGAGTGAATACAATCCAAGTTATTAATTGCCTGCAACAATTAGCCTCAGCATTGGGCCTGCAGACACTCGGGCTCTAAAAGAGGTAACCAATTACAGCTCCATCAATATTCATGCTGCCGCATAATCATCTCCTGACAAGATGCCCCCGGCCCCTACCCATGTTCCTGGGGGTCTCTGCTCTGATTCCCAACACCTTCAGAGGACCCAGTATCACTGATGCCTTTGAGAATGAATGTCACCAGACCCAAAGGGACATTCATGTAGCAGAGTCGTAGCACTGAGAGAGGACAAGGACAGTGCCAAAGACCTAAATGAGTGGCTTCAGCTGGAACAGTCACATTGTGGGGGATCATTAGAGTCTCCAGGTTGTGGGTGCAAGTAGATCCCTTGGTACTCTTGTTGCTATAGTGGATTGGGAAGGGGAGGTTAAAGATTCCCCAAAAGTTCTAGGACTTTTATCATGTACATTTCTGTGCCTGGGTTTGGGGGCATGCGCAGGTCATACATCTACATTAGGGGTCTTCCTCTATAGCCCTTTGTCTTATTTTATGAGATATAGTCTCCCATTGTCTGTCCAGCAAGCTCCTGGGATCCTCTTGTCTCCTCTCTCCAGTGCTGGGATTACAAGCCTACACCATCACTTTCAGTTCAGGCCATTGGTATCTAAACTCGGGCCCTTGGGTTTGCATAGCAAGCACTTTGATTACTGAGCCATCTCCCCAGACCAAGTTTTAGTTCTGTTTAATTCCAGTTCAGTCACATGCCTGCTTTGTAATCTGGTAAAAGCCATCTCTCATCTCTGGGCTTCCATTCTTCCTTGCACCGCTATGAGGGGTGATTCCAGAAGAGGCTAAGCAAAACACACATGAGCTGGAAATAAAGACGGTGCTTCTGATCTGTGTGGACAAACAGTCCTGAAAGGAGAGACCATGACCCCAGAGAAGAGTGGGGTGATGGGGATGAGGCAGACAGACAGTCAGAAGAGTTTAGTGCTGGTCCCAGATTTACAGGAACCCACTTCTTGGGTTTAGTGTCCTTTTGTATCTGGCCTCTTGTTCCTGCTCGCCAAGTGAGAACACCAAAATAGATGTGCTCGGAGGTGCCCTAATGGAATCTCCTAGGAAAGCGTGGGAAGAAGGATGGGTGGACATGCAATGGGCACACAGCATCGGAAGAAAGCTCTGATTTCCAAAGGGCAAATGGCAGGGGCAGTTAAATGCAGTGCAGTGACCCAGAGAACACGAAACTAAGCACACAACTCTCTCAGCCATTGCATTCGCCCATGTTTATACAAGAGCAAAAGAAACCACATGCTTCTTTATCGAGATAGGAAATAAAACTACTGGTCTAGAACTCCTGAGAGAAGCGATGTGGGAATCCACAGACAGAGTCAAACACACACCCCACCCCCCACCTCACCGGATGCGGTTTCAGCACCATGGACAGTGACTAGCACTTGCTGAGGTTGGGTAGAGCTTTTAGTGAGGCGTTAAACCTTGGAAGTGGTATGAGGCTTGGAGTGGGTGATGTTGAGCCGTGCTCAAGTTCAAGTGTAAGTCTGTGCTGCCTGGCTTTCGAGTGCTCAGTGAGGCCACCCAAACCTTGAGAGGGCAGAGGTCTTGCCCATAGCTCCTTTAGAGGTACTCAAGGCTCCTGGTAATTCTGCATCTGTGGCTCTGCATGAAACTCTAGCCCATTCTCTCCTTTGCCTGTCCTCAGCTTCCTGGTACAAGTTGGACAGCATCTTATACTCCACCCAGCTCTGCTGGCCCACTGGTGCCAGGAGACAGGCCAGCTTTAACTCTGGCCACCAGGACCCATCCAGAGCTCTGCAGTGACAGCAAGAAAGGACTTTCCTGGCACATCCCCAGTGAGGAATCTGTGTGGCTCTGATGGGCTGCCCCCAGTGCCAGATTCTGTTCCTGCACATCCTGTGTGAGCAGGGTGCAGAGCGCTCTGTGCCAAAAACACAGTGGTGGGGCACAGAGCTGGAGCAGAGGGCCGATGGACTCATCTGTATCTCATTAGGTTATAGGCCCTTTAGGCAGCAGGATGCTGTCCACCATGTCTGTCGTGAACCTAATCAATGGCTGCCACGGACTCAATGTCTGGCCCTGCGTGCTTATGCTCTTACCCAACTCCTGCCACCACCACCCAGGAAGTGCGTCTTCTTATTGATTTATTTTTAGAGGAGTAATTAGTGGCTTTAGGTCACTAAAGAGATAAACGGAGGAGTCCAATTTAGGCAATTTGATTCTGTAGCCTGAGTTCATTAGCACATTCTTCCCACTCTACAGTTGTAAAAACAGAGTCAGAGAGGTCACAGCTCTCACGAGCATAGACATGATAGGTTCATCAGCAGATTTGAACTGAGGTCTGCCACAGTCACCTCTCTATCTCTTCGTGGTGAACACATGTTTGTGAGCCCTGTCTTCTTGCTCTGGTCTGTGGACTTCAGGTCTCACCCAAGGTCTTGAGCATACTCATCTTTAGGAAAGTCATTGCGAAGACATTTGGTCTATGACAAAGTTCACATTCAACTTGAGACTGAAATTGAGATTGCCTGATAAGACCTACTTCAGGAAACTAGAGGGACCAGCCCCAAGGAAGGAGAGTTACCTCCAGTCTTCCTAGGGACCCAGGGAACAGGACTAAAGGCTGCAGACATACCACTGGCTTCCTCTGGCACAGGTCTCCAAGTCGTCTAATCTCTTCAAGCAAACAGCAAGACCAAAGCCCTGGACAGGTGTTTGCTTCCTGGCATTGCTGTCCTTTGGCTAGCTCTCTTCTGTATCCTTCCTGGCATCTCCGAGTCCTCATTTTGCATCTGAGCACGTTGGGGGACAGCTGCTCTTGTTTGCAACCCAAGCCACATCTGGCAGATGTGTGCACAGGATGCAGAAGGAATGTGTGAGTAGCCTCTCTCTCTCTCTCTCTCTCTCTCTCTCTCTCTCTCTCTCTCTCTCTCTCTCTCTCTGTGTGTGTGTGTGTGTGTGTGTGTGTGTGTGTGTGTGTGTGTGTGTGTGTGTGCAGCCTAGCCAAAGCTGCTAGCTGTGCCTGAAGAATAGGTGTGATGGCCTCCCCTCCCCCTCCTATTATCTGGTATCTCCCCTCCCCCTCTTCCTCTTTCTCCTCTTCTTTTTTTGTCTCTACCCATGTTCCCACATTTCCTGATCTTTTCCCTTTATACTGATCCCAGTAATTCGCTACTGTCTTCCTTCATCTTCCCATGACCCCAAGGGAATAATTATTTTCCTTCTAAGGAGATAAATGTAAAGTCAAGGTTTGTAAGACCCAATGAGTTTAAGCCCAGCCTATGGGCTTCTGCTCTCCCGGGAGTTGGAATGGTAGTATCTCAGCCCTGTGGGACAGGAAGGTCAGAGCTGGCGAACCACTCTCTCTTGGTCTCAGATGAGTTGTTGGAAGGCTGTGTTTCCTTTGAAGCTTTGAACTGATATCATCACCCAGACTGTAAGTCTCTGAACCCCAGCTCCCCACCCCTATTCCTGGTCAGCCCAGGGCAGTGAAATTTACCAGATACAAAACCAGAGAAAGAGAAATGGAGTCAGAAAGAAATACAACCGGACTATTCTGTGGGGACCCAGGTGCAGAGGACTTTTCCTCCCTGGAGATTGTGCGACTGTCATTTCTAGTCGTCAGGATATGTGGTCTGTGGCTCAGACCACAGCACTTGATACTCAGTGAACTTGATGGCTGCATTGCTCACTGGAGGCTGTTGTCAATATTGCCTTGCCTCTCTGAGCTCGCCTTCAAGCTGCCTCAGAAAATGGTTGTAGCTGGGCATGGCAGCCATGACGGTGATGCCAGAACTCGGGAGGCTGAGGCAGGAGGATCTTATGTTCTAGGCTAGCCTGGGCTACATATTGACATGCTGTCTTTTAAAACAACAAACACACTGACCCGTGGTAGTGCGCGTCTTTAATTCCAGCACTCGGGAGCAGAGGCAGACGAATCTCTGGGAGTTTGAGACCAGCCTGGTCTACAGAGTGAGTTCCAGGGCAGCCAGGGCTACATAGAGAAACCCTGTCTCAAAAAAAAAAAAAAAAAAAAAAAGGAGATAAATAAAATAAAAATGGAACAAAAACATACAACATACAAACATACAACAAACATACAAGTGTCAAGTGAGGCTACCTGTGCACTATGTTTGGTGCATGGCAGCCTAGGCATTGTCATTGCTGTCTCACAGGTGTAGGGGGCGGTGGCATGGTGGCAGTGGACTAAGGACAAACCCCAACTGCCCAGGGACATCTCCTCAGGACCTGTTTCACAGACAGCTGCTTGGTCTCGGTGTCCATTTGTTTGTTTAGTAGGGTTTAGATAACAAGGCCCTTGAAGAAACATCCTGATATATGTTACTCACAACAGCTCATAGAAGGTGAGCTACATCATCTTATAGAGGGTGTGTAGGCTCAGCACTCAAGCCCTGGAGTCAGAAGACTTGAGTTCAAATCTCACTTCTTCCAGTTACTTGCTGTGTGACTTTGGGCAAATCACTAAAACATTCTGTGCTCAATTTTTCCCATCTGTAAAGGGGGCTCATAGCGGTGCCTACTGACTGAGGCTGTGCAAGGGGTGTGGCAGATAGAAGCATGATTAGTAAATATCGCCTAGCATTGTATTTAATCCCTTAACAACCTTAGAAGGTTGTTTTTGTTTGTTGTTGTTGTTTTTTTGGTTTTTTCGAGGCAGGGTTTCTCTGTGTAGCCCTGGCTGTCCTGGAACTCACTCTGTAGACCAGGCTGACCTCGAACTCAGAAATCCGCCTGCCTCTGCCTCCCGAGTGCTGGGATTAAAGGCGTGCACCACCACTGCCTGGCGTACCTTAGAAGGTTTTATAGAGAAGGTAGCAGAGCCAGACACGGGACCTGTAATTACAGGAAGATCAGAGGTTCAAGGCCAGCCATGACTACATAGCAAGTTTCAGGCTAGCTTGGGCTACACCCGACCTTGTCTCGAAAAATAAACTAACCATCGCTACCCCCACCAAACCAAAAGAGTTCCTTACGAAATTGCATCACTAGACCAAGGTCACACAGTTAATAGATGGCAGAACTGTTGAAGTGCAGGATTTGAAGCCAGGTTGAACTGGTTCCCAGGCCTATGTTTTCCACACAGCAGCCACACACCACCAAGTATGCGCAGGACGGAGTCTGTGGCTCCTCTGGGGCCGTGCCAGCCCCTCGCCTCCAGTCACCCTGTCTTAGCTGGCAGCTCACCCTTTCCACTGTATCTCTCATTTAAACTACACTCCCCCATCCTTAACTGCGCCAGGTCCCTCGGGTCCTCCCACCTGCCAAGCCTGCTTACCTTGCAGGTCCCACGGGCTCTACGAAACCCTGAGTCCAATCACTGTTTGCCATCTGGATCTGGTATGAGGAGCTTCAAGAGCCACGAGAGTCCCCTTCTCCCTGTCCTTTGATGCTCTGGGGCGGGGGAGTCCATGTTGCAGAGGCTCCACGCCCCTCACTGCCTGGCCCTCCAGATATGACCTGGCTCTGGCCCTATAATCTGCCACTGACTTGTTCTCTGTAGCTCCTGCCAGTCCTGTTATACACCCTGGTCAGGCTCCTGGGGGCCCTGGCTAGGTTCACATTCCTTCCTCCACCTGAAATGCCCTTCTCTTCGCTCACTGCCAGGAGAGTCATCCATCCCTGGGCCAGCTCATCCTGTCATCGGAGGATCCACCCCCACCCTCCCGCACCTTTTCTCTCCAGAGTGCCACCCCGCCCCCTCTTGGCTCCCAGAACAAACTCACACATCTATTTCTGCACTTATCCCAGCCTGACTTGTGTTCTATATGGAAGCTGTTCCCTAAGTGTGAGGACTCCTAAATTACTGCAGGGGGCCACTTTCCAGCCAAGGGTTCCAGGAAGGCTTAGGAGGACCTTGGGGGGGGCAGATTCTGGAGCTGTGGGACCATTTGGCTCCCACAGTCAGGTTAGACCCCCCACACTGCTCCCCTCACTTCAGAGATGAGACAGTGGACATTCCTTGACGCTAAGACTGTCCTGTGATTACATGTCTTTTATGGAGACTACAGACATGAGCTCCTACTGCCTCATTCCTGCAAGGCTCCAAAACTGTGGTGCAGTGCTCGACTGGGGCATATCAGAGTCTCCAGCCTGCACTGGTCAGTTAACACCACAGAAGTGCCATGTCAAGAATCCATTGACGTATTGGACAAGAAGTTTCTGTTTGGCTCACAGCTCTAAGACTGGAGCTCTGTTGTGGGCCGTGAGTCAGGCTACCTCTGCAATGGGGGTCCTTGAAGGGCCCAAGGGTAAGTCTATGTCTCTCTTCTCACTTAGCTAGGAAAGCACACCAGGCCAATCGGGACCCATAAATATGACCTATCCCAGGGCTGGAGAGATGACTCAGAAGTTAAAAACACCTGGAACTGTTGCTGAAGACAATTCAAAGCTAAGTTCCTGGTGCCCACCCTTAGCAACCCATAGCCACTTGTAACTACAGCTCTGCCCAAGGGGAAGTAGGCTCCATCCAGCTGTGGCCTTGGCAAGGGTGTGAATGCAAGATGCCACTTCAAGAGACCCAAGAACAGAGAGCAGCAATGCAATCTTTCATGCTGTATCTATGCCTCTCTTCCCACTTACAGACAACATTGATAGCTAGATGTTCCTTCAAAGCCACTAGACAAGTCCCCCAGTTTTCCCCTTTACCACTACTACCTACAGAGTCTTTGGCTCACTCTCACGCTCCCCACTGGAAGCTGAGCCAGGCTGGCTGGAAATCAGCAGATCAATGGAAGGAGAATGCGCCAACCTCAGCAGCGCTACATTGGGAGGGGACATGGGTACCTGCTTACCACACTACCTTCTGGTACCACCATCTGCTGTCCAAATTCTGGGGGGTTTGAGGACCTTTCAAAGCCTCAAGTTGGGCTGACAAGGTGACTCAGCAGATAAAGGCACTTGCTGCCACGCTCAATGCTCTGAGTTCAATTTCTGGGTCCCACATGGTAAAAGAAAGAACCGACCTTCACAAGTTGTCCTATGACCTCACGTGCAATGTGCCCACTCAAGCTTGAACACACACACACACACACACACACACACACACACACACACACACACACACAGAGGCAGTAAACTTAAAAAAGCTTTACCTGATGTTCTCTTAGCATCATTGCTCAATGTGACCTTAGAAACTGTGGGGATTTTGTTTTTAACCTTCTTATATTTGTTTACCTTCTGTTTGAAAGATATCTATTTTTATTTTTAATTATGTGTTTGTGTATGTTTCTGTGTGGGTTTGTGTACATGAATCCAGGTGCCCAGGGAAACCAGAGAAGTTGACTCTCCTTGTGATGGTTTGTATATGCTTGGCCCAGGGAGTGGCACTATTAGAAGGTGTGGCCTTGTTGGAGTGGGTGTGGCCCTGTGGGTGTGGGTTTTAAGACCCTCATCCTAGCTGCCTGGAAGCCAGTCTTCTCCTAGCAGCCTTCAGGTGAAGATGTGGAACTCTCAGCTCCTCCTGCACCATGCCTGCCTGGATGCTGCCATGCTCCTGCCTTGATGATAATGGACTGAACCTCTGAACCTGTAAGCCAGCCCCAAATATATGTTGTCTTTTATGAGATTTGACTTGGTCATAGTGTCTGTTCACAGCAGTAAAACTCTAAGACACTCCTGGAGCATGAGTTATAAGCAGTTGTGACCCTCCTGATGTGGGTGCTGGGAATTGAACCAAGGGGGTCCTCTGGAAGAACAGTGAGTGAGTGATCCTAACCACTGAGCCACCTTGCAGGGCCACGTCCACCCAATTTTGATAGCAAATGACTACCACCCCTTTTCTTCAATTTCTAAATTACCTTTTCCCTTTTAGCCATTTGATTTGGATGGAGACATGCATTTGGGGTCAGGATAAGTCAATCAGAGTCGTCCATTATCTCCCTGACCTCAGTGGTTCATGGCCATTGTGGCCTGGTGGCAAATTCAGTTTAGTAATCCATCTCAATGTTATTATCAATTTTCTTGGCAAGAGACCCTCATTTTTCCAGGAGGACACGAGTTTTTCCTAACTACGGTATTGGTTCTAAGAACGAGGGCCCTGCAAACTGAGGGGCAGAGAAAGATGCAGCTTGAGGTGCTGGATCAAGCTATGCCTGGAGTCTTGGCTCTACATTTGAGCTTTTCGTTGTCACTTACAACCAACTGGGTCTGATTAAATAAACTTGAAATCCCATTTCCTGTGTTACCTTTCCCTGGGGAGATCGGAACAAAAATCAGGTCACCCCAGATAGGGTGCCAACAACAGAGAAAGGATTCCACCCAAGCCTAGATTGGCAACCTAGTGAGTTTATTGGGCTTGCTTACAGGAACTTGGGTGAGGGGTTGCTTATAAAATTGTCGGTGATGCCAGGTCAGCCACATCTCCAAAGCATCTCATTCCAGCATGGATGACAGTCTCCCCATAGCTGCATAGATGGGGCACCTCCATCTTGTTGAAGGTCTCCTGAAGGGAGTCTCAGCTGCTCAGAAGAAGACGGTAGTGTCTGCCATGCCTAGGGGACTGTAGTCCACAATGATATCGTCATAAAAAATTGAACAACCAGAGCTAAGCAAGAGTGCTTAGACTCCTAAGTTCATTGTGTCCCAGAGATAAAGGCCAGAGCGATTAAACCTATCTGGGGGGAAACCTGGGAAGAGCTTTAGCTGTGAATGTGGAGAGCCAAGCTTTCGCTACTGCTGTTATTGCTGGGGCAGATTATCATATCATCCCCTTGCACACAGCTGGTGCTCAGTAAGTGCATGGATTGACTGACAGGCCCTATAGGCAGCTTGAGCAGGAAGAATACTAGGCAGAGTGACAGTGGGATTTGGGAGAAGTGCCAGCAGAAAGTGAGATGTCGATTACCAGCCTGGGGGCTGGCTTTACATGCAAAGCATCTAAAGACCAGAATGAAGATGAAGGCAGCGAGCAGTGGCTGGTGTGCTAGGCTCCTGCCTGCAAAGGCAGCTGAGGCCTTTAGGGACTGTGCCTGGGTGGTGTGCTCCGGAGGGGTCCCCGCATTTCCTGCTCAGGGCTCACAGAGAGAGTGTGTGCCAGGGATTCTGGGAATTCCATCTGGGGAGGTCCTGCAAATACTGACATTGGCCCAGAACTCTCTACGTGCAGTATCTAAAAAATATACCAGTCTGGGTTTTACACAGAAGTCTCTTTCTCTCCTCTGGACCTTGTCTCTCAAAGTTCATCCCATGGACTGCAACCCCAGAAACTTGTAGGTGTTTGTTAAAATGCAGGGGCAGGGAAGATGGCTCAGTTGGTAAAGCGCTTGCCACTTAAGCATAAAGTCGTGCGTTCCATCCCTGGCACCTACCTAAAAATTCTGGTGGTGCTCACTTGTAATTTAAGGGCGCGAAAGGTAGAGATAGGTGGATTCCTGAGGCTTGCAGGCAGTCACCCTAACCTAATTGATGAGCCCCAGGCCCAGTAAGAGACCCTGTCTCAAAAACAAGATGGTCAGCTCCTAAGAACACATCCAAGATTGTCCTCTGGCCTCTCTGTATAACAGAGTACACGTTCTAGCACACACACGCACCATGCACACACACACGTGCATGCACGAGTGCACAAATTGTAGACTTCTGGCCCCGCCCATGTCAGCTGATTGCGATTGTATTTTAGACTAGATTCTCCCACTCTCTCTCAAGCTGGTTAGAATCATCCAGGCCAATTTAGAAAACATTGCTGGCTGGATTCCCTTACCTTCGAGGTTCTGACTCAATTGCTCTGGGAGACAACCTGGCATTGGGACCTCTGAAAGTCTAGCAGGTGCTTCTCATGTGTTTAGGTTGAAGACCATAGCTTGAACTTTTTAGGGGGTATGCTCTCAAGCATGGGTGGATTGGGGTAACTCAGCCTTCCTTGCTGCAGCCCTGAGAGCTCAGGAGGGTGTGACTAGCTCCAGAAAAATACATTCAGGTTCTCTATAGGTGAGTATTGGGAGCAGTTTCCAAGGTAAGATTCCCATTCTAGCCGTGAAGCTGCCATGTAGCTTCCTGGAAATGAATCCTATACCTTGGAGCTGGGGTCCAGGATTTGTGTTTTAATAGATCTTACAGATAGTTCTGACATATGCCCAGATTTAAGAATCCCTACTATAGTAAGAGAAGTCCTAGGTTACTAGAAGAGGTCAGGTTCAAACACTTTACTCTTGAGTGTAAGAGACTTACCCTCTTTTTAAAAAATGTTTGTGGTGTGTGTGTGTGTGTGTGTGTGTGCGCACACTTGTGCACGCATGCACATACATGTATGTATGATGTGTCTGTATGAATCTATAGGGTCTACACGAGTGCAGATGTAGTGGAAGGTACTGGTGTCAAATCCCCCTTAAAACTGGTGTTACAGGCCATTGTGAGCCACTCAGTGCGGATGCTGGGAACTGAACCCAGGTCCTCTGGAAGAGCAATGAATACCCTTAACCACTGAGCCATCTCTCCAGCCCCTAAGTATCCTCTTTTAGCTTCAGTTCCATGTGTGTAAAATAAGAGAAGGGCAGGAGCCAGCTCAGAACTGCCTTGATCCCTTGCTGTTCCCAAGGCAGACATGGCTATTCCATCATAGCACTCTGGATTTCTCCCAAGAACTTTCTCAGCACCCTCCACCCATGGAGCTGCAAACATCTGGGGTGATGTGGTCAGTACTTGAGTGAATGCTTCAGAGAGAATGCTGTAGGCTATGGCTAATCTCTGAGACCAGGCACAGGCTTTGGACACTATGTCCTGTCTCTGCCTCCCTTTACTGTAAGGAATGGAGAAACCAGTGCGTCTATGGGACAGGTCAAGTGACAGACCCTTCCACACACCTCATACCTCCTCACTTTGGCTGAGGCCGGCCCGATTCCTGGGATTTTCTTCATCTCCTCTAGAGTAATCTGCAGCCTTGAAGGCATGATACAAAGGCCGGTTCCACAGGGAACTGTCATGACTCCTGCAGACCAGGACTGCCCAGTAGCTTCCTGTATTCCCTGTGCACCTGTTCTATGGTCTGGGGAACACCAGGCTCTGAGCAAGGGCTAGAATCAGCGGTGAAGATGGACAGAATGATTTGAATGGCTGGATGAAGGAGGTGGTAGCAGAAGGTGTCCTCTGGCCATGGCACCTCCCACACAGCACTTGATTGGCAGTTGGTCGAACTCCCACCTATCAGTCCTCCATCTGGGTCCAGTGCTGGCCCTGGCATGGACTAGAAGTGCAGAGTCCGGAGGCTCTCAGGGTGCCTTGCACAGCCTGGGTGCCCTGCACAGCCTGGGTGCTCTGCACAGTCTGGTGAGCTAGCTCCTTCCCAAGGACATAGTGAGACAGAGAGGGAGACAGGATGCTGCAGCAGACCCATGGCCACCGGCAGGGAGCTAACAAGCAGGTTAGTGAGGCATTAACTGTAGTCAGACAATGGACCCCTGAGGGTGGGGTAGTCAGACCAGGACTGTAATTATGCTTCATGTCAGGCTGAGTTCAAGGACAGGAAGAGGCTGCTTCTCTGCTCCCCTCCATACCTCCACCCACTATGCTCAGTCCAGCTGGCAAAGAGGGTGGGAGAAGTCCATTCCAGCCACATTTACTGTACCCCTACTATGTGTTCAACCACTAGAAGGCATGGGGCCTTAAAGAGGCACAGACCCCACTCCCCAGGGAATGAAGAAGAACCCAAGGACATATCCAGTCCTGTGTAAGGCAACCATATACTTAATACCGTTCATGCGACCTCTGAGTGACAGAAGAATACACAGAGCACCTACTATGTGCAGGTCCCCAGAGAATATGGATAGGGCACCTACTGTGTGTGAGCCCCTGTGGGTTACTTACTGGGCCCTTACTGGAGAATAGGGATGGAAGCACATTGTACACTGAGGCTGGGTGAGACCTTCACATCAGGGAAACCCTCAACAGGCCTTTCAGAAGCATGGCTGTATGCTTTGACCTCCCTCCCCTCCAGGGACCCACCTCCTCTACCAAGGCCCAGTTCCTAGGTCATGCCATCGCCATGCTGAGCATGGCTTCTGCCTTGGCTTGTCCTCTGCTCTCCCGCGGCAGAATGTCCAGACAGCTCTGATGCTTCTGTGAATACACTTCTCATGGAAAAGATGGCGCTCTCCAGCTTGAGCTTTCTCTTTCCTCGCGCTATGAAGTAGGGAGGGTTACCACTCACTTTAGAGTCCAGGAAACTAAGGTTTTAAGAGACCTGTGGGTCCTACCTGAAGTCACACAACCAGCCACTTCAGAGAGCTACAGTATGACCCCAAGCCCAGCTGTCCCCAGGGACACTGGTAAGTGACTTACGTTAACTACAGGCCCCTGATCATACCCAACCCTGGAGATCCCCTGATAGCCATTCTGCCAGCCATAGCTGAGCCTTGTTCCCAAGTAAGCTCTCTTCTCCCCTTGACCCCATAGATGTCTGCTCGAGAGCCCAGCAGGCCTGGGGGCGTGACATTCCCAAGGGGTGGCACATGAATGCATTTCTGAAGGAGAGACTGGCAGTCTGGGGGGCTGGGCTCCCCTCCCTGTGGGAGCTTGCCGGCCGCTTTTACTCACCAGGTTCTCCCGCCCATGAATAACTACTGAACAGCTTGCCTGGGAAGGAGAACTCCTGGATTATGGAGCCATGATTCTAAATGGCTTTTTATCTGTGTTTTCTTTCATTTCTTAGACAAAACTGTTAAAAATTTAAGCGAGTGACTTAAACACAGAGGAGTTAAAAAGCTGTGCACATCACCACAGGGGGGACAGCATCAGATAGCTTGGGAGGAGGGGAAGGGACTCATAATGGCCGCCACTGCCTGCTGGCTTTCTGGACTCTGTTTGCCTGTCATGGCCTCCTTCTCTTCCTCCCCATCATACGTGCAGGGAGACAAGAGCCCAGAGAACTCAAGTAACCGGACCAAGGTTGCACAGCCTGTATGTAGCCCTGTCACATTTGAAGCCAGGCGTTCCATCTCCAAGGTCGTGTCCCCTACTAATGGCCACAGTAAGTTGGGTCACTCCTCCTTGTGAGTCTCACTGAGAAGCTGCCCTAGAATGATGCAGACAGATCCAGAAGCCCAGACAGAAGTGATGTCCTCATCATGTGGCTGGTGGGCCACAGAGCCAGGGTTAGAACCCAGGCTCTGACCTCTGTGGGCAGTGCTGGGACAGAATCCCACAGGGAGAGGCAGGGGTCTGTCCCCATCCACCTCACATTCGGGTTCCTGCACAAACAGCATGGGCAGTTCCTCAGCAGTTCCTGGTGCCAACTCCCAGAGGCTGGGAAGGTGCTGTCCTCTGCTGCTCAACTACGTGGCCCTTTAAGGGATCTTTCGCACTGCCTGATTCAAGTCTCCAGCCCTCCAGTTTGTCAACCATCAGACCCATATCCCACTTCCAGTCCCACATCTAGAAAAGGAGCTGGACACCAGCGCCTGCCTTATGGAGATGTATGAACAGTGCCTGGCAACAGGACCCAGTAAGTGCTCAGTAAATGCTAGGTGTCCCTTCAGTCAACCATGCCCTCAGCAAGCACTGTGTGTCCACACTGGAGATGTAGGCAGAAGTCTCAACCACTCCAGCTGTGAGTTCATGGCTTGGGAGGAGTAGAAGGGCCCAGAAAGGGGCTCCCTTCAGACTTGTTACTGCTGGGCTGGGACTTCCAGTCTTCAGAAGGAGAGAGAAGAGACTTTTGTATGAACCACTCTCTCACAGGGTTTTGCACTGCCTGGAGAAGTGTGCCTAGGAGCAGAGCTGCCGCCAGTGTTCGCAGGAGGGTGACCCAGAGACTCTAGCCATAGTTGCTTCTCTGCTGCCTAGCACTAAGTGGCATCTCATAGACCTGGCACCAGGTCACCTGCCTGGGCTACCCAAATCCCTTCAACCTGTGTACCATTTCCTGAGGAGCCCAGATTCCCTGGTCCTCCGGGCCATAGCTTTAGCAGTGGCCCGGGTTCATTGCTGAGAATTACAGCTGGCCTTGGGCTGGTGACAGGGCCAGCCGGGTTGGCATGAATCATGTTTATTGAAAACAGGAAACAAAGCGAGGAAGGAAAGAAAGCCCAGGAAGGGGAGGTAGCCGTCAGAGACGCAGTGTGCAGCGGGGAGGAGATGGGAGCAGCCTGAGAAAAGACTCATTCATTTCCTAATGTGTGCTCCAGGACACCGCACACCAGCATGCTGGCGAGGTTTATCTGCTTGCTTCAGCTGTGGAGTTCACTGTGAGCCAGCAGTTGGGTGCTTCAGAGACTTACCCGCTCAGGAGAGGACAAGGAGGCCCCCCAGAACAGCTTCCGGCCCATCTTTCGGCCAGCAGAGGCCTGGCTTTCATCGCTGTCCAAGGGTGAAATTGCATTACATTCTGCCTGGTAATGAGGTGTTGCAGGTCTCGGCCCTCAGCCAAAAGCAGCAGCTCTGGCCACCAGCCCTGACCCAGCCTTCCTCCAGCCAGGGCTGGACTGGCTAGCAGAGCCAGGGGGGAGGGCGGGTGCAAGTACCTGAGGTACAGTGAAGTGCAGAGGCAGAGGTCAACACCAGGTGAGGAAGGGAGGGGGTCTTTCTGAGAACCACCTCATACCCAGGACCTTGTATCCAGCACTTCATACTCAGCACCTTATATCCAGTACCTTGTACCCAGTACTTTACACTTGGTACCTCATACCTAGTACCTTGTACCCAGAACTTCACACTCAGCACCTCGTATCCAGTACCTTGTACCAGTACTTTATACTTGGTACCTCATACCTAGTACCTTGTACCCAGCACTTCACACTCAGCACCTCATATCCAGTACCTTGTACTCAATACTTCATACTCAGTACCTCATACCTAGCACCTTATACCCAGCACTTCATACTCAGCACCTTATATCCAGTACCTTGTACCCAGTACTTCATACTTGGTACCTCATAGCTAGCACCTTGTACCCAGCACTTCATACTTAATACCTCATATGTAGCACCTGTACTCAGTACTTCATACTTAGTACCTTATATGTAGCACCTGTACCCAGGACTTCATACTCAGTACCCCATACACAGCATTCTGTCCCCAGTACTTCATAGCTAGTACCTGGAACCTTGCTCAATCTTACTGCTTCACACAGTAGGTCTCTGGTTTCCTGGCACTGTCACAATAAGTCAGCAGGAACAGGAGATACTCTGTAACCTTCCTTGGCTGCCAGCCCCAAGCCTAGCTGTTGATAAGGTCACAACTTTCCGAGGCTCTGGGGCTGATCTATTCCACACATCTCTTCATCCTCTGGTGAAGGTGACAATGCCTCTGTGTCCTTGGGTTGGTACTGTGTCACTCCGATCTCTGTCTCCGCCTTCATGTATGTTGCTGTTTGGGCCCAAATTTCCCTCCTATGAGGGCACTGGATTAAGACTACACTGATGGTGACATCATCTTGATTATGTCTACAGAAAGCATATTTTCACATCCAGTTCTATTCCTGGGATTAGGGATTTAGGACACTTAAAATCCAACCCACAACCAACAACCAATTAACACTGATTGACAGGCCACCGCTGTCCACCATGTCCTCTGTTAGGAGCTATCTGTGACCTCAGTGATCACACTGTCACGCCAGAGATGAGGCAGGTGCCGTTACACACCCATTTTACTGGCGAGAAAATTGAAGCTCGGAGAGTATCTCATTTATTGCTGTGAAGAGACACCATGACCACAGAAACTCTTCTAAAGAAAAACATTTCATTGGGGCTGGCTTCCAGTTTCAGAGGATTAGAATGTTATCATCATGGCGGGAAGCACGGCAGCCTGCAGGCAGACATGGTGCTGGAGAAGGATCTGAGAGTTCTCCATCTTGATCAGCAGGCAGCAGGAAGAGACTGCCACACTGGGCGTGGCTTGAGCATCTGAAATATCAAAGCCCACCCTGTAGTGACAGACTTTCTCAACAAGGCCATACCTATTAATAGCACCACTCCCTATGGACCTATAGAAGCCATTTTCTTTCAAACCACCACAGAGAGTACACACACACACACACACACACACACACACACAGCAGCTAGGGCTGGGGGAGTGAGGGTCAGTGGTAGATGTCTTGTCCACCATGCACAAGGCCCTGGTTCCATTCATAGTTATATACATTACATATACATACATATACATACACACACATATATACATACACATATGCATACATATATATATAGACATAGACATACACACGTATGCATATACATATACCTGTAGCTAATATTAGACTTAGGTTTAGGAGGGTGTAACCTAGCCATGGTGGGTGGAATATCTTAGCAAGACGTGGGAATGTGGAGTGGTAATAGCATTTGGGGCAAGAGTGAGACCAAAGATACTTCCTGGAGGTGAAACAGTTCGAGAGAAGGCAGGTTCAGGGTTGGTGGTCAGTTAGGTGTGGCAGGGTGGCCTTGCTGAAGGAAGTCTGTCCCTGGGGGTGGGTTTTGACGTTTCAAAGCCACTCACGGTTCCCAGGACACCCTCTCTGCTTTATGCTTGCTGCTGAAGAGGTGAACTTCCCAGCTTCCTGCTCCAGTCACCAGGTTTCTACTCTGCCATCATGGATTCTAAACCTCCGGAACCCTGACCCTTCCTTCTGTGAGTTGCCTTGGTCATGGTGTTTTATCATAGCAACAGAACAATAATGGATGCACGGGTCCTCGTTGCTACTGTTTCTGCCTCCCTTTCCCCGTGAAGGGCTCCGGGTCCGAGTCCTCAGATCTGGTCCCTGCATTCTTCCAAAGCACCCGAGAGAGACACTGTAGGGATAGGACCCAACTCTGACATGTCTCCGCTCTGCACCCTTGGGCTCCATCTTCACCTCTCTGGGCCACTTTCTGCACCATCAACCAAAGAAGATCAAGTAAGGTGACCACAGTGACAGTAGCTTAAAAATTAAAATCTCTGGGGAAGGGTCATCGTCCTTCATAACAGGTGACATCCGGTGAGAAGCTCTTTGCTCTGCTCTGCAGCATGCCCCACCTCACCTCTGGGCCTCTGAGGAGGCCTCACCCCTTCCCTGGAGCACCATCCCCTGTACTGACCCCTATCACCACAAAAGCTCAACAATCCAACACACTAGGCTGTCTTGGTTTTGTGAATTCCATCTCTAGACCCCAGCTTCTGTCACATGGGGAATGCACACAGCCTCCTTGGCAGGGCCGCTGTGAGAATTAAATAAGGTAATGTGCCTGAAGCACTGAGCAGGGTGGCTGTATCATTTATCAGAGGGCTTGGATTGTTGCTTGCCTGGGTGTCTGGGAGGGCACTGGTCGCTCCCCCGCCCCCACAGACAGGGAGTAGAGGAGAGAGGGACAGGCATGGGAGGAGAGGTGAGAGATGGAGCTAATTACAGAGACCAGAGCAGAGAGCAGCAGCCCCTGGGGCTCCTTGGCTCCTGAGAGTCCCTGTTACTTAGGAGTCTGCCTCCTGAGGGTCCCAGCCTTGGAGAACACCAACCTTCCCTCTGGCCATTTCCTGGGTCCCGGTTTAGGATGTCCTTGGGACTCATCTTGGCCACACCCTTTTTCTATGAGGACTGTTTGGACATTTGTTCTTCTTCCTCTTTCCCTCAGCTTCTTAGACCTTTGCCCCTGTGAGACAGGACTCAGACTCTCTGTCCCTGGAGTTCTTGGATCTCAGGGCTCAGCGCAGGTTTGGATTTTTCTCCAAGAATCCGTGAAGGAAATGAGTCCTTGAGCTGAGGGAGTGGCAGCCCCATGGAGGGAGCAACAGTGTCAATGGGTCTGACCCCCCCAACCCCCCCCCCGCTCCTGGAGGCTGGACCACCAACCAAAGAATACATACGGAGGGACCCATGGCTCGGACCACATATGTGACAGAGGATGGCCTTGTTGGCCATCAGGGGGAGGAGAGGCCCTTGGGCCTGAGGATGTTAGAGGCCCCAGTAAAGGGGACTGTCAAGGTGGGAATACAGGAGTGTGTGGGCGGGTGGGTGGGAGGGGGAATACCCTCAAAGAGGCGGGGGAGGGGGAAGGAGATAGGGGGCTTCCAAAGAGGAATCCTGAAAAGGGGGAAACATTGGAAATGTAAATAAAGTATCAAAAATAAATAAATAAATAAATAAATAAATAAATAAATAAATAAAATAAAATAAAATAAAATAAAATAAAATAAAATAAAATAAAATAAAATAAAATAAAATAAAGAAATGGGCCCTTGAACATCTTCCTGGGAGACACAGAGGGTTACCACTTCCTACAGCCTTGGCACCAGACCCTCCTTTCCTCGCTAGCTCCTGCCTCTGGCTTCTGCCTTACATGTACCAGTCTTGCTCTGTATAGAAGGAACCCAGGGGTTGGGGAGGGATCTGTGACTGCTCTGCCACCGCCTGCAGTAAGAACTGTCCCAGAATGCCAGCTCTGCTGGGTGCAAAATACCTGGCACTGTGCCACCTGCTGCCTGCTCTTCCTGCAGCCCCTGTGAGTCTACCACTGGAGAGGAGACATGGGTGGCCACGGAGAGCGGTAGTTAAACCTCTTAGACTCTATGTGGCTCCCCCATCTTGGCCCCGTCCCGGACAAACGTGTCCTCTTCTGCTGGGCAAACCACTCCATCTTCTCCACCACCAACCCTCCCCCCCCCACCCGTATTTAAGGAAATTAAGGTTAGGTCTGGCTGCTAAATATTTGTCTAAGCAGAACAGAAAATGGTGCCAAAGAAGGCCTTCAATTTTATGAGCAAATAAATCGTCTGAAGGAGCTGAGCTGAGGAGAGGGAGCCAGGCAGGGCCTCAATTATTTAGAGCAGAAAGTGCCTCCCAAAGTCTGGAGGGGCTGCTCAAGTCCCCTCCACCCACTTCTGTTCCCCCCCTCCCCCCAGGGCTACATAGACAGAGTTTCTGTATGGTAGCCCAGGCTGTCCTGGAACTCTCTCTGTAGACCAGGCTGGCCTTGAACTCAGAGATTCACCTGCCTCTGCCTCCCAAGTGCTAGGGTTAAAGGCGTATGCCACCACTGCCTGACCCAAGCCCCCTTTCTGAAAGTACACTTTTGTTCCTTTGCTTTGCTATATGGGCTGAGGCTGGGGAAGGTCACTTATAGGTTCTTGGCTTCCTCCATTGGATCTCTGGCAGGTAATTCAGGTTCCCCTTCCTGGATGGCTGCACTTCCTGATTCCCAGGGCAGCTGAGCAGAGTAGCTTGGCCTCTGTGTTCCACTGGACCTTGCCCTGCATCCTGGCAGCCACCACCACCCACCCAAGCTCAGTCTTCCACATGGATGGTGGGATGTTTTTTCTGTACAATGGGACATAGCTTTTTTGGAGGTGCTGTGGGCATGAGGGAGGGGCTTCCTGTCAGCATACGACCCACAACGAGGTCTCCAAAAGATGTCCACATTCTAGTCCCTGAAACCTGAGGATATCATACTTTATGTCACGTTATGTAAGGGGTGGTATGGGGAGGGGGGGATCAAGGCAGCCAATGAAATTAGGATCTGTTTAACTAGCATTGAGATGGGGAGAGGATCTAGGTAGGTAAGGATCTGGGAGGAGGAGGAGGAGGAGGAGGAGGAGGAGGAGGAGGAGGAGGAGGAGGAGGAGGAGGAGGAGGAGTTTGTACTTCAGCAGCCTCGTTGACTTCGAACTTGAAAGAGACCATGAACCAAAGTATACAAGCAGCCTCTAAAAGTTGAAACGCGCTCAGAAGAGGACTGTTCCCCAAAGCCTTCCGAAGCACAACCCTACCCTAGTGCCAACCCAGCAAGACCTATTTGGGACTACCGACACCAGAGCTGCTGGACAATGCTCTGTGTTATTGATTCATTTTATTCTGGGGACATATTTGGGTTATGCGTGAATATATGTGTGTGTTCAGGAGCTGGCACTCACCTTCCACCTCACTGAGGCAGAGTCTGTCTCCTCCTTTCTTCTGCTGTACTGCATGCACTCCAGGCTAGCTCCGAGGGGAGCTTCCAGGCTATTGACCTTCCTCTGCCCTCATCTCACTGCAGGAGCGCTGGGATTAAGGATGCCTCCGTATCTGGCTCTTTATATGGGTTTTCAGGATCTAACTGATGTCCTCGGTCGTCTATGGCTGGTGCTTTTATCTCCTGATCCATCCTTGGCCAAAAGTATTAGTTTTTTTTTTTTGAGACATGGTCTCCTGTATCTCAGGCTGGTGTCAAACTTGCTGTGTAGCCAGGGCTAGCCCCAAGCTCCTGATCCTCCTCCTATCTCACAAGTGCTGGGATTACAGCTGTGTGTCACCATGCCAACAAGCTTCATCTGTGTTGGTTTTCAAGCCACTCTGCTTATAGTAATTGGTTACAACAGCCAACAGAATCTAATCCAGTGCCCAACGAACAGTAAGTGTCAGCCCTGTCCCTGTGGGGCTGTGCAGTGCAACCAGCTCCCCAACTGCTCTCTAAACTTCACAGCTTCTCTGCTAACAGAAGAGCATAGATGACAAACTGAAAGTTTTCTTGTTGTAATTGTCCCATAAAAGATCACCACGGCCCATCCAGGTCCCTCCACACCCCTCCTTCCCTCTGCAATCTGTTCTCTGCTCCCAGCAGGGTCTAGGCTGGGACGGGTGGTGCCCGCGGCCCCTGGAGGAGACAGTTAATAAAAGCAGGAGGAGGAGAATCAATGTGTGCTGACATCCCTATGACAGATCAGCAAGAGAGACAGATTTAATATCCTGCCGTTTCCCTTCCTCAGCCTGGGGGCCGGAATTGATTAAATAAATTAAAGCTATGCAGCAGTTGTGATGTCTGGGTACGGTTGTCTACTCCTCCCGCTGTCACCGTCCAGCCACATGGCTCATCCCATTCCCGAGGTCTCTAGGAGCCCCCCGAGGAAGGAGTCCTACGAGTGTGGGCATTCTCCCACACTCCGGCGTGCACGACTCCGGACAGGTGAGGGGTGTGAAGTGGGTGGTAAGAAGGGGTGGGAGGGAGGATTCTGGTAGCTGGGACTCTGCTGAGCTCCAGATAAGCGGCCGTGGCCGTGAGCTAGCTGGGCGGGCGCACACTGCGTGCAGGCTCCGCCTAGGTTTGGGCTCCAGCTGAAACTGAAGAGAGCAGAGTCCAGTCCTCTTGGCAGGAGAGTGGTCAGACTGGAGATTGACCCCACATGCCTATCTCCCTACCCTGGCATACCAGGTGGGCATGAGCTAATGAGCGGTCTACCACTCTGTGCCCTGTTCCTTCCAGCTCTTTCCATGACCAATTCAGGGAAGGCAGGTGCTGAGCCTATGGGAGGGAGGGTAACTGGGGGTTAGAGATGACCATGGGTCAGGTGTCATGGCATGCTTTGCAAATCTAATAATACTTGGGAGACTGAGGCAGGATGACTGGGAGGCTGAGATTGCCTAGGGAAACTGGTCAACATCAACAACAAACGACAGTCAAAGCATTTTCAGGCTCAGCAAAAATGATTGGCCATCTGAGGACAGCCTACATATGAGCCTCCCTCTCCAAGCATAGAGAAGAGACTACCCTCCGACCATAGGGCTTCACCAGAGTCCCACCTCTCCCCCTTGCCTACACATAAACATGGTTTTGAGACTGGTGGCCCTTTCACAACTGCTAGACACAATGAGCATCCGATGATTTTCCTTCCGAAGCACTTGGCACTACCATCCTGGCTGAGGACACAATCCCCATTTTACAGATAAGAAAAGTGAGGTCAGGAAAAAGCCACCCAAGATCACAGCTGCAATGTGGAGCCAAGAACGCCTGATCTGCCCCACACCAAAGTTCATTCCACATCAGAGGAAACATCTTAGCTTCCAGTGGGACAGGGCAGGAGTCATGAGTCAGCAGAGCTGGGAATTAGAATTAGAACAGAATTGGAGAACAGGGACACTTGTCACCTTCAGCCTTATTTCTGCAGCTTCCTTCAGCCTGTGTTGACGGGGTCATGATGGACCAAAACTCTAGAGTTGGGCCAACCAAGGTACAAGTCCCAGATTTTCCCACTGTCCGCAGGCCCTCAAGCAAGCTACTGGCCTCTCATAGCCCCTCCGTGTGCCTATCTGTAAAATGTTAATGGTGAGGACATTGGTTCACATCAATCCACACAGAATGGCACAGCTTAGATGTGAACTGTGGCTTCTCCATTGCCATCAATGTTCCGAGAGGGAGATCTAGGTCAAGGGCACATGTGGTCCAGGCACAGCCAGCCAGCAGGACAGTCCCTGACTCTCCTTGCTCTAATGCTTCTCCCCCTAGCAACTGAGGTAGCAGTCATTCATGAGACATACTTGCTACTTTAGAGGACCTTGCAGCTCCCCCGACAACACCCCGCCTTCCATGACCATTTTGGTGAGCAGCCTCCCAAATGTCATCCCTGACTACTGAAATTGTCAAGGCTCTGAGAGATGGCAAGAGGAAGCTGGGGTTCCTGGCTCTGGCTTCCTCTCTCCCCTTCAGCTCACAAGCGCTGCTTTTGCTTATGGGCTTGTGCCAGCTGCAAGCCAAGTCTGTCATTAGGCCTCGATTTCTCTTGCAATCGAAGCGGGGTGCTGGGAGGGAAAAGACAGCCAGGCGCTTGGTGATTCTAAACACAATAGCTACACGTAACCATCAGCCTGTCTGCCAGTTCCCGATGCAGCTCCTAACGACAGCACCACAAGGCAGCCCTGCTCCCTAGCAATTAATTCTCACTCCAGTTTAAACTCTTCCTAGGGAGCGTTAGGCAGATGTCCTGGAAAGGGGTGAATCCGGGGACAGAGGACAAGTCAGGACAGACAGAAGAACAGAGCAGAGCACGGGCTGACAGCAGTCCTGGGGGTGCAGAGACAATAGCCAGTGGTGACACCCAAGAAGGATGAGGGTTCCTGGGACCCATTTTCAGACCATGCCCCTGAGTCCAGAGTCAAGTTCACTACCATTCTCCCAGCCGCCCCTGCCACACCGTCGTCACCCCAGCAGGACCCCAGGCCCTACCAGCTCGCCTTCATTACACCTCCTTTATCTCCAGATTCACTACCAAATACACAGTTTCCAGTGGCAACTCGGGAGCCACAATCACAGCTTCCGGCTGTGCTCTCTTGGGAGGAGCACAGGGTGCCCCGGCTCTGGCCATCAACTCATTTTAACTTCACAGACTCTGAGCAGTAGGCATGAGTCTGGGCTAGGCTACAGATACAGATGAGGAAGCTTGAGGCAGTAGGCAGCAATGACTTTGAGGCAGGTCTATCTAGCCCCAGAGCTGGCCCCTTAATGTTGAACTCACATCCTTCAGTTCATTGCCCCTTTCTCCAAATGGGGAACGAGTCTCCCATCTGCCTTTCTCAGCCCCAGTTTTCTGTCTCTCAGGGGAAATGTTGAAGCTCTGTCCTGGTCCTCTGGCCTCTTCCATCAGCCTGCCAATCACTCCTTGTCCCGGTAGAACAGCCATCACCCTGACTTTGGGGGCAGAGCCAGGCTCTCTTCAGCATCCTTGCTATATAACTGGGTCACCTAGGACAAATGGCTTCCTTCTTGGAGCTCCTGTTGCTTTGTCCCCACGAGGGAGGATACACAGACTCCAGCAGCATCAGGTCTGTGGAAAGGACATCTGCTTTTACTTTGCCAACCCCAAGGAGCTGCCAGGAAACTAAAAAAATGACGGTTTTCACTTGAGGTAGAATTTGCTTCCAGCACAGTGTCTGCTGTGGAAGGCAGGGACAGATGTGGCCTGGCAGGAGCTCCTGGGCTTAAAGAAGCCAGCTAGAAAGGGGAGGTGCCAGCAGCGGCTACCATAGATCACGTCTGACATCTCATCAGAGCCACCACTGAGGCTGATGCCCATTCAGACATGGGGCAGACCACGTGACCCCCAAGGATGCTCTGCCCTGCCAAACTGCTGCCCGCTGGCCTCCATCCTGCTCAACCATGCCCTGATGACCATTAACCATGGCCGGAAAATCAATGGCTGCTGCCAGGAGGACAGCACAAGCTATGGCCTTCTTTTTGCATACATGAAACTTTAAATCCCAGAGAGGCAAGACCAGAGACTCCTCAGGTCCCTCCCAGCTCACACGGCAAACATGAGACCTAAGAACATTAATCTTGTGCCAAACTACCAACGTCTGGCCTTCCTGAACTTTCTACTGCCCCAGCTCAGAGCAGGATGTGCCTATGACCAAGGAAGATAGAGAAAGGGTCTCCATAGTAAAACTTTTGAAAATAATACATATTGGAATACACGTATGTGAGCTTTAAATTAAAATCATACAAAGGAATACAGACAGAGTTGAAACATTTCTCTGTCAAGCGTTCTGTTATATTAGAGACAGGCTAGCTGGCCCACAAGTCTATGAGGAGTTTCCTGTCTGAATTTCCCATCTCACCATAGTGCTGGGGTTACAGATGCAGGCATGCTACCACATTCTGGGCCCAGGGATCCGAACTTAGGTCCTCATGCTCGTATAGAAAGTGCTTTAACTGACTCAATCATCGCCCCAGTTCCATTTTTACCATCCTTAATTCCACAGTTTGTGGGCTGAGGACAGCCCATGGTGGCTCAGTCATTACCACTGTCCTTCTCCAGGTCCTTCTCATCTCTCCAAGCCGGATCTGTGCCATTGGCTCGGCACTAACTTCTTATTACTTCCTCACCTTAGAAGTCTATTTCCTACTGTGCACTGCATGCGCCGGAGGGCTCCGGAGGTCTGTCTTTCAACCCTGCCTGGCCCTCAGCTGTGTCTTGCAACACTGTGAGCTCAGCCCAGCTACAGAGACATTTCTCAGCCCTGCCTCCCTGAGCAGAGGACCCTGGTCACAATTCCCACAAATTCAGTGCCCTATCTCTCCACCTCTACTTCCATTCCTATGTGTGGCTGAGTAACCAGCCCACCATACATGGGCATCTATATTAGTTTCCTTTCTGTTGTTGTAACAAAACACCATGACTCAGTCAAATTGTAGAAGGAAGAATTTGTTGGGGCTTGTGGCTCCAGAGGGATCTGTCCATCACCTCAGAGGATCATGGGCAGCAGGTTACCAATATGGCGGTAGAAACAGGAAGATGAGGGCTCACATCTCATCTATGAACATATGAAGCAGAGAGAGAGAGAGAGAGAGAGAGAGAGAGAGAGAGAGAGAGAGAGAGAGAGAGAGAACTGCATGTGGCGTGAGGCTTTTAATCTCAAAGTCAACCTCCAGCAAAGCTGTAGACCCTAAATCTCCCTAGATAGCGCCCCCAACAGGGACCAGATGTTCAGATCCCTAAGGCTGCAGGGAACATCCCAGCATCAGAGTCTCATCTCTTCACTGCCGTGGATGAGGCTCACTGTATGCACCGTGTGCCTCTGGAGTAGAATTGCAGTGTCCATCCTGGGAGCTGCCTCTAGTCCCCCTCGCATTCAGTAGGAATAGTTAGGACACACCAAGAGGAGAGAAGACCGGAGCCCCGAGACTGGGTCAGACCTGGCTTCTCCCAACTGCACTTCCCTTTCTGGCTTGGTTTCTATCCATTGCCCCCAGG
Source organism: Uromys caudimaculatus (assembly GCA_028551405.1). NCBI lineage: Eukaryota > Metazoa > Chordata > Mammalia > Rodentia > Muridae > Uromys > Uromys caudimaculatus. The sequence continues at coordinate 132,373,715 of CM052702.1, forward strand.
GACATAGATGCCTTTCTCAGACTTTGGTTCCTACACTTGAAGACCTGTCTGTTTGGCTGGTCAAGCCCCATGGCTAGCCCTCTAAGCTTCTCAGACTCCTCACTGCAAGCCTGCAGCCCACAGCTCCCTGATTGCAAGGGAGGCCCTAGTTGAATTATAGCTTTCACGGTCCTCTGGTGGATTTATCCAAGGGTATTTATCTCGGGCCTTTCTTTCCCTGAGATAAATGGAGACAATTTACAGCCTGCAGCTCTCTAGGGCAAGCTGGGAATGGGAGGCATTACTGGCTTGGGGGGACATCAGGTCACTGTGGGGAAGCAACGTGGACCAGGCTAGGGAGGGGCCAGCCAGCATGTGAGCCACCCCAGCCCATTTGCTCTGCTTCCAAGAAAGTGTCCTCTGTAAGTGCGGGGCCCCTCGGGAGCAGCAGAGGACAGCGAGAGCAGCAGGCATTGCTCATTGAGCCTTTGCTGGTTTCAGCCCCTATATGTATATCTCCTCATTTAATTCTCCTGAAAACTCTACAGCCCGGAAGAGATACCATTTTACAGGACAGGAAATGAAGGCTACCGAAACCTGTCCATCACAACCATAGGGCAGGTAAGCAGGCAGAACTTACCCTAATCCAGGGTCCCCAGGCTCCATGTCTCAGCCCTGTCCTATGAGAGAATAGATAGAAGCACTCAGAATAGAAACGAATTCCACCTGTTGGTTATCTCTTCCTCCTAGCCTCCTCACACAGACCCACTTTCTCAAGGCCATTCTCCCACACTGCGGGTGGACATGGAAGCTTACAGAATGTCTCCTCACAGTTCTCCTTGTTCCTCACAGCCACACAGCTGTGAGCCCCTGCTGTGTTGAGGGGAGGGGGAACTGACCGCCAGCTGGTGAACGAGGAGGAGATGCCTTCAGCTGGATGAAACCTACCAACCCCGGCAGAAGGGAGGAGCCATCAGAGTTTCCAGAATCCAGCTTGGGAAGATGCAGTTTGCTTCACCTGCCTAGTACATCCCTGACCCTGCCCTCTGCCCTCTGCCCTCTGCCTCACTAACCCATCCTTTTCTCTAGACAACCATGGGAAATGGAAAACACCCATTTCCTCCTGACTCTCCCTGGAGCCTGGGCCAAAGGGTCAAAGGTCAGACTCTGATGTGCTGATGTTGTGGTCCTCAGCCTGGGAAGCATTAGAGAGAGGCAAGAACTCTGATGACGGCAGGTTGGGGCAGATAGCTGAGCAGTCCACCCTTCGGGCTTCTTTAATGACTCATTTGCCCTGTGGCATTTAATCTTGATCTTGGGCCATCTTGGGTCTCAGTCCCAAAGGCCACCCACCTCAGGCCTCTGCCTGTCTCCTGGCCTCACCTAACCCTGCAGTCCTGCAGGATTCACTACTGATAATAATTAAGTCTCACAAGGATGAAACGCAGATGAGTCGGAAGCCTTCGGGGATGGTATTAGCACACTAACTCTGTTTGTGGCTTAAATATTAATGTCAGAGTGTAATTACTACCCATGTGTCGAAGGCAGCGATGTAGAAATAGTCTCAGCTTAGCAAATGGGATCCATCCATCCTGAATGCTGATGCACAGAGGGGAAGAGCTCATATTCTGGAAGGTTCTGGAGCTTTAGAAGAAGGGTCACACACTGACAACATGGGGGCCTAATTCTGTCCAGACACCTGTTTGCAAAGTCTAGCCTTTGGCATATTTCTCCATGAAGGACACAAACAAAAACAGATCTTGGCTCAGTGGTTGAGTGCTTACCTCATATACATGACAACCTAGGTTCAATCCCCAGTGTGTGTGTGTGACACACACACACACACACACACACACACACACACACACACATCTACCCCTTCAAATGTGTACGAGTGTTTCCTGGAATGCATACTTACACACGACATGTGTGCCTGGTACCCACGGAAGCCAGATGGTCTATCCAGGGTGTTAGATCTCCTGGCACTGAGTTATAGGTGATGGCTGTGCGCCGCCATATGCTCCTAATGGCTGAGCCATCTCTTTAGCTCCCTCTCTCGAACAACCAGAAAATATGGCCATGCCAGGCCACCATCCTACAGCTGACTGCAGACAGAGAGGTGGCTGTGCCCTGGAAATGTCCACCTCCAGTTTGCCACTGTCCCCATGGAGCCTGGTATCTCCATCATGATCCTTCTTGCTCTGCCCTCATGGGTCCTGTCGGCAGCTGAGTTTGTAGTTGTTGATTTAAAACTAGGAGAATTCAGCAACAAAAAAAATTGGAGCCACAGAGCTAAGAGCCAGGTCCCAGGAACCCCAGAAGGGGAGAGAAGCCCTTGATACCACAGAAGGAGCCTGCCTGGGTAATTCCTTCCCTCTCCTAACCTTACACACACACACACACACACACACACACACACACACACACACACACAAATACACACATACACACACATACACACACATACATACACACATACACACACACAAATACACACACACACACACACAAATACACACATACACACACATACATACACACACATACACACACACAAATACACACACACATACACACACACAAATACACACAAATACACACATACACACACACATACATACACACATACACACACTCATACACACATACACACACATACACACATACACACACACATACACACACATACACACACACATACACACATACACACACATACACACACACAAATACACACACACACATACACACACACATACACACACACACACACACACACACACACACACACACACACACACACACACACACCCCGCATCTGGGACAGGTCCTGTGGCCCTCTGGCTCTCTTGACTTTTTTTTTTGTGTGTGAGATAGGGTCTCAACTCTGTAGCCCAGGCTGTCCTGGAACACACTATATAGTCTAGGATGACCTGGCACTTGCTGAAGCTCCCTCCCCCTTCCCCATGGAGTCCAGCTAGCACACACTATATCACCCTGTATGACTCTCTGCCCATTGGATATCACACCTGTTCGACTCTGTTTCTCCATTTCACTCAGGAGTTGGTGGCTTCTGAGAGGACCTTCATTCAGACATAAGGTGACATAAGGGGGATCCTGTGGCACCCAGTGGACTGTCATAGAATTTTGCCCTATAAGCAGAACTGCCATTATGGGGATGAGATCGTCTGTACCTACTAGAAGAGTCCAATAGGAGTGGCCTGTGGACTCTCCACATTCCTCCCAGAAGGCAAGGACAGGCCGGGTTATTCGACTCTCACTAAAGAGTCTGCCCACTCCTCCTGGAGATAACGGAGACATACTGGAGGTGGACATTTCCAGGCCACAGTCACCCCTCTGTCCATGGTCACACTGTAGATGGTAGCCCAGCATGGCCACCCACTCCAGACATTTGTGTGCAATTCTACATTAGTTACACGTTAACAGAGTCACAGTCTCGGAGGTGCTAGAACATATGGGCTGGGGGTGAAGAGGGGGCCCCATCTACCCAGCTACAAGGAATCTGCTATCCATGTTGGGTAAAGACACTGCTGTACAACCTTAGGTCCAGCACTCAGCATGAGCAGTGCCCAGAGGTACCGGACACCAAATGGGACCTGTCCAGCGAGAGTCAGAAGAGAGAAGACACTGCGTGAACTGGAAAACCCCCGAGAGCCTGGGACTGAGACTGCAGAGGGACAGGCGAGGGGGGTGGGGAGACAGTGCAGGTTCCTGGCAGCAGGGATTGGCCATGTCCCCTGTCTGAGCTCAAGGGAATCGAGGTCATGTTAAGACACTAATGTTGGGGCCACAAGCCCACCTGGGCTGAACAAAAAGGGGATTCTTAGACAATTTAAAGGTTCCTTATGGTATGGAAGAGGGGGAAATGGGGTATGAATGGCTGAATGCCTAATGGGAGGGACAACTTCTTCACTATCTTCCTGTCTTGCGTGTGGACCTCCTCCTTCACCCCTCCTATCCCCTCTTCACCCCTTCTACCTCTCTCTGTTGGTCTACCCCTGCCTTTACCTCTGCCTCCACCTCTTTTTCTCTGTCTCACTTCCCACCTCCTCCATTTCAGACTCAAGCTGTAGCAGGTGGCAAATGCAGGGTAGAGTTTTTCTGAGATGGGTCCCCACTGTGTGACCCAGCCAGACCTTTAATTTTTAGACTGCAGCGATCCTCCTCCTCCAACCTCCAAAGCACACGGGACTATAGGCACTCGTCCCTATGCCTGGCTAAGAATCACGAATTTTTAATGGAGCGGTGGGGGGAAGCACTACAGGGCCTGGGTGAGAGCAGCGGAGACGGGCTAAGGGATCTCGGGACTCCAGAGGAGGCTGCAGGCAAGTGGAGGGGAGAGAGCGGCCAGGAGGAAGAGTGCTGTAATTCATCTCACTTCATCTATGTTCATTGTGGACAAATAGAGCAGAAACTGCAGACCAAGGAGGGAAGAAACAGGGCATGAAATTGAACTATACCTTGTAATAGCTCCGCCAGCTGGGCGGTCGGGGCTAATAGCCCACCAGTTCAGGCCCCACCCTGCCCCACACTAGACCCAGATGATGACAGGTCACACTGCAGCTGCTGGCTCTTGTCCTGGCATCTTTTCTCATGTTCAGCCACTTCCCATAGCCTGAGCAGTTCTGGGGCCCAGAGGCTGAGAAGCCACCGACAAGGATGCTCCGGGGAGCCCAGAGAGGGATCTGCACTCAGCACCCGAGAAAAGAAAAGGCTCAGGAATTTAAGGGATTTGGCTAATCGATATAAGCCAGATCCAGATGATCAAAAACACGTCTTGAGGCAGGGGCATGGGCGTCACTGGAGATTTCTGGCAGGTTAGGGCTATAAAAAAACCCTCTGTATACAGCATTGGTAAAATCGTGAGGGAGGAGACAGGGGAGTTGGGACCGCTAAAGAAAGCACAAAGTGGTGTGGACTTATTTGGGCTTGCCCCCCCCCCCCCCCACTGCCCAGCCTTGGATGGCTCTCTGGGACTGTACCCATCATCAAAGGGCACAGGATGGGGTATTAGTGAAAAGACCCACCCCCTGCTGAGAAGTGAAGCCTCTGCTTCCCTAGTGGGTCCTTCCTTTGAGACTAGATGAAGGAATGGCATGACAGAAAGGTTGAGTTCATCCATCGTCCTCCTTCTAATGGCCACTTAGGACCATCCAGGACTCTACCCACTCCGGTCCTACTCACATCTCCCTGCGGGCCAACCCCTGCCTCCCAACCTCAGTGCTCCTCTGCCTAATGGAACCCCCTGGCTTTTGGAATAATCTTAGCACCCTAGATAACAAGTATCATCGGACTCTCTCAATCCCAGACAACGTGCCAGAAACAACCCAGGATAGCCTTTGATGCTGGAAGCACCTTAACTCAGTCCAGACAACCATACCCCAACCCAAAGACAAAAGTCTGGGGACGTTGTGGAGTCAGGAACGGAGACCAGGTTACCCGCTCCAGAGCGGATGCTCCAGGCAGGGCTATGGGCTGAGTGCGGGGGGGAGGAAGAGATGATTGGATTAAGGAGACGGAAAGTGGGCGGAGCAATGGCGGCTAGGTTACAAAATAGGCTGCTGGCTTGGGGGTTGGGGTCACGGGTGCATGGGTTTAGTGGCTGTGAGTGAGCTGGTGCATGGGGCGGATCTGGATACGTAGGTTAGGATGAGGTGGTGGGCAGATACAGCTCACTGGTTCCCAGTACATAGCCTATGTCTTCTGGCCTCCAGAGTTTACTGTCTGTCCTCAGCAAGCCCTGTACCCCCCATCCCCTTCCCATTACGACTCCCTCGGTTCCCTTACCACCGTGTCATCCACCACAGCAAATGGCAGTTCTCCTCTGTAGCAGTCTGAGCCATTCCTCGTGCTGCTCAGCTTACACCTCATCCCTCCTGGCCACTTCTGCTTTCTAAGGGAGCCTGGGACTCTTGAGGACAGACACTGCATCTACATCTCCGTGTGTGTGTGTGTGTGTGTGTGTGTGTGTGTGTGTGTACCAGCACCCTCTCTGTGGCAGGTGTGGCAGGGGGTGGGGGTGGTAAAAATCTGGTCAAGGGGAAGGAGCCAGGTATGCTCCTCCCCACAGTTGCCTGGCAACAGCCAGGTGGGCCTGGCCCACTATAAAAGGGGCTGCTTGCCCTCCTCTCTCTCTTATCTCTTTCTCTTGCCTCTCTCTTGCATCTCTTACCTCTTACCTCTCCCCATTCCCTTCTCCCCTCTCTCCACGTGGTCATGGCCGGCCTCCACCTCTCTACTTCTCTACTCTTTCCCTCTCTCTGCCTTTTACTGCCTCTACTACCCTCTTAGCTCCCCTCCCCATGCTCTAAATAAACTCTATTTCTATACTATACCTTCGAGTGTCTGGTCCCTCTGGGGGAAGGGATGTCTTGGCCTGGGCCTGCTGAGGCACACCCTTCCCCCACACCTACGTCACCTACACCCATATAACATATATATATATATATATATATATACATTTTTATAAACACATCACTCTGTCCCAGGGGCTCTCTGTCATCTGCCTTGCAGCCTTCAAGGTCAATGGCCATAATGCAGGAAGGAAGGGGCGAGACCCCAGCTCAGGCCCTGAGCCCTAGTTTTTGACACTGAGTGGATCCTAGACTGTAAAGGGCACCCAGAGAAACACATGCAGGAACATTTAACAACCATTGAGACCGGCATAGAAGTGAGAGCTACAGGAGACAGAGTTCCTCTAAGCCACTGGTCCCAGCTCCTGTGCTGGTGAAGGCCCACAATCCTCCTGTCCTCCGCTGGTGCCTATCATGAACTGTCCCCTCCTATCTGCTTACCTTCCTGTGGAGACAGCAGAGGTGTGTTGGGAGGAGAGTCAGCCACTGCCCCGCCCCCCCATCAAGGCCGCTACTTTCCCTGCTAATTGGTATTTGCACGGCAAATCCCGGTAAAGATGGGATCATTTGCATGTTCTGGGGGGTAATGATATTTGATGTTGTCAACTTATTACAACCTTAATCACCACTCAATTTCCTGCTTTCCAAGCTTCCAATCACACTGCCGCCCGAAATAACCACCTCTTTGACACTTGCTCAGAAGCTCCTGGGGGGGGGGGGGGAGACACATGGAGATCCTCAGCTGAGGGTGCTGAATGATAATGGCCCCATGGTGATGCTCCCCTTCTGGTGGTGCTCCCCTTCTGGTGGTGCTCCCTTTCAGTCCCCCCATCCCTGCTTATCTGCTCCTCCTCCCTTTCTTCCCTCTTGTCATTCCTCTCCTCCCTCCTCTCCTCTTTTAGCTCTCCTCCCCTCCTCCTCCAGCTTCCTCTCTTTATTTTCTTCCTCTCTTTCCTTCTTCTATCTCTCCCTCCTCCCTGTCTCCCTCCTCCTGCCCAGGGGCTGTTCCTGCAGTGAGCCCTCACTTTGCTAAATGTACATATTCTCAGGGGGAAGCAGGACCAAAGAGCCCGTCTCCATGGCAAAAACAGGAAAAGGAACTCCCGTAGCAGGGGCAAGCATCTAATTGGGCAATGTTTGTTTCTAGGAACAAGAAGGGGTCCTTCTTGCAGACTACAGAGAAAAAAATCTTGAAGGAATAACAAACATGTAACAGGCACTGCCTGGCACAGCGCTGTGCTCAGAGGAAAGTCGGGGCCCCCCACCCCACCCCAGCCTGCCTGTCTCCATCTCTGGGGGATGCTGCTCTCAGGCTTAGTCATGTGGACCTCAGACCTCTACCTCCCATTCCAACATCCACCACCCACCCTAGCCCCTCTCTCATTTAATCCTGCAATCCAGGTTGCCCCAGCTACAACAGCCATGTGACCCCAGCCTGCTGCCAGCCTCAGGGCCCTTCCTAACATGTCTTCTTTCTCTTGTCCTTTTTTAAAGCACAGTAAGTCATCTTATTCAGTATGTATATCCTAACTCCAGCTATGAGAGCAAGGATGGGGTTTGTCTATTTGGATGACTCGTGGATAACAAGCCCTAGGCCTGAGGCCAATCTGGCTAACCCCAATACTGCTCTGGTGCAGTGGTCTCCAGCAGCTAAGGCCCTGCCCTATCTAGCTGGAGTCATCTAACCGTGCCCAGCTCGCTGTGATGGTGCTGTCCCGGTTGGCCTGGAATCAGACAGACTCATCATGAAACACCTGCCACCCAATCCCGAATGACTCTGAGCAGTTATACCAAGTCTCAGCCCACCTCAGTTTACTCATCCAGGAAATGGCACCTTCCCCTTAAGTGGGGGAGGACTCAGGGAGTCATGCTCTTGCCAAGACAACTTTGGATGTCACCCCCACTCAGTGGGCTGGACTTTTCTTAGCACCTTTCCTAAGGGATATGGCATCACTGTGATGACGCTTTGAGTGGCCCAAGTTACCACTGAGATCTCTGTGGGGGTAGAGTCACCAAGTCAGTGGGTGGGGCTGAGCTACTGTGAAAGGTCAACTATCCAATTAGGAGATGGGCCTCTGGACATGCCTGTGGGGAAAAACTGACCACTATGGGAGGCACCATTCCCTGACAGGGATCCTGGAGCGAGTGCTAAGTAGCAGCCGCATGCATTGCTTTCTTCTTCTGACTGCTGATGTAATGTGACCAGCTGGTGCTAGCTCCCACTGTCCTGACTTTGCTGTCATGAGGGACTAACCCTTGAACTACAAGCTAATATAAGTGCACCCTTCCTTAAGTTGCTTTTGTCAGGGTATTTTATCACAGGAAAAGAAATAAAGATGGTGACAACTGAGACAGGTAACTGAGCCATGGAGACAGCTCAGACGATTTAGGAGGCCCCAGGGTACAAAACCCTGCTCTGTTTCCAGGACGTCTGTTCCTCATGACACAACCCTGAGTTTCCCACAGTGTACAGGATTTGCTTCCGGTTTATGTCACAGTGTACACACTTCAGACTGGATGTGGTTGTGGGTGGAGCAGTGAGGGGGATCACTATAAAGAAGGCGGGGCTGGGGCACAGGCTTCCCCTTCCTGTGCACAGCAGAACTGGCCAGGAAAACAGAAGGGGGTCTCCCAGCCTGAACCAACCTCTAAACTCAACTTAGATCCCCCAAAAGAACAGGAAGTTGGAGTCAGACTAGGTTCCAGTAAAGGTATGCACGATCAGACAAGCCCATCCTTGGCGATTTCATGGACTGAGAGAGTTGGTGTCCACAAGCACCCATGTAAAGGAAGCCATCTCTTCAGGGTCCCATTAGCCCTTCAATGATAGGCCTTCTCTTCCGACTACAGCCTTGAAGAGGGCAGGGTTCCCCTCAGATCCCCTTGCAGAATTGTGTGGAGTCAAACTCTGTGTGTGTGTGTGTGTGTGTGTGCGCGCGCGCGCGCGCGCGCGCGCTTTCCACCTCAGGAAGCCTGAGCCTCTAATCAGCATCATTGGCTAATCAATGCCTTCATTTTTCTCCTCTAAGCGGCCAGGGAAGATGGTCATTAAATACTCTTGTAGTAATTCAACAAATCACCGCCTTTTACAGCGTCTGAGGGAGGCAACTCAAAGCGTGCACCCAGCCGCTCTGCTCGCTTGCTCCTTACAGATGTCTCCAGCTGCCTAACGGATCTCCACAGCCACTGGGAGGGGCGCCGGCGTGCAGCAAGGCAGTGTGGGAAGCAGGGCAGCCCACCTCGTGTGCCAGGAGGGTTTCCCGGGAAAGCACTTTGAAGGAGGGAGGTCGGGGTGGGGGGGATTGGGGGAGGACCAGCTCGGAACTGATGAATTAAACATTTGCCGGAGCTTTCTAAGCAGCTGCTACCAGAGAGGATGTTTAATTAATAAAAACACACTCCAGGGGAGGAGGGGGCTCCAAGAGCAAAATAACCAGTCAAGACAGGCAGGTGCCCTTCCCCCAGGGTCTGGGTAACATGGCCACTCACACCTGACCTCAAGGAGCAATGGGGATGAGGGGACGATGCCTTTCTTGGTCTCAAAGTTCAGACCAGGGTTGAGGCTGTCTGCCTCATGGAGACTCTGAGCCTGTAACAGAAGGAGCACTGATCTGGGAGCCTATGGCTGGTGTTGTCTTCATCTCTAGTAACTGTGTGATCTTGGCAAAGTCATTTCCCATTTCTGGACCTTCAGTTCCTCCCCTGTGGTTCCCAGATTGGGTTCTAGGGAGCTACGATGCTCCTCAGCAGTATCTCAGAGAAACCTTGGGTAGAAGACATGCAAGCATTTGAGGCTCTGAGCCCAACCCCCACTCGGGCCAGAGCAACTCTGCTTTGCATTCATCTGCTCATTTATGGTGCTTCACGTAAGATGTCCTTTGAAGGAAGAACATCGAGGATTTTTCTGAAAAATTTAAAACGAATGGCTTAGATGTTCTCTCCTGTCTCTTCAGGAGCCCGGGCCTCAAAGTGGAGCCGTCCCAATTGGCCAGTCAAGCCAACATCAAGTATGAGGAAACAGTTGGCCTATACCAGCTGCCAGGGCTCTGCAAGAACTCTAAGGAAGCCCTAACTTACTTTCAGGAGCTTCCAACCTGGTATGGCAGATATATAGCACAGGCATCATTACTTCTACTGTCCAGAGCAGACATTACTAATCAATCACAGCCCTCTCTCCTCCAAAGATCATTTAACACTCACCCCCTCTCTGTCTGGCTGTAACCAATCAGCTGCAGGTTCTAAGGCGCCCCTCCCCCTCACTCATCTACTTCTGCTCTAACAAACAGAAGTTTACCAAGGTGCTAAGGGTTGCCCGGCAGGAGGGAGAATCTCTTGAAGTGGGAAAAAAACAAACAAACAAAGCAAAACAAAACAAAACAAAACAAAAACCTGCTTTATAGAATGGAGAGAAAGAGGCAGGCAGGGGCTGAATCAGCATCAAGGGATGTTTTGTTTTTGTTTTTGGTTTTTGGTTGTTTGTTTTGTTTTTGTTTTTTTTAGTCTAGAATAGTAGAAGCCAGTGGAGGGGAGCCGCAAGGCAACTGATGTTAGGATGCTCCTTCCACTAGGGCCACTTTAAAGGAGGGAGCTGAGATTGGTGAGCCTATGTTGGAGACTATGTTCTTCCTTGGCCCGAGTCAAACACTGAGAAAGGCGTCCTCTCTATGGCCTTCTGGCCTTTGTCCTGTTCCCCTCTCTCAAGCATTATACTTCCCCTGCCTGTGTTCTACACATGAGTAGTCTGCACGGGAATGACAGAGGAGTTTCCTGGTCAGGTCACACCAAGGGCGGACAGAGAGAAGCCAGGGAGAAGTTAGGAGTCACTCAAAGGCCTGGCAGTAATGGTGCCCACCTTAAATCCCAGCACTGGGGAGGCAGAGGCAGGCAGATCTCTGAGTTTGAAGCCAGCCTGGTCTACAGAGTGAGTTCCAGGACAGCCAGGGCTCCACAGAGAAACCCTGTCTGGAAAAACAAAAAATCACAGGCAGAGGAGAGAACAAACAACTTCCCCAACAGCAAATCCTACTGTTGTGACATATGGTCACACTGCAGACTGAAGCCATCCCTTCCCAAATACCAACTGACAGCACTGGCTGTCATCATCACCTCCTCCTGACCCACGCTGGCCACAGATCCCAAGAGGACACAACTTGATGACAAGAGTCCGTCCACATGCCACTCACAAAGACCTGCAACTTAGATAAAAGAAGTGTCTGTCCATCTACTTAAGACTGTTTGTTTGTTTTTCAAGCTGGTGAAAAAAACACTTGTGTTTCATAAAGGGTGAGCTTATATAAGGATGTGTGTCTGCTAGACTCAGTCAGCTGTCATCTGGAATGTTCTCAGTCAATGAATGAGAAATCACGGCCAGCACATGGACCCCACGGAGTAGCGGGTGCGTGGGAGGGGCTTCTTGGAATGTCATTCACAATACATCCATCACTGGGAAAAGCAGCTCACAGAAGTGGCCACGATGGAGCCTGTGTCGGCAGACAGGTAGGGAGAAGGAAGCAGAGGCCACCGTGTGACATGTGACCGTGTGACGGCAGAGAAAGGGTCTCAGGAGCTGACTGCGATTCTTTCCTTGTGCTCATCCCTGCTCTTAACACTTGTCCCCAAGACTTATCCCTTAATCCACAAGGAGTCCTTAGGGGTCCAGGACAAAATCCTCTAAATCCTTGAGCCCCGTGAGGGGGCAGCCAGCCAGTTTCCTGGCCCTGCCTGGCATGAAGCTGCGTGGCTGGAGTGGAGGGAAGGAGGGAGGTCTTAGGCCATAGGAAAGCTTCAACGGTGTCTCCAGAGACAGTCCAAGGTGGGGGAGGAAAGATTCCCCAACCCCATCCTCCTGTTCCTCACACTGTACTGGCCTTCTCAGGCATAAAGTCTATGGCTCACATGACAAGAAACCCCCTGTGTTCCTGGTCCAGACAGGAATGAACGAATGTCTACAGAGAGTTTCCAATGAATAGCTCCCCTCTCACTCCACCTTCCTGGTTATTATTTCACTCCACTGGGAAATTTCTCCTGACAGTTATTGCTTGGGATGAGTCCCCCTGGTTTCAGTGGGTTAGTAGGGTAGCCTGCGCTACACACCCACCTGTGGGACACACAGAACCTGACCTCCCTCAGGGATAAGACAGACGGGAGATGATGGCTGGTAAGCTGTAAGCCCAGGCCCATCGCTGCTGTCAGACAGCCAGATGGAGCCTCTATCCCAGAGACAGGCTCTGAGAAGAGGGACGTGCCTGGGAACCCTGCCCCAGTTCCTTCAGGAGTTGACATCCTGTCTGGCTCTTGGCTTCAGTCCCATGTGTCTCTGATAAATGGCCCTGTCTAGATCCCTCTGGGTGTTGCTGTTACATACAGGCCTGGGAGAGGACAGAGGACATGCCCCTCATGAACAGCCTTGGAGAACATTGTGACAGTCCCCTAGCTCTCTGTCCTCTCCTCCTGCTGGAGTCAGAAGAGCCAGCAGCAGGACCAGGTTGGAATCCCAGGTGGCATAGAAAGTGATAGGTGACCTGGTGGCCCCTACATCCCTGAGAACTTTAGTCCTTATTGGACAAGGTACCTTTTGATTTCTTGATCCAGATCATGGCAGTGTCCCCTGAACAGGAGTTCCGATAGTCCTCTTGGCTGGGTGGGTGTACTGCCTGCCAGCCCACATAGAGATACCATCTCCACAGAAGCCTGCATGTCTGGGGTTGTCACGGATGAGGGTCTAGGCTGGACAGTCACCAGCATTCCCCAGGGGGGATGTCGGCGGGTGGCAGTTACTTCTCAGAGGCACCTGTGCATCGTATTTTGCACTTAGGCCTTGGCTGACATCCATGACTTGACGGACCAAACTCTTCCATTCTGGACCAGGATTCCCTTGTATTATCTGTGCAGGGTAAGTCAGTCATTCAACAGATCTCTGCCAAGTACCTGCAAAGCGCTGGACGCCATAGGTAAAGTGGCGGTGGCACAGACAGGATGGCCACACTCCCGCATCACATCCCATTTACCTCTTGGCCTTGTTGCAGCCACAAGTTTACTAGAGAGGATAAGAAAGCTTTTCACATCAGCCCCAAGGGCCTCGCTCTGTTTCTTCTAGTTCAGCACAGCCCATTCATTCATTCAGCAAATGTTTTTTGAGTACCTACTATGTGTAGATTTTAGACAAGAGAGTCAGATCAATGAACAAAATAGATCAAGTCCCTGTCCTGGCGGAGGTTCACTCTCCCAAGCAACGGGAACAAGTAAAGCCATCCCTCTAACAGGCAGTGAATGTGCTGGGGAAAATGAAGCAGGAGTGGTAAGGAGCGAAGAAACGGAGGCTTTGTCATTTGACACAACCTAGAATCACCCAGGAAGAGTCTCAGTGAAGAATTGTCTATATTGGGTCGTCCTGCAGGGAGATTGCTCTAAAAGAGTTAACTTACGTGGGAAGACCCTGCCCACCATGGGTAGCACCATTCCCTAGCCAGGGGTTCTGAACTGTGTGAAAGTGGGAAAATCAAGCTGAGTACATGCAAGCAAGCATGCATTCATTTTTGTCTGCTCCTGATTGCCTGTGTGATGTGAAGTTCCTCTTGAAGTTCCTGCCTTGATTTCCTTACAATGATGGGCTGTAACCTGGAATTATAAGCAGAAATAAGCCCCTTCCTCCCCTAAGCTGCCTTTTGCTCAGGTGTCCAATCGCAGCAACAGAACAAATGGCAATGGAGTTTTAGGAAGGTGGACAAGGACATCATTGCTGAATGAAGTCCATGGGAGATGTCTATCTGAGGAAAAGAGAGAAATGACATTGTTTAAGAACATGCTAGGGACCATGGTGCTGGAGTGAGGGAGGGACACTCTCTTCAAGCCTGTAGGGGGCTCAGTGGTGTTCTCCTAAATGCACCCCTACATCCTAACCTTGGAGTTAGTGGTTCACCATATTTGGGAAAAGGTCTTTTGCAGCTGATTTGCTTAGAGCATTAGTGGGTGATCTGGGTAGACCCCAAGACCAAAGCCAAATGTCCTTCTAAGAGAGAGCTGGGAGAGGAAGAGTCGAGGTGGTCAAGAGAAGGCAGACAGAGAGAAGATGCCTCAGGAGAATACCCAGAGAGATGCACCCATAAGCCAAGGAATGTAGCAGTCCCCAGCTGGAAGCTGCAGGAAAGACTGTTCCCTTCACAGTGTATGACTCTAGGTCTCTAGGGAGATAACTTAGTGGAAAACAGGGTTTGCTCTGAAAGCATGACTGCCTAGTTCACATACCCAGCACTACACAAGAGCAGAGCATGGCTACACTTGTCTGTCACCAAGAAGGGGGAGTCGAGATAGGCAGAGCCTCCAAGAGCCAGCCAGTGTGGCTGAATCTATAAACTCTGGGTTCAGTGAGAGACCTTGTCTCAAGGCAATTAGGCAGAGGGTGACAAGATGGCCTTCCACATGCATGCACAGAGAGAGAGAGAGAGAGAGAGAGAGAGAGAGAGAGAGAGAGAGAGAGAGGCACAAATGTGGTCCTGAATTCAAACCTCTGGCTTCCAGAATTGAGAAAGAATTATGATTTCCATTGTTTGGGCTGAGCTGTCACAACAGCCATCCTAGGAAACTCTAGCTGATATGTGTGTGCTCCCAGCCACCCATGTTCACTCTGAGATGAACGGGAAGCAGCAAGACTGCTGAGCAGAGGGATGGGGGCTGGGGAGCGTGGACCAATCTGTGCCTTCAAGGCCCACACTGAGTACAGCAAGGGGTGAGTTAGAGGCGAGAGAGGGGTAGGACCTTCCCTTCTGCTCAGACAATGGGCAAGCAGGTGTCGATGCTGAGGTTTGGGTGGGGTGGCCAGCACATGGGGTGGCAAAAGGACCCCAGGACTGGGGCTGGCTCCCCAGAGCTCACTGTCCAGCACAGAAAGTAGAAAAGAGACTCCAACAGGGCTCATACAGTAATGGCCGTGACGCCTTCACCTCAGTTTTCCATGGGACTTTTCACTTAGTCCCCATGAGAACTACCGGAAAAGGTGCACACCAATGTGTCCGTTCTGCAGATGATGGAACTGAGGCTGGCTTTAAGTCATAGAGCTAGCAGGAACAGAGCTGAAGTTGGAAGCAGCACCATCTGGAGCCAAGCCTGACACTCTTGTTCTGAAAGGCAGGGATGAAGGAATGAGCTTGGCCGCTGTCACCTAAGCAGAAAAAAGAGGTAGGGTCTGCAGGCAGGACCTCCATGGTTCTTGGAGCACAGATCCATGTATGCATGAAGCCCTGAAGTCACCATTCAGAAGCAAGTAGAGAGTCAGCTTTTGGGAATCACCAGATACAGGCTCTTGGACTCAGTAGTAACAGACCAGGCTCAGAGCGTGCCCTTAGACCAGCCCTACCCAGCTGACCAATCACCAGCAGGCTGATCCAAATCTCCAGGCCTCACCTCTGCTTCCACCAGGCCCTAGTGGAAAGTCCAGAAGGAGCCAGAGATGTACCAGTGCCATAGGGGCATTAGCCTGGAAAAAGGAGTCAGGACTCAAATGAAGACCTGCTTCGGAGCAGGAGATATCTGGGCCCTGATGACTCCTCCCAGATCTTGCTGTCTTTGGGATTAACCTCATCAACAAGGCCTCAGCAAAATGAGCCACCTGCCAGCAACTCCATTTTAATTGTTCCTGAGTCCACCGCCCAATCATTACGCCTTTCTAAATAGGATGTGATGGCAGACGCATGGCGTTGGTTTTAGTGACACAGGAAATGAGGGATTGCATGTTCTGAGCAACTGCCTGGGGACCCCAAGCCCCGCCGTCTCGCCGGGTATTTTGTCTCTTCTTGTAGCTGTTCCTAATAACTACATCAGGCCAGAGAGTGGAGTGGGAAGCTGACACCTTCCATAAAATAACTGTAGAGAGCAGGCCCTGGGGAGGCCCAGCTAACAGGCAGAAAAGAAATGAAACATGGCGTGGTAGCCAGCAGTGGGGCCAGCCTGCTGTGTGGAACACGCATCTGCCCAGCTGGCCGTGTGATGCCATGAGGCTGGAGAGGAGCAGCAGAAGAGCAAGGAATGACATGGGCAGAGTAGGAAGCATTGGAGAGGACAGGGGCCAGCCCCACCCCTCCATCCCACTCACACACAAGAGCATACGCCTGATTGTGTCTTGACTAAGCTCGCCACCCAATTTATGTCAGTCAAAAGCCTGGGGTGTCATCTGGAAAAGCTTCGGCTGCTTCGAGAATCTGATGGAGAAACTGTTCTCTCTCCAAGAAAAATGTGCATAGGCAGGCGTTGGGAGTTCAGGGCCCAGGGTGCCTCTCTCGGTCCCTAGATAAGATTTAGTTGAGGCTAGGATGATAGCAATGAGCCTAGATATTCGGGGCTTCTCTTGGCATCTTTGACCCCATGATCTACAGGTGGAAAGATCTTAGAGCAAGATCTGGGGCTACTCAAGGGAGGGGTGCAGAGTGATGTCAGTTCATTTCTAGTAGTGATAGGGACACAGGAGGCACACTCCGCCTCAGCCCCACTCCTGAGGATGGGAGATCCCAAAATGGGACTGTGTAGAAGAAGTCCATGAAACGCACCATGTGGAAAACCCATGTTTCTACACAACCACACCTTAAGGTCAGCACCTTCTCATAGATACTTATAATTAAACTAATAAATTCAATATTACAAGTAAATATGTCACTCCTTTCCCCAATGGCCTAGCAAAATACACCTTCTAGTTCTCTTTAGGGAAATGGAAAATCCCTCCATATCCCAGGCTACATTCATCAGTTTAGCCTGTGGTCTCTAGGCTCTGTTGCTTTGGGCCTGAGGTGACATGGAGACATGATGGTGGATGCCTGTAGTAGATGAGGGTGTTCCCTTCATGGTGTCCAGGCAGGAGAGAGAGAGAGAGAGAGAGAGAGAGAGAGAGAGAGAGAGAGAGAGAGAGACAGACACAGACACAGACACAGACACAGACACAGACACAGACACAGACACAGACACAGAGAGACAGAGAGACAGACAGAGAGAGAGGCTGGGGAGAAGAAGCTCTTTACAGGGTCCGGCCCCAGTGACCCATTCTCTAACTAAACTCCACCTCCTCCCTTTCCCCAGCTCCCAACGGCATCTCAAGAGAGATTGGTTGATTGATGAGGTCAGAAGTTTTTGGGTGTTTTGTTGTTGTGGTTTTTGTTTTTGTTTTCGGCTCCAGAAGGTTTAGTCCTCAGTTGGTTGGGTTGCTTTGAGACCTGTGGCAAAACAGAACATTGTGAAGGGAGAAAGCTGCTCACCTAGTGCCAGCCTGGAAGCAAAAGAGAGGAAGAGGCCTGCACACCTTTATCCCCTTGAAGGGCACTCTCCTAATGACCTATCTTCTTCTCAGTGGTGCTGAGCTCCTACAGCCGCCATTGCCTCCCAGTGGTACCAAAGCTCGAGACCAAGCCTTCAACACTTGGGCTTTTTGGAAACAATTAAAATCCAAACCATGAATCTGTATTTTCCAGACTCTCTTGCAGCTATGTCTCTGGGCTCAAAACTGGTCCTGCTGATCTAGTTAGCATTTGATGATGGTCACTAAGACCTGTGATCCAGTGACAACCTGTAAGCCACTGTGAAAGGCCAGCGTGGCAGACTCAACAGCTAGGAAGGCCACACCTGTCTGTCAATGGCAAATAGCACAGGTAAAAAGACATTGTTTTTTCAGCTGGGGAGGTCTTATAGTGTGGGGAAATCAGGAAATGCAGAAAAGCCAGACAAGAGACAGATGACAGGAACCTGTGCTATACATAAATCTGGTATTTGATCTGCCTTCCCTTGGCTGTGTGACCTTGAGCAAGTTATTAACCTCTCTGGGCTTCCATATTCTCATCTATTTAGGAATAACAGAACCCAGTTCCAGTTCTGTGGGATGAAATAATGAAGACAACGCAGTTAGGGCAAAGCCCACTACATGGCAACACTTAGCAATGTAAGACATCACCAGAACATCAGAGGAGAGATTCATAAGCTCCATCATCAAATGGGAGTCCTTGGGACAGCATATGCCACCCTCACAGCCTCTCTGTGAGAAAGGTAAAAGAGGCTCTGAGGGGTGAGCCTGGTCAGTTGTGGGTATTGGAGAAGAACCCAGCCCCCTGATCCCATGTTTGTCTCAGTGAGGTATACAAGGGTCTTTGGTTTTTTGTTTGTTTGTTTGTTTTGTTTTGTTTTGTTTTGAGACAGGGTTTCTCTGTGTAGCCCTGACTGTCCTGGAACTCACTCTGTAGACCAGGCTGGCCTCGAACTCAGAAATCCACCTGCCTCTGCATCCTGAGTGCTGGGATTAAAGGTGTGCATTGATGAAACTTTTTGGGAGGAGACTTCTCAGGCATCTGAGGACCTGATACCCTGCCTCTCCCCGACCCAACTACAAAGGGAATCCTGACTGCACTCACTTCCTGGGCTTACCTGTTCCAGCATGGATCCTATCACTGGTTGAGCACAGAGAACATATTTCACTTCTCCAAGTCTCTATCCACCCAGCCTCCTTCCACAGGACTGTGAGTCCTGTAGTGTGGGACAGGGGACTGTCTCCTTCTGAGAGGGGAGCCAGAGTACAGCAATACTCCATCCACCAGCCCCAGTCAACCAATGACCTCTGAGTGTCACATGGAATCATGGTAACCACCAGCAGGCTAAGGACCTGCCAGGCAGGACCACAGTCAGGTGCTCCGCAGCTGGAGGCAGGCTCCACACTTGGCCTGTTGGAGTTTAGGGGGACAGAAGCAGATTCATCAGGAAGCTGCAGCTTAGACATGAGCTTACCTGGGACCTGTGCCTTTCAGAGGACCACCCCCCTGAGAGGGAAATCCTATGTGTATATGCATCAGTCAGCCATTGACAGAGAGGTGTGGGAGAGGGCCTACAATTCTGAAGCCAAGGACAAAGCCCTGGGAGGAGAGGGGAGGGGGGGAAGAGTGAGGCTGTCAGCTGTTGAGCAGCTCATGAGCCGAGCACTGGGTTGGGCATATGATCTAGAGGTGGTGACCTGGAAGGGCAATGCAATACCGAGGACACCCTATGTGACCTTGAAGAAGTCTCTCTCCTCTCTGGCTCTAGGATGTCCCTCTGGAAGCCTGGGCCTAGGGCCTGTGGTGGGTAGAAAGAGGCCCTAAAGAGATGGGATCTTCACTCCTAGAATCTGTGGCTGTACCAGGTATGGAACAGGTATTTTTGGAGGTCCATGGGTAGGAGTGAAGTGCCTTGAAATAGGAGGCCACCCAATCTAATAATACAAGTTGTTGTGGGCCAAGGCCTTTCTTAACTGTAGGGTACAGAGATGGGGGCAGGGGCACCTTGCTGGCTTTGAAGACAAAGAGGGGATCAAGGAATGCAAGCACCTTTAGAAGCTGGGGAAAGCAAGGACTCCTATTCTGCCCTAGACGCCAGAAGAAGTGCCCAGAGCAGCCAACACCTCAACATCAGCCAGTGAAATCTATTAGGAATGCCACAGCTATAAGCAGATTTGTATCACATTAAGCCTGCATCTGGGGCCTGTCCTAGTTAGCTTAATTGCCCACTTGTCACGACCTAGAGTCATCTGAGAGGAAAACCTAGGTCAGACTGGCCTGTGGGGGACTGTCTAAATTGCTAATGGATATAAGAGGGCCCAGCCACTGTGGGCAACACCATCCCTAGGCAGGTGGTCCTAGGCTACAGAGAAAGCTACCTAAGCATGAGCCTATCCAAGAGTCAGAGAGCAAGCCAGCAGGCACTGACCCTCCATGGTTTTCCCTCCAGGTTCCTGCTTGAGTTCTTGCCCTGACTTCCCTCAGTGATGGAGTAGTATAGCCTCTGAGTTGTAAACTGCCATAAACCCTTTCCTCCCCAAGCTGACTTTTGGCTGTAGTGTTTACCACAGCAGCAGAAAGGAACATAGGGCAGGACAATTTATTCTAGCGCCACAGGAAAATATCCCTGGCTGCTCCAAGATGTTCAGCACTGTCTAGAAACAGCTGGCGAGCCTGGATTGGTGCCAGAAGGCACAGGGACCCAAGGCTTCCCTTGTCCCATAGAATCTTCCTCAATGATGGGACGGTTTAGATTCTATTCTGCTGGCGGGGTGTGGCAGTCGAGCACTTGAGAGGGCAGCATAGAGGGGACTTTATTTTTCTTTGATTTTGATTTAAACAGAAATAAATATCCACACATGATCAACTGCTCCTACGTGAGCAGAAAGCTCCACTAGACAGCACTGAGAAGACCTCAGAGCTAAGAGAGAAACTGAGCCAGTTGAGGGGTCACAGGGTCCTTGTCCTCCACTGAGTCCAGATGTCTGCCTTCCCGTGGCTCTCAACATAGCTCTGCTAACTGTGTGGTAACCTCTTTGTGTCCTCACATCCCGAGCTCCCCATTCCCCTGTGTGGTGTACGCTTGGGCACTTGGCGACTTGCAAGACACATGTCTTGGCTGTAAGGAGGTTGTGTGGGCCAGAGGGCTCTGGTAATGGGTGCTGGAGCGCTGCACCCTGCCTATCGAGGGCTTGCCTGCACTTTCGGCTGGGCTCCAAGTGTGCAGCAGCACCCACTTGCTTTGTAGCATTGAACCCAGGGCCAGAAACACTTGATGAAAATTCTGCACACCTGAGGAGTGTATTCCCAGCCTGTGTGTGTGTGTGTGTGTGTGTGTGTGTGTGTGTGTGTGTGTGTGTGTGTGTGTGTGTGTGTGTGATTGTACACAGGTACACTCACTCATACAAACTGATGTGGAGGTCAGAGGTTGATATTGGCATGCTTTTCTTGACCCTTCTCAACCCAATTTTCTAGACAGGATCTCTCCTAAATCTAGAAATTACCATTCTGGCTAGACTTGTTGGTCAGCAAGTCCTGGGAATCCACTTGTCTCTATTCCACTGACACTGGGATTACAGACACATATTACCATGCCCAGGTTCTTATGTGGATGCTGAGGATCCAAACTCATGTACTTGAGCTTGCACGGCAGGCACTTTACCCATTGAGTCTTCTGCCCAGCCGCCTGCCTCCTTCTATTTCTTATTTTAAGCCAGGGTCTCACAAGGTTGCCCGAGCTGGACCAGGACTCTAGCACAGGCTGACCTACACTTGTGATCTTGCTCCCAACTAACCCAGGATACAGGTCTGTACCACCGTGATGTCTCAGAGATAGGGGAATGTCCTGAGTTACTTAGTTTGTCTCTGCAGAGTTATCTGGGCTCCTAGGAGGCCAGATGCTTGGGGTGCTCTCAGGGTGCAGCCGTCGAAACATCTGAGGCTTAGGGTGTATTTTTCTTGCTGCTGTATTGCTAGCCTTCATTGGCTTTGCAGAGGGATCTGTGACCCCTTAAAGGTGTGGAAATGGTTGGTGAGATAATCCCACTAACCTGAGTTCAATCCCCGGAACCTACATGATAGAAGGAGAGAACAAATTCTCTCAGTCATCCACACTCAGGCGTGCACACACATACGCGTACACATAAATAGTTTGATTTAAATATGAAGAGACAAGGGTCAGAAAACATTGTTTTCTCATGGCTGGCCTGGGAGAGACCTACTGTTTCTGCCCCCCCCCCCCATCCCGGCATTCAACAGCACTGGACCCAGCCTCCCTCCTCTTGCTGTCCCTGCTTTGTCCCACCCCTGTCCCCACTTCCCACCTCACACCCCTGCCAGGCTCATCAGTGGGAGGGAGAGAGCCATAGCAGGTGTACTTGTGGAAAGACAAAGAGAGATACAAAGGGGTGTGCATGTACAAACAGGCCGAGCTCCAGAAGAGAGGAATTACGAGAATTACAATTGATTTTCCACCACTAATGAAGCATGAGCCTATGTGATTGCATCTTGAAGAGATTTATAATTATTCATCGAATCTTGGAAGATAATTAAACTTCATTAAACGCAGACATGACAAGCCTTCAGAGCAAGCTGAGACCTCAGCTCGGGATTCAAGATAGGGGTAGGAAATGAGAATGGAGCGCTGTCAGGTGGGAGGTGGGGGCTGGGAGAGGCTGTGAGAGCTGGGCAGGAGCTCTTTCCTCAAAGTGCAGTCACTCCTGGGCCAAGCCGTTTCAGTGTTTATGTTCTGTCCGTCTTACACACTCACAGACTCATACGCTCACACACATACTCTCTCTCACACACACACACAATCTCACACAAACTCACACACCACCAGCCTCCTCCCAGCCCTTCTTATCAAAGGGTCAGAGGACCAGAATCCTGGGAGGAGCTTCATGGAAGAATGGGGATTCTTCTAGATGTGTAGACAGCAGAGCAAATAAAGAGATAGAGGAACCCACAGGCTCCCCCAGGCGTGTAGATGTGTGCGTATGCATGCCTGTGCTATGAGGAAAGCCATCTGCTGAGGTGGTGCACAGGGCATGCCCACGGGCTGTGGAGTGACCTGCTCCGAGAGCACACAGTTCAGGAGAAGTGACACAATGGAAAATCATGGACCTGCTGGCAGTGGCCTCCTCTGTGGAGGGTGAGAAGGGATAGGAGGGAAGTGAAATCTCCCCTCAGCTCCACAGTCCATGGCTTTCAGTGTTAAACTGCAGAACAAGCCCCACAGAGACACTACATGCCACTTAAGAATGTCTAGCTGTGTCTAGCTATGATCAGCTATGTGGGATGGACAGCCAGACTCTGAGCTACGTGTGTTAAGCACAAAGACAACATGCTTTCTGTTGGGTGTGCACAAGTATGTTCCAACATACTCTTGTATGCTATATGTGTGTACTGGTCTGTGTGGTTGTAGTGACTTTACCTCTCTCTACAGATCCAAAAGAGTTAGGCGCAGCTTCGAGATGGCCTCCTGGGCCGGCAGCCCCACCCCCACCCTGATACCCCCATCATTCAGCCATTCTGAGCCATTGTTCCCATCCTTTGGGGCCTCTTCTGAGCACCCCCCCCCCATCCTTCCACCCTTCCTGTCCCCAATGCCAGGCTTACACCTGGCCACAGGAGTGATGACAGCCCTTCCTGACACATACACAGCTCCTTCCCAGTGCTTTGCTGCTCCCTGCCAAGGTGACAGTCGAGGACTATTAATGGGTTGCCCTCGCCTTGCCCCCTCACGGGGCTGCTTCTGGTAGGGAGGAGTCTTGCTCAGAACAGGCTGTGAGGGAGGCGGATCCAGAAAAGCAAAGCTTAAGGTCACTGCTGGGCCAGGAGGTGATAGTGAGGTAAAGAATGGGTGGGGGAGGGGGGACAGTTGAAACACTATCCCTTACCAAAAAGGCTAAGGTCCCACTCCTAAACCCCATGGCCTGCTTTCCCAGTGTTCTTTAGTCCTGGGGCTATGTGACGTAGGGCAAGTCACTTAGCCTCTGTGTTCCTGTTTCCTCGCGAGTGAGCTGGAACAGTCCCTTGGTCATGATGCTGATGAGAACAACCAAGCCACCTAGAGTTCCTGGCATGTCATCAGAGCTCAGGGAATGCCACAGTTCTGTATCTGTATAATTTCTAAATTCCTTCTGTAAATGCCACTCACCGGTTCACTTTCTAAGGATCCTTATCTCATGCTTTCAAAGGTAGAGACTTGTCATTTGACATCATATTGATACTAAGGAAGGTTTTGTCACAAGGCTAAGCTTACTAAAGATAAAGTTGATGGGCAGACTACTTTTTAAAAAATGTTGATTCATGGCCATATTGTAGAGAAGTAGAGAAAACCTTTAGAAGTCTGATAGAGCAAGAAACTAAAACTAGGTCCAGAGAAGGCAATGAACTGGCCCTTGAGGCCAGTATTCCCTGGAGACAACTGGTCAACCTACCCTACTGGTGGGTTCTTAGAGAAGCAGGAAAGAAAGACTGAGCCTGTGTAAAAATCCCCCAGTCATCATCTGAGAAGAGCCTGTCTGGGCTCTGGTGGGAAGAGCAGAAAACAGAGGGAGAACATACAATTGCCCTTCGTGTGAATAGAAACCATGCCCTCTCCCTCACATGGGTTTGGAGCAAGAATTCATTTTTCATGTTTGTCCTGAAAAGCTATAAGCAGCAAGTTGGCCCACACGGGTAGAGGCACCTGGCAGAAACAGATGCGGACTCAAGAGATGCACCCTCCCAGCTAGGACCACAAGAGGGTCCCTGTGAATAAAAGACAGCAGTGGCGTGTTGCAACCCTTCATAAAGAATTGGGAAGCCTCGACTGCAGCGTGGACATCGTGAGAGGAACCATGCCATAATGGATATGTATCAGAAGAACACAGTATCCTATCCATGGTCACCTTTCTCCATTTTTAACATTTATTTACTTTTATTTATAAGCATGTTCGTGTGTGTGCTTGTTAATGTACACAGGTTTGAGGGAGCCCGAAGAGTCTAGAAAAGGGTGTCAGATGCCCTGGAGCTAGAGTTACAGGCCATTTGATGTGGATGCTGAAACCTAGCTGAGGTCCTATACAATGCAGCAAGTTCTCTTAAACACCGAGCCATCTCTCCAGCCCGGTATACACCATTTTGATGTTTAAGAACTTAGGGGCTACAGACATAGCTCAGTTGTACTCAGTTGTAGTTTACTTGTCCGGCATACACAAAGCATGAGTGTAACTTTAATTTTTTCAAACTCCTGGGAGTTTTTTTTGGTTTTGTTTGTTTGGTTGGTTGGTTGGTTGGTTGGTTGGTTTTGGGTTTTTTGTTGTTGTTGTTGTTGTTTTGGGTTTTTTGTTGTTTTTTTTTTTTGGTTTTTCAAGACAGGGTTTCTCTGTGTAGCCCTGGCTGTCCTGGAACTCACTCTGTAGACCAGGCTGGCCTCGAACTCAGAAATCCACCTGCCTCTGCCTCCCAAGTGCTGGGATTAAAGGCGTGCGCCACCACTGCCCAGCCAAACTCCTGTTTTTAATGATGGTTCTTAAATGCTTTGACTTCCCTTGTAACCCACCACCTGCCAGACATAGTAGAAAAGAAAGGATATGGGGAAAGTGGACCTGTTTAGAAAGGTTCTCTGGATCAACTCCCATCTGTGTTGTCTGAAAATTGGCAGCTTAGTTCACAGGTCAGCAGCAGCAGCTCAATCCACTTACAAAGACTTCATGGATACACCAGCAATCCAGTTCGGTAGCATCAAAATAGCAAACACTCATCAGCAGCGGTAGCACTACCTAGCAGAGACAGCCAGGCCTCAGCCTCAGCTCGGCTCTAGTCAGCAGGAGGGACCAGGGCCAACAGGACTGCCAAGAGAAGTTCTCAGCTCTGCCTCTCTCAGCATATCGAAGATTAAGATCAGCGAAGGTTCGAGACCTACAAGCGTTGTACAGCTAGCTGTACCAGCAAACCAAGCTCAGCCTCTGTCACTGTCCGTGGGGTTCTATTTATATTCCCTCCAAACATCCCCGTTTCCTCCAAGGGTCTTGCCTCAGCATTCGAGTCTGTCTCAGCTGACATCACTCTGCCAATCAGCCCAAGTCCTAGTAAGCAGCAAGAAACTGCAGTACACCACCGGAAGCTTTTTGGTGTGGTTTCTCTCTATGGAGTCCCAACAAATGGAGCTCTCCTCTCTCTCCTGTGTCTGCTTCAGCAAAATGTTCCTTCATGAGCCTGCCTTAGCCTTTCACCTGTATCCACTTCAGCTAAATGTTCCCTCATGTGCTGCCCCAGCAAAACACCAGCCAAACAACTTTCCAAAGAACCCTTAAGTTTCCACTTCACACCAGGTTCAATTCCCAGCACCAGCACCATATAAGTGAGATATTACATACCTGTAATCCCTGGAGGTGGAAGCAGGAGTATCAAAAGTTCACGATCATTATCAGCTATATAGAGAATTTAGGGCTAGCCTGGGCTATGTAAGACCCTGTCTCAAAATAAAATTTAAAAAATAAGTCATGAAGGAATTAAGTTATAAAACACGAAGCCTGTCATGGTGATATGCATTTATAATTTCAGCACTTAGGAAACTGAGGCAAGAAGATCGTAGGTTTAAGGATAACCTGGGCTATGAAAAAAAAAAGCACACAGAACACAAACTTTGAGCAAGAATCAGCAGAAACAACACGCGCAGATCTGATCCAGCAAACACTGAATGTCCGTGATAAAAAGCATGCACGTAATAGTTTTATATGTAAACATGGGCATCAAGAATATGACAGTGTTCACAAGGTGGATCCAGGAATAAAAGCATTTGCAAGTCTGATGACGTGAGTTCAATCCCGTGAGCTCACGACAGAGGGAGAGACCTGACTCCCAAAAGTTGTCTCCTGACATCACAAGTGCACCTGTTTCTCTCACACACAAATAATAATGATAGTAATAGTAGTGGTAATAATAATAATAATAATAATAATAATAATAATAATAAATTTTAAAAGAGGGCCGGCGATATGGCTCAGTGAGTAAAGGTGCTTGCTGCCAAGACTGGCAACCCTAATTAGACCCCCAGGACCCACATGGTGGAAGAAACCATCTCACTGGTTGACTCGGTGATTTGAAAAAGAATCAAGGACCTGGGAATAAGTGATGTTATAACAGAAATTCAAAGTATAGTATTAACCAGTTAGGATTCGCCAGAAGGTGAGATATAGCCACAAAGAGAATTCGTGAACTAGAAAGGAGCTAAAACCCACACTTCTCAGAGAGAAAGAAAGAGATAATACAAAGGAGAGACTGGAGATAAAACATGGATGCCTAGTGGAAGGGGCTTGTTAGAACACCTGAGACAAGTTCAAGGACAGAAGATTGAGAGTTTTCCAGAACAGTCGAAAACCCTCCAACTCTCAATGAATCCAAGCAGGATAAATAAAGAGATTTCTATCTAAATACACCTCAGTTTAACCACAGCCTATCTCAGACAGGATGGAACGCTTCAAAGCCATGGGAGATAAAAGGCTGCCTGGAGACGCGGAGTCGACAGATGGAGAGATTCTCACTACAAGACTCTGGAAGCCAGGACGGGGAGCGTAGCACCTTCAAAAAGCCGACGGAAGAAGACAACTGTCATCTGAGCATTCGAAAGCTTCTGAAATGCTTTCCCAAGAATGAGAGCAGAATAGAGACATTTTCTGACAAGCAGAAACCGCCAGAGTCTGAAGCCAAGCACCTCATTCAGCCGAGTCCTGAAACACAGACCTCAGGAGGAGCAATTGGCATAAGCCGAAGCAGGGTGACCAAGATGGCAGACACACGTGACTGTGTACATATGAGCAGGCACATTGGAGATGGAAGGGGGTGGGGCAAGGAGAATGTGTATTCAAGGTCCTGGAATTGCACAGGGGGAGAGTGCAGAAATTGTAGGTAACAATTATAATCTAAATATGCATGTCAGATTTTCTATGGTAATTATAGGAGATTAGAAATAGCATTATTATAACTTCTACATTAGTAGGGAAAAAATAGAATAATGGGGGGGGGGTGGACTTCAGTCAACAATGAGAAGAGGGAGAGAGGGAGGGAGAGAGGAAAGAAAGGAGTGAAGGAGGGAGGGAGGAAAATCAGAGACCAGACAACAAGAGGCTCAAGGTCAACACAGGACATTTTAGAAATCAAGCGAAGATTAAATTCCAGATCTCCCATCCCCAAAACCTAGTGCTTCCCTGACACCCAAACAGCACATCCCCCTCTGTCATGACAAAACCAAAAAGATGCTGAATCTGCCAACTGTAAGGGAAACACATTGTCTTAGATGGCTTTCTGTTGTTGAAATAAGCACCAGGACCCAAAGCAACTTGGGGGTAGGAAGGGTGATCACAGTCAGTTAGAATGTCAGAGCAGGAACTCAGGGCAGTAACCTGGAGGCAGGAACTGAAGCAGAGGCCATGGAGGAGTGCTGCTTACCATCTTATAGCATTGCTAATGCTCAGCTAGCCTTTTTATTTAGCCTAGGGATAGCACCACCCACAGTGGGCTAGTCTCTCTTACATCAATTAGAAATTAAGTAAATGTCCACAGGCCAATCTGATTGAGAGAATTCTTGAGCTGAGGTTCCCTCTTCCCATGTGACTGGATTTGTGTCAAGTTAACAGCTGTGACAGAAAGTGTACTGGGATCTCTAACAAAAGCATCTGGGGAGCTGGAAGGGTAGGTAAGAGTTCTTGCTCTATAAGCACAAGGAGCTGAGTTCAAGCCCCCAGCACCGACGTAAAAAGCCAGGTATGTTGATTACATGTGGCAGACATGCTTGTCTATAACATTAGCAGTCTGGGGAACAGGGATAGAAGGGTGGCTGGCTTCCATACACCCATGTCTGTACACACATATGAACATGGAAGATACATACGTGCACATTCACACATCTCCTTTGATCAACAGACACAGAGCAATATTTGTCTTTCTGACAAAAATCACTAACTTCTCCATAGCCACCTACAGTATGGGCACCTGTGTGCAGTAAGCCACTGGATGCTCACAGCGATATCACGAGGTAGATGGTAGTAGCTCACCTCTTTTACAGACTTGGTACCTGTACTGGCTGGTTTTGTGTCAACTTGACACAAGCTGGAGTTATCAGAGAGAAAGGAGCTTCAATTGAGGAAATGCCTCCATGAGATCCAGCAGTAAGTCATTTTCTCAATTAGTGATCAAGGGGGGAGGGCCCCTTGTGAGTGGTGCCATCCCTGGGCTGGTAGTCTTGGGTTCTATAAGAAAGCAAGCTGAGCAAGCCAGAGGGAGCAAGCCAGTAAGAAACATCCCTCCATGGCCTCTGCATCAGCTCCTGATCCCTGACCTGCTTGAATTCCAGTCCTGACTTCCTCTGGTGATGAACAGCAACGTGGAAGTGTAAGCTGAATAAACCCTTTCCTCCCCAGCTTGCATCTTGGTCATGATGTTTGCTCAGGAATAGAAACCCTGACTAAGACAGTACCCAAGGCATCCCCTAGTCACACAACCAAGATGAGGCAACACACGGGCATGAACCCAGGCAGCAAGCCCCCCCCCCCCTCTGCTCTGTCTCCCCATAGGCTCATGGGAAGAGGCAGTGTACAGAGTGGTACCACTTAAAGCCGGATCCTGGAGCAACACATAAAACAGCTTGGGGGTGCTTAGTAGAAATCTGAATATGGAGTCAGTATTAGATGGTGTTATTGCTACTACATTTTGTGTCTCGAATTGTGATCGTCATAGTATGGTCATACAGGAGATGTCCTTCCAGGACAGATGCTGATGTCGTTACACTAGAAATAGCAGAATGTTGGTACTGTTAAGTGTTCTAACAGGGATGAGCAGTAAGGCAGAGCTTACCAAGCAGGACTCCTAGGTAAAGACAAGTAGATGAACACTCCCACAATGGCTGTGCCCTGTCAACCAGAGCTATGTGCCTCAAGTGTGGTGCTGTTCTCCTGGTGGTCAAAGCAAGCCCATGGCCAGACTGAGGGTTGAAGTGGGACATGTGAAGCAAGGCCACTGATGTCATCAACCTGTGCTACGGTCGGATCATTTGTGTGTACAGGTGTGTGTGCATGTTCCTTCCGCAGACGCCACCCATTGGTTTTGGTTTGATTATTTGTTTCAATTTTTAAAGATTTATTGGGTGTGTGTACGAGTCTTTTGCCTGTGTGTATGTGTGCCTGATGGCTGTGGAGGTCAGAAGAGAGAGTGTCAGATTCCCTGGAAGTGGAGTTATGGATGGTTGTGAGCCACCATGTGGGTGCTGGGAACTGAACCCAGGTCTTCTGCAAGAGCAGTAAGTGCTCTTAACCATGAAGCCATTTCTTCAGCATACGAACAACCCCCATCACACACAAAGGTTGTTTGTTTGCTGGTTTGTTTGTTTGTTTTTAGACAAGGTCTGTCACTGAACCTGGAGCTCATCAATTAGGCTAAACTGACTGGCCAGCTAGCCCCAAGAGTCTCCTGTCCCAGTCTCTCTAACACAGTACAAGTGTGCACTGTTTTTTGGTCTGTTCTGTTTTGCTTTTTTAGCATGTGTGTTGTGTGTGTGTGTGTGTGTGTGTGTGTGTATTTGAGTGTGTGTGTGTGTGTGTGTATTTGAGTGTGTGTGTGTGTGTGTGTATTTGAGTGTGTGTGTGTGTGTGTGTATTTGAGTGTGTGTGTGTGTGTGTGTATTTGAGTGTGTGTGTGTGTGTGTGTGTATTTGAGTGTGTGTGTGTGTGTATGTGCATGCACGCATGCATGCACACAGGTGCTCCCAGAGGCCAGAAGAAATCACCATATCCCTTGGAGCTGGAGTTTGGACTCCAGTCCTCATGACTGAGCCACAAGTGTTCTTAACCACTGCTGCGCCATCTCTCCAGTCCCCATTTTATATTACATTTATTTATTTGTGTGAGGAGCACACATGCATGTGAAGGTTAGAGGACAACTTTCTGGAGTTGGTTTTTTCCCTCTAATAGGTAGGTCCTGGGAATCAAACGCAGGTCATCAGGACTGGTGGCGAGCACCTTTCCCTACTGAGCTATTTCCTGACCCCTAGAGCCTTTTTTTAAAATCATGGTTTCTGGGGAGTCTGTGTTTGTGTAAACCGCCCATACTTTACAGTTGCATTTTGATTTTAGTTTTTTTTTTCAGTGTTTTGAAAGCTTCCACACTAAAAAGTTAGAAACATGAAGCAGCAATAAGAAAAAATAAGAACCCACCACATAAATGTTAGAAAGACTGAATCCTGGACACCAGTACCACCATTGCTGAGTAACAGAAGCTCCAGTCTCTGCAAAGGGACACTCTGGGACAGCAAAGAGGTGCCGCCAGCCATCCTGGAAGCCAGTTTGGCAATTTCCTTCCAAACTAAACACTCTCTGAATGCAGACAGAGCATCTTGCTCCTCAGGAATCACCAGAAAAATTGAAAACGTGTGACTACACAAAACCTACACGCAGAGGTATACAGCCAGTCTTGCTCGTTATCATCAAAACTTAGGAGCAGCCAAGAAGACATCCTGAGATGGATGATGAGAAAATTGTGGGACATACAGACAATGGAATCGAACTCATCACTAAGAATAGATGAGCTCTCCATGGGGCTGAGTAGGTAGGTGGCCCCCCAGTTTTTGTCACACAAGCATGAAGACCTGAGTTCATCCCCACCACCCACATAAAAGCCAGCACCATGGTGAACTGCTGTAATCTCAGCACTGGGGAGGCAGAGACAGGTAGAACTGGAGTGCACTGGTCAGCCAGTCTAGCCGAGTCAGTGAGCTTCAGGTAAAAAAAAAAAAAAAAAAAAAAAAAGTGGCTAGCAATTAAGTAAGACACCTGACATCAATCTCTGGCTTCCACATATACATATACGTGTGCTTGCACACACACACATACACACACACACACACACATACACACACACACACACACGCAAACACATACATACACAAAAAATACATTTTATTGTTTTTAAGACTTATTTTTATATGTATATATTTTATATGTGTATTTATAAATTCCTTGTGTATGTATGTATGTAGGTATGTATGTACGTATATGCACACAGGTGCCTGCCACTCACAGCATGAGAGACCCCTGGAGTCATCTATGGTAACACACGTCCTGTGAAGGGTTTGAGGATAGAGCAGGTTCTCTGTGCATTTGGGGGGTGGGGAGGATATGGGAAGCCTCGGTCGCTGCCTCTTAGCTTCCCTATGGATCTAAGACGAGCTCTTTAAAAAGAAAATTAAAAGGGGCAAAAGTCAAAAAGAAGCCAATCTAATCATGTCAATCCTTCACTTGAAAGTATGTCCTCGCTGGGCAGTGGTGGCGCATGCCTTTAATCCCAGCACTTGGGAGGCAGAGGCAGGTGGATTTCTGAGTTCGAGGCCAGCCTGGCCTACAAAGTGAGTTCCAGGACAGCCAGGGCTATAAAGAGAAACCCTGTCTTGAAAAACCAAAAAAAAGAAAGAAAGAAAGAAAGAAAGAAAGAAAGAAAGAAAGAAAGAAAGAAAGAAAGAAAGAAAGAAAGAAAGAAAGAAGAAAATGAAAAAGAAAAGAAAAAAGAAAAAGAAAGAAAAGAAAGAAAAGAAAGAAAGTACATCCTCGTGAGAATATTCAGAGCAGCTTTCCCTGTGAAAGCCCCAAACCAGGCTGCCTGTCACCAGCAGCAAGAATGAGCTCCCTGTGAACTCTGACAAGGAATAACAATATCAGATGAAAGAGAACGAGCTTCCATGTGGGAACAAGCCTGGCATGGTGGAAAGAAGCCCCACCTGTCTGTTCCGGGCACTGAGGCTCTGAGTGGGACAGGAGACATGCGGGAAGTGGCTACGCGTCTTCCCACACAGTCCGATGGGCAGGTGGGGGCTGTGGGAAGCCTTTGTGGACCCTGCCCGTGGGTGGGGGAGGGGGCCATTCTTGGGGAACAAGCAGCAGTCGTCTCCGTGGGTTCTCTAGCCTGGGGCACCGCAGTCCCTGCAGGATGCCGCAGACAGGCTAGCCGGAGCACAGCTCGGATTCCCACTGAGACCGGGTTTCGGCGGCTTGGAGTACTGGGCTAGCTGCTTAGACTTGGGTGAATGGGTACCGTCTGGGAAGGCTGGGAAGCCATCGACACAGCTCCTTAATGGAGAGTCAGATCCCTTGCTTCCACAGCAGGTCCAGATGAAGAGACAGTCCATAATTCTAAGACGTTTATTTTCATCGTGTGGAGTGGCGTGGATGGAATTGTACCCCTCAATCTCTGGGATGGGCGAGGCAGATATAGTAACTGGGAAGGGGTGTGGCTAAGTCTCCAGGAGTCTCATTAACTTAGGGATGGCTTGGGGCTGCGTGACCACGCCTCTACCTGAGGAGGGGCTGGGGGCGTGACCCTTTTTTACATGACCAAATGTCACAGACATATGAAGAGATGTAGCCACGTGTTAGAAGCTGTATTCTAGGAGCTTAGGCAAACAGTTGCCATCCCTTGTAGGCTGAGGACAGCCCATTGGGCCTGCAACGTTCAAACCTTAGCTCGACCAGAAACACAGACTTCTGATCATGGCCCGACACTTCCACACAGAACAGCATGAGTGAATCCCAATGAAAATAATCAGGAAAGGGAGGGAAAATTCAGGACCAGGGCCAGAGAGAAGGCTCAGAGTGCAAAGGGGCTAGCCTTCACAACCCATGACCTGTGCTCAAATCTCAGAATCACATGGAAGAAGAAAAAAAGTGATTCCTGCAAGTTGTCCTCTGACCACCCACACACTGAAAAAAAAGAAAAAGAAAAAAGGAAGGAAAAATCAAAAGTATGTATGGTAGGATACAATCACGTGAAGTTCAGGGGCAGAGAGAAAATGAATCTGTGGCCTTTACCTTGGGCAGCGTTTATGAAGAAGGGCACAGGAGCTGTACAGACTGCTACAGTGTTCTGGGTTTAAGATGGGTGGTAGTTACATGGATGTGTGTGGGTGGGAAAAAATCAATTGTACCCTTACAATACGTGCTTTATAAGATATGTCTCACAAAACACAAACACACATACACTCAAGCTCTCAAAACGAGGCTGGTTCCTCCGTGTCTCTCAGACGAATCTGAATATCTCAACATTCAATTTAATTTCGTTGCTTTCAATTAAGCACGTTTCTCTTCTCCCCATCATGGCAGAAACAGAAAAACGGTGACCCTATGTGTCCCTGCCCAGTGCAGATGCTCAGCAAGTGGATCTATGTGGGGACCTCGTGGGACCGGTCCCCGGAGGGTACCTGACACCAGATGGGTGGCATCCTCGACCCCCGGATATTTTCCAAGCCACTTTGGTGAGCTAGGCCTTGCCATCCTGCAGGCGTTACCTCCCCTCCTCCGCCTGGCTGCGGTACTGGACCCACCCCTCACCGTTACACACTTTACAGCCATTGTCAAACATAATGATTCTTACCCTGGAGAGAAATTGGGTTCCATTTTATATTTTATTGCCTCAAAAAGGACATTTTTTACATTCCCACAGTCCTCAGCCAGCAGGAACAGGACAATAAATCTCAGAAAAGGTTTCCACCAAGATAGATGGTCCAGCCAGGAGACCACACTGTTCCGAGCAGGAAGCGAGAGAATAAACAAGCAGTCAGTCCTGCTCCGCCAACCCCCACTGGTGACCTGTCCTCAGTTCCACCTGGTACAACATCAGGGAACACGCATGAGGGAGAGGCTGGGGCTCCACATCTTGAGAAACCTGCTTCTCTCCCAGCTTTCACACTCCCATTTGGGGTTGGGAGGGGGACCTGGAGGGAGGGCACCATTGGGATGTAAATAAATAAATAAATAAATAAATAAATAAATAAATAAATAAATATCGACACCCTTATTCACCTCATCCAAAGATGCAGAGTGTTTGCCTGAGCATGGCCTCAGTCCTTGGGTTCAATCCCCAGTACCACATAAACTGTGAATGGTGTGTTACGTACATGTAAATGGTATGTACATACATGTAAACCCAGAACTCAGAAATTGGAGGCAGGAGGTTAGTTCAAGGTCAGGCTGGCAGGAAGACTTGATGAGTAACTGATGACCCCAGTTTGAACCCTGCAACACACACTCAGATGTGTAAGAAGAGAACGGACTCCACAGAATTGTTCTCTGATCTTCACACGTGCCCCTTGACACACGCACGCCCCCAATGCACACATCATGCACACATACACACACACACACACACACACACACACACACACACACACGCACGCACAATTTTTTTTTTTAATTTTTCAAAAAAAAGACAATCAAGGTCATCCTTAGCTGCAAATTGAATCTGAGTCCAGCCTGGGCTATACTAGTCCTGCCTCAAAACAAAAAAAGTTGTCGTTCGTTCCCCTGAGGGACACAGATGGTTTCTCGAATGCATGCATGCCTCCTGCTTGATTGCACGTAGTTTTAGACAGCTCTGATTTGCTCCATTGTATGGGTAAGAAGACAAAAGCTGGCTGTGAACGTCAGCCCTGCAACCAGTGAGGAGCAAGCTGGTAAACAGGAGTCTTTCTAGGATCCCATTGATGCTACAGACTAGGACCTTCCCTCAGTGCTCCAGGAGTCAGTCAAAAAGACCAGAGAGACTCTGAGGCAGCTGGCAGCAGAAGGGCCATTACCACTGTGAGCCTTTGTCCTGAGCCACTACTGGTGCTCCCACATCCTGGTGCTCCCACATCTTGGTGCTTCCACATCCTGGTGCTCCCACATCCTGGTGCTCCCACCTCTTGATGCTCCCAAACCCTGTTGCTCCCAAATCCTGATGCTCCCAAATCGTGGTGTTCCCATCTCCTGGTGCTCCCACTTCCTGGTACTCCCAAATCTTGGTGCTCCCACCTGAAAGAAGAAGAGTTGCCAAGATCTCTTTCTTTCCATTTTCACCATATTACTTGCACAAACAGCATCCTTGGAGAACCCGTGACCTGACACAAAATCACCCAGAGAAGTCAGTGACAAGTCCTTTTACCCACTGAGCCATCTCACAGACCCCAACAAGGGAAAGACAGAAGCAGAACCAGATCTCAAGGCTTCTGATGCCAGGCCGGGCTGTATCTGCTCCTTATCCAGCACCTTGCTCCCCACCACTACAAACACACTTGTCTTCCAAACATTAGCTACCATTTCTTTCTTTTGTAAGATTATTTTACATGTATGTGTTTGCCTGCACGTGTGTATGACACATGTGTGCAGTACCCAAGAAGGCCAGAAGAGGGCAGAAGATCCCCTTGGAACTGGAGTTAGAGATAGTTGTGAAATGCCGTGTGGGTGCTGGGAACTGAACCTAGGTCCTCAGCAAATGCAGCAAGCGCTCTTAGCCAGTGACTCATCACCTCTCCCGTCCATGTATTTATTTGTTTATTTGTTATCTATTATTTTTTTGTTGCTGCTGGATTTTTTTGAGACAGGATCTACTATCTAGCTCAAGCTGGCTTCAGACTTATGAACCTCCTGCCTCTGCCTCCAAGGGCTGGGGTTACTGGAGTGTACCACTATGTCCGTCAACTATTATTCCCTCCTAATACAGCTGATAACATGAGTTTTTACCGGTCGTTATTTAATAACAAGACCATGGAATTGTAAAGCTTAGCATTCATGAAAGAAACTAGTCCCACAACCCCATACACTGCGATTTCCATACATATGAAATACCCCAGAACAGGAAAACCCAAGGAGACAGGAGCAGCATTAACAGTTGCCTGGGGCTGGGACGCAGCGTTTTGCAGAATGGAAATGACTCCTATTGTGGGAAGAAAACATCCCGAAGCCCACACTGGCAATAGCTGCGTGACGCTGAGTCCAGTAAAAAAACACTGGAGCATGCGCTTCAGTTGGCTGACTTTATAGAATGTGAAGGAAATTCAATAAAGCCATTTTCAAATAAAATCATTAGTCTTTCCCAGCTTGTGTGCTTGCCACGAGCTAGTGGTTGTGAGAGCTACTCGTGTTGGTAGCATGATACTGGAAGTTCAAGTGAAAATATCCCAGCCTGAAGACTAGAACTGGGACCCTCCTTCCAGCACATTTGTCATGGTTAGCTATAAAGTGTCCCCTCAAAGGGCTTAGGTGTTAAAGGCTCCGATCACAGCTGGTGGTTCCACTGGGTCTTGAGTGAGCTGACTTCAGGGGGTCACTGGGGACATGCCTTTAAAAGGGACATCTTCCCTTAGGTGTGCCTTTCTTTCTCTTTCTTGCACGTTCCCTCTCTCCCTCACCCCTTCCTGCTACAAGGTGAGCAGCCTCCCCCACCACAAGATTTTTGCTAATTTACATTGACATAGCCTCCTGTGAGCTGTCACAAACCTGAAATCTCATGGGGAAAAAGGTTCTAAGTTCAAGGCCTGTTTGGGTGACGAGTGAGTTTCAGGACAACTTGAGCAAGTTAGTGAGACCCTGGCTCAAAATAAAAAGTCATTTAAAAGACTGACATTACAAAATAAACACGATGAAGAAATGCACTGGTTTTTATCCTTGCTGCAACCAACTTGCAGGATTATATGCTGTGTTAAAAGGCAGACAAAACTTTTGTGACCCATGAAACCACACAGCCCAGGGCAGGACCTCCGCAGATCCATCTTTAGCCTATCTGGGTAGGAGTAGATCAACTCACAGAGACTCACTAGGGCTCTCGGCTGTGTCCTGAGGTCTGATTCTGGGGTCTCCAGAAACCACAATGATACTGGCATGATACTTTGACCCCTAATACTCTCAACATGCCCCAGACAGTGTGGGCAGGTTCCTCTGGCCCCAGTGAGGCAGGACAGCAAGATAATTCAAAAGGCTCAGAATCCCTGAGCAACGGGTGGGTCCTGGGCTCTGTCTCTGCTGAGTTTCCACCACGAGAGTGCATGCCCAGCGGCATCCAAGGCCTTTGTATGGGTGGCAGGCAGAGACATAGAACTTGTGGGGGCCTAGGGCATTGGGCTGTGTGTCCTTGGGAAGATGAGAACGAAAGCACAACACTGTGACAACCAAGTCCTTCTCGTGGGGAGAGTCTGTGAGGCTCCC
The DNA here is from genome assembly GCA_028551405.1 of Uromys caudimaculatus. NCBI lineage: Eukaryota > Metazoa > Chordata > Mammalia > Rodentia > Muridae > Uromys > Uromys caudimaculatus. The sequence goes on from CM052702.1 coordinate 132,411,329, forward strand.
TCACTATGCTTCTGCCAATTCTCCAGCCAGAGGCCTGGGGGTGCTTGGAGAAGAGAAGCAAATTAGGGCCCTGTGAGATGGCTCAGTGTGTCAAGGCACTTGCCCCTTTACAATCTGAGTTTGGTCCCTGGACCTGCATGGTAGAAGGAGAGAATTAACTCCAAGGAATTGTCCTCTGACTAACACACACGTGCTGCAGTGTGCATACACACATACAATAAATAAATGAATGTTTAAAAAAAATGTAAAGAAGAATGGCTGTCAGTTGCAGCAGAGAGGCCCACCCTGTGATGCAGGAAGGCACAGGAGAAGTAAACACGGCAGTATGGTGGATGGTTCGGCTGATCACAAAGAAGCTGCCAGAACCAGGCAGTGGTGGCGCACACCTTTAATCCCAGCACTTGGGAGGCAGAGGCAGGTGGATATCTGAGTTCGAGGCCAGCCTGGGCTACAGAGTGAGTTCCAGGACAGCCAGGGCTACACAGAGAAACCCTGTCTCGAAAAACCAAAAAAAAAAAAAAAAGAAGCTGCCAGAAGCCCATGGCACACCCCAAAGGCCTGAAAGAAAGCTCACTGCTATACTAGAGGGGTGGAGGAGCAATGGGCCGGGAGAGGGTGGACTGTCTCACACAAAGCCATGACTGGAGCCAGAGGAAGCAGAGAACTGAGCCGAAGGGGATTATGATTGCCAGGGAGTCAGCACGTGGCTCCGATCCCCTCCTGTGGCCAGACTGGCAAGGGGCCATCAAGGACTCGAGAGAAGACAGACAGAGATCTAAGATGGCTCCAAAAAGCTTCGTGGCTTTACTCCTATGCCTGACACCTCTGGGCCTCCAGAATCACATGATAATAGTTTTCTTCTCCTGCCTCCCTGAGTTCCAAAACTGGAGCTACTGAAGCAGGAAGATACCACCAGTACCTCAGAGTGATCAGCCCCACAATCTTACCCACCTTTGTGGCCTCCTGGGCCCTCTGATACCCATTGTGGTTGCAGTCATCCAAAATTAAGTCATACATCCCAGCTCTGGCTTCTAGTCTCTCAAACACACTTCTGCATCTCCCCTCTATATACCCACTAATAGCTCCCATTCACCCTCCGGCCAAAAAGTCCCCTCAAGTTGGACACTTTCCATGGTTCTCTTGTCCCCCAGCTTAGATGGCTATCCTTCCCAGATTCCTCATGCCCCTGATTTTTCAGATGGATTTGTGACATGACCACCAGCTCACCCAGGGGTGTTCGGAAGAAGGTTCCATTTTTTTGTTTCTTTGTCCCCAGAACCTGGCAGAGCATCTAGAACATGGAGTTCTCAATACATGTTAACTCAGTGAATAGATGGTTTGGGGTGAATGGATAGTTTTGGTGGTTTGGGGAGATGGACAGATGGGTGGGTAAGTAGATGGGTAGGTAAATGGGAAAATGAGTGGATAGATGAACCTTTTAAGGTGGCTGTGTAGTTGGGTTGATGAATGGGTGGGCAGAAAGATGAATATATGGATAGATGAGTGTGTGGGGAGGTAGACGTGTGGGTAGATGGGTGGATGGGTGGGTGGGCTATTGAGTAGGATGGATGCATGCATGCATAAATAGATGGATGGATAAATGGATGAATGGATAAATGGATGGATGGGTAGATGGATGGATGAATGGACAGACAGATAGATGGGTGAGTGGGTTGTTGAGTAGATGGATGGATGGATAGATGGATGGATGGATAGATGGATGGATGGATGGATGGATGGATGGATGGATGGATGGATGGATGGATGGATGGATGGAGAGATGGATGGAGGGGTGGGTGGGTTGTTGAGTAGATGGATAGATGGATGGATGATGGATGGATGGACAGATGGACAGACAGACAGATGGACAGACAGATGGATGGATGGATAGATGGATGGACAGACAGACTAATGGATGGATGGATGATTGGATACATGTACACAGTCTTGAAATCTTTAGAAGATTGTGTTTTCTTGATATACTAATCATTTGGACTGCATACAAATAACCATTTCTACAATTATCAGGACCCTGTAGCCCAGACACACTAGGGTTTCTGCCATGCACAAAAGTCCAGATGTAGACATTATTGGGCTAGGAAGGGCTTTCCGTCAAGCTGTTGGGACTCTAGGTCTTTGTGTTTCTGCTCCACCATCAAGGTTTCTTCATTCAGTATGTCTGATGATGCTCTGTCTGTCACAAGTACATTCCAGGTAGCAGGAAGAAGGAAGGGAGAAAGTCTTCCTAGGTGTCCAGTGGGTTGCTTTCTTATCTTTCAGATAGAAATGCTCCTCTCTGGGAACGTTGCTTAGCATAAATTCCCCTGATAGCACTGGCAAATGAATAACAGGGAACCTCTGATTTGTACCTCTGGTGGCATGTCCTGGTGCTGGAGAGCCTGGCCTCGGCCAGCCGTGAGCCTTCTCTTTACCCACATGGCCCAGCCTGCCAGTCATTGCTCCTCATGTTCACTGTTACATCATAGTTTCATTGAGAGTCTGTTATAACTTCACCCATACGACCCTCACAGACCCTCGCTATGAGCCTTGGTTCCTGTTCCTATATGGTGGGATAAACAGTAACCTCCAGCGTCTGACGTGTGGAGCAAGACATGATGTACACAAGTACACAGAAGGTCAAGACCAAATGTGAAACAGGTCAAGGGTTCAGTGCTTCAGTTGATTCACAGCAAGGATGATGGGATCCATTGCCATCTGGATGTAGCTAGAAGCCGTGCTAGTGTTCAAATCCATTCTGCAGTAAATGGGGGGGGGGGGTTCCCTGGGGTCCCTGTAGCACAATGAGAAGAACTGTTGCCAAAGCTTGTTTCCTCTAAGATATCCACCAGCTAGTTGGTGAGCTATTCAGTGTTGGTCTGGTGGAGCCTACTCCCCACCTCCTGTCTCTGGTCCAGAATACCCAACCCCATCACCATCAGCTGGTCTAGAGAGAAGCAGACTGCAGAAGGAGGTTGCCCATTACCATGGAAACCAAGGCCAGAGCCCAGCACCCTGCAGCTCCTGGGCACATACCAGATGTGCTACTTCTGAGTCTCAAGTTTCTATATATCCTCCTACCCAGTGAGAACACACACACACACACACACACACACACACACACACACACTGCCAGCTGGCTGACCTACAGGACTAGCAGCTGACACACCGGGCTGCCCTCAGAATCCAAGATTCTCCAGCTGGTGGAAGACTGGCTCTCTGGGCGGAAAAGCCAGTCCCTGTGGTCAAAAACAACAAAAGAAAATCTTGATCTTAAGGGTCTGAGACAAGTGAGCAAGGATAAACCTTGGCTGTCATGCTCATGAAGCAACCCACCTGGACCCCTGCGTAGTCGGCGGATAAACAATACACCAATAGAAGCATTGGCCCTTTAAGAGACAAATGAGTCTTCCAGCTCCCAACCAGGTGAGCAGTCAGTGGGTACCACAGGATATTCATAGGTCTCTCCATATCACCAAGATTACGAGTCTGTTACAAATGGGAAGCGATGACGTCCCCAAAGGAGCAATCTGGCCTCTGTCACCTTCACTACTGATCCAATGTAGGTCACCAAAAATAGACAAACGGGACATTACATGCCCCGTTGGATAAGGCTGTAATAAGGACATGACATCCCTATTTAGTATTCACAGCCGAAAGCATTTGAAGTAAACCGAATCAGAAGGAAACAATCAGACCTACTCAGGTCGATGGCATTTTACAAGACGTCAGATACAGAATCTTCAAGATGCCAATTACAAGAAGGACGGGAAGCCTAGATCACAGCAGACCAAAGTGACAGACCGTCAAAGGCAATGTGTGCTCACAGGACTACTCAGATCAATGGGACCTTGCGTTTCAGGATGCTCGCCCAGAACCAGCCTCTCAGCTTTGGAGCGTACTGGGCACTCCCTTTCCTGCAAGGCTGACGAGAAGGACAAGAAGAAACGGCTGAAGCTGCCCCCGACCTCCCCAGGCCCAGTTTGGGAGCCAGCAGGACAGTACTGATGGGTGATTGCTAGCAACTCCAGTGACAGCAATAATGGACACGCAGAGCTGTATAGCAAGAGTGTCTGTTGCATAGTGCATGCAGACAATGCTGTCAAAGGACTAATAAGACTGGAGAGACGAGGAATGGGCAGGAGCTGGCAAGGAAAGGCCAGGAAATGATAATGACTTAGAGCCCCTCACCTGTAGATATCATGGATATTGGATATCTACAGTATCAGGTGCCACTACCCCCAATTCACAAACGGCCATCATCCCCCACCACTTCCATCATCTGACGTCCCAAAGTCCATCGGGACTTCCTATCCTGCCCCTCAAGTTCAGTCACCTCCATCTTCTCCTTGCCCCATGCCAGCCAGGATACCCAGGAGAAATGAACTAGAAGAGAGATTCAAAATGTAATCAAAAGTAGCAACAATAAACCGCGCGCGGAGATCAGGAAGCAATTGAGTTGCAGGAACACGGTGAAGATCGGGCTGAAACCTCTGAGATCCTGGGAGAGCAGGAGAGGGCAGAGCCAGAGGGGAGAAAAGGGGGAGACCAAGGAGAAGAGGAGTGGCTTCCCCCAGGCACCAGAGGGGGGGACAGGGTATGACAGAAAAGCCCCACTCTCCTAAGGAACCCAGAAGATATTTGATCTAGACTGGAGTCTGGCATTTCTTCTGAAATGCAAATGAAGACTCTCTTAGTCTGGGGACATCAGAGGAGAGAGTGAGAATCGGGAAGGGGTGGGACCTTGTACTGGCTGGTTTTGTGTGTCAACTTGACACAAGCTGGAGTTATCACAGAGAAAGGAGCTTCAATTGAGAAGACGGCCTCCATGAGATCCAGGTGTGAGGCATTTTCTCAGTCAGTGATCAAGGGGGGAGGGCCCCTTGTGGGTGGTACCATCTGTGGACTGGTAGTCTTGGGTTCTATAAGAAAGCAGGCTGAGCAAGTCAGGAGAAGCAAGCAAGCCAGTAAGGAACATCCCTCCACGGCCTCTGCATCAGCTCCTGCTTCCTGCCCTGCTTGAGTTCCAGTCCTGACTTCCTTTGGTGATGAACAGCAATGTGGAAGTGTAAGCTGAATAAACCCTTTCCTCCCCAACTTGCTTCTTGGTCATGATGTCTGTGCAGGAATAGAACCCCTGACTAAGACAGACCTCTTGCTTATCCTCTGTTCTATGTAGGTAAGTAGACTGAGCTCTCTGGGCAGTGGTGGTGCAGACCTTTAATGCCAGCACTCTGGAGGTAAAGGTAAAGATGTCTGTGAGTTCGAGGCCAGCCTGGTCTACAAATGAGAGTTCCAGGGGAAAAAGAAATGGAGGGGGAAGAGGGGAAAAAGGAGGGGGAAAGAAGACAAGAGAAGAAGAAAGGGGTAAAGGGGGAGAGGGAGGGGGAAGAGGGGGAGGGGGGAAAGAGGGGAAGAGGGGGAAGAGGACGAGGACTGAGAGCAAAGAGCTTGAGTTATCTGCCTGAAATCACACACGGTCAACGGGGATGAGCAAGTGAGACGGAGTGAGACAGGCAGGCACAGAGCTGGAGGCAGAGAGAGGCAGAGATGGGACCTCACCTGGAGGGGTCCATGGCATTTCCCATCAGCACTGTGAGCCCTCTGTGGGGGCAGCACCTCCTCTGAGAACAACGTCCTATGGCTGACTGGCGGAAGGCTGGAGAGATGGCTCAGTGCCTCAGAACACTGCTCACTCTTCCAGAGGACCTACGTTAGATTCCCAGAAACCACACAAGAGCTCTGCTTCCAGTTCCAGAGGATCTAACGCCCTTAAGCACAAGGCACACACACGATGAACAGACACACATGCAGGCAAAACACCCATCCACATAAAATAAAAAATAAAATATTTTTAAAAGGTGACCTACCAGTAAAATGGACCGATTGGTCTCACCCTTCATGGGATCCTCAGACCACCAGGACTCGAGTTACTCCAGTACCATCTTTTGGTCACAACAGATGTGAGTTGACACCTGATTCTCCTCCTGTCTGTGTAACTGGAAACGCTTGATTGACAGTTCGGAGCCTCAGTTTCCTTTGTTCTTTTCATCCCAGTTATTTTGTCACAGCATCAAGTAACACAGGGTGTAACCCTGGGGGAAACAGCCCGCCTCACGAAGGGAGAAGCTATGAGAGGCTTCCATCACGGGCTTCCATCATCTGGATCCTTGATTGAACTCACATTGTCAGACTTGGATGGCAAGGTCCCCTACCGACTGAGCCACCTCTTCAGCATAGACACTCGCTTTCTCTGCTTCCTGGTCACCACGATATTCACGGCTCTGCTCCACCAGTCACCTTCCCACCAGGATGGACTGAAACCTCTAAACTGTGGTGGGGAGGAGGAGGAGGAGGAGGAGGAGGAGGAGGAGGAGGAGGAGGAGGAGGAGGAGGAGGAAGAGGAGGAGGAGGAGGAAGAGGAGGAGGAAGAGGAGGAGGAAGAGGAGGGAAGAAAAGAGAAGGAAATTGCATCCCCAGTGGGTTGATTTACAGCTTTGTGTAATGGCTTCTTGTCTCAAGGCTAATTTCACCGACTCCCCTGACTCCCTCCAATGGCCCCATGAACTTAGAGCCTAGCTTCAAGCTGAGCCATGCTCATTTATAATATACAGGGACCCCCAGTCACCATGCCCTTCTCAGTTTGTGGTTGCTGAATTATTTATTTATAGTGAAAGATAGGCAAAGGAGAGGCAGGAATAGTTTATACGTGCCTGTGGCCCCAGCACCTGGGATGCTGAGACAGGAGGGTTTCTAGTTTGAAACTAGTCTGAGCTAGATAGTAAGATGCTGTCTCAGAAGAAAAAAAAAAGTGGAGGCAGTTAGAGAGATGGTTCAGTGGTTAGGGAGCACTGTTGCTCTTGCAGAGGCTACCTGAGTTTGGTGCCCAGCACCCAGATAATGGCTCACAACCACCCATAATTCCAGTTCCTGGTGACACCCTCTCTGAACTCAGCAGGCACCAGACACAAGTCGTGCATGAACATACATACATACACACACAAATAAATACATGCGTGCATACATACATACACACACAAATACATACAAACATACATACATACATACACATGCAAATACATACATACATGCATACATATATATACACACAATACATACATACATACAAGCATATATACATACATACACACAAATACATACATACAAACATACATACATACATACATGCAGTTACAACACCCATACACATAAAATAAAATAAAATAAAATAAAATAAAATAAAATAAAATAAAATATAAAGTCGGGGAGTTGAGGACTTAAGGATACCAAGAGACACACCCCATAGTCTCCCTGCCCACAATATGTGACAGCCATCCTACTTTCTGCTGCTGGTTGATTAAGTCAATGACTCTGGTACTATGGTGACTCTTTCCTGGCCTTCTGGCAGGTATAGGTTACAGTTTAATGAGAGATTCACTCTGTAGCCTGGTGAAAGCATCCCTGTCTGGCAACCAGAGGAGACCTTAACATGCATCTAAGATGTTAAGAACAGTATTCCACACCAGGTAACAGTAATTCGTGTGTATGTGGCTGCGTCCTCGGCCCTCCGTGCTCATGAAGTGTCATCCCGAAGCTCTCTCTAGCAGGCTGAACCTGGCTCCACAGCTCCCAAGCCCCGTGTGAAAGCTATTTTTCAAACGCTGCATAATTTTCCACTCCAGATGGCAGGGCCTTGTTCCAGAACCCTCAGGATCGTGTTGCCACTCTCCTCTTGGTGCTTGCCATAAATTTATAGTGTCTTTTCCCACCACAGATCCATCTGTCACCCAAATCTGCTGAGTCACATGATCTGAGCTGCTGGACTGCTTGTCCTCAGTCGGGAGCTGCTGTAGAGCCCTCTCTGCCCGAGGCTATCTCAAAGAGGCCAGCCCTCTGTGTCACCTGGTAAAATGGCATGGATTGAGGAGCCATTGTCAGGTGTGTGATATCTTGCTCATGGGAGCCCCAGAGGCCGGTCTGATGGGAGTTTCCTTCTGATGCTGAGAGGTGTGAGGTGGAGTGGATTTGGGGCCACTCAAGAGATTTGACTGTGGGTATGTCTGTGGGGGGTGTTTCCAGAGACGCTTAAGTGAGGCAGGAAGACCCACACTAGACACTGGCAGCACCATCCTGTGGGCTCATCCTGTGGGCTTGGGTTCTAAGTAAAAAGTCATAGGAAAAAGTGAACTGCAGACACAATGTGACCAGCCACCTCAGGCTTCTGATGCTACCCTTCCTCACCATGGCGCACTGTATCCCCTCGAACTGTGAGCCAAAAATAACTAACCCTTTCCTTCCTTCCTTCCTTCCTTCCTTCCTTCTTTCCTTCCTTCTCTCCCTCTTTCCCTGTCTCTCTCTTCCTCCCCTCCTTCCATCACTCCTTCTCTCTCCCTTCCTCTTCCTCCTCCTTCTTCCTCTCTCCCTCTCTCTCCTCCTTCTCTCTCCTTCTTCCCCCCTCCTCCCCTCTCTTCCCCCCTCTCTCCCCCTCCTCCTTCCCACCCTCCTTCCTTTCTTCATTGCTTGTGTCAGGCATTTTGTCACAGCAACAAATAACCAACCCGTCACACATTGCCAAATGCTACAGCTGAGAACCAGTCTCACAATCTTCTGTGACACAGGATGGCAAAGTCAGTACGCACCTAAGACAGATCTTTGCACGTATACATAGTAACATGGTGTCTTTTCCCACCCCAGTTTGTTGGTCCCCTGTGACCTACTCCGGGATCCCTCATAACAAAGGTGGAAAAGCAGAGTATTTGCTAGATCAGGAGACAGGTGTGTGTTCCTGTGCGGATGGCCCGGCTGAGATGCCATGTGCACTGCAGCTGCCCTACGTCTACGAACAGCTACTCAAGTAGTGGATAGCCCTGGGGTTGCTTGTATTTTGGTGCTAATTCCACTCTTCTGAGAGGGGAGGCGAACAAGGAATGAGTCACATATTCAGGTGACTTCTTATGAACCAATCCCCTAATGGATAAAGGAGCCAATCATGGGTGAGTAGGAGGGACTTCCGGGTTGGAGAGGGGAAGAGTGGAGGAGGAGGAGGGGGGGGAGAGGGAGGGAGAGAGAGAGAAGGGGCCTTTTGGATGGGGATAGTGTGAGGACAAGATGTAGCTGCTAGTATCTCCCAGTTTCAAAGGTGGATCTGTCAGGATTCGCTACCAGAGGATTTAGATTTAATAAGGCTCACAAGATTAGGATTTTAGTTGATGCGCCCAGCGATTGAGTTACCGTTGTCTCTGAACTAAGTTTGTGTTGCATTTTCCTTCACGCAGCAGCTCGTCTGGGTTCAAGAGAGAAAGGTACAGGCTAAGTGTGGGTTTGCCTGATGTGCACCACAGAGGCCATGGGGGATTTGAAGCATGGGGCTGGCGTGGTAGTGGCCCACCAGTGGAAACTTGGCAAGCTGGGTGGAGAGATTTTCGAGCTCTGAGTCAGAGTCTCCACGAGATAAAAACAGGTTGGCCATTGCCTGCAGTGCATGGCCAGCCAGACCGCCAGGGCAGAGAGTTGCTGGCACAAGCGCAGGAACGTGCCGGTTCGTTTTTTTAATATTTTCTGCAACACACTCACATGTTCTAGAACACACCTGGGGCGCTTTGCAGAAACCAAACCAGAGAACTGATAACTCAAGGTCTTCCACCCGTACATCTTGGACTTTAATGGTGATGTTTATTTCTTCTACCACCCCCATGGGGAGGTGATACTGGCTGGTGTTTGTCAGACTTTTTCCTGAGGGTACTTAACGTACGTTTATTTACTCCAGAAAGGGAACCTACAACAGAACAAAGCAATGATCATACCACAAGCCAATAGTTTACTGCGGTTACTGACAGGGGTATGGCTCAGAGGCCACTGACAGAAAACAGGGGTGACTCGGAAGCAGCAGCATCACTGAAAAGCCCAATCCAGCGTGGGTGACAACTTGCAAAAGCTCTGGGAGCTCTCCTATAGCATGCAGGCGGCCCCATATCTGAGAAACCATCCCAGATCTACCCAGCAGTCTCCTCCCCCACCCAGCCTACCTAGTCTATGAAGCTGGGGGAGGGGGAGGGGGAGGGGTGAGACTCTTTCCAGTTTCCAATTTCCCAGCCATAACATCTCTTTGTTGACCTCTGGAGTTCTCACCACCCTTCCCCTCCCTTCTGAAGGGAATGTTTCAGTTCAGAGGAAACTGTCATACAACAACTGGTGTGGTGTTTTGGTGTGGTGTTTTGTTTTGAGCTGGGTCTGGCCAACACCATATCCCAGACTTCCACTCTGAGTCAGGGGAGAGAGTGGGTTCACGAACTCTGTGGAGACACATATGCTCAAAGCTTGGAGCAGTGTGGTTTTTCTCTTCGGGCTCCCATCTGCCATTCTTCCAACTGGAAGCCATGATGACAAGCAGATCCTTGCGTGTCAGCACCATCTTAGACCCTGCACCCAACAGTCTCAGAGTGGTCTGGTTTTTTGTTCTTTAATGGGCTACAGTGACCCCAGTAAGTGGTGGGTGGGTCTCTTTAGAAATAAATACCTGGGGCGTTGGTGCCATAAATACAGTGTTTCAATGACTGTGGGGGTGGGCAGCCTCCCTTTTGAAGAGCACTGTCTGGCTCTGCACTCTAGCTCAGGAAAGAACCATGACCTCATTATCTCAGGCTCCCCTCTCCCCTGTCACTACTGGGGAAGCCAGTTCAGTCACAGAATCTCTTATTGCCAGCCTTGACTTCTAGAGGTCAGCCACTATGGAATTTCTGAACCACACTGTTGAGCCTCTCACCGGCACATGAGAAATGCACCGTGCCCCACCTTCCCTGGAGTCCATTAGCAGTTGGAGGTTCTGACATTTCTTGTTACTGAGTGAGCCCTGCCTGGCTTTTTCCAAGTTTCCAAGTGTCGTCTTAGCAGCGGGTGAGCATCCTTCCTGGCGTCCTTGCCAGGATGCGGAGTCCTGTATCCTGGGAAGATGCTTGTTTATGGTGGAGCTCTCCCGCTCCAACTTCACGACGCACTACCTTCAACCTTAGGACCTTAGTGATCTGGCCCCAGGCACACTCTTCAGATCTCTGGCAGTCACTCCAGCCTCCTTGGCACACCATCTGTTTTGTGAACTTTTCCTGTGGAGATGTTGAACAAGTCTCTGCTCCCCACAGGCTGGACACCAATGAAAGATCAAAGTAGCACAATCGCTCAAAGTTCAACTTGGAGAACTTCAACTCAAAGTCATGGACATGGGCTACATACAGGAGCACGGGTGACCCCAAAGCATTTGCATTACTGAGAAGCCTCACCCAAGCATGGATGAACCTTCCGCAGTCTATGCTAGCACCTCCAAGAGCTCAAGGCTATGAACCATTTGGGGAAAATTACATATAGCCAGGAAGAATGCTGGAACCTCAGGTGAGGATCTCCTGAGTCTCCCAATCTGTCCTATGAAGGAGTGTCAACAGACCTGATTCGAGTCTCTTGAGTGTTGTCTTGGCCACTCTGATGAAGATGGTAATTGAGATAGCCGGGCAGTGGTGGCGCACGCCTTTAATCCCAGCACTTGGGAGGCAGGTGAGTTCCAGGACAGTCAGGGCTACGCAGAGAAACCCTGTCTCAAAAAACCAAAAAAAAAAGAGAGAGAGAGAGAGAGAGAGAGAGAGAGAGAGAGAGAGAGAGAGAGATGTTATATGGAGTTATGGGGAGGTACGTGTGGGGGAAGGGTGTGCAGGCCCAAGCCCAGGCATCCCTTTCCCCAGAGAGACCAGACACACTCGAAGGTATAGTATAGAAATAGAGTTTATTTAGGGCATGGGGAGGGGAGTTAAGAGGGTAGTAGAGGCAGAGAAAGGCAGAGAGAAGAAGAGAGTAGAAAAGTAGAGGAGTGGAGGCCGGCCATGACCACGTGGAGAGAGGGGGGAAGGGAATGGGGAGAGGTAAGAGAAGGGAGAAGCAAGAGATAAGAGAGAGGGGGGGGCAAGCAGTCCTTTTTATAGTGGCAGGCCCACTTGGCGGTTGCCAGGCAACTGTGGGGCGGAGCATACCCAGCTGTTGCCAGGCAACTGTGGGGTGGGGTTTAGACAGAATGCTAACCGTAATGATCCTCATGCTCAGGGTACATCGTTCTCCAACATCACCCTTTACTTCCCTTAGTTGCAAACACAATCATATATCGACCCCAGTCAAGGCAGAGGTCCATCTTAAGGTAGCCTCTTTCTGTTTTGCAAGCCTGCGGCCTCTATCTGGCACCAGCAAGCAAGCGTGCCACCTTTAGCCGGGAATGGGCCAAGTCTGCAGAGCCAGAGAGGTAATGGGATGGGGGGATTTGAGGGTGTCAAGTGTGCCCACCAAGAAGTCCCCACCCACGTGCTGCTAACTATCAACATCCCACTCTCACCCACAGTTCTGACTCATGATGAGCAGCAGGCTCAAGCCTTCTAATTAAGCTCTGGGTCTGGTTCTCTGCCTCTTCTGTCCTGCAGTCACAAGAGCTGAGAGTTTCTTACAGCACACAGTCCAGGGGGCCCTGTGGGTTGTACACTTCACCTCCACGGGTGCTGACTCCACCCCAGCCTGTCCTGATCTGTCTCCCACATGCGAGGGGCCCCCTATCCATAGCTCTATGACTGTGTGGTAGTGTAAGGGTTCTTCCACACCTGTCAAGTGCTTGCCTATGCCAGCTAATACATCTGCTCCCGTAACCTCTTAGTCTCAGTTTGCTCCAGTTCTGGTTTCTATTCGTGCATTGATGCTGTGTGATAGGCTCTCCGTATCTTCTCTACCACCAGGGACAGGCTTCTGGTTGCGGAAAGCCAGCAGGTCATGTGCTTACACACACACAAACAAACAAACAAAACACTCAATTTGTCTCTCCCTAGTCTCTCCCAGTCCTTTCTTCCATCAGAGCTCAGAAGCTGAGGCCTCATCAAAAGGAGAGCACAATCAGATGCAGGCGGCTTTGGCTTTGCCTTGGTGGCTGTAGAAGTGCTAGCTAGAAACACAGGGAAGGCTCGGCTGAGCCTTTGGGGCTGTCTCAAATAGAAGACTCTTGGTTCTCATAAGAACTAACTGTGAAATTTAAGTTTGGGAGGGGGAAGGGTGAGGCCACACTTGTGGTCAAGATTCTCCGAGGTTGATTAACTCTTTAGAACTGTGACTATGAGGGAGTAGGGCTCTCCTTGTTAGACAGAGTCCAGTTGTCTTTCCCAACTTAGCCTTCTTTTACACTATTTGCTCTCTCTGTCTCTCTACCTCTGTGTGTGTCTCTCTATCTCTGTGTGTGTGTGTGTGTGTGTGTGTGTGTGTGTGTGTGTGTGTGTGTGTGATCAGAGAACAACATGTAAGAGCTGTCTGTGTCCTAGCTGGTTTTGTTTGTCAACTTGACACAAGCTGGAGTTATCACAGAGAATGGAGTCTCCCCTGAGGAAATGCCTCCATGAGATCCAGCTGTAAGGCATTTTCTCAATTTGTGATTAAGGGTGGGAGGGCCCCTTGTGGGTGATGCCATCCCTGGGCTGGTAGTCTTGGGCTCTATAAGAAAGCAGGCTGAGCAAGCCAGGGGAAGCAAGCCAGTAAGTTACATCCCTCCATGGCCTCTGCATCAGCTCCTGCTTCCTGACCTGCTTGAGTTCCAGTCCTGACTTCCTTTGGTGATGAACAGCAGTGTGGAAATGTAAGCTGAATAAGTCCATTCCTCCCCAAGTTGCTTCTTGGTCTTGATGTTTGTGCAGGAATAGAAACTCTGACTAAGACAAGCTGCTTCTCCTCCTCTGTCACATGAGTTCCATTCCTGGAACTCAGGTCACCAGGCTTGGTAGCAAGTGCCATAGTCTGCTTAACCATCTCAGCAGCCCAACTTAGCCTTCTTAATCGGTACTCATCATGCCCCTAACAGCCATCCTTGTGGCCCGCTATATAAAACCTTTTGGGATATATGAATGGGCTTCTAGCTTCCACTAACCCGGAGGTTAACTGGTAACTTCCAACTTTGTTCTTATCCACCTACCAGATATGGTTCTGTTTTTATTTTAAGTGAATGTTTTGTTGCTGTTGGTGGTGGTGGTGGTGAGTTTTGTTCTTTTGTTTTTGTTGTTGTTTGTTTGTTTGCCTGCATGTCTATCTATGCACCACTTGAGTGCCTGGTGCCTCTGGAGGCCAGAAGAAAACATCAAATCCACTAGACTGGAGTTACAAAGGATTGAGTCACCAAGTGGATGCTGGAAATTGAACCCGAGCCCTCTGGAAGAGTAGCCAGTGTTAGTGCTATTAAGCACTGAGCCATCTTGCCAGCTCCTGTTGGTTTTTTTTTTTTTTTTTTTAATAACTCGAGTTAGACTTTTTTTACTTATGTATTTTTTAGCACCTGGATTTATGACTTTCTTCATATGGTTACTATAAAACACTTCACGCACTGTTGCCACACTGGAACGCGGTAGTCAAGGTTGTCAGACTGTTTCTGGCCATGACCGTTCATATTTGGCTCCAGAAGATTAACACCTTTAAGGTAGGCACTGTGTTTTTGCAAGGCACTGTTACTAAAAAGAAACTGAGCGCAAAGAGTAAGTCACACGAGCTTTCCTTCAACCCAGGTCTCTTACACAGTGAAGGTCCAGGCCTGGGGGGCTGGTGGGCATTGTGCATTTGGCCAGCAGAAACAGGAAGTCAAGGTGTGGGGTCGTCCCTTCCAACCACTCTCCATTGGGAGAATTCAGTCATGTGACCCTGCACTGATTGCAAGGGAGGCTGGGAAATGTAGTCTAGCTATGTGTTCTGCTGCAACGGTAAGAAAAGTGTCGCCCAGTTTGGGCGGCAGTGATAGACTGTGATAACCCAATGCCATCTACTTCTTTATTGTTTGTTCTTGGGCTGAGAGTAGAGGGATGGCTGTGAATGCAGTGCGGTGATTAAAGATGACATTTTGGGATAATTCACACTGGCCTCGAACTCTCTGTGGCCAAGGATGACTTCAAACTACTGATCTTTTTGCCTCCACCTCCCAAGTGCTAGGATGATAGACATGTACCACACGCCCAGGTTTGGCGGCAGGAGAGAGTATACTGGATAGTGCCGAGGGATTGGCCACCAGCTCCAACCCCAAAAAATGGCACCCCAGAAGGAAGTTGGGTCTAGATGCCAGATACACAGGTGTACACTCTTATCCAGCAGAGATGAGAGGCAAGATCTCTGCAGTCAGACAGTCCCTGGCCAGTCCCTGACTGGTCCGGAAAAGGTGTCTATGAACCCTTGTTGATAGCAGCCTGCTTCCATCGGGTACTGTGGGAGTCATGGAGGTGGGTCTTGCCTCACCTGACTGTACATCCAGAAGAGAACAGGGACACCGAGAGCCCCTTGGGGTCTGGAGTTGGGATGAAGATGGCTGCTCCCATCACAGTGAACAAAACATGATGTAGCAAGTTAGAGACAATTCTCTAGGGTTTTGCTCTTTGAGTTTTGGTGTCTGTCTGTCTGTCTGTCTGTCTGTTTGCTTGAAACACATAGCCCAGGCTACCTTCAAACTCTCTCTGTAGCCAAACAGAATCTTGAACTTATTCTCCTGCCTCCAGCGCCCACTGCTGACTTTACAGGCATGCACCACCATGCCTTCATTTAATAGCACTTCCCAACCTTATGCAAAATCTCACAACTGCAAAATAATATTATTTTAAAAGAACCCAGATATAAGTTTAAGTGCCCACCCAGAGGATGAGAACTCTGGCCTCTTTCCAAGCTGGGGCTCTAAGACACAGAGATAGGTAACAAGAACTTCCCACGGCATGAACCTAGCTTAGGAATTACACAACAGGATGAGTAGAGGGCACCTGCCATGTAGTCACGGTTTAGAAATGTAACTCTTCTGCTTCTTTCCTCAAACCCCTAATCCTCAGATGACATACCCACACCACATGACACCATCAGCCACCCACACCAATGACATCATCACCCACACACCACATGACATCATCACCCACCCACACCACATGACATCATCACCCACCCACACACCACATGACATCATCACCCACACACCACATGACATCATCACCCACACACACACCACATGACATCATCACCCACACACACACCACATGACATCATCACCCACACACACCACATGACATCATCACCCACTCACACCACATGACATCACCACCCACCCACACCACATGACATCATCACCCACACAATATGACAGCATCACACACACCACATGACATCATCACCCACTCACACCACATGACATCACCACCCACCCACACCACATGACATCATCACCCACACAATATGACAGCATCACACACACCACATGACATCATCACACACACACACCACATGACATCATCACCCACCCACACCACATGACATCATCTCACACACACAACACATGGCATCATCACCCACCCACACCACATGATATCATCAGCCACCCACACCACATGACATCATGGAAGCTTTAGGGCTTCCATTGGTCAGGAGGGTCTGCCCAGCCCATGCTTCCTACAGAGAAATAACCAAGAGCTCTGGTTGGTGGAAACTTCTAATAAATGAAGTCAGAATCCAGCTGTAAATCTGCTCTCAGATTATCTGTCCTTCTGTCATCCCAGGCATGGGGTGAAACACTTGCCTTCCCCAGCCGTGCCTGCTCAGTCCCTGATGACAGTGGCTGAAGATGATGGCCAGAAGCAGACTGGTTACCAGCATCCTTCAGAGCCTGAGTAGTTAGGAAGCCTGTTTGCTAATGAAATACAGCAAACTGATCCAGGATGTCTGAGGGTGGGGACTGAGGAAGTTCACATCTAAGGCAGTGAGTTCCCACCACCCCAGCAGGCATGGGGGTACAACTGAGCTCTGACACTATATCTGTGTGATCTGGGCCAAGAAACTAACTCTTCCGGACTCAGTTTTCCTATTATAAAATGGGAACAAAAATAACACAGCTGACCCCCAAGAGTCCATGAGGAGCAAATGGGATCATTGACAGACATGCTGGCACAGCACCTGGTCCATCACCTGGCGCAGCCAGGCTGTGCTCGCCATGGATGGGGCTCTCCGGGGCTCCAGCCAATTCCCTCCTCCCTGCACGCTGTGATGACTGATACGTTTCTGTAATAAACAGAAAAGTCCAGGTCCTCCTCAAGGGAGGTACCTGGTCAAACTGTTCATCACCTGGCCCTGGCCTCCAATCACAACAAACCTCATACGCTCCCTTTCCCAGCCTCTCTTCTTTCCCCAGAGACCGGTTTCTCCACCCCCCACCAGTGCTCCTGATTCTGCTTCCTTTGCTGGCTTCTCTTTTGTCCTCAGACATCCTGGGTCAAGGCTGGCCCCCCTCAGCCTCAGCCTCAGCCTCAGCCTTTCTGTTTTATCCTCTAGAGACATTGGCTGTCTGCCCTGCTTTTTTTGTTGTTGTTGTTCATTTGCTTGCTTGTTTGTCTGTTTGAGACAGGCTTTCGTTGTGTAGCCCTGTAGCAAAATCAAAAGAAACCTTCATTTTAAAGCTGTAATGAAAAAAGAAAATTAGTTCCAAAGAGGGCAAAGAGGGGAATTGACTGAACCAAAGGCCCACAGCTAGTTGATGGTATGACACCATCACCCAGAAGTTCCACTGCCTAGGGCATACTCCAAAGATCCGAAAACAGAGCCAGCAAAGGTGAAGGGCGCTTGCTGCTAACCCTGATGACTTGAGTTTGATCCCTGGAACCTACACAGTGGAAGAGAAGAAAAAACTCCCTCAAATTGTCCTCTGACCTCCACACATGCATGTGAAAACACACACACACACACACACACACACACACACACTTAAAAATAAAACAAATCACATATTTTTATATATATATCTTTGCCTTTATGGAAAATAAAATCTAGCAAGAGAGTCGGAAACAGACTCCTACGTGTTAGTGACCAATGACTGCTAAGGAAGATTTAGATATGTGTTATGAGCGTCACTGGGGAAACTGCTTGTGTTCTAAATGTCTGCTACGTGACCAACAGGTTAACAGGAGGCCCCATTACACTGCTGGATCAAAGGATGATAGAGAACTGCATTGGTTACTTTTCTGTTGCTGAGACAAAACACCACAGCCAAGCCAACTTATCGAAGAAAGTTTATCTGGGCTTATGATTCATAGAGTTAGAATCCATGATGGTGTCTTGGAGGCAACAGGTGGAAGGCATGGCAGCTGTCGCAGAAGCTCACATCTTGAATGACAAGCACAAAGAGGAGAGAGTACACTAGGAATATGCACGGCTTTGAAACCTCAAAGCCTTCCCCCAGTGTCGTACTTCCCCCAGCAAGACCGCACCGCTCACTAAAGACCAAGCACACAAACATCGGAGCCCACAGGAGACATTCTCACTCAAACCGCCAGAAGAACCATGACTATACTTAACTCTGTTTCGAGTCAGACCACCTGGGTTCGCCTCTTAGCTGAAGTATCTGCTGCCAGTTTGGGCAAGTCATCAGTCTGTGACCAAGCTCACCCATAAGTTAACGTGGGATAGAAAAGTATCTCAGCTTCTACTTCTCAGTCAGTTCCTGCTTCTTAAAGATCGCTCCCACAACCCCAGTGGATCATCCTGCAGTCACCCCTTTTTTGTGTGTCCACAGGTCACCTGGCCAGGGTAAGGCTGTCTTGGCTCCAGGAGACAAGCGACATTAAGGCCAGCTCCCATGTGTTTCTTCATTCTCCAAAGCCAGTGACTTCCATGACATGTCTATTTCTTAGACAATCACAAAAACAGAGGACACAGGCCAGACACACGGAGCACATACAAACCTCACAGACATCACACCTGCTACCTTCTCACATGTCAGGCAAACCTAGTCTTGACTGGATGCTGTGTGAGTCGCTCTGTGTATGTCTGTCTGTGTGAGTCTATGCAGTGTGTGCAGGTAGCCATGGAGGCCAGAAGAGGGCATGTCTTAGTCAGGGTTTCTATTCCTGCACAAACATCATGACCAAGATGCAAGTTGGGGAGGAAAGGGTTTATTCAGCTTACATTTCCATGCTGCTGTTCATCACAAAAGGAAGTCGGGACTGGAACTCAAGCAGGTCAAGGAGCAGAAGCTGATGCAGAGGCCATGGAGGGATGTTTCTTACTGGCTTGCTTGCTTCTCCTGGCTTGCTCAGCATGCTTTCTTATAGAGCCCAAGACTACCAGCCCACAAATGGTACCACCCACAAGGGGCCCGCCCTCCTTGATCACTAATTGAGAAAATGCCTTACCACTGGATCTCATGGAGGCATTTTCTCAACTGAAACTCCTTTCTCTGTGATAACTTCGGCTTGTGTCAAGTTGACACACAAAACTAGCCAGTACAGGGCGTCAGATCCCTTGGAGCTGGAGTTACAGGTGGTTATGAGCCACTGACATGGGTGTTGGGAACTGAACTTGAGTCCTCTGAAAAAGCAGCAACTGTTCTTAACTGATAGTCCATCTCTCTACCCTGAGACTTGTTTGTTCACAGCTTTATGGCTTGGAACTTTAAGACCAAGGCGCATGCAGGGCTGGTTTCTGGTAAGTTCTCTCTCCATAGCTTACCGAGAGCCCCTTTTTTCCTGTGTCGTCTGATGGCTTCTTCTCTGTATGCCTATGTCCTGGTAGCTCTTCCTCTTCATATAAGCATGCCAGCTCACTGGATGAGAGCCAGCCATTTACTCTTCTCCAAAGGTCTATGCAATAAAGGCTCAGACCTCAGAGTGGCACTACTGGAAGGTGGTGGGACCTTCCTGAAGAAGCAGGGAGTGGGGGCTGGAGATGGTTCTGAGGTTAAGAGCACTGGTTGCTCTTCCAGAGGACCCTGGTTCAGTTCCCAGCACCCACATGGCAGTTCACAACTGTCTGTCTGTAACTCCCGTTCCAGAATATCTGGCACCTTCACACAGACACACATGTAGGCAAAACATCAATGCACACAAAAATAAGTGAACCTTAGAAGTGAGGACCAGTGGAAGATCTTTAGGTTTTACACTTGTATTGGATATTTTGCCCCTTCCCGTGACCAAATTCCAGGCAAAAGTAACTTAAAGGAAGGAAGGGCTCATCTTGGCTCACAGTTGGAGGGGATAAAGTCCATATCGAGGGGAAAGCATGGGGGGCAGGGGAGGCAGCATGCAGCACCAGCAGTAACAGAAACCTGCGCTGGGACTCCCTGCCTCCTCATAACTTGGCAGACAGAAAGCAGAGAGTGAACAGAAAGTGGACCGCGCTATCGTACCTCAAGGCCCTCCCTCAGTGACCCACTTGCTCCACTGAGTCTCCACCTTCTAAAACCTTTGGTTTTGTTGCTGGTGGTGACTGGTTTTGTTTTGTTTTGTGTTTGTTTGTTTGTTTGTTTGTTTGTTTGTTTTTTCTGTTTGTGGTTTTGGGAGTAGGGTTGGCTGAGCTGGTTGTTGGGGCTTGATTTGTTTGTTTTGAGACGTGGTCTCACCATGCAACCCTGGCTGTCCTGGAACTTGATTTATAGACCAGGCTGGCCTTGAACTCATAGAGATCCACCTGCCTCTGCCTCTAGAACCCTGAGAGATTAAAGGTCGCCACATCTTGATTGCTCCTAATGGTTTTACAACCTTTTAAAATGGCACTTCCACCTGGGAAGCAGTGTTCAAGCACAGGCACCTGTGAGTGGGGCTATTTCACATTCAAACCATGACAATGCTTGAAGGAGTTAGTGGGGCCTTGACTTCTTCCTTGTGTCTTTGCTCCCCAGCCAGGATGTGAATGGTCTTTGCTCCTCTTATACTCTATATTCACCACGGAGCTTTACCTCCCCCAGGTCCAAACACCACAGAGCCAATCTACCATGGTCAGACGTCTCCCAAGCTGTGAGCCAGAAAACTCAAACTTAGCTAGTTATCCCCAGTATCCATTACAGTAATCCAAAGAAGACTAACAAGCAGTGTACAATAATGACCTCATTTAACTGTAATTACCCCCCCAAAGGCTGTCTCCACATATAGCCACATTGAACAGCTTCAACATATGAAGTCTGGAGAGATAGATACATACATAATACATAGATAGAAAGATAGATATATAGATACATAGATAGATGGATACATATGTACATACATAAATAGATACATAGACAGATACGTACATATGTAGATAGATAGATAGATAGATAGATAGATAGATAGATAGATAGATAGATACTTTTCTGTATGTAACAGATGGGTAAACATACTCCCCTACTTCAGATCTCTGCCAAATGAGACAGCAAAGGGTGCCAGGACACACTTCTATCCCAGGGAGAGAAGAATTGGCAGGGGTCATTCAACCCTCCAGGGCCATTAAAAGGGATTAGCATATTCCTGCTGTAAAGAGATTAGGTGAACTCTCACCAAGTTTGGCTCCTTGTCGTGTGGATTAATGGACACATCACCTGTGTGGTGGTGTCACAGATATCCATACATGTCACACTTATAAAGGGGTATATTACATAAATTCCATTGTATATAACTTAGCTGCTTTATAACTGAAAGATAAACTCATTTATAGAAATCAGAGCTCCCAAACACAACGTAGCATCCTGGATTAAATCCAGAAACAGAAAAAGGACCCGAGGGACTCAGTTGGAAAGGTGCCTGTTGTGCCAGCATGAAGACATGGGTCTAGATCCCAGCATCCACATAAAGGCTGGATGTGGCTGTGGTGACTGTAACCTCAGTGCTGGCGGAAGTATGGAGATAGAGGGACCTGGAGCTCACCGGCTAGCTAGCCTAGCTAACCAATGAGCTCTAGGTTCAGTGGGAGACCCTGTCTCAAAATGGAAAGTGAAGCCTGGAGTGGGGGTGCATGCCTTTAACCCTAGCACTTGGAAGACAGAGGCAAGTGGATCTCTGTGAATTCCAGGACAGCCAGGGCTACATAGTAAGACTCTGTCTCAGGAAGGAAGAAAGGAAGGGAGGGAGGGAGGGAGGGAGGGAGGGAGGAAGGAAGGAAGGAAGGAAGGAAGGAAGGAAGGAAGGAAGGAAGGAAGGAAGGAAGAAAGGAGAAAAAGAAGATAGATAATAACATACATACATAGATAGAAACATAGATACATACATAGGTAGAAAGATAGACATATAGATACATAGATAGATGGATACATACATACATACATAAGTAGAAAGATAGACACATAGATAGATACATAGATAGGCCGGGCAGTGGTGGCACACGCCTTTAATTCCAGCACTCAGGGGGCAGAGGCAGGCAGATTTCTGAGTTCGAGGCCAGCCTGGTCTACAGAGTGAGTTCCAGGACAACCAGGGCTATACAGAGAAACCCTGTCTCGAAAAAACAAAACAAAAAAACAAAACAAAAAAAAGATACATAGATCAATAGATGATAGATATATAGATACATACATACATAGGTAGAAAAATAGACACATAGATAGATAGATAGATAGATAGATAGATAGATAGATAGATACATACATACATACATACATACATACATACATAGGTAGAAAGATACATACATACATACATACATACATACATACATACATAGGTAGAAAGATACATACATACATACATACATACATACATACATTCATACATAGACAGACATAAAGATAACATGACTGAGGAAGACCTGTAACCTTGATCTCTGGCTTCCACATGCATGCTCATATACATGCATTTACACACACATGCACACACACACACACACACACACACACACACACGGGAGGGGGAAGGGGCATGAATGGGAAGCTGATGAAATCTGTGTACCATGTGCATGTTTAGTTAATACTTGAGGACCAGTGCCCATGTCTTGGTTTGAACAAATGTCTTCTGCTTATATGAGGCGCTACTGTGGAAGGAGACCAGGTGGCGGGTGACGTCTACACTGTCTTTGTAACTTTACTGAGATTCTGTAATTAGTCCACCAAACAAACAAAAGAAACCCAATATTCAGTTCCCCACCTCCCTCTGGCTATCTGAGAGGAGGCATTCCTTGAGTCTTCCCCTTGCCTTCTAATCCCTCCAAGGATGCCGGGGCTCCTTCTGAAGGTCACATCTCAGGTCCAAAGTGCTACCCAACTGATATAACGCTAGTTAAATGAGAGATCAGGCTGAAATGGAAATTACAAACTCCCTAGGCTTTTGCAGGCTGTGGGCTTTCTCTGCCATGTGACGCCTGGTGCTGCCCCATGCCTCCGACCCCACACGCCGACAGGAGCACTGGAGATGTGCCTGGTCCGGGTTGAGATATGCTTTGATGGTAAAAACGGGACAAAAACCTGAATACAAAACTCCTGCATTGATCGTTTCCCACTCCAGTCACACACTGAAACCTTATCATCTCCCATCCAGCAGATTAAATATATTGTTGAAATTAATTTTACCTGGTTTGGGTTTTTTTTTCCCTTCTCTTTTTTAAATGCAGCAGCTGCTAGAACATCCTTAATTGTCAGCTGTGCAGCTTACATTTCACAGCTATTCACGGTGTTGGCCCAGAGGGAGGGAGGGTTGTAATGGCCTGTGGATTCTCCTACCATAACGTTTAAGAGGTGGGATGGACAGAGCTCGTGCTTAAATTGGGAAGAGAAGTTCAGGCAGCCGGTGTTTCAACAAGGCCCAGATCTGTGAAGTCCAAGACAAGTAAGGGTAACAGAAAGGGGGGATTTACCCAAGTTGCTTCATGCCAGCCTAACCTTTTTACATCCTAAGCAGGTGGGGTCACCTAAATAAGTGCAGAATTGAAGAGCTTACTGAGAAGACCCTGAGATCCTAAGTCTACCACACGCATCCTGGGATGGAACCTGCCTTGCTGGGGTCACCCAATACAGCGACATGGCCTCAACCTGGATCCACCCCAGAACAGTGAGTGCCAGGCACTGGGGCTGTCCATCAGGACCTTGTAGCCTCTGTCTGAGGGATTCTCAAATGGGAAGCCATAGTGACTCCAGAATCACTCTTCTCAGCAGGGCTCTCATGGGATGTATGTCTATAATCCAGCAGCCAACAGGCAAAAGAAGGAAGGTCGTGTAAATTTGAGGCCAGCCTGGATTATAAAGCAAGTTAGGGCCAGCCTGGACTACAAAGCAAGTTTGGGGCCAGCCTGGACTACAAAGCAAGTTTGGGGCCAGCCTGGACTACAAAGCAAGTTTGAGGCCAAACAAGGCTCCCTAGCAAGCAAGACCCCATCACAGAAGACAACAACAGGGGATGGGGAGAGGGCTCAACAGTTAAAGCATTTGTCCCATACGCAAGAAGTGTGTAGTTCAGACTCCAGACCCCATATAAATGCCATATGAATGTCTATGTGATGGCCCACCTGGAACTCCAGCCTTGGAAAGTGAAGACGGGAGATCCTTGGAGCAAGCTGGCCATCTAGAAATCCTGCCTTAAATAACAAAGTGAAAGGCATCATGGAAGATTTCCTACATCAAACTTAGGGCCTGGGCCAATCACTGTGACTGTTTAGGTCACCTAGTGTGGTGGTTTGAATATGCTTGGCCCCTGGGAGGTGGCACTATTAGGATGTGTGTGACATTATTGGAGGAGGTGTAGCCTTGTTGGAGGAAGTGTCTCACTGTGGAGGTGGGGCTTTGAGGTCTCATATATATGCTCAAGTCTGGCCAGTGAGATCCAGAGCCTCCTCCTGGCTGCCTATAGAACATAGTCTGCTTCTGCTGTCTGTGGATCAAGATGTAGAACTCTGGGCTCCTCCAGTACCATGTCTGCCTGCACACTGCCATGCTTCCTGCCATGATGAGAATGGACTAGACCTCTGAAAACATAAACCAGACCCAATTAACTGTTTGCCTTCATAAGCGTTGCCATGCGGGGCAGTGGTGGCCCACGCCTTTAATCCCAGCACTTGGGAGGCAGAGGCAGGTGGATTTCTGAGTTCGAGGCCAGCCTGGTCTACAGAATGAGTTCCAGGACAGCCGGGGCTACACAGAGAAACCCTGTGTCGAAAAAAAACAAAACAAACAAACAAATAAGAGTTGCCATGGTGTCCCTTCACAACAATGAAAAAAACATAAGACAGCTAGTTACAGGAAGGTGTTTAGAAAAGAGCGATTCTCCACAGGGTGAGGAGCGTCATCAGCAGAAGCAGGAAGCCAAGCCAAAGCTGTGGACCCCCCCTGCACCTTCCTAGGAACCTCACTTCCTCAACAGCAACTGCAGCTTGGGCTGCTCACCACAGATCTGCACTTTGACAGGCTATCTGGCAGAGTCAAGGGTGGATCCCAGAGTGAGGTCTTGTGACCTTTCTAGATGCCTTTCTCTTGTCCCAGCTGAGCAAGCAGGAGGAAACTCTCCTAGCATCAAGCCACAGCAGCCGTGCGGACCCCTTTCCCACCGGAATGACTTGGTTTCCCCTCAGGCGCCATGCTTCCCTAAACTGCTGTGCATGCCAGGTTCCGGCAGCACCTGAAGTAGTCAGGTGCCCCGCCCTCAGAGGCCAC
The DNA here is from genome assembly GCA_028551405.1 of Uromys caudimaculatus. Lineage (NCBI taxonomy): Eukaryota > Metazoa > Chordata > Mammalia > Rodentia > Muridae > Uromys > Uromys caudimaculatus. The sequence continues at coordinate 132,436,710 of CM052702.1, forward strand.
CGGTGGGGAAGGAATAGGAGCCCAAGAAAGGATTCCGGAAACTAAGATGTGCCAGGGTGTCTTCCCTTCATTCCTCTAGGACTCCTGTGTGGCTCCCTCAGAGCAGGTGTCTCCTCCAGGCCCTGCAGATCGAGACGAGAGGGGGTTACCCGAGGGCCACCCTCAGCTAGGAAGGAAGGGATCTGGTATTCTTGTGCTTGTCCTTCCTGTCTGGAGTTCACAGCAAGTTCCTCTAGAATCCACTCCTGCTGCCAGAGAAGCATCATTTGAATGGCACCTGTTATGGTTCGTTCTCTTGTCTGTCCCTCCCCACTCATGTTCTTTTGGCTGACGACACCTGCTGACGACCCTCTCCATCCGTGCCACAGAGTGTCCTGGTGAGACTGTCAGAGTTAATCAGAGACAGCTCCACATGGCCACCCTCACTAGCCTCAAAAGATCATCTAGGCTTTCACAGACCTTGACTGTGAGAGGTCTCCGGCTTCCATGCTGGAAAGAGGTCCTGGGCTAGTTGGTGTAGTGAAACAGAGCTGGAAATCTTATTAAAGTATTTTCATATAGGATGGAGATGAAGGTTATCAGAAAGAAAAGCACACCTGGGTGATGGTGTGTGCTTCAGACGGGAGAGTACAGGAAAGTAAGACAGACGCACCCAATTGTGGGCACGGACTCCTCAAGGGAAAATATAAATTAACTGACTTAGTGTTAGCCACCTATGCTCTTTTGGTGCCTCTCAGGTTACATCTCAAAACGTTGTTAAGAGGTCCAGTTCTGCTCTCTCTTTTGAGAGGCGAGATACAGGCGGTGTTTCTGGAGATGCCTTGGTGGAGTTACCATCTGATAAAGTCAAATTGGTAGCCACTAGGATTGCACCAGAGTCCTTTCCCGCCTGTGCCCCTAGGGAAACCCAACACAAAGCAATTTCCCTTACTCACTAATTGCTTTTGCAGGCCTGGCTTTCCCTCCCGCTGCCCCGCCTCCTGCTCTTCTCCTTTCTCCGCCTCCCAAGGACAAGGACACAGAGATATAGCCCCCTTGGGCCTAGCTTGTCTCTCTCAAAAACTAGTTTCTGAAATGTAATCCCGGAGGTGACAGTTGGCTGGGGCCAGCACTGCCCCCTGGGGAGCCATGGCTCCAAGCAGCTGCCAAGGACCTTGGAATTCAGTCCTGGCCTAACAGGCTCCGAGACTGGCGAGTGACCCTCACACCCATCCACACCCTCTTCTTCATCCCCCCTTCTCTTGATCACCTCTTTGCTAAGTTTTCACTCCCTCCTCCCATTCTCCAAGTGTTGTGACACACTTGGTTATCTGGTTACCACAACGCCAGCCTCCAGAACATCTTCCAGATACCTTGGGCAAAGCCAGGGGCAGTGGGCTGAGTCCATTCAAAGCTGGAACAGTAAAAAGCCATAGTGGGACCCTCACCTGTCTTCCCTCACTGTGGAAACTGCAGAGGCTTCATATTCAAGTTTTTTTTTTTTTTTTTTTTTTTTTTTTTTTTTTGTAGTCTGGCCCACCCATGCCCACTTCCTGAGGTAAATAAAAGCCAAAGGACAGCGCTCTCTCTCTCTCTCTCTCTCTCCTGTTTTTATTTTGGTTTGAGACAGGGTTTCGCTCTGCAGCCCTGACTATCCTGGAACTCTCTCTATAGACTAGGCTGGCCTCGAACTCACAGAGATCCTCCTGCCTCTGCCTCCTGAGTGCTGAGATTAAAGGCATGTGTCATCACCACCCGGAGACAGACTTCTTTAATTTTTTTTTTCTTTTAGTGTGTGTGTAGGGGGGACAGCATGCATGTCACAGAGCACACCTGGAGGTCAGAGGACAGCTCTGAGGGGTCAGTCCTCTTCCTTCACCTTTATGTAGGATCCAGAGATTGGGCTCAGAGCTCCAGGCTTGCACTTCAAGCGCGTTCCCCCACTGAGCCACATTGCCTGCCCCAAGGGCAAGCTTTCTAAAGTCCCATGTCCCAACAGGAGGCACCCCTTGCTGAGCACTTCCTGTATGCTCAGCTTAAAGAAACGTTTTAATACAAATAGAAGAGACCATCAGATGGTGGTGGCGCACGCCTTTAATTCCAGGACTTGGGAGGCAGAGGCAGGTGGACCTCTATGAGTTCGAGGCCAGCGTGGTCTACAGAGTGAGTTCCAGGACAGCCAGGGCTACATAGAGAAACCGTGTCTTGAAAAACAAAAAACAAAAAGAAAGGAAGGGAGAGAGGGAGGGAAGAAGGGAGAGAGAGAGAGAGAGAGAGAGAGAGAGAGAGAGAGAGAGAGAGAACTTCAGAGCCAGTTCAGATTGCTAAGCAGCCAGCAACTGGAAGACTGCTGTTTGTCACCAAGGGACAGACACCCCAAATAAGGAACACTGGTAGAGTAACCTCCCTTGCTTGTAGTGGACACAAGGGTCCAACTAACACCCTGACCAAAGCAGGTGCTGTGTAGTGGCTATGCCCTCTCTTCTGCCTTGTCTCCTCAGGCTAACTCCCAGGGAGGTGCCCTCAGCACTTTTAGCTCCCAAAACACTCTTTGCACTGCGATGTTGGGGTTTCCCATCCGGCCCCTCCTCACCTCCCCGATTTCTACGACGCCCACACCAGGGAGCAGAGGCTGAGACAGCCAGGTGTCATGGCACCTTACAGCAGCTTCTCCAGTCTCAGTCCGGACTGAAAGTCCCTCTGTCATCCAGCCCCCATGACAAGCCTTAGTGCCCAGCTGAGGCACTGCCTCCTCCAGGAAGCCTTCTGGGCCTCCCTTTTTATCAAAGCTAATCCTAATCAAGTTAGCTAGAGCCTGCCGTGTACTATGTAACACACCTTGCATCGGCATCACCAGGGTTTTTACATGTGTGTGCGCAGACATGTATGTGCGTGAGCATGTGTATGGGGGTGCAGGTGCACATGTGGGGGGCTTGTACTTGTGCATGTGGAGGTCGACATCAGGTACCTTCCTCAGCCACTCTCTGTCTTATTTTTGAGAAAATGTCTCTCATTGAACCTGGGATTCACAGATTCAGCTAGACTGGATGACAGTAATCCTGTCTCTACCTCCCCAGCACGGGGCTTCACATATGAACCACCATGTCTGGATTCCCACATGCCTGCCGGGGATCAGTACGTGGGTCCTCCTGCTTTTGTGGCGTGGACTTTACTGACTGGGTCCTCTCTCTCCCTAGCCCGTGCTGGGTTTTTGGGGGGTGAGGTCCGGGGTGGTAAGCAGGAGCTGAGCTCTGCTCGTTTTCAGGTTCTCTGTGTGTAGCACGTGGCTTAGAAGTGGGAGAGCTGGGTGGGTGCTTGCCTATAGGGGACAGCGGCTGCCAGCGAACCGGGGAGTGAGTATGAAGTTCTAGCTTTGGGAGGAGAGGGTGTGTGTGTGCATGTGTGTGTGAGTTGTGTGCATGCATATGTGTGTGATGTGTGTGTAAGGTGTGTGTGTATACGTGTGTAAGGTGTGTGTAAGTGTGTGTGTGTATGTGTGTGAGGTGTGTGTGTGAGGTGTGTGTGCATGTGTGTGTCTGAGGTGTGTGTGTGTGCAAATGTGTGTGTGAGGTGTGTGAGTGTGGTGTGTATGTGTGCATGTTTGTGTTTGTGTAAGTGTGGTATGTGTGTGGATGTGGTATGTGTGTGGCTTGTGTGTGTCTGTGAGGTGTGTGTGTGGTATGTGTGTATATATGAGTGCATTATGGTGTATGTATATGTGTGATATGTGTGTATGTGTGGTGTGTGTGTGTGTGTGTGTGGTGTGTGGTATGCGTATGGTGTGTGTGGTTTGTGTCTATGTGGAATGTATGTGTGTGATATGTGTGGGTGTGGTGTATGTATGGTGTGGTGTGTGTGTCTGTGTATATCTGTGCGTGTCTGTCTTTGTGTGGTGTGAGTCTGTGTGGTGTGTGTGTGTGTGTGTGTGTGTGTGTGTGTGTGTGTGTGTGTGTATGTGTGTGTACGCTCACTGCTGAGTACCTATGCTATTCAGTCCTTTCCACCTCACCGCACAGGTACCAACTCCCCCCCATCTGTTTGCAGTTTCCTGACAAGCCTGATGTCCCATCCAATGGCCAATCATGCCCCTCAGCATGTGTTCTGGCGCGGGGTTCCTACACTCCAAGCTCTGTGCTTGTGGGTAATGGAGCCTGATCATGGCAACAGACCAAATCATTTCTAAGCCTGGGTGGAGGCTGAAGAAATAAAGAGACCAGGCTTGGGGGAACCCCTGCCTCTCCCCACAAATCTTAAATGAAAATGTTAGAAGACAGCTGATGCTTGCAGCCCACTCCTTGAAGCCAGAGCAGCCACACTGCCCTCCAGTGTGGGTCAGCCGGATCAGCAACCAGCAGAACTGCCCAGCCTCTCTGCGCTCCCGGGCCTGCCTGGTCAGGAAGAACAGGAAAGGTGAGGTGCGGAGGCCATTCAGGTAGATCTCGCAGCTCAGAGCCCCACAGATCCCTCCCATTTCTTGACCCTCCTCTACAGGGAGAAGCAGTACCACCTCCTTGGACATTCCCCTGTCTCACACCACCCCTTTTAACACCTTTTCCTATTTGACTACATGTCCTGCCTTGCTAGCTCATAAGCCCTTTGCTGCAGGGCCCGTGTCCCCAATTACCTATGTACTCAGTATTTGGCAATCAGAGCACAACAGGTAAATCGATCTACACATAGGTGAAGTGAGATACGCCAGGAGACAGCCACTGCTGGGGAACTCCAGAGAAGTGCCCATCTGAGCCCTCCTCATGTATTCATGCAGCATCCTGTAGCTGAGTAATCACTGCTATATTTGTGACGAAAAGAAGAGGAAGAAGAAGCAGACAGGCTTGGTGGCTCTTATCGATAATTCCAGTATTCAGATAACCAAGGCAGGAAGACTACTAAGGTTTAAGGCCAACCTGAGCTAAATTAAAAAGAAAGAGCTAGGGAAATGGCTCAGAAGGTAAGAATACTTGCAAGAGGACATGAATTTAAGTCCCCCCAGCACCCCACATAAAAATCCAGGTATGACTGGTTAACTCCAGCACTGCAGAGCAGAGACATGTGGATCCCAGCAGATTCCTGGCCACCCAGCTTAGAGAAAGTGACAAGTCTAGGCTTCAGCAAAAGGCTCTGTCTCGGGACAGTGAGGTATAAAGCAGTGGAGGCAGATTCAAGGTGTCCAGCTCTGGCGTCCACATAAGTGTGCCCATGCAAACACTCTACCACCTCATGTGCATGCACAGAGGAGAAGGTAGAGAAGAGAGGACAGAGGGGAGGAAGAGAAAGAAGAGTGCCCAGTGGCCCTGCAGTCTTAACTCCTAACTTCTCCAGCTTGCGGTCTCCAGAGGGGACAGCGGGCACCCTGAGTCTTGGTTTGCTCATCCTTAAAGTGGGCATGGAGTCAGAGAGACTGTTTAGCAATTGAGAGCATTTGCTGCCCAACCGTGAAGACAAGCATTTGGACCCGGCCCTCCTGTACAACAGAGGTGTCATACACACACCTACAACCCTCCCTTCAAGTGGGGCAGAAACAGGAGGACCACTGGGGCTGCTTTCCTGTCTAGCCAAGAGAACAGGAATTTCAAGTTTAGGGAGAGACCCTGCCTCGAAGGATTACGGGGAGAGTAATAAAGGCCACCCAGCACCCTTTTCTGACCTCCACACAAGCACAGGTGTGCATCCTCTCACACAGACACAGACACACACAAATGTGGGTGACAGCCCCACTTTACATGTTACCCCTAAGAGGATGTAACATACAGGCATTCTCTGACTGACTCCTCCATCTACGTCTAAAGACGCCTGACACTACTTAGCTTCCAAAATCAGATGACATCAGGCTCATCCCAGGGCTGGGTGACTATAGGCTACCTTCTGGCTCTCTATGCCTTGGAGACCTGTGGATCCATGGTATCCATGATAACCTGTGTATCTGCTTCCCTGAATGCTCCCTGACCTGGTGGTTTCCTCCGGGTTGGAGAATGTCTCTTTCCGATGCTGACCCTAGAAGACATCAGTTATTAAATGTAAATCTCAGGGTCAGGTATGTAGCTCCCAACAAGCATCTGTCAGGGAGTCCCCCAAATTCAACACCACCACAAGCTATTGCCAATGTTCTTGGTTGCCTGTTGTTGAAGACACCACACATTTTGGTTGCAGGACATAAATAAATGGATCTTGGGTGCTGGAGAGATGGCTCGGATGCTTTTGGAGATGACATGGGTTCAGTTCCCAGCACCCACATGGGGTGGCTCACAACCACCTGTAACTCCATCTCCAGGGGATCCAACATCCTCTTCTGGGCTCTATGGGCACGGCATACACACTGCACATAAGCACATGCAGACACACACATGTACACATAATTAAAAATATAAACCTGTAACTAACCAGGAAACTTCCTCCCTGCCGTCTAGGAGGTCAATTGGGGAGTAAATGGTTTTACTGAGCACTGGTCCCTGAATACTACAAAACTAAGCTGCCAGGCAAGATAGGCACACTGGTGCAGTAGTGGTGTGGCTGCTATGGTGTAACCAACCACCTCTTCGCTTGGATCCGAGGCCCACCTGCTCTGCAAGGAGGAATTTGTTCCTGGTGCTGTAAGCCTGGTCAAAAAGCCCATGACCTGGGAGGTCACAGGCCCTAGAGGAGAACCTACCCCTATTGTTTCGTTAAATAATCATGTTGTTAAACTGCTTTCTAAATATTTGTTTATGACGATACAGTCTGGTTTCAGCCTTGGTCAGATAACGCTTCCTCCTGCAGTGGGCAGAAGTCAATGCAGAGACTCCTGACTGGTCAAAGAGCTGAACATCAGTGTCTGTCAGGCACTCCGTCCTAAAAGGGATATCCAGCTCACTTCCACCCCCACCCCCCCAAAGCGTAGAGAACGTCACTCCAGAGAACAAAGACTGTCAAGCTGGGGTGTGGGGAAGGGTGTTGTGGACTGCTGTCTTCTGGGCATGGCATGGCCATTGCACTCACGAAGCCATGACATCTATGGTCATGAGACCTGAGACCTGCATAGGATGAGGCCAGTCAGAATTCCAGCATGGGGGAGGGGCTCACAATACCAAACTGAGAATCTTTGGGCAACGGATGGCTTCTGGGAAAGGAAAATCAATTTTCTTCAGATGTGTGGCCTCTGGTAAATTATCTGTGCTCTAGTGGAGGCCCCCACACCCATGTGCATAGGGGCAGGATTAGCTGGATTTTCTTGTTGTTGTTTTAAAGTATTCATTTATTTTATTTATGTGAGTACACTATCACTTTCTTCAGACACACCAGAAGAGGGCATCAGATCCCATTACAGATGGTTGTGAGCCACCATGTGGTTGCTGGGAATTGAACTCAGGACCTCCTGAAGAGCAGTCAGTGCTCTTAACCACTGAGCCATCTCTCCAGCCCCCTCAGCATTGCCCTTAAAGATATACACCTTCCTAGATCTCTGTGCCTCTGGTTGGCTGACTCTGACCCTATAACTGAACTAACTGAGCAGCTTACCTACCCAAACTATTTATTTCAGCGTCTGGGAAGATCCCTGCTTTAGTGACAGGGACAGTCATGGATCCCAGAACCTCAGGGGTTGCCTGCATGCCAGACAAGATACTCCAGGAACCGGAGCCTGAGTAGCCTGCCAGTGGGCAGGCGTGAGGAGGAGGGAGCCCAGAGGAGGCCAGGCCAGCCCGCCCCAGAGGATGGCCTCTGCTGCCAGAAAGAAACAGCCAGTCCAGAGGGATGAATGGCTTTGCTAATTGGCCATTTTGTTTTTTTATGTATTTTCATTAGTAAGATAAAATAACAACTAATCATGTAACTGTCTCTTCTTGGAAAATAGATGCTGCTTAGGTACCTGTGCCTTCTAGGTGCTAAACAAACTGATGCTGCTGGCAGGCTCTGTGGTTTCTACAGCATGACAGGGTAGAGTCAAACTCCTGAGTTCAACCCGGCCAGCTTGATCCTCAGCCCAGGAGCCCACGCAGAGACATTTGGCTCAGGATTTGAACTCAGTACCAGCCTGGTAGGGAGAAGAAGCTGGGACCCAAGCCAGCCCCTCCCCATGGCCCCACAAAGACACTTTTGGAAGAACCATGATGTTCTTGCTTGGCCAGAGAGAGGGTCTCCAACATTTATCTCCTCGTCCTGCATACCCCTTGTGCTCCTTTCCTCTCAATCTGAGTGCTTCAGAAATCGGGTAACTGGAGGGGAGCCGGGTCTCCATGGTGACCCATCCATCCATTCAGAGGCCCATTACAAAGAGGGGGCAGGGCAGAGGAGGTTTGGTTGGTGGGGAAGTAGGGTAAGAGAGCCCGGTTACCCAGGCAACTCCCAGAGGTCCTAGCCAAGGACTCAGGATCCCACATGTGGGAACTGGGTGTTGTCATGGAGATCTCCTGGCAGCTTTGCCAAGGACGAGGCCCTCCCAGGTCCCCCTTGACCCTCAGGGCCCAGCACAGGAGATCAAAGCTCAAGAGCCTCTCAGAATAATCTGCGGAGAAGAGTAGCAGCTTGATGGCATAGAAAGTTCCAGAAAACAGAGTCCTCCCCTGCCTCCCCCTCAATGCTGGCCCTTGCTCTTGACCCGCCTAGAGAAACCTGCCAGCTCCCAGCTCCCTCCCAGTGGCCTGTGCTTCTGTCTTTCCATCTCTTGGCCCTCTTTTCTCAGTGATGCTGAGGAGTTCAGGCAGAGAGAGCCTGCCCATGGGTCGCCATGACAACCAACCAAGCCTTTGGTCTCCTTGGAGACAAGCCCTCAAAGTTCTTTATTTATTGGGAATTTCAAAGGATTTCGCAGACTTCCTTAGCCAGGCTTAGTCTCCAGAAGGGGCTGAACCAAGGTCAGAGGGTGCTGACCACAGCTAAAATGTACCTCACAGGCAGCCAAGAGGCCCTGCTTGGAGCTGCAGAGAAGAGCCAGTTCTTGGTTCTCAGCTTTCTCCTGGCCTGCCAGATGCCCGGGGAGGCTCTCAAAAGCCACTTTGCAGCCACCACCCTCAGGGTAGTTCTGACTGCAGCTTCAGGAGGACCACAGAGCAACTGAGGCACAACCCGGTTCTCATAAAAGAACTCACAGAATATGTGGAGCTCCAAAAGCTTTAAAAAAAAAAAAAAAAAAAAAAAAAAAAAAAAAAGCAAAAGCAACAACAATAAAAACCCATAATACAAGGAGCTTGGAGCCAAGGGAAAATGAGATAACAGCAGCCAAAAGTGGCACACACTACCAGATATAAACTCTGAGAAGTGACACAAATCCAACAATGAGCTTCCTGGTAGCCATAGCAAAGAAGGAAACCAGATTAAAGTGTCTGAGGCTTTGGAAGACATGTTGGGTATTAGAAAAATCATAAGAACTGTGTTCTTGGGCTGTGCACTTGGGAGTCCTCCCTGCTGGCCCTGGCGCTCTGCCTTTCTATTTGTTCTGCTTGTCGACCCTGACTTGTTAGTGCTCCCTTTTTCAAATAAAATGTGCTATTCGACCCACACTGTGTGATAATGTGTGATTTATTCCCAGTCTAGCATATGGCACAGAGCCAACAGGATCCATCAGACAGAGTACAGAGACCTGGATGGGATCTGCCTTGCTCCAGCAACTTAGCACCATCAATAAAATCATATCCATCAGGGTATCTTGAGTTGCATTGCCTTGACTCAAAATGGCGTTACCAAACAGAGGATTTATCATTCTGTAGAACAGCAGAGTCTGGGGTAGGGCAGTCCCTGGCTGGTCAATTCTGAGTCTTGCCCATGTCACCCAGCATCCAGGTGCTGCTCACCTTTGAACTAGTCAGCCACCCCCAGTGTGCTAGTCCTTCACCTCAGTGTGGCTGCCAGGGCTCCAGCCATCACATGCGGCAGTGTGTCAGTTGGGGACATCGATGAATCCCAGCACTCAGAAGGCAGATGGATCTCTGTGAGTTCTTGGCCAACCTGATCTACACAGTGAGAGCCTGTCTCACTGGTGCCAAAAGCCTTGGCCTTGTCTAGGTCACCTGGTCCCTGGAGACTGCATCCGGGGCGAGGTGAGTATGGGGACAGACCAACCATGTTCACACTGACTCACGTGGAGTGGGAACTTCAGGGTCAAACTGAGACTTGGCCAAAGAGGAAGCCAGTGTCTCAGGGGAGGTCCCTAAGAAACAACCCAAGCGGATGATTTCTGACCTACCAACCTAGAGAACTGCCCCTCGAAGCCACTGATGAGGGGCCAGCCTGACAGAGATGGTCAAAGCTAAGCTGCTGGGAGAGGTTCAAATAGAGCAGAGCCTTTGGGGGTCAGGGGGTCTGGAACATAAATCACATGTGAGGGCATCCCAGGTCCAGGCGAGGAGGCCTTCATCCTCCAACACAGTCATTGGCTGAGGAGCTGCCTGACCCTGGGCCGTGTTCTGGGCATAGAGGCACCGGAACTCAGAGAACCTAGGCAGTCCTTTTCACGAGGGAGTGTCCTGTGCAGCCAGATGGCCATTAGATGCAAACGACCAAGAATCAGAGCAATAAGCATACAGATGTGATCAAGGAACCTGGGGACATCTGGCCAGCCTCTGTGTCCACCACAGAAGTGACTTAATTCCCAGTCAGCTGGCAGCGAGTGCTCCGAGGGCAAGGATTGGTCGGCCATGGGTTGAAAGGTCACCGGCTTGGGGGTCAAGATGGACAATGGCATGGTAGGGTAGCTCTGAACAGAGTCTAGGCCCATGAGGTAGATTAGGGGGTAGGTAGCTCTTATAGGTCTCAAGGGGGTCCAGTTTCACATTAAGAGCCTGCAGCCAGAGTAGGGTGGGGAGAGGGCTTCAGGAAAGGAATGGGGAATCTTGGGATGTGGAGGAAGTGAGGGGTACATGTGTAGTTAAGGTGTACCCCCATGCAGATGTGCGTATGTTTCACCCACTGCTGGCCTTTTGATGTCAGATATCCCAGGGGAGTCTATTTGGGGACTCACAGAACTCTCCGGGCTCTCCATGGGGTGTCTGTCTCTCCCAGTCACTTCAGGGATACCAGAATCAAACCGTGAGGGTGAACAGCTGCAGATTTGAAGGACCTGAGCCACAGCTGGACCGTTGCCCCAGCCACAGCCACAGCCACAGACGCAGACGCAGTCATGGCCACAGCCACAACCACGCCCGCAGACACAGCCAGAGACAGAACCACAGCCACAGTCACAAAGGAGCTGGACAAATGAAAGAAAGCCTCGTGCCCCAGCCAGCTCAGAGGAAGCTGGGGTGGGGGCTCCCCTCCTCCTCAGGCAGCCCACCAGGAGGCAGCCTCCACCCCAGCCTACCTTAGAAGGTTCCAGCGGGGTCTCTCTGTTTCTAGGGCAGGGGCAGGATTTGGGAGGTGTATCTGTAAGCTAGGAGGGAGGGCTTAGAGGGTGGGGTGAATCTCAGGAACAACGTGTCCCTGTGAAAAACACCTCAAGTGTTATATAAAAGTTGCCAATGAATTCATAGCAATCCACGCTGGGCCTCACCTCCCAAAGGCTCCTATAGACATAATCTCATGCGTTTGTCACAGCTACCCATGACTGGGTGTCACTGTACCGCCTCCATCACCCCAAGTGAAGGGGAAGACACAGAGAAGTGAACTCACCTGTCTGCCATCCAAAGGCTCCAGTTGAGATTCTCTGAGGTCAGATCTCAGTGACCTCCCTATACACTCCAGAAGACCTCTGACTCAACTGAGCCCCTGAATTCCCATGGTCTGTGGACTCCTGCACTTTGAGTAAGTGAAGACTAGGTCCCTTCCATGTGCTCCCTTCTGGGGTGTGAAGTATCATCAGGGGTTGTTCATACTCTCCATGTCTTCCTTTATGGCACACGATTGGGGGCGGCCTTTCCCTACCTACCTGAAGTTGGGTAGGATGAAGCAGCATTGGCCCGTGCCAACGCGATGTATGTGACCCACAGCAGCCATGCACATAAGTGGGGAGAGGCTTCCCAGATGGAGAGTGACACAGGCCTGGGGTAAGTCACTCCAGGGAGAATGAGCTACGGGGCAGGGGAGTTGGGTGGAGCTTCTGTGGAGACAGGACGGTCATGCAAGGAACTCTGGGTTCCAGCCACAGCAGGGAAGATGGAGGAAGGAGGAGGGAGAAAAGAGACTGGAAAAGTAAAGGGGGAAGGGAAGAGAGGAGAGGGGAAAGGGAACGGAACAGGAGAGAGAAATCAGGGGGATATTTGTTACCGCCCATAACCTCACTGGGTACGGGACAGATTAGTAGGCACTCAGTAAATGTTATGGAATGAAGACAGCCTGCTGGTGAGATGCCCCAGAAGGTAAACGTTCTTTCCACCCAGGCTGACCACCTAGGCTCTAGATCAGAGACTCACATGGTGGAAGGAATGAACTGACTCGTGTGAGCTGTCCTCGTGTGAGCTATCCTCTGCTCTGTGTTACTCACCCATGCATACATAGACACTCATGTGCACTCAGTGAAAAATAAATAGAGGATCCTGGAGAGATGGCTCAGCGGTTAAGAGCACTGTTGCTTCTCCAGAGGACCCAGGTTCAATCCCCAGCCCCACATGGCTGCTCACAGGGGTCTGCAACTCCAGTTCCAAGGGGATCTGATGCCCTCTTCTGGCTCTTGGAGGCACTGCATGCACATGGCACACATTCATAGAGGCAAAAAAACGCTCGTGTACATAAAAAATAAAAATTAAAAGTAGATTTAGATGTTTTTAAGAAGGAGGAGGAGGCCAGGTGGCATGAATCAGACCTGTGTACCCCTCTGAGATGTATAGGTGAGGGGTGAGGCTGACAGGTTAGGATTTGGAAATTTTTTCAGAAGTCAATGAAGGGGGAGGATGGACTGTGAATGTCAAGGCCGCCCTGTGAGTGTGGATTCCTGCAGAGCCCATCCCTCACCTGCGCCAGGCGGCAGGGGAAGCATCAACACAGCTGGTGCGCAGGCTCCTTGGTTATTTATGAAGCTTCCGTTATTTCACGTATAAATAATCAATGACTGCAAAGCGTGGCCAGCGTTGCCGTGGAATATTCATGAACAACATTTGTGGGGATTTCGGCAGCTGCCTGGGCCCCAGATGCAACGGTGCGCATGCGCACTCACACACACTCGCGCCACAAATAAAAAATCGTGATAATAAAGACTTCATCTGTCAGGCTCATGCCTTGTCTCCAGGAGAAAGGCAGCTAGTAGGTTCTGGCACTCAGGGTCTGTACCTGGTGTTGGATGGAGACCCCCACACCAGGCCAGAGAGGAAGGAGGTCATGAGTCCCAACCCCTCACTCAGGAAATCCTGCCCCGGACACATGATCTACTGTTACCCAAAGTTTCACCGTTCCCAACACTGAATTGAGTTCCCTCCAGTGCTTCTGAGGCAGGTCTGCCAATCCTTGAAGAGGGCGTTTGAGGGGTAAGGACACCCCAGAATTCTGAGCAAGGTGGAAAACTGTCCCAGCGGGCAGGAGGACTGACCACTGTGCCGCATTGGAGGAGGTGGCCTGAGCCAAAAGGGTGAGAATCTCCAAAGCAGGCCTTTGTGTAGTTCTTTGACCCCGTCCCCGTCCCCCTCGCAGCAAACCCTTCCTCCCTTCCAGCCTGTTTGCTGCCCCCCTCCTCCTCCTCTTCCTCCTCCTCCTCCTTCTCCTCCCCGTCCCCTCTTCCCCCTCCTCCCCCTCCTCCTCCTCCCCCTCCTCCCCTCCTATTGCTCCCTCTCTTAAAACTTCTCCCTTAGTGTCTGTGTAGACGCCACCTACCCTGGTGTTTTCTTCAACCCTAAGCTGGGATGAACCATTCCTTTGGGCTTTGGAGACCTGGACACTCCAGTTCTGTTCCACTCTGCCATGACCTAAGGATCTTCTTGCCCCACCTGTCTCCCACACTTACACCAAGCTGTAAACATTGACAGTGGCAGCTTTGCACCGAAGTTCCTTCTTTTCAAGCTGTGCGACTTTCTGGCTGTGTGCCCTTGGGCGAATTATTTAGCCTCTCTGTGTCTGCGTTTTCTCTTCTAGAAAGTTGAAATAATGAAGCACAAAACAAGAATCACATGTATCAATACGGTGAACATGCATGACCAGATGTCTGCCTGGAAGTGGCAGTCCCTCGTGCCCTGAAGTGGACAGTCCCTTGTACCTCAAAGTGGGCAAGCTCTTGTCCCTTTATCATAGTCTCCATGTCCCCAAAGCTTTGGAAACAACAAAGCAGCATCTAAAAACTCATTTGGCAACAAACTCATGGCTGAACTGACCTTCAAAGCTCTTGTATTTACCACACCTGCCAGCCTTGTCGTGTGTATTTTGCTATAGAAACAGGAGTCTGCTGGAGGGAGTCATAAATACAGAAAACATCAAGTTTCTAAAATCGGAAGGAAAAAAAAAATCAACATCTGAAACGCAGTTGGCCTCAAGCCTAACGCTCGGAGGTGGAGGCAGGATGGAGAGCTGGAAATCAGCCTGAGACATAGTGAGACCTTGACCCAGAGGTGACAGGAAGTTACGAAAGTGGCTTAGCTGACACAGTGCTTACCTAGCCTGTACGTAGACCCGAGTTCACTTCCCGACACTCAGGAGGTGGAGCAGGGTGATTCCAAGCTCAAGGTCACTTTTAGCTACAAAGTGAGTATAAAAGGCCTGCCTGAGGTACATGGGATCCTGGAAGAAGACAGAACAGGACAAGGAAGAGGAGGAAGAAGAGGAGGGGAGGAAGAGGAAGAGGAGGAAGAAGAGGAGGAGGAGGAGAAGGAGAAGAAGAGGAAGAAGAAGAAGAGGAGGAGGAGGAGGAGAAGGAGAAGAAGAGGAAGAAGAAGAAGAAGAGGAGGAGGAGGAGGAGGAGGAGGAGGAAGAAGAAGAAGAATTAGAATTAGGAAGAGGAGGAGGAAGAGGCTGGGAAGAAGGAAAGAACAGAGGAAAAAATGAAAAAGAAAAAAAGAGTAAGTGCCTGGTACCTCAGACAAAGCCAACTTTATTCAGCTCCATGCCTGACACACAGCAGTGCTTCCTCAATACTGGTGGTGATTCTGATGGCATCGGAGATAGCCCTTTCTTCCCTAACTGTGTTCTGCTGCCCCTCCCCAGAGAGCTTTGAGCCAAGGTTACCCCTTCCTGTTGGTGGAGAGCAGAGTTGAAGAGTCTGGGCCTCCTCCAGGCTCCTTTAGAGGAGGGAGCCAGAGGCTATTAGGCTCCTTCCTGCTCCTGGTCAAGACTCCTGGCCCCAAGGGTAGGCCTGATCTTCCAAAAGGGCAGAAGGCTGATCCCACCCCTTCCCAATTCCACCCCAACCCTTCCCACAATGGAAAGGCCTAGAAGGAAGGACCCATGAGGTCAAATGAATCCAGGTATCACCTCTGCTAGGTCTTTTTGTGGATTAGCCGAGGCTAGTCACCTACACATAGTTGATCCACACATAGTAGACATTGGGTCCCCTGCTCCACCAATCACAACCCAGGTGCGGACGGAGCCCCTAAGGTGGGGAAGCCCTCATGGACACATCCCCACTCCTCTATCCGGAGTCAGATCCAAAGGACAGAGAGACCAGGAATCCACGTTGGCAACCGTGCTCCCATCAGGGAGCACTTAGCACAGGCCCTACCACAGGGTGGGGAGGGCAGGAGAAGCCTAGGCAGGCAGCCTAGTCAGCAAGAAAACAGGAAGCTGATTTGGCAGATAAAGAAACTGAGGCAAGTGAGTAGAGGCTAAGGCTGTGAACCCAGGTCTGTGCCTGTCTGCCCTCCTACAGTCCACCAATGCACAGGCAGAGGTGAATGTGACTCACCCACATCTGCCAGGGTCCCAGGAGCCCAAGGCTCCGTGATGGTTACAGAAAAGGTATCTCCTGGGATTATATCTCTGGTCCTTAGTGGTCCTGTTCTGTCCCTCTCTCCTGCTCCTCGCCGGCTCCCTGTCCTTCTTCCTCACTGTCAGACCTCTGTTCATTATCCTCTGGGTCCCCAGCCCCTGACCACCACCACCAGGGGGAGGGGTTGCATATCTGACCTGCTGGGCCTTAGAGCCAAGATGAGGAGTTGACTTCCCTTAGGTAGCCCTTCCAACTCAGCTCATTAAACACACAGTGTCCTTGTGTGCCACAATGTGATCCTCATCTGGCAGACAGAACAAATCTACCCACAGATTCAAACAGCCCAGATGCTCTACTCATTTACAAGATGGCGGGACATCAGCCACACAAAGGTCAGGCTCCAAGCAGTACTTCTGAGGCTACACTGATCACCAGAGGCCCAGCCAGTCTATAAAGCAAACAGCAAGAGAGCCACCACAGGTGCAGAGACCAGCTTGTTGCTGTTCCCACTATCCAGGAGGGGGACCCCAGGACCACTTGCTCCTGCAGCTGAGTCAACAAATGTTTCCTCTTATAAAACCAACCTCATGCAGGCTCTCCAGAACTCTGAGGCTGCATCTGAGCGCAGCAGGAAGGAGCACTGTGATTGATTAGGGATGTCTGCCAAGGCTGCAGTCTGGGAGACGGTGATGCATGTGCCATGTGTTCACCTGTTCTGCTTTATCATGCCTCTGGTGTTTGATTTGTTGTGTTGTTTTTTGAAACAGGGTCTCACTATGAAGCCTGGGTTGTCCTCAAGCTCACAGTGATCTTCTGGTCATAGGCGTGTACCACCATACTCAGCATGGCTTTGTGGAGAAAGACTTCATAAATGGTATTTAGACCATCTCTCCCTCTCTGTCTGTCTGTCTCTCTTTCTCCTTCTCTCTCTGTCTCTCCCTCTCTCTGTCTCTCTGTCTGTCTGTCTCTGTCTCTCTGTCACTGTGTCTGTCTTGCTCTGTCTCTGTCTCTCTGTCTCTGTCTCTTTGTGTCTCTTTGTATATCTCTCCCTTTCTGTCTCTGTCTCTGTCTTTCTGTGTGTCTCTCTCTGTGTCTCTGTGTCTCTCTGTGTGTCTCTCTCTCCCTTTCTGTCTCTGTCTATCTCTGTCTGTCTGTGTGTCTGTCTGTCTGTCTGTGTCACTCCCTCTCTGATTTGGAAAGGAAGACCTTTTTCAAAGCCCTTCATAACACATTGGTCATCCACACCCCTTCCCTTCATGCCACTTGGCCTGCCCGCCTCCAGCAAGTCTAGAGCCTGCTGAAAGCTTCACGGCTACATTACAGAGTGGAAATGAACCCGCCAGGTTGGTACAAGGACCCAGGCTTTAACCGCCTCTCCATCCATGACAGTAAAGAATGTTTTTAATTAAAAAAAAAAAAAAAGCCAAGCTGCTTGCCCTGGATCAGCAACAAATAGCAGCAAGCAAGAAGTGCCTCTGGCGAGCTGCTCGGCAGGTCCTGGGCAGGTAGATGAGACAGGAGGGCCAAGTCATTCAGATCACCAGAACCAAATGCTCTCCCACAGCAGGTGAACTGCCAGAGTGCCGGTGCCTCAGGCAGCAGAGGTGATTCTAACCACACGCTTCTGCTTCCTCCTCAACTACCACACCTGACAACCTCCCCCCCCATCCAGCCATGACTTCTCCTCCGCGTTCTGCACTCACTAAGCACATTGCTGCCCCAGGGCCTTTGCATTTGCTGTTCCCACTGCCTTGTACTACTTTCTGATGCCCCTGTAGCTCCTACTGTTACTTCTGAAGGTCTCTGTTTAATTCTTATTGGATCCGAGAAGCCGATTCCAGCAACATTACAGAACAGCCCCCTGGGGCTGCAGAAGACCCAGGTTCAGTTCCCAACATTCACGTGGTTGCTCACAACCCCATGTAACTCCAGTTCCAAAGGATCCTACCCCCTCTTCTAACCAGGATGGGCACTGGGCACACACACGGTTCACATATATACATGTGAGCAAAACACTCAGATACATAAAAATAAAAACAGGCTTCCTCTGGGCGTGGTGGCGCATGCCTTTAATCCCAGCACTCGGGAGGCAGAGGCAGGTGGATTTCTGAAGTCTAGGCCAGCCTGGTCTACAGAGTGAGTTCCAGGACAGCCAGGGCTACACAGAGAAACCCTGTCTCGAAAAGCCAATTAAAAAAAAAAAACAAAACAAAAAAAACAAAAACAGGCTTCCCCTTGAACCTGTCTATCTGTCTATCTGTCTGTCTGTCTGTCCGTTGAGACAGAGTCTCATGGATCTCAGGCACCTCACATGGCTTTCACGATGGTGAGGCTCAAGCACGGGCTCTGTGTGTCCTCGCTGCCCCCCTCCACTCTTGACTGTCTTTTTTCAGCATTAGTTCCTCCTGTCCCTGTCCCTGTCCCTAGGCAGCATACAGGTCCCCTGAGGACAGCAATCCTGTTTTATGAGTTACTCTGTCTGTATCCAGTGCCTAGAACAGCTGAGCGCAGGGCAGGCCTCCATCTCTGTGTGTTGGGTAAATGAGAACCAGGCATTCAGTTTGGTGACAATGACACCAAGGCTGCAGCTGTTGATGGTGTGTCCAACAGTAGCGGCTGTGCTTTGGGGAGTCCTCAGCACAAGCCACACAGAACCCCATGTGTCCTGTAAACTCACAGCAGTTCTGCCAAGCGGGATTGTCCTTGCTTTGCAGACAGAGACCAGCAAGTAAGGTGACTCGGTCAAGGTCTCTCATAGCAGTGCAGAGGGGAAGTTGAAATGTCATGCTACATGTGCCCAAGTCCCTTTGGTAGCTTCTGTGCTTTCCTGGGCTTCTCCAAAACACAAAGGCGTTTAAGACAATCCCTCTATCTCCACTGGATAGAATACATCCAGATATTTTATTTTATCTTATTTTATTTTATTTTATTTTATTTTATTTTATGTGTCTGTGCCTGAGTGTACATGTGTACCACATGCATGTGACACCTGAGAAGGCCAGAAGGGGGCGTTAGGTCCCCTAGAGCAGGAGTTGCAGGCACTTGTGACTTGCCATAAGGGTGCTGGGACTCGTACCTAGGGTCCTCTGCAGTGCTCCTGATGAACCATCTCTCCAGTCCCGATCCATCCGGATTTTAGAATCTCCAGCCTGATTCCCACTTGTTTCACACGAAACCTATTTCTCACCGTCCCACATTCCACAGAGCTATGCATGGCCACTGCAAGGGCCTCTGACACAGCAGAGACGCTTCGCTGAATCTGGAGAGAGGGAATCCGTACGCTCCGTGCACTGAGAACCCGAGCACCCTTGCGCTGCGCCAGCCCTCTGCCCTTTGTCCCTCCCCAGGTCCCTGCCTTGCCACAGTGATTTATGAGTCCTGTCACTCTGCAGCCTGAGCCACAGCGACAGCTGGAACTGGCAGGATTGGGAGCAGCTGTCCATCAGGCAGAGGGCATGAGGGCTAGTCAGAAACACAGGGAAGGAGGGTGAGCAGTCCAGAGCCTCCAGGAGACAGACGGGGCAACAGAGACACTTGGCACTCAGTCAGAGGGCCACTGGCCCACGCAGGATGGGGAAGATGGAGGATGAAGACACATGAATTGTAGCAGAGTAAAGACAGCCGCCCGCCGGCAGGAGCAGGAGACACGAAGAGTTAGATGAATCAGAAGCAGAGCCCTGGAGTTGCTGAGTCTCTTTATTCTGAAGACAAAAGAGAAACAGAAATGGCAGGTAGACAAGACTAGGTGGAGGACCTGGTTCATCACCTCCCAGGTAGTGCCCGTGACCACTCTGCCTGCCATGAGCCAAGAGCGCCAGACTCTGTCCCAGAGGCCTCTGTCTGCCCATGCTCACTGATCTCTTGTCTTAGCATTTGAGGCTTCTCACTCCTAGCTCATTTCCCAGGTGGCATCCATGAGGCCCTCAGCCCCTTATCCTGCCTTTCTCCCTGCATTTGGCTTTTTGTGGCCCTCGGTGACATCTGTCTTTACTAGCCCCCAGCCAGATGCAGCTTCCCTTCTACAAGGTCCCATCTTTTAGCTGGTGACTGATGGCCACCTCTAATGCACTCCACTCCCTGGCCAGAGGATCCCCAAGCCATGCAGACCTAGGCTTTGCAGTGGGTGAGGGAGCCCCGCATTGCTCTCAACTGTGGGAAGTTGGCACAGACGCAGAGTTAGGGAAGACGAGGCTACTAGCTCACAGCTTTCTTTGTTCTGGAATACAGTTGATATTCCATGCCAGGCCTTGCTGAATGCTGGGACACTCATACACAGACACACACCGACACACACACACACATAGTGACAGACACACACAAACAACAGACAATCAGGCAGACGCAGACACAGTGACAGACAGACTCAGACACACACATACATAGTGACAGACAGACTCACAGACACAGTGACAGACACACTCATACACAGACACACACATACATAAGTGACAGGCACACAGACATACCTATACACAGTGACAGACACACACAAACAACAGATAGACAATCAGGCAGACACATACACAGTGATAGACAGACTCACAGACACAGACAGAGATATAGTGACAGACTCAGACACAGACACACACACATAGTGACAGACAGACTCACAGACACACACGAGCGTACAGTGATAAACAGACACAGAAACACACAGATATAAACACACATGACAAACAGAAAATCAAGCAGACACACACAGTGAGAGACAGACAGACAATCAGGCAGATGCACACAGAGACACACACAGACACACACAACAAATAATCAGGCAGACACATACACAGTGAGAGATAGGCACACAGACACTCAGACACACAGACTCACAGACACACACACAACAGACAAACACTGCAATAGACATATATACTCTGAGCAGTTCAGATGGTTTTATAGCCAGACTCCAAGATTCACGTATCTCTAATGGCCACCCAGAAACCAGAGACTCATTCTAACCCTGAAACCCAACCTTTCCTCACAGATCTGCCCCTTCCAGGCTCCAGAAACTAGGGGCCAGGGAAGGCGCCCCTGGGAGTGTGCAGTGCCCCAGAGAGAACAGAAGCCCCAGACATTACCCTCTCCAGATAACAACGGGAGGAGGGGCAGCCTTCCCCCTGATCTCCAGACAGGGAAGGAGATTTATTCCTGGGACACCCTGTCAGCTGGAAGCCTGTTCCCTCTCTTCCTATTCGCCAGCCCATCTGTTCCCAGGCCCCTGTGAATTCTTTGTTTCCTTCTTTCTTTGTATGCCCCTTGATTTATGAGCCCGGGTCTGAACATCTCTCCTCATTTAACTTACTTTGAAACCCATTCGAGTTGTTTCAATAATAAATCAGTCTCAATAAAAAGCAAAGTTTCCACCCGCTTGCTTGCATAGGACCCCAGAAAGTGGCCCCTGTAGGAGTGGTGTGGGCCTAGAGAGAGGGTGGTACACCCCTAAGGGCTGGGGTGCAGATGGCAGTGCCTACCCTGAAACCGACAGGGAGGGAGTCTTTCTCTAGCGCACACACATGTGCATTCCATCTACACCACACAAGCCATACATAAATTCACACTGAAGATATATGCCACATGCATCATATATACACATATGGGTATCATACTCCACATGTGGGTCGCATACTTACAAACACGCTGCATGTTTACTGCCTGTGCGTTGTGCGTATACCGCGTGTACACTATATAAGTATACCCTATGTGTGCCACGCACACATCCTATATACACAGTGTGTACCCAGCTACACTCAAACAAGGTTGGCATCCCTGAATGAGGTTAGCACCATGGCTCAGCTCCCCACCAGCTGCAGCCGCCTCAAGGCCTTTCTGGGGGGTTCCTCTTTGTTGGCTGGGACACCCCCAGCGCACTCTGCTGGGGAAGGGCAGAGTCATGAAGAGCTTTTGTCTGCTCTCCCAGTTCCTCCTCTTCCCTTTCCTGGTTCCTGGCTCTGCTCACTCAGGTGCCCCCCCCCCCCCGTTATTGTTGAGTAGTCTGTGTGTGTGAAGACCAGAGAGCAAGGCTGGGCGTCTTCATCAATCATCCTCTCCCTGGTTCTTTGAGACTGCATCTTTCACTGAACCTGAACTCACCAATTCAGCTAGTGTGACGGTTTGAATGACAGATGTCCCTCCATAGTCCCAGGCACTTGAAGACTCCGTCCCCGGTTTGTTGATGCTTGATGAGGCTTGGTCTTTCGGGAGGAAGTGCATCTCTAGAGGAGGGCCTTGAGGTTCTAAAATCCACACACGTTCTCAGTTCACGCTCTGCTTCCTGCTGATAGTTTGAGTTGTGAGCTCTCAGTTTCTACCCTATCTCCCAAGCCTGCCTGATGCCATGGTATCTCAAACATGTTGATGACCCCACATCCCTCTAGAACGTCGGTTCTCAACCTGTGGGATGCACCCCCTTTGGCAAACCTTTATCTCAAAAAAAAAAAAAAAGTGTTTACATTACGATTCGTGACAGTAGCAAAATTACAGTTATGAAATCGCAGCGGAGATAATTTTACGGTTGGGGGTCGCCAAAACGTGAGGAACTGTATTAAAGGGTTGCAGCGTTAGGAGCCTTGAGGAACACTGTTTTAGAACCATAATTCCCCAAACAAACCCTTCCTTCTAGAAGCTGACTTGGCCATGGTGTTTTATTGCAGCAATAGAAAAGTAACTCATGCAACTACAATGACTGTGTAGCAAGTCCCAGAGATGCCCTCTGCCCCTGCCTCCCCAGCACCCAGTGCCCTCCCCACACTCAACTTTGTTTGGAGGTGCTGAGGATCCAAACCTGGTCCTCATCCTTGCAGGCCAGACACGTCACCCACAGAGCCATCTCCTCAGCCCCATCTTGAACTAGCCCTCAGTTTGTGGCTGAATATCTTCCTGCTTCCATGGGAGATCACAGCCTGCCCCCCACCCAGCTCCACCCCTCGTACCCCCACTCAGGCACTGACACTTAGAAGGGCCCACTCAGTGTACCCCAATCACATATGAGGGCAACGAAGCTCTGGAAAGACAGACAGGAAACGTCTGGACCCATACACCGCCCTGTCAGGCTTAGTTCTGGGACCTTAAGCAAGCGGCTTGACATCTCTGGTATCCATGTCGTTCTATGTGAGGTCAGAAAACAAATGTTCAGCTCAGCCTAAGGCAGGAAGACTATTCAGGAAGGAGTTACTAACTCCTGCACCTAGAAGCTTCCTGGGGAGGGGGAGTATCTGTTGCAACTCAGAGATCTCAAGCTGGCAGTTAGGACTGGGAGCAGACATTGATGCTGAAGGCTTCTTGGGGCACAGTGCACTCTCCTAGCAGAGCGAGAGGTCAGAGAGGAGGCTGGAAGGAGTTAGAGGGTGTGATTTTTCACAAGTCCTCACATGCCCCCAAACAGCAAGCAAGTGTGATTTTTCTTTGGCACTGTGCACAAGCTGCCCTGGCAGCTGGGAAACATGGCCCAGTTAGGGACCTGCTAATGATATCCTGTTAGCTCAGGACTGACTGAGTGGTCTGCAAACCTCCAGCCTGGCCCGAAGCTCTCAGAGACTGAACCTGAGAACAGGAGGTCAGAGGGACACAGAGTGAGGGCCCCGCCTTCATTTCAGGCGCAGAGTAGGTGTGTAGATCCTGGGCAACAGAGGGACTAGGACTTACTGCCCAGGACTAGATACTTGGGCCTGGAGATGAGGGCTGAGAAGAAACAGAACTGAGCAGGATCCGAACGAGCTAAGGGGGCAGGGGCTAGGCAGGTGACATCAGGGAGGGAACCCCAGGCAGACTTAGGGGTTGGGGTGGGAACAGAAAAACAGCTAGATGACTGGGCTATCAGCAAGATGGGCTATCCCAGTCAGGTCTTGGGGAGCCACCAAGTCCCAGTGTGCAGCCCAGAACTTGCTGCACAGGCTGGTGGCAAGGCTATCCACCTCTTCCTCCTCTTCCTCTTCCTCCTCCTCTTTCTCCTCCTCCTCCTCCTCCTCCTCCTCCTCCTCCTCCTCCTCCTCTTCCTCCTCCTCCTTTGGCAACTCCTCAGAGATGCTTTCTGCTGGTAACAGAAGGTGTTCTAAGAGGTGACAGGGTGCTGTGTTCCCCTAAAAATAACAGTGACAGGTTCTTTGCTTGTCAAGAGAGAGAACAGCTCAAGTCTCTTGATGCTTCTGTTGGTTCCCCTAGCCCAGTGTTTTCTTAGCCTGAGTCTCAAACCCTTTGGGGTTGGGCCTAAGACCCCCATCAGAAAACACAAATATTTACATTTTGCTTCATAACAGTTGCAAAATTACAGTTATGAAGTAGCAATGGCTAAGACCACTGGAAAACAGATATTTACATTACAACGCATAACAGTAGCAAAATGACAGTCATGAAGTAGCAACAAGAATAATTTTATGGTTGGGAGTCACCTCAGCAGGAGGAGCTGTATCAAAGGGTTGCAGCATTAGGGAGGTTGAGAACCACTGATATCTGCCCTTTAGGACCAGGGCCAGTCTGGGTAGCGAGTGGGACCTTCCTTCCCCAGCCATGGACCCCAGGCAGAAGCAAAGGTCTCCTTCCCCAGCCCTGGAACCCAGACTTTGGTCCTCCATGGGCCACACTACCAAGGCACTCAGTAATGGCGTGCCAGGTATCCGATGCAGGTGCATGCAGTCCCCTCGGGCACTCCCCGTCTCTAACCCTTTGCCACCCACAAGGATTTATGGCTCAGACATCCTTACCACCCTCTCCCCCTAACTGACAGCCCACTCAACAGGGGCAGACGGCGCCACACGCTGGAAGGCCCAGGATCAGCTAAGGCCCTATTTACAAAGCCAGGTCTAATAGAAAGTGACATACCTGCCTTCCAGAAAATAAGGAACTGTTCCCTGGTGCATGCCCACCTCAGCTTGTGACAGGGCATCCTTCCACCTCCCTTGCCACTGCCCTCCCCACCTCCTGGCAGGTGCTACTGATGTTATTAATAGGTAGCAGCTTCTGGGGCAGCCGGCTAGGCAGGTGCATCCATCTCCCAGGGAGTGGCTGTCACCCCAGGGCTCTGTGCAGTGCCTGCAGCTCAGGCTGGGAGATTCAGTCTTACCCTGCTTCTCTCCACCTCTTAAGACTGACATAGTGAGGCCTAGGGGCCAGAGGGAACTGAGATGTCTAGCAGGGTCGTTCCTGGGAGAGCCTCTCCCCAAGGCAAAGATTCACTCCTTTCTTTTATTCATTCAACAACCATAGACGTATTGAGCATCTACTATGAGGTACACAGCATTCTTGACCCTAGGGTCAGAGCAGTGAACAGATACCATCTCTGCCCCTTCCTGTTTCCCAAATATAAAATAAGTCAATAAATGTAATTTAAGATTTTCGAATGTTCATCTCAGCTGAAGCTCACAAAAAGCAGTGGGATTAATGCAGCCATAGAATATTTTTTTAATGGACAAGGAGGAAGGGGGAGAAAGAAAGGAGTTGGAGGAGAGTGGAGGAGGGGCTCTAAGTAGAGAGGGCCATCTCTGTTTTGAGAGCCACTGTGGGTCTCTAGAAGATTGAGAAGACTCGGATTCCCACACACTTCTTCTTCTGATATAGCAGCCCCTCATATTCTCATCTTGCATTAGTGTGGTCCTGTACCTAATCATTCTGGGCCCCAGAGCTCTGTACTGATTTTGCTTATCACGGCTTTACCCTGCTGCTAAGTCATGTTCTCAGCACGTAAGTGATATACCACGTCTCCAACCAGCCACCCAGGAACCAAAGACCCGAGGCACCCAGGTATCCAGTGTGGGTGCAGTCCCCTCCGGCACTCCCGTGTCCAGTCTCCAGCCCCGCACCACCCACAAGAATTTATGGCTCAGACAGAGTGAGCATCTGGGGAGCGGTGGGGTCCAGCCAGGTAAGTGACCATGCTGGGACTGGCCAGGACAGAGGACATGCTGGCCTCCCTCTAGCCCCTCCAACTTCTTGTCCAGAGTTAATAAAACTGCAGAGAAGATGACCCAGAGGACATGATTTACTTGGGCTGGGGAAAAGCTTTCAATAAGGTCCCTCCATAAAAGGCCATTAAGGGAGTGGGATAACCACAGGCTAAGGGGCAAGTGTTATGGATTCCGGAGTGGTTTAAGCAGAGGAATTAAAGAGGCAGTCAGAGCCCAGTGATGTTATTAATAACCTCACTGGGTGTGTGCAAGCCTTTTCCTTCTGACCGGCCTTGAAAGCCCTGACTTCCTCAGCTGTGGTGGGCACGC
Organism: Uromys caudimaculatus; assembly: GCA_028551405.1. Lineage (NCBI taxonomy): Eukaryota > Metazoa > Chordata > Mammalia > Rodentia > Muridae > Uromys > Uromys caudimaculatus. Next base: position 132,462,636 of record CM052702.1, read on the forward strand.
TGGAGAAGACAAATTCTCACAGCTGGAGGCTGAGTTCACCTCACCTGCAGACTGGACATGGGGTGGTGGGAAGGATGTTTAAGCTGGGGTCCCCGAGCAACTGAAAGAGGAGCCTCTGGGGAAGAGGGACAAAAGGGTGGGGACCTTAGTGAGCCCGTGGCCAGCCCCCAACTTCAAGCCGTGCTGCCAGAGGGCACACATAGCTGGAGCAACCCAAACCCCTCCTCACTCCAGAGCAGCTAGGGGAGGAGAATCCACAAGGAAGTGAGGCTGTGGTCCCTGGTCTCTTACTCTTTGGGACTCTGATGGAGATAGGCTAAAAGAAGCACAGATCTCCGGGCAGTGGTGGCGCACGCCTTTAATCCCAGCACTTGGGAGGCAGAGGCAGGCAGATTTCTGAGTTCGAGGCCAGCCTGGTCTACAGCGTGAGTTCCAGGACAGCCAGGGCTACACAGAGAAACCCTGTCTCGCAAAACCAAGAAGAAGAAGGAGGAGAAGGAGGAGGAGGAGGAGGAGGAGGAGGAGGAGGAGGAGGAGGAGGAGGAGGAGGAGGAGAAGGAGAAGGAGAAGGAGAAGGAGAAGGAGAAGGAGAAGGAGAAGGAGAAGGAGAAGGAGAAGGAGAAGGAGAAGGAGAAGAAGAAGAAGAAGAAGAAGAAGAAGAAGAAGAAGAAGAAGAAGAAGAAGAAGAAGAA